>CM019717.1:20804499-21454499 GCA_009760885.1 Achatina immaculata | reverse complement strand
CTTCTTTCAAAATATCTCTCAATCTACAAAGAAAAACAAACAAAATAAAAAGTAGCGCTAAAGACAGAAAGATGATATTTGAAGGCGGAAGAAGTAGTTTACAGCCCGGCTCCGGCAAGCACCAACCCGCTCTGGAACAAAAATGGGCACCTGACATATGCAAGGAAGCTGTCTCTGAACATGGATAACATCTTCCTGCTAAGAGAATTAAAGCCAAATCTCACAGCTTGCCTAGCAGGAAAAAAAAAGCAGGCTAAAAAAGATCTCCACAAAACCGCAGGCTTGTGTACACGAAACAAGTCTCATGTTGTAAGGGGCGAAAGAAAATATTTGAAAAACTACTTTTCTCTTTACCTATTTCAGAAGAGGGTCATTGTCATTTATGGAACAACAGAAAAAAAAAGATTAAATATAAATAGACAGACAATCAGACAGATAGGCAGGCAGGCAGACAGGCAAGCAGGCAGATAGACAGACAGACAGACAGACAGAAATACAGACAGACAGAAAGACAGACAGACAGACAGACAGACTATAATATAAAAAAGATTAACGAACAAAATGAAAAAAAACAACTATATAAAACACATGCACTTTCCGAAGAAAGCTGATACAAGTAAAACTGCTAAAGCAGCATTTGAAGTAAAATGGCACGGAATGATAAAAAAAATGTAAAATAAGTAAGACATTTTTTTAAAGTGGACTTCAGGCAGAATATAGAAAATAAGTTAATTGAAATTTTAGAGTAAGTTCTGAAGTTCTTATTATTCTGAGTATTAATTATGTTTAGCACCAGTGCGTATGAATTTCGTTGGAAAATTGAAACAAAACTCTTTTCAGTGAACAGAACAATTTTTTTCTTATTTATAGAAGTTAAACAATTTCTTCATCTTTTTTTTTCCCTAGAACGGATTTCTAAAGGATGGTCTTTGGCAAAAGAGGTGGCTCTGATACATGATCATTCTGTTTAGTTGTTCTCGATGATTAAAATACGATGAAAAAAAAATAGATGCCTGAAGAACACCTGCTGCTTCCAAGTCCATGCACCCGACACTGCTCTTGGCCTGGAGAGGCTGGTGGCTGAAGATAGTCTCCGCAGCGGAAACAGGATACAAGAGAGGAAACAAGAGACAGCACCGGCAGACGAGGCCACCATTTTCCTAGCAAGTAATTTTCTGGTTTGAACATTCATTAGTTTGACGTTTCTTGTCAGAGTTCCCTGCTCTTGTTGTATGTCTGTCGGTAAGCGACTGTTCAAGCCAGTCCATTTGTCTGCTTGTCAGTAATGATATATCTAAAATTCACATTCTCTTTCTCAAGGGCCCGAGATATTTATCTTCATTACTGATGTGTTCACTGCACTTTTCTTTTCTTCCTCTGTTCATCACTGCATTGTTTACTCTGCTTGTTTGTCGGGAACGAGACTTGAGATTTCGCTAGCTACCAGCTTAGCTAGAGCCCACTTCATACGGCTGATAGTTACATAGACCTCTCATTTTCATTAACATATACATCGGTTGTCGCGTGTACAGTGGAGTTTCGTATACATCATTCTGCAAAGAACTATGCTCCATATTTCACATGGAACATGTTTCACTAATCATGAGATTAAGATGTCACGAAAAGAGCGGGTGAAAAGAATGTGCTGGTATGATTTACACTCACTCAGCCACTCAGTCCGAAAGTAAGGTGGTAGAGTAGATAGTGCACTCGCCTGCCGATAAGAAGGTCCTTGATTCGATTTCACACTCGGGTGGAATTTTTTCGAACCGACCAGTAACGGGGTCAGCTCAGCCTCAAAAGATGGGTACCTGGGGTTTCCTTAGGAAAACAAAGGTGCTGACATCCCTACCCCAGCAAGGTGCTGACATCCCTACCCCAGCAAGGTGCTGGCATCCCTACCCCAGCAAGGTGGTGGCATCCCTACCTCAAATGTAGCGACAGGGAAATGTGAATGCACTAACACTTCACGCCCCCGCGGCATGCAACTGTTACAGGACTTAGAGATAAATCAGTCAATCATTTGCATATCCCTTGCGGAACTTTGCCTCCCTAAAAGCTCTCCTGTAGACCTCTCGGTTGTAAGCAAAATGAGATAAGACAGTTGAAAAAAAATGGACAATTTTTTCCACCACTGTCACTGTATGCAATATCTAACTACTGTTGTAGGCACATATTTGTAAAATAAGAAACGAGCTTTCACGCAGTAAAATGTGCTAAAAAATGTATCACTACCTTTCTAATATAGAAGACAAAACACTTACTAACACTATTTTTGGAAGGCTGAACATAGAACATTATGCTAAATAACTAACCATTGTTGGATCTACATCCGTCATAGAGGACAAAATAAAATAGTGCGTGAGAGTGTAGTAAAATGTTAATCAATAGTAGAATATATTATCAGTGAAGGGGATGCAAATATGCGTTAACGAAGTGTTATTTGTAATTAGTAAGAAAGATCGAAAGTCTGACTGCAAGAAATGCACAACACGGCGGGAACAATATAAAGCTATATTTTCCAGCATTTGTTTCCTTTCACGATGAGCTAGTTACCAAAGAAGTGTGGCCTAGAAAGGTGAGCTTCAAAGGTAATGTGCTTGTGTAAATGATAAAGCACAGAGAAAGAAGAGATAATCAAATCTGGACATACAACAGGTATAACGTAGAAAACGTAAGCAAGGTGTAAACTTAAACTTCAAAGAAGCCAACGTTCTAAATATAGGTATTTTATTTTGTTTGGCAAAATATTCATGAAATAACTGGTGGCAGGCGAAATAATGCGATAAAGGTAAGGTTCCGGATGGTGAGTTTTCTGAGGCTGTTTTCCATGCGTAATGAACAACGTAAAGCAGGGCCTCACCAGTGGATAAAAAAACACGCCCATTTCTACTTGACTTGTCAGACTACAGCATTAAACAGTACGCTACATCAGCATAACGTTAAGTTTTGACCTATCTTGTGTTAAGACAGCGTCATTAAGCTTTGGCCTACCTTGTGTTAGAACTGATAAAACAACGTAGAGAAATGAAGACGCAATGGAAAGTGATAAACAACAACAAAGAGGAATATAAAACTTTAACAAAAGAAGTACGAAGAAACATAAGAAAAGACAAAAAAAAAACAATACATACAAGATTGTTGTGAAAGAATAGAAGAACATCAGAAGTGTGGAAGAGATAGTGAAATGTTTAAAAAAAATGAAGACATTGACGAGAAATGTCACATCTAAGCTAAATGTAATTTGTGATGAGATGGGGAATACCTTGACAGAGACAGAGGAAATTCTAGAAAGATGGAAGAAATATTGCAAAGGAATGTATGAAACAACCGACTGTGGAAACAGAAATCAACAGTGTGAATTATTATTGGACGAGAAAGAACCTGAACCGACAATAGAATAAGTTTTATGGGCAATAAAGAATCTGAAAAATGGTAAATCACCAGGATGTGATGAGATAACAGCTGGATTTATTAAAGCAGGAGGAAAGGAGTGTGCAACAATCTATCATGCAATGTGCAAAAAGATATGGCATTCGGGTATTTGGCCAAAAGAATGGAAAAGAACTGTATTCATACCACTGCCAAAAAAGGGTAACCTGAAATTATGCACAAACTACAGAACTGTTGCCCTGATTAGTCATGCCAGTAAAATTCTGTTCAAAATCATAATGGGTAGACTTCGTAAGAAAATAGAAGAAGAAGTCAATATGGTCCAAGCTGGTTTCAGGCAAGAAAGAGGATCAAGAGATCATATATTCAATCTAAGATTAATAATAGAGAAATGCAGAGAGTTTAATGTGAATCTATATTTATCTTTTATAGACTACTCAAAGGCATTTGATTGTCTACAACACCAGAAACGTTGGGAAATAATGGAAAAAATGGGATTTCCAACACATTTGATACAATTAACATCACTGCTGTATCTAGACCAACAAGCAGCAGTAAGAATAAATAGTGAAACAACAACTTGGTTTGATATAAAACAAGGGGTCCGTCAGGGATGCATATTGTCACCCTACTTATTTAACTTGTATACTGAAAATATAATGAAGAGTGTTAGAGAAGATGTAGACAAAGAATATTACGATGCCATAACAATTGGAGGTTATGAAATACCAGAGATTAGATATGCTGATGACACAGTGTTACTATCCACAACACAAAAAGGAATGGAAAAACTAATTATGTCAGTCCGTAAGAACAGCGAAGAGCAGAACCTCTAACTTAATGCGAAAAAAACTAAACTGATGACAACTGACAAAACAAACAAGGCAGCTGAAATATATATCAATGAGGAAAAATTGGAAGAAGTGGAGAGTTTTGAATATCTTGGATCACTGCTAACTAATAATGGAGATACAATGAGGGAAATTAAAAGGAGGACATCTATTGCTCTTCAGAAAGTAAAACAAATAAAGAATATGTGGAGAGGAGCAGACAGAACTACAAAAATAAGATTTTTAAGGTCATGCATCTTTCCCATCGCAACATATGCCTGTGAGACATGGACACTTAATAAAACAGCTGAGAAAAACATAAATGCCTTTGAATGTAAATGCTACAGAAGAGTTCTCCAAATATCGTGGACACAAAAAATAACAAATATATCTATACTACAAGAGTTTAACATTGAAGAAGGCTGGCTGGTAAAGAGGATTAAAGAGAGAAAACTTAAATATTTTGGACACATTAAACGTCATGATAATTTAGAGAAGACCATATTGGAAGGATACATAATGGGAAAAAGAAAAAGAGGAAAACCAAAACGAAAATGGCTGCAAGAAATCATTGACGATCTGCAAATGGACGCAGCAGCAGCAGGCCATCTTGCTTACAACCGAGAGGCCTACAGGAGTGCTGTTTGAGAGGCAAAGTTTTGCAAGGGACATGCAAATGAATGAATGAACCTTGTGTTAAGACAGCGTCATTAATCTTTGGCCTACCTTGTGTTAAGACAGCGTCAATAAGCTTTGACCTACCTTGTGTTAAGACAGCGTCATTAATCTTTGGCCTACCTTGTGTTAAGACAGCCTCAATAATCTTTGACCTACCTTGTGTTAAGACAGCGTCATTTATCTTTTACCTTGTGTTAAGACAGCGTCATTTATCTTCTACCTTGTGTTAAGACAGCGTCATTTATCTTTCATGACCCGTGAATGTAAAGGAAGATCGTGCGACCAATGTAAGTGAAAAGTTGAAAGTAGACAAACCTGTACATATTAATTTTGTGTGAACATATAAACAACCATAGCCCTCAACCCTAAGTGTATGATAACGTCACTGTTTGAAGGAGCAAAAGGAGGAGGAGAGGAGGGCTGAGAGGGAAGTCTTTTGGAAGAATCTGGTCAGTATCAATGTCGTAGATATGAGAGCATACGCGTGGGTTCGTGTCATCATGGATTTTATCCGTGTGTACTGTTCAACTTATTGTCTTTCACCATCCATCCATCCAACCATCCATCCATCCATCCATCCATCCATCCATCCATCCATCCATCCATCCATCCATCCATCCACCCACCCACCCACCCATCCATCCATCCATCCATCCATCCATTTCTTTGCCCTGACTTTCTATGTATAACTGCCTATTCATGATCACACAGATGTACCAATCTATTTGACATTCTGAATAGTCTGAAATTTGACATCGTAATATTCTCTTTCCTCGCCAACTTCGTTCTTCCTCTTTTCTGTTCAAACGAGTCTATCACAAGAGCTTTATCTGAATCAAAATTCACCAGAGGAAAAAAAAAATCTATTTTAGTCCGGCACTAACGGAATCAGGTAATAATTTCCAGTTTATCCCCCCATTCTGTCTCGCGGAAATCGAACAAGCAATAAAACAGCACAGAAGAAGAAATAACAGAAAGCGTACCCTTAATTCTGAGAAACCAAATCAGCACAATATGTCTAGCCTATTAGACTAATCTTCTCTTTCATTTCTGTCTCATTTTAGCGGTGCGCACAAGGAAATATTTAAATGGATATTAGAATGGTCTATCAGGCTGCGAATCTGAGTAAAATCTGAGATATTGGCAAAAGGAAATATTCTGAACGACCTAGGCAAGTACTGAAAAATTGAAATCTCTTGCTACATCTTTGACACAGATGATACCTTTGGCATTTCTGAATTTCGAAATAATAAATATTTTATTTGAAAATGACAAAAATATATGTATGGAGAAGTAAATGGTGAAATTAATAAAATAATAAATACGTTTATAATGTGGTCGGGCACTATAAATGTTTTTGCAAAGTAGTGGAAACATAGCTGCGTGAATGGTCTTCAATAGTTTATGTCTGTTTATCTAAGAGCTTCTGTCAAAGATCATTTAAGCTTTTATGAAAGTGCAGGCAAGTAGTCTAAATTAAAGTGATAAATTCGACAAACAGACATAGCTTAGAATTTCAGAATTTAAAATCGTGGAAGAAACAGAATTGTAAGCCACTCTGTTTCATGAGAGAGAGAGAGAGAGAGAGAGAGAGAGAGAGAGAGAGAGAGAGAGAGAGAGAGAGAAAACAAGAAAACTTATACGTAAGTTCTGAGTGAATCATGATTTTCCGAAACGGAACATAAATACTGACAGCAAGCAACTGCCGAAAACATATATATGGATACATGTATATCTAAACTGAGAGATACACAGTTTTTAGTTCAGATATGTTATGCTACCCCTTTTCAGAGGCCTGCGTCGACCATTCCGGAATATGGCATCAGCAGACCGCATAAAAATGGCGGCTTCCTTGGAAGCATGTACGAGAGAAGAACAGCGCGCACTTATGCTTTTCTCTGGAAGTGAAGGTGAAAAACCTCCAGACATTCATCGCATAATGAAGAGGGAGTATGATGATAAGTTTGCATTACTTCAGCAGAATTATGAATGGTACAAGAAGTTTAAAACTGGGGTATCAAATTTCTTATAGAGAGAACAGAAAGACTTAGTTATATATACAGTACTTCGTTGACTATAACAATATAACAAAGCATCTGACAAAATAAAACATGATAAAATCGTGAAGATGTTATTGGATTAAAAAAACAACTGACGGAAAGTTCTGTGAATAATATGAATAATAATCACATGTACTGGAATAAAAGAGCGTCTGTCAGAGTAGCAAATATGATATGCAAATATCAGTCATCATAGAAAGATGTTAGGAAACGCCGTGTCCTCTCACTAGATCTATTTTCACTGTACAGTGAAGATATCATGAGAGAAATAGAAAATAAATAAGAAATTCACGTTGGAGGCTACAACGTGAACAACTCACAGTATGCAGAAGATATCGCACTAACAGCAAAAAATGAAAAAAAAAAGAGACTACAAAAATTATTCGACGTAATTGTAAAAGAAAATGACAAGAAAGGGCTCACCCGAAATAGGAAGAAAACAGAAACAATCGCTACGTCAAGAAAGAAGAACGCACATAAATGAATGCAGTGTTTAAAGTGCAGGGAACAGCCATGAAACAAGTGCATAAATACCTGCGCCTCAAGCAACATCGGGAGAGAAATGCACCTCTGAAATTAAGAAAAGAATACTCCAAGCTAAAATAGCTTTCAGACAAATGAGAAACATCTTGATCACTGCATCTCTATAATTGAGCATCAGAAAGAGTTCTAAATATGTTGCCTTAAGCCTGTCTTACTCTAAGGAAGTGAATCATGGACAATTAACAGATCGATGTAAAGATCACTAGAGGCAATAGAGATGGAGATGTAGTTTCTTAGAAAAATGTTAAGAATAGCACGGAGAACTAAGATGAAAAACAGTGAGTGCCTGCGAAAAGTAGGAGTAGGAAGGAAGGTAACTGAATCCCTAAGAAAGCGACAGTTATTGGACATATAATGAGATCAGGTGGACTTGCTTGACAACATCATAACAACAGGAAAAGTAAACTGGAAGAGAGGCAGGGGAAAGATCAAGGAAAAAAGATTATGGACAGTCTAAGGCGGTGGCACGACAAGATGTCACCAATTGAGCTGATGGAAAATATTAAGGATTGAGATATGTGGAGAAGTATGACCATCAGTGTCAGTAGCATAATGATGATGATGATAATGATGACGATGACGTCAAATCTGGCGTATGCCGTCATCACACTGCGAACAGACCTGACACTAACGCCGAAGTGGAACGAATGAACCGGGAAAACTGGTGGGTAACAACTGATCTGAAGATTAGTCATGGCTTGGGGCCTGCACTCAACCCCAATCTGAAAGAATGTAGATTAGACAGAAAGCTATATGAACTGTTAGACTTTCAGGTCATAACAGTTGTACAGAACATAAAATTGAAAGAAAATAACTTTCTATGGACAACACACAAAAAAAAAACAAAAAAACATACAAAATACATCATTGTAAATATTTGTTTTACTGTAGAAAAATTAGATTAATAAGCACCTATTCCAGTAAGAACTCGCAACAAAAGATTGTCAGGAAAATATGTAATTCATTTGAAAGTTAGCCAGATATTTAAACAATACGAAATTTATCCACGACAGCGCAATGCATGCTTATCACAAACACGAGCTCTGACCAAATATAAGAACCACAACAAGACTTGCACTTTACACTGGCTGAGGGTTTAAACAACAAGAAGAAACAATGATGGTGAGTCTAGTAATGTACTTACTCATGTAGCTTAACGGTGCCTAGCGGTAGATTTAGGATTTCAGTCAAGTTCTGTACAAACAGCTCAGCTTCTTCGGTGCTGACTCTACAAATAGATAGAAAAAGAGGTATAAAACAACTGACGAAGTATTAACTTTGCTGATCTCCGCAACGTTCAACAAATAAAGTAGATCATTAGAGATTATGATAACGCTATTGTCTGAAGGAGGAGGAGGAGGAGAGGAGGGCTGAGAGGGCAGTCTTTTGAAAGAATCTGGTCAGTATCAATGTCGTAGATGTGAGAACATACGCGTTTATCCATAGTGCTCTATCAGATGGTCAGTTACATTAAAAAATTGTGCAGAGCTGTGAGGTTCATAGCTCATTCTTTCTTACCAGTTTTAGAAACATACACACAGGAGTTCAGATTCTTAATTCAGCTCAACTCCTTCGTTTTAACTTTCACATTTCTTTCCTTCCTTTATAATCTGATTGCGCTTAAAAATTATAACATGATGACCCTGTTGGATTCTAATAGAGGAGGACAACTCTCGCAAACAGACTCCAGCATATCATTTGTGGAAGTCAAGGCACTGATCAAATACTAGGCCAAGTTAGAAGAAGACCATCCAGGTCATCAGACGCATAGCCAGACCCCTTACGGACAGAGAAGACCAGGGCAAGATTTTCAGACATGTGTAACAAGCGGAAGAGAGACACAATAGACCAGTGCACTGCAAAAATGACAGACCGGCACCTGCTACAAGACAGCCTGGCACGTGATGAGCACAGAAGACACACCTGACCACCACCAAGACTTAAATATGAACTGGGAAGAAAGCAGGGGCAGTTTTATGATTTAATTATAACAAACTAGTAACGTTTCGGCGCGAGCCTTTATCAAACCAAAACAAACGAGACGATGAATTAGAGAGAAGAGACAAAGTATGGATTACATCAAACTAATGTAAGTGAAATAAAAAATGAAAAAAAAAATCAATGAAAAACTGAAAGAAAAATAGTAACGGGATGAAAACTTATCTCAGTTCTTGTAGACCCACAAAAAAAAGGCTTGTGTGTATCCAGGAACATAAGCGATATATATTATCAATACTTGTTCAGGCCAGACTGTAAGGCAATGTCGACAACCTGAGACATCAGACCAGGATGTAAGGCAACAACCCCAGACATCAGACCAGGATGTAAGGCAATGTCGTCAACCTGAGACATCAGACCAGGATGTAAGGCAACAACCCCAGACATCAGACCAGGATGCAAGGCAATGTCGACAACTCGAGAGATCAGACCAGGATGTAAGGCAACAACCTGAGACATCAGACCAGGATGTAAGGCAACAACCCCATACATCAGACCAGGATGCAAGGCAATGTCGACAACTCGAGACATCAGACCAGGATGTAAGGCAACAATCCGAGACTACAGACCAGGATGCAAGGCAACAACCCCAGACATCAGACCAAGATGTAAGGAAACAACCCGAGACATCAGACCAGGATGCAAGGCAACAATCCGAGACACCAGGCCAGGCTGTAAGGCAATGTCGACAACCCGAAACATCAGACCAGGATGTAAGGAAACAACCCGAGACATCAAATCAGGCTGTAAGGCAACAACCTGAGATACCAGGCCAGGCTGTGAGGCAATGTCGACAACCCTAGGCACTCTTCTGAGTTATTCAAAGATATCCAGTCTGGTGTGTGAGAGTGTTGGAAGAACATTTTCATTTTATAATTTTAAAATAAAAATGAACTATATGTCCAATAGAATATTTGCACATGGCTATAATATTAGACTGGGATATTAGTAAATCATTATCAACCAGAGAAAATACTAAATTGTGGAAGGAAAGTCATATAGGTTATGATTTACACAATGCTATTGATAAACAAAGTGTAAGACTTGTTATTTGTGTGAGCAGATAGAGAGAAAAATCCTTCCATAGATCTTGTAATGATTCAGCAAGTTAATATGTTCTGGCGTAGTTAAAGAAAAGATTATCAGTGTTTGCAATAAACAATAAGCTTATACACTCTTCTGCCAAATTAAATGTTTCTCTCTCTCTCTCTCTCTCTCCGAACCTTAAGTGCCCAGGGCACATGGGACTTCCGCAAGGATTTTCCACAAATGCCTGTCCTTTGCCTTTTTTCGCTCTTGCTCAAGTGAGCCCTCTATTGTTCAACATCCTTTCTGTTGTTCTGCTCCTTTGGTCTACCTTTGCTTCTGTTCCCCTGTGATGTCCATCTTAGCGATATTTCTGGTAGTGAGTTGTCAGTCATCCGGAGCAGATGTCCATCGCCAGCGTCTTTCCGCAATAACTGCTGTCAGTGGCTTCATCTGCATCTCTGCCAACAGGATGTTATTTCTTATGGTGTTTGGTCAAAATATTCTTCTAATCCATCGTAAACATTTAGTCTGGCAAGAATTCAACTTGTTTTCTATAGTTTTGGTGATTTTCCAGCATTTACTTCCATAATTTATCAAATGTTTATAATAAATTACCATCTCCAAAAATAAACATGGTAAACAACCTCTTTTTTGGTTGTCAAAGATTTCTTAAGTCAGTTTCTGACGTTCCAGTTCTGCGTCATCTGACAGATGTGGTTCACGAGAGAAACACATTTGTTGTTAACTGTACACTGAAAGCTAAACTAAATATGGATATGTTCGGAAAAAGATAAAGAAATAAAGGATAAATTCAATATGGAAGTTCAAAATAAGGTATGATCCATTACCCGATTTGAAAAAAAAATGATATTTCAAAATGTAAATGCCAAATGGGAAAGTTTTAAAGAATCATTCCACCAAGCATAAGAGACATTAGAACCAGAGGCACAAAGACAAGCCAAGAAAAAGTGGATGGCAGATGATATTCTAGAACTGACGATGAAGACAAGAAGAAAAATAACCAAACAATGTATGAAGAGATTAACAAAGATATAAGGAGGCGGTGCAAGGAAGAGAAAGAGAGGTGGCTATTAGAGGAATGTGATGAGGCTAAAAAAACCAGTTTTATAATGGCAAATAACTTCATAAAATGACTATGGGAAAAGAACAAACGAAGCAACAGGATGTTTTAAAACAAGAAGGGTAAATGAAAAAGAGGAAACAATGAGAAAAGAGGAAATCATGGAGAGATGGTCAGGGGACAAAAGAGACCATTACAATGGCCAGAAAAATGAGCAGTTAAATGTAAGCATGAATAATGAAGGACCACCAGTACTGGAAATGGAAGTAAGAAATGCAGTCAATCACTTGCAGGCAAGGAAGGTATCAGGACCTGATAACATAAGAAGAGAAATGATCGGGACACTAGGAGATATCGGCATAGAAAAAGTAACAAGCCTCTAAATATGATCAGTGACACAGGACATATACCATCAGATCTATGACACAGGACATATACCATCAGATCTGTGACACAGGACATATACCAGCAGATCTATGACACAGGACATATACCATCAGATCTATGACACAGGACATATACCATCAGATCTATGACACAGGACATATACCATCAGATCTATGACACAGGACATATACCATCAGATCTATGACATGTACTATCAGATCTATGACACAGGACATATACCATCAGATCTATGACATGTACCATTAGATCTAAGACACAGGACGTATGCCATCAGATCTATGACATGTACATTCAGATCTATGACACAGGTCATATACCATCAGATCTAAGACACAGGACGTATACCATCAGATCTATGACACAGGGCGTATACTATCAGATCTATGACACAGGGCGTATACTATCAGATCTATGACATAGGACGTATACTATTAGATCTATGACACAGGACGTATACCATCAGATCTATGACATAGGACGTATACTATTATATCTATGACATAGGACATATACCATCAGATCTATGACACAGGACGTATACCATCAGATCTATGACACAGGACGTATACTATTAGATCTATGACATAGGACGTATACTATTATATCTATGACATAGGACATATACCATCAGATCTATGACCCAGGACGTATACCATCAGATCTATGACATAGGACGTATACTATTAGATCTATGACATAGGACGCATACCATCAGATCTATGACATAGGACGTATACTATTATATCTATGACACAGGACATATACCATCAGATCTATGACACAGGACGTATACCATCAGATCTATGACACAGGACGTATACCATCAGATTTATGACATATAACATCAGATCTATGACACAGGACATATACCATCAGATATCTCCAAATCAGTTTCATTACAATTTCAAAGAAAACTGGAACAACAGAATGTGATCAACATTGCACAATCAGTCTAATGAGCCATATCACAAAAATACTATTAAGAATCATTAACCTGAGAATATAAAATAAGATAAAACTGAAATGACAGAAAGCAATATGATTTTGTCGAAGGAAAAAATGGGCAAGTGCCATAATTTTTATAGTAAAAGACACAATAGAACTATCTCTAGAGGTAAACAAAGATTTATACTTGTGCTTTATCGATTAAATGAAAGCTTTTGACAGACCTAGATATGAATTTATGATAAAAACGCTAGGAAAAAAACTCATTATAGATGGTATAGATATAGAATTATTAAGAATATGTACTTGAAGGCAGAGCACCAGTAAGAGTGAACAATGACATAGGCGAATATCAGGATATAAAACGAGGCGTAAAACAGGGATGCGTAATACCACGTGATCTATCTCATTATACAGTGAAAACATCACGAGAGGTATAAAAAAAACGAGAAAGGAATTAAAAATACGAGGTCGTAATATCAATAACCTGAGATATGTTCTAATAACAGAAAGTGAAAGCAGTTGAAGAGTTCTTCAAATATCATAGACACAAAAAAGAACAAATATATCTATACTACAAGAACTTAATATTGAAGAAGTCTGGCTAGTAAAGAGGTTTAAAGAGAGAAAACTTAAATATTTTGGACACATTAAACGTCATGATAATCTAGAGAAGACAGTCTTGGAAGGGTACATAATGGGAAAAAGAAAGAGAGGAAGACCAAGGCGAAGATGGTTGCAAGACATCGTTGATGATCTGCAAATGGATGCATCAGCAGCAGGCCACCTTGCTCACAACCGAGAGGCCTGTAGGAGTGCTGTTTGGGAGGCAAAGTTCCGCAAGGGACATGCAAATGAATGAATGAATGAAAGCAATTTGCTGTAACTGTGAACAAGATTACTTAAGAGAGGAAAAAAAGAGGCCTAAAAACCTAAAGCTACATAGGAATAAGACAGAAACAATGGTGATATCGAAAAGAGTAAATATACCAAAGGACAACATCGTTCCAAACGAAATAACACTAACACAAGAAAATAAATTAAGTTACCTTATAACAATAAGAACAGTTGACGGTAAATGCACAAATGACATAACATAATGAATAGGTTATGCAAAACACGCTTTTCGTGGCACGAAGAAGTACATGAGTAAGACAATGCCCATAAAATGAGGAAAAGAGTATTACAGTGCTATATAGAGTCAATATTGCTTTGTGATTGTGAAACGTGGACATTCAACATAAAGATAACAAAGAAACAAAGTAGCAGGGATGCCATTTTGGAGAAAGATGCCAGGAATACCCTAGGCAGACAGAAAAACAAACGAAAAGGTCCTCAGAGAAGTTTCAGAACAACGAAAACTAGTTAAAATGATAAGAAAAAAAGACAATCAAAGTTTCTTGAACACGTCATGAGAAGACCGAATTTAGAGAACAAAGTAATGGCTTGAAAACTCAAGGCTAAGAGAGGGAGGCCAGAAGAAAAATGGCACGGAAAGAGAAAGTCATATGAATTGATCAGAAACACCAAGGACCGGACAAGATGGAGAAGCACGGTATATAATAATAATAATAATAACAATAATACGTACACTGAATAGTAACTTATTTACATTATTAACAGTTTAAGTAAATCCACCACATATACGGATATTAGTGAAATGCCATTTGTTAGGGGTTTGTGTCGCCACGGAGTATAATATTCTGACAGAGAGAAATTAAGATAACGAATGACCACGGTTAAAAGAAATTGTTTTAGAATAAGAAAAGTGGAATATTTAAACGGAAATTTTGATTCTTTGTTTATGAAAGAATGGATTCTTCTGTTTTTTGTTGTTGTTTTTTTTTTGCTACTAATCTGCTAAAATAGTCTCATGCTGTCCATACAGAAGGCGTTTTGTCGAAATATTGGTCACGATTTTATTTTTTGTAATGTTTACTTTTTCTCAGTTTACTTTGTTAAATCTGCCATTTTTATCCTTTGTAATTTTTATACACACTTTCATCCAGTTTTAAGAAGGTAGGCACACTTCTACCTTATTTATCAGAGATAATAAATTCTAGGAAAAAGGCAAACGCTTTCAGTAATGTACAATAAATATAGAAATAGAAAATAAGAGAAAGGTGTAAAGAGAAGGTACCACAGACAGCTAAGAAACCAATGAATAAGTCTTAAGAGAGGCTGGAGTTAAAAAGCAAATTATAGCAAAAATCAGAGGCAGACAAGCGAGATTTATAGGACATTTCCCCGAGAAGAGGAAAATTGGAACACACTGTGGCAACTGGAAAAATTAAAGGAAGAAGAGACAGAGGAAGACAGAGAGAGAAGTTACTGGATGGGCTGTCAGTGTGGATAGGAAGAAAGTCACCGGCGTATCTCATAATCAATTCTAAAGACAGGGAATTGTGGAGAGAAATGATCGCCTACGCCACATGGCACGGCACTTGAATTGTGGAGAGAAGAAACCATAACACAGACGCATGCAGACGAGACGAGAGAGAAAAACTAAGACGAGGCACGCATTTCTGAGTAAAAGTCAGATATCAGAAAATGAATTCTATGTATCAAATGATGGGGTGAACTGTATTAGCAGCCTAAACTTGAAGAATGTGATAAGATAAATGTTGCCTTATTTGCTGAATCACACATGTTAACAACAAAATACTGGTTACACAAAGAGGCGCAAATGGACGTGTCTGCCAGGGACGTAGGAGGTTGTCCCTTGACTGTGTATTTTATTATACATAAAACATGAAAGCCAAAACAAGAGACATTTTAAATATAAAACTTATGTCATTATAAAATGTATAGAACAGCCTGGAAATCTACACTGTTCTCTGTGGAATTTTTTGTTGTTGTTGGTTTTTTGCTTGTATTGAATGGAAGAAAATAATGTATTAAAATTTCAATTTGCCTCATAGGCATTTCCTGTGTCATTATTTTAACTCGAGCAAGGTTATTTAAAATCTGGTTCGCTGTAACTGAAAAATCTGGGCGAAAATCAATGGGCTCGTAGCTTCTGTCTTCCAATTCCTAACGCTTGGGCATCACCTAGGAAACCATTCATATGCCCCGCAATACTTGTATGGTTTCTTCACAAATGCGACAACGTGATGACTGTTTTCTATGTGTTCTCGCAGAGAATCCTGACAAATACTTCAGCAATCTCTCCTTTTCCATCTGTTTTCAACAATCAATACTGAGTTGTGTCCCTTGGTGTCATGAGTACGGCCCTGGCACGCTGGCATGTAGGATATAACAATATTCCACAATAAAACAGGAAAAGATAACAGAAAGTCAAAAATCTATATAGGTATAAATGTATGCTGGTATATACATTTCACTCTTATATTGCAGATTAAATATTAGCAGTAGTTTGAAGTAAGTGTATACAGTACTGAAAGAATATCAGAGAAAATAATATAACAGTGGGGAAAAAAAACGTAACATTCCCGTTTCCACGGATTTAAGGCACACTGGGGATACGGTACCGTATTTCCACGACCTTCGGCACATGAAAGTCTGATGAGGTCAGTATCACGCCTGTCCGCATTTACCTTCCCAGATTTCTCTGTTACCCATTTTTAGAGGCTGCGTCGACCCCGGGGCCTATTTCTTTGTGTGTGGGTGTGTGTGTGTGTGTGTACATCAGAAAAAAGAACCCCACTACTGGGACTGAACTAGGTACCACAGGATTAGTACACAGAGCGCTGAACTACTCGTCTAGCCTAGCCGCCAATAAAACTAGGAGATTTTTAAAACGGAATCAAAGATGAATTGCTTGGGGCCATAGTGCGGTTGTCTGAGGGAGGTAGAGCAGATAACTGGGCCTGATTCTGCACATCTTCCTGATGTTCTTGGTAACTTGCTGGTGGTCTTTTTGATAACCTGCTGGTGCTCTTCTTGGTAACCTGCTGGTGCTCTTTTTGATAACCTGCTGGTGGTCTTCTTGATAACCTGCTGGTGGTCTTCTTGGTAACTTGCTGGTGGTCTTCTTGGTAACCTCGTGGTGGTCTTCTTGGTAACCTGGTGGTGGTATTCTTGATAACCTGCTGGTGATCTTCTTGGTAACCTGCTGGTGGTCTTCTTGGTAACCTGCTGGTGGTCTTCTTGATAACCTGCTGGTGGTCTTCTTGATAACCTGCTGGTGGTCTTCTTGATAACCTGCTGGTGGTCTTCTTGATAACCTGCTGGTGGTATTCTTCGGCTTAGCTAACCTAGTACAGCTGTGGACCGCAGGCGATGAACACTCCCCAACGGATTGCTTCTTTCGCCTACTCCATGTCTTCAAAGCAGAAAGCCGAAGTAGATGGAAGGTGGAGGAGGCAGTGAACAGTGAAGGTACAGTGAACACGGCCCTCGAGAGGGAAGTTTTGTAAGGGGGTGAAAAATTACTTCTCCCACCCCTCCTCTTCTCTCTCCGG
The DNA here is from genome assembly GCA_009760885.1 of Achatina immaculata. Lineage (NCBI taxonomy): Eukaryota > Metazoa > Mollusca > Gastropoda > Stylommatophora > Achatinidae > Lissachatina > Lissachatina immaculata. The sequence goes on along the minus strand of CM019717.1, from coordinate 21,437,110 downwards.
CTAAGCTTATTGATTAGCCATTCTGTTTTCATCCACTGTTGCCCCGACAACAGGGGAAGTAATTCAAGCCTCGGAGCAATGCACCAACTGGAATCCTCTTCCTGCCCATACCCCCAAGTCTTTCTCATAGGCCCTGACTGCAATTATCTAAATCTTCTGGCAAGCCACATGATGATGATGTGGTTCCAGTTCATTCCTCTTGAACTCAGACAAAGGGCAGTAATCTCTCTGTATACAGTTACACTGCAACAACTTGATCTCATAGCAGGTAATAAATGGTTTGTGTGAGTGTGTGTGAGTAAACTGAGTTGATTAATCTGCTGATTATTCACAAAATCTGACGTGTGATAATCATGTGATAATTAGTTTAAAACAGAAATTTCTCAGCTGGAAGAATAAAATCTTTCTGTCAGTTTTTTTCTGTACAGACTACACTTTATTGTCATGATCACAATTTATTTAAATGGTGTTAATTTATAAACAATTCTATAAACAGTGACATACATCAAGACACTAAATTACCACACTCGGAGCTCAGAAGTTGACAGTTCGCTGTTCTATTACTCGCATGTGAAGCAAGTGTATCTATAGGGACCTGCTTTCGCTCAGATCCATTCAACCTACCAGTACACGAGGTGGTTAATAAATATATCATGGAAACTGAATCACGAAGCTATGCCTGGTACAAAATCCGAAAGCCATTCACTGGACAAGTTGTGCTCGGTACAAAATGCTGAACCCAGTTCTTCAACAGACTGTTCCTAGTTCAAGATGCCGAACCTGGTTCTTAAAGAGGCTGTGCCTGGTACAAGATGCTGAGTGTAGATCTTCAAGAAACTGTGCTGGTATAAGATACTGAAACTTGTTCTTCAAGAAACTGTTCTTGATATAAGATTCAATATGCTGAACCTAGTTTTTCAAGAAACTGTGCCTGTCCTAGATGCCGAACCTAGTTCTTCAAGAAACTATGCTGGTAAAAGATGCTGTAGTTATTCAAGAAACTGTGCCTGATACAAGATACTGGCCCTAGTTCTTCAAGAAACTGTATTCGATACAAGATACTAACAATAATCCTTTATGTCTCTGATACTTTATGTTCCTAAGACACTAAAGTGTCATAAAACTGTTTTGTGTGCAGTATGTATAGTCTTATAATACTTTTTGTATGTGAGTATATTCTCTTTTTATGATAATGTAGTTAAAATATGAATCATTATTTTTTGGTGGCTCCATTACTAAAGGGTGTCTGAGTGGCGAAGTGGTTAGTGCACTGGTCTCTCATGGCGAATGTCGGGGGTTCGAATCCGGCTGGGGGCATCCCAGCTGTAGAAATGGGTACCCAACTTTTTCTGGAGTTGGGGAAGGAAAGGCGGCCAGGCGTGATGCTGACCACGTCATCCTCTAGTGTGTCGACAGGTCAAGCAAAATATGAGCACTAACACGATGTCCATATGTGCCTCAACATTATTAATGCCTCACCTGTATTTTTGGCTTTTAGCACCATGAAACATTTCTAAATGAACCATCACACTCTAGTGATACACAAGTGATACTTACTCTTTTGAAAGCTGAAGATACACAAAATGAGCATCCACAAAGCGAGGTTCTTTTGATCCTGGAAAGGCAGAAGAAAGTACTGAGTTAGGAGCACGAAATTTTGTTTCAACCGATAACAGTTACAGATAGCGAAAAAGGCAAAAGGAAAAGAACAAAAACTTAAGGCAATAGTCAGGAGAAAGGTTTTGAGCATTATCAATAATAAAAATAAATATACGAAGAACAATACTGGGGGGGGGGGGAGGAGTAGTTTGGGGGAGGGGAACAAGATAAAGATAAGGACTTCTTCTTTTTCTTCAGTTTCCCTGGAACTTCGAGCTAGTGTTCTCTGCAGCATATGCCGTGAAGATGTCGAGGGACAGCGCAGTGTCGGATTGGGAGCAGGTTATTGCGGTTGTTTCTTTTTTTTCAGTCTCAGAGCAGGGGGTGTGAAATACTTCTTCAGCAGACTCCACCAACAGGGGGGATATCGCGATCCCCGCCTCGGGCTGCTACCGGGGGCATTAACGGAGATGTAGGATAGGGTCTTGGTCAGCTACGGTTCGCCAACTCTGATGCTAGCATGCCAGCTATCGGCTGCTGATTGTCAGAACGGGCAGCGTCCTCGTCTCCGAGATACACGACTAGGAGAAGAAAACAGTTCGCCTAGAAGGACATGATAAAGATAAGAAAGAGAAAGAAAGCGGCTTGGTTAGGTGCAATATCAAGGAACGCAAAATTAGAGATCTATTGCCTTCAGCCTTCCTGGCACATGACAAAACAAGGGGCTTCCGCAAAGGGTTTTCTCACAAATGCCTGTCCTTTGCCTTTTTTCCGCTCTTGCCCTGGTGAGCCCTCTATTGCTAAACATCCTCTCCGTTGTTCTTCTCCATGTCTCCTTTGGTCTACCCTTACTTCTGCTCCCCTCTGGTGCCCGTCTTAGTGCTATTTTTGGTAGTGAGTTGTCAGTCATTCGGAGCACGTGTCCCAACCATTGCCAGCGTCTTTCCTCAATAACTGCTGCCATTTTCTTTCTGTGCATTTCTGCCATCAAGATTTAGCCCTGTCTTGTCTTAATTCTGAACATGAAAAACATTGACATCCATATAAACGAACATAAGCAAATAATTAATAAAACAGTGCTGACCATGACAGTATATCAGTCTATTAAACAGGACAAACAGCCCAGCTCAGAGTAGTTGACAACTGACGATAGATTAATATATTGTTAGGTACAGCCAGTATGATTCTATTTTATGGTACTTTGACAATAAACGGATACACTAAAAAAAATGGAAGTAACAGATATGTTTGGTCGATGATAAAACTCACACACTGGGTGGCTTGAAAACACAGAAATCCATCAAAACGATATATATATATATATATATATATATACATATATATATATATACATATATATATATATATATATATATATATATATATATATAGAGAGAGAGAGAGAGAGAGAGAGGTGTCGAACAAAAGAACATACAAGCATTATTTTCAGAAGCGAAGAAGTGAGCACGACTGAATTTCTGTTACGGGTCTCTGAACGTTCATTCTGAGGTGAATATTCGGTTTTCAGGCATTCTAAATACATGACAAACATGAGTCAAGTGTACCAAGGTAGAACGTTTACCTTCAACCTGTTATCATTACATTCAACACTGTTTATTATATTGCTTATAGGCAGACTCTCTCTCTCTCTCTCTGTGTCTGTGTCTGTCTCTCTCTCTGTATCTGTCTCTGTCTCTCTGTCTCTGTCTCTCTCTCTCTATGTCTGTCTCTGTCTCTCTCTGTCTGTCTATGTCTCTCTCTGTCTCTTTCTCTCTGTAACTGTCTCTGTCTCTTTCTCTCTGTCTGTCTATGTCTCTCTCTGTGTCTGTCTGTCTCTCTCTCTCTGTAACTGTCTCTGTCCCTCTTTCTCTCTGTGTCTGTCTGTCTCTCTGTCTCTGTCTGTCTCTCTCTGTGTGTCTGTGTCTGTCTCTGTCTGTCTGTCTCTCTCTCTCTGTCTGTCTCTGTCTCTCTCTAACCCTTTATCCTGTGCGCATCTCATCAGGCTTGTGACTGAGTATGTCCCGTGCCCGGATGGCCAAACCATCAAACTATCTTTTCTCTCTCTCTACTTCTGTCTGTTCTACCTTCGATCTTTCCTGTAGCCATTAGGTACTCTAGCACGGTTCTCCTCCAGGTATGCCCCAACAAATTTAGATTGTTGTTTTCCCATCTTCGTCATAATTTTCCTCCTTTCTTCTGCCTCTTTCGGAACTTCCTCGTTCGATCTTCTCGCTGTCCATGGCACCTACGACATTCTTCGTAAGAACCACATTTCGGCTGATTCCACAAAATGACACAAATTAATAGATTAATAGAACTACTGCAGCCAGCCACACACACACATTTACACACACAGAGAGAGAGAGAGAAAGCATTTTCATTTTAACAGAATTATGCTCACAGTCCCTTTTCATATTCTATCGTTTACAGGGATCAGTTATCAGATCCTCAAGCCACAAATGACAAAGGCTCTTGTCTTTCATGCCAACTCCATGAAACGTGTTGTTCTTATTTAAGTCTACCCACCCAGCAAAGTTTGCGATGAGCCCGTTCTTATGGAGGTTACAGCTAGCTTCAACAGCCGGCTTCAGCAAACAACCAAAGCACTCTTTAGTTCGTTATTAGTTTTAACTTGATGTAATTGTTACGAAATCTTCTCCAGTCATCATTCGATACGTATTCAGATTTACAGCTTTCGTGAACGCTCAGAGAGCCGTGGACATGCCCGTAACCAACATTCATCAGTCGTTAAGTGACGCTCAGTCTTGATAAGACCATTCTTAGAACAATTACAGACAAATGGCATAAAAAAAAACGCGTTAAATCTTCCGTGAAGAATTTCAAAGCAAACCACTTCTTCTATGAATATATGATTACTTTACATCAGTGTTTCCCAGACATGTTCCGACTGCCATCCCTTTTCTTCCAGACCGCATTCTCAACGTCCCCTTCCCTTATGTAATACTGGTACAATGGCTTATTAAACTAGGATATGCATTCATCATCATCATCATCATCATGTGCTGTGCCGACTGCCGTTGGCTATTATGTTTCTCCAGAGTACCCGATCCTTCATCCTCCATTAGCTGTTGGTGATCTCCTCTCACACCATCCCGTCAGACTGTCCAGTATCATTTCTCTCCGTCTTCCCCTGGCTCTTCTTCCTTCTATTTTTCCTGTTGTTACACTATTTTCAGTGCATTACACAACTAAAAACGTAAGCTAGCAAACCAATTTATTTAACAGTACGGGGGAGTGCATTTATAACTCACATACTGCATCATTTTCTCAACCTTGAATGTGACGGATGAGTTTCATGTGGGGACACCAAGTTTCTCAATATCAGTTTGGAAAGTGCTAAGAAAAAAAGGTATTACTGCCACCGTCTACTGCTTTGTTTTCCCTCAACGCCCCCATACTGCCCCGTTTTCTTCCAGTGCCCTCCGCCCCCAACCACCAACCCCTTTTCTTTCATCTCCTCCCCCCCCCCAGTGCTTTCCAACGCCCACGTTGGGAAACACTGCTTTACGTGTTTAAAGATCTAAGAAAGCTGTGGAATCCTGAGCATTAGTGATTATGGTATCAGACCTACTCATCATCATCATCATCATCATCATCAGGTACCGTGTCTGTAGGGATTGGGCAGCAGTGCTCCTCCACATGCCTCGATCCCTGATATTTTTCATCTGGTCAGTTGGTGACTTTTTGTCGTGCCACCGAGTTAGGCTGTCTAATTTTTTTTTCCTTGGTCTTCCCCTGCCTCTCTTCCCAGTTATCTTTCCTGTTATGATGTTTTCAAGCCCACCTCATCTCATCATATGACCAGTGAATGATGACTGTGATTTTCTTATGAATGTAATTAGCTTCCTTTCTGCATCTACTTGTCTTAGATGTTCTTTATATGTCATCTTAGCTGCTCGTGTTACTCTTAATATTCTTCTAAGATGCCGTGTTTCTGTTGCTTCTAGTGACCTCTGCATCGATCTGTGATTGTCCATGACAAACCTCAACAGAGTAGTTTAGGCTCAGTGTAGCATTTTTTTAAAAAAAGAATTCTCTTCTTGATGTTCAGTGGCAGAGAAGCATTCGACAAGATGTTTCTAATTTGTTATAAAGGTGTCATAGAATATGTCGAGCCTAAACATATCTATTAAGCTTAATTTTTAGATCATCTAACAATAATCTGCCAAACCATTCTGTATTGAGCGTTAGATATTTGCCACAGAGGACCATTACGATAAGCTCGACCAGTTTATTTGATCTTTTTTCTTTGTTTATAAATGATGTATGAACTTTTCAACTGTTTCATGTCTGAATTTATCGTTTTTCATTTTGTTCATTATGAAACAAAATCCCATTTTTTAACCTAGGCATTTTTAAAAAGTTGTTATCCTTCTGTGATATTGGTTAATGATCAGTTTTAACTGTGGTAACACTTTCATGGTTGTTGCTTTGTGACTCGTTTTTGCTTTTTATTATACATACTTTTTACATATTTGATATGTATAACCTCTGTGACAGTTCTTCGAGAGATATTGTTTGCAGTGTTTAACGACTGCTATCTATTTTCCTCTACAGTGTAATGAAAATCAACTGTTTCCTATAGGAAGTCACCAGAAATCTTCTTGTCGCTGTTGTCCCTGCGAGGGGTGTTCTCATAGAAAACGACGCTATTGTCCCCACGAGGGGTGTTCTCATAGAAAACGACGCTGTTGTCCCTGCGAGGGGTGTTCTCATAGAAAACGACGCTGTTGTCCCTACGAGGGGTGTTCTCAAAGAAAACGACGCTGTTGTCCCTGCGAGGGGTGTTCTCATTAGAAGACGACGCAGCGGGGATCCTTAAACACAATCATCATTGAACTACGGGTGGAGAACGGTGGCTAGCTCGAAGACCTGGGCTGGACCCCCGCTGCAAAAAAAGCTTCTCTGCTGCTTCCTCAGACATGGAGACCACAGTGAGCCCCGCTGGTCAGACTGAGCCCATCGTTGGGAGCACCAACAGAAAAAAGTAATCAGTGCTCTGTTTTTTTGCCCTGATAACTGACCCATCACACTATCGCATTTATTTTTGCTTGAAAATTTTTTAAAAATCCATAACACACAGAGGGTAGCAAAAAATAGAATCTGTTGTTTTTAACTTTCTAAACGAAATCTATGTACTTTTTATATTTACACAGTCGTATGTTTATTGATCGAAGCATTGCTGCACTCCAACAAACCATTAAGCTAAGACATTTTTGCGGGCCATAAAAACGTTAACACTGTTGGAAGAAGCGAGATTAGAGGACATTTTCGCACTCGCTGATGTGGACAAAGTTTATCTCCAATCGCGGTCAAAGACTGCTAGCACTTCACTGATCCTGGCCAAAGCTTCTTAGACCAAAGCCTTGGCAACATTATTTCCTTCAATATATTGAGTCACCGCCGTTTCAGAATTGTAATGAGTTGCTTCGACAAAGCATTAGCTTGCAGGTGTAACTGCTGCTGTTTCCCCAACAACGTTCATCATGTGGGCAAGAGAAGAAAAACAGAGACTTTTTATCTTTTGTTAGTGGCATGAGTATATTTTTTTCTTTCTGCTGTATGGAAAAACGAAAGAAAAAGGCAAAAGCAAACATCGTGCAATCGTTTTTCTTGATGTATGATGTACATTAAAAAAAAAAAATTGATTGTTGCTTCTCACTGCTCCTAGAAAAATTGTTATTCATTTTCCAGCTCGTCTTTTTCCCAGTCGTTTTCCTGATATTTTTTTTTAGCATTTACTGCGCTCTATTACGTTAGGTTTCTGTTGTTAGGATAACTAAAAGTAAGGAAGAAAACAAACTCTGTGACATTTCATTACTTTGACAAGAAATCTATCGTCTTTCAAATTATTCCCCCTTTCCCATCAATTTTCCCACATCGAGTTTCTACGGTTTCATCAATTATATCCCCTTGTACAGCTGATACTAGTAAGCTTTCGGAAGACAAAACACTGCAGCTAGCACCAAAAAATCTAAACCATTCATATTAACGCAACCCTCCTTCAAATATTCACTAAAATGTAAAAAACATCTTAAAATGTTTACCAATATAATTGTTTATTCTGAATGACATTTAACATAATGTTCAAGAACATTACTCTCTGCCAACCGCGGTCTAAATCTTGATACATTGTATCTTAAACCTTGCCACGTGTGGATTATCTGTCCTGAGTCATCTATAGGTCATGTGGTTGTAGAGGCTCAGTTCTCCTTGTCTTAATTTATAAGTGACAATTTCATCCCTAATATATCTAAAGATGTGCATAAAACCGCATAAGGAAACAGGACACAATGTAGGTACATCATTTTATCTTCCTAAATCCGGACTACAGACTGGCAATAAACAAAACCTAAAGCTGATTTGTATTTGTGAAGTCTAAAAGTACAAGAACATTTGAAAAAGGGACGCCTCCATTGCACAGTAGTTTGATACAGACAGATAATGGAGAAACGCCTGTGTGATCTAGACCGAGAGCCGGGTTTTGTTTAAGAATTCCGTCATCAACATGAGCCCTTTTTGCATGTTCCAAACGTTTTCCGTTCATGCTCTTTTCTTTTGGCCAGTTTTGAATTCTTAAATCTCTGTGGAGAGTGCAGGTTTGCAGGATGTAATCTATACTCTGGAGATCACTTGAATGACAAATTGTAGTCCAGATTGTGCAGATTGTAGTGTGGGTGGCTTTTAGTTCGCGGAGATGATCATGAACATTAAACCTGGAAACTGAAACTGTGGTTTTGCTCTGATCTGTTTGCCTGAGTTACGCTGATTTTTAGGGTGTCTGGTGGCAATTCTTTGCCTTGATGCCTTGATGCACTGTCCCACGATAAGTCTATTTTCCTAAGCCCTGTTTCTTTGAACATAAACTTGAGATGTCATTCTTTCTCTCTCTCTCTCTCTCTCTCTCTCTCTCTGTCTCTCTCTCCGAACCTTAAGAACCCAGGGCACATGGGGCTTCCGCAAAGGGTTTTCCACAAATGCCTGTCCTTTGCTTTTTTTTCCGCTCTTGCCCAGGTGAGCCCTCTATTGCTCAACATCCTTTTTGTTGTTCTTCTCCATGTCACTTTTGGTCTACCCTTACTTCTGTTCCCATGTGGTGTCCACCTTAATGCTATTTTTGGTAGTGAATTGCCAGTCATCTGGAGCACATGTTCCAACCATCGCCAGCGTCTTTCCTCAATAACTGCTGTCTGTGGCTTCATCTGTATTTCTGCCAACAAGATGTTATTTCTTATGGTGTTTGGCCAAAATATTTGTCTAATTCTTCGTAAACATTTAGTCTGGAAAGAATTCAACTTGTCTTCTATGGTTTTGGTGATTTTCCAGCATTCACTTCCACAGAGTAGTACACTTAGAACATTACTCTTAAATATCCTGATTTTCGTATTCATGCTTAGTTTTTTTAGACTTCCATATAGTCTGCAGCACTGCAAATGCCTGGTTTGCTCTAGTAAGTCTGTTGTTGATGTCCTCTATGCTGTCTCCATTTTCTACTACTCTACTGCCAAGGTATACAAATTCGTTGACCTCCTCCACTAACTTGCTATCTACTCTGAGTACATTTCTGTTGTTCACATTTTGCTTCATTAACTTTGTCTTTCCCACGTTGATCTTTAGTCCTATGTTGTTTGCATTCTGAGTTAGCTTGTTTATTTTATCTTGCATTTCTTTGTAGAGATGTCACTCTACACTGAACATAAGTTTGATTTATCACTCTACACTGAACATAAGTTTGATTTATCACTCTACACTGAACATAAACTTCACACGTCACTCTACACTGAATATAAACTTCACACGTCACTCTACACTGAATATAAACTTCACACACCACCCCGCACTGAACATAAAACTTCATACATCACTCAACACTGAACATAAACTTCACACATCACCTGACACTGAACATAAACTTCACACACCACCCCGCACTGAACATAAAACTTCACACATCACTCAACACTGAGCATAAACTTCACACATCACCTGACACTGAACATAAACTTCACACACCACCTGACACTGAACATAAACTTCACACATCACTCAACACTGAGCATAAACTTCACACATCACCTGACACTGAACATAAACTTCACACACCACCCCGCACTGAACATAAAACTTCACACATCACTCAAAACTGAGCATAAACTTCACACATCACCCCACGCTAACATGAACAAGGAAAGCGCCTTCAGACATATTTTCACGTGGACACACACAGATTTTCTAAGCGAACGGAAGGGAGGCTGTTCTCTCATTGCTAGGCGGTTGGTTTTTGTCTTGAGAATTAAGTTCTACTGCCAGTCATTCTCTTGTGACTTTTTTTTTTTTGCCTCTCGTGTCACTTTTGTTTCTTTCTTGGAGATGTTTCTGAGGTTTTCCTACTTTTAATTTAGTCACACTTTATCGTGCATTAAGACCAGACGGTTCAAAATACTGATTTATTTATCGTCTAAAGTAAGAGTTCTTAATTAGGGGTTCTTAACTAGGGGTATTCATACTTCTTGGGAACATGGAGACCAAATGATGGAGGTATAAGGACAACTTGGAGACTTGTCTTGTCTTGTCTCCTTCCTCATATACATTTCGGTAAGGCGGGGACAAATAGACGTCTTGATAGGGCCCCGCGATTCGCTTCATATAATGGGATATTTAAACGCTTTCCTCTCTCCATCTCCAGCGTGGGCGGCCTCTTCCTCTGTTACCTACCTACAAATCTTAGTGTGAATGTTTTCGGTGATATACAAGGTCCGACAATAAGGTAATGAGACAGATTTTATTATGGCCAAGACAAAAATGCCATCTATGAAACAAAGCATGGAATCCAAAGAGGCAACCTTCATCTATGATCTGGCAACTTTTCATCGCCGCCTGATAAGCAGACGACAAACAAGCTGCCACTTTGTTGACTTAGTTAGAGGTGCATTGTAACATAATCAGCATGGAGCAAAAATCTAACATTAAATTCTGTTTAAAACTCGGAAAAAGTGCCATTGAGATAGTTAACTTGATGCGACAAGTTTATGGGGATAATTGTTTATTCCATGGACAGATATTCAGGTGGTATTCACTATTCAAAAGTCGTGTGGAAACAATTACAAATGCAACTAGACATGGACGCCCAATTTCTGTTCGTAATGAGTAACTCATTGGAAAAGTCAGAGAACTTATATAAGAAGATCGCTGTTTGACTGTGAGGATCGGGCAGATGAATTTGATGTTAACCGAGAGACCATTCGTAAAATTTTAGTCGAAGACTTGAGCAAGAAAAAAGTTGCTTTGCGTTGTCTGATGACCAAAAACATCATCACAACGTGTCGCAGAAATAAACACTTCTTAAATTTGATTGTTGCAGAGGATGAAATATGGATTTTCCGCTATGATCCCACAACTAAACGCCAAAGTACTCAGTGGAAGTCATAATACTGTCACTGCCAAAGTTTACTTAAGTATTTTGAAACGCCTATTGAAAAGGATTCTCCGAGTCCGATTTGCGTCTTCAACATCTGGCAGTTATTTCCTTCTTCATGATAATGCACCGGCTCACCGGGTGGTAGTTGCACAGGAATTTTTGGTCCAAAAACAAGTGTATGTTCTCAACCATCCACCCTATTCCCCAGATTTGTCTTCCTGCGATTATTTTCTATTCCTAAAATTAAAGTACCATTGAAAAGTCGTTTCTTTGACGATACGGGCCATAACATCGAGTTTAAGGGCCATACCAACAGAAGAACTACAGAGGTCGTTCCATTGTTTGTTAGTGCCACTCGCTGTATCAATGCGCAAGGGGCTTACTTTGAATAAAATACAGGTTATATCTTCAACTGTTGTTTATTTGATTTTTTTAAAAATGTAATGTCTCATTACTTAATTGTCGGACAGTGTACTGTCTGGTGGTAACCGTGTAAAATGGCAAAAACATTTGATTTGCTATTTCTGGATATAATGTAATAATGGTTCTACTCCAACCGTTGCCCTGACGGTCAGTCAGTCAGTCAGTCAGTCATTTGCATGTCCCTTGCGGAACTTTGCTTCCCTAACAGCTCTCATGTAGGCCTCTCGGTTGTAAGCAAGATGCCCTGCAGACGATGCGTCCATTCGCAATATCATCAACGACGTCTTGCAGCCATCTTCGCTTTGGTCTTCCTCTCTTTCCCTGAAGGTGTCATTTCTTATTTGGTCCCTTCTTGTCACATTTAGTATTCTCCTCAAACATCTCATTTCTGTAACGATGATTTTTCTTTTGTTCTTGGCTTCTAGTGTCAATGTTTGCCAGTGATAGTATACATTTGGGATGAAAATGTATGGGGACTTAGTGATCAGAATACAGGGACCAGTGATAGAGATTTGGTGGTCAACTGATTGCAAAATGGAGACCAAATGATGAGGGTACAAGAAACAAATGAGTGATGTATAAGAACCAAGTGATTGAGGTGTAAGAACCAAATCATTAAGGTATAAGAACCAAATGATTGAGGTGTAAGAACCAGATGATTGAAGTATAAGAACCAAATGATTTGCGGTATAAGAACCAAATGATTGAGGTATGGTATTCAATGTACGAATATTTTTAAAATAAAATTATTGTTATATTAATACTTTATTCGCAGCCGTTCTGCCTCCAGCTGCCATATGTAAAGTAAAAACCTAGCTGTTGTTATCATTTAAAGTCATACTTCTACACAACAAGAAAGGCGATGATAATGATTTCAACATTCCAACGAAGGTGGTGTAGACAACATACTGGACCATCCATTAGGAATTTATACATGTAACTGTAAAATGGTTTTAAAACGACAGGCTTAAAGGAAAATGTAATGCAGTCACTGTTTTAACTTCAAGTCCTTGTATCATTAATCATTTAGTGACTTCTTTACCTTCAGCATTTCCGTAAAAAAAAAAAATCTTTGTTTCTTCTTTACTGAAAGTAAAAATATTATTCTCTATACATTTTTAGTATGAACATAATCACCAATTCCTTTTCCAATATTTTCATAAAAAAAAGATAACCAGTGTTGTCTGTACGCCTTAAAAATAAATTCTCCATCTTTGCCTATTTCTCCTTCCAAAGACAGTCACTGATTTCTGTCGTTTTTTTTTTTTTCAAAGAAAACAAGGCCCGTATTTCCGTCTTAATCTTCGCTGAGGTAATCTGTTCAATGGAAATCAATACGGCTCCTGCCGACAACGTCTTTATCAAAATCCATTTTGTTCTTTGAAGCTTTTAAAATCAAAGTTCCCTGTCTGGCTCAGTTCTCTCCCTTGCTCCAGCTTCGCTCGCTGAGTCCTAGTATCCTCCCTTCCCACTTTTATATGTTGTATGTATTCTTCCTGATATTCCTTAAGCACACACACACACACGTAGATACATAGGCTCCTCTACCACGTACACATATGCAGCAGCTCAGGTGCTTGCTTTCTGGCGCAAGATTTACGAGGCTCCCTCTCTCGAACGTATATTTCACATATATTTACTGAAAATATACTGGGTTTTCCTCTCCTTTATTCTCTCGCTCTTTCTTTCACTCCCTCTTCTCTCTCTCTCTCTCTCAATTTACCTCTATTTCTCTCTCATTCTTTCAGGCACAACACATTCTCTTACATCCGTTGTTTGGTATACACAGATTCACTTTCATATATTCTTTAACACACGCTCACACACTTCTAATGACGAGAGCACTAAATCATTAACAGTCGATAAAGCATCAAATATTTTTTTTCTAATATTGTCCTGTTTTAGGCCTTGTTAAAACTTCAGTCCGCCATGTTCTAACCCATGTTAAAACTTCAGTCCGCCATGTTCTAACCTATGTTAAAACTTCAGTCCACCATGTTCTAACCCATGTTAAAACTTCAGTCCGCCATGTTCTAACCTATGTTAAAACTTCAGTCCGCCATGTTCTAACCTATGTTAAAACTTCAGTCCGCCATGTTCTAACCTATGTTAAAACTTCAGTCCGCCATGTTCTAACCTATGTTAAAACTTCAGTCCGCCATGTTCTAACCCATGTTAAAACTTCAGTCCGCCATGTTCTAACCCATGTTAAAACTTCAACCCTCTCACCGGGATGTTAGTTCGCAGGTTTTGTTTCTAGTAGCAGCTTCTGCCTCAAATCTTACAGTCAAGTCTGTTTGCTCACATCTGAGTTCTCTGTACACCCACATGAATGCTAAAACGATTTAAAGAAGAACCATATGAATAGTTTTATTAATTAACGAGCAAACAGGTATGATGTTCCCTTTTGCACCTTAATCATACAAAAATATGCAGAGCAAAGAAACATGGAAAGAAGATAAAATATAAGTTCATACAAATGCTATGCAACAAATGGGAATGGAAAAACAGTGTAAATGGAGCGCTTATCTGTGACTTGCGAGAAGTCATGGACTCTTCGTCGAGGCGTCCGGTAGAGTGTTGAGAATATTTAAAAGGAGGCTTATGGTGTATCATAAGTGGGTAGTAGAAGGGATTAGGGACTGCAGAAAGGAGAGAGAATGATACAGGGGTATGCTGGCCAAGATAACGGTGGGTGGAATGGGTGAATGTGGTTGGGGTAGAGGGTTTGTAGTCTAATTCAGTGAGGAGGTTCTTAAATATGTGTTGCATGTGATGAATGAATAGAGTTTAGTACAGAGGGAATATGATATCATATTAGGTTCTTCACCTCCGATCATCTGGTATTCCTTGCACAACTCTGCAAGATTTCCAGGACACTGTCCTTCTTCTAGAGGTAAACGGTGCAGATGAGAGGCTTGATGAAGCTCTAGAGGTAAATGGTGCAGATGAGAGGCATGATGATGCTCTAGAGGTAAATGGCGCAGATGAGAGGTATGATGTTGCTCTAGAGGTAAATGGTACAGATGAGAGGTATGATGATGCTCTAAATGGTACAGATGAGAGGTATGAAGATGCTCTAAATGGTACAGATGAGAGGTATGATGATACTCTAGAGGTAAATGGTGCAGATGAGAGGTATAATGATGCTCTAGATGTAAATGGCACAGATGAGAGACATGATGATGCTCTAGATGTAAATGGCACAGATGAGAGGCATGATGATGCTCTAGAGGTAAATGGCACAGATGAGAGGCATGCAACCTCCGTTCTTGTGGAGCTCCAGCCTGAACTAATCTTTCAGCTTAGAAAAGATATTTTTAAAAGTCTTCCCAGACGAAAACTGAATATTGTGGTTTATATTGCAGTTTATACTATAGTTTAAACTGAGATTAGTGAAACGACAACGGCTTGTTATTTCTTTTCGAAACATATTTTAAAATGCACGCAGAAATGACCATAACAGCATACCTAGGACAAACTATGAGATGGAAACTCAGAATGATGTAAGACAGGTGCATCAGAGGCGACGTGACGAAGAACTGATGAAACCAAGATGGAGGTGGAAAGAAACTGTAGCAGCTTGGCAAAGACGCCTCAAGATATGCTAAATAATGACCGTTCAGACCAATCATCTTCACCAGACACTGATGGGCGTGTCATAGCCAACATGACAAGGCATCGATGTAATAGCCAAAAAAGGATGTAGGCGTAACTTTCATTGAAAGCGATTTCTTCATGAATTGTTTCTTGTTACGTAATATTTAAAAGCCATTTTAATACTTTTTTTCTCTCTCTCTACGTAATATTTGAAAGCCATTTTAATACTTTTTCTCTCTCTCTCTACGTAATATTTGAAAGCCATTTCAATACTCTCTCTCTCTCTCTCTCTCACAACCTTAAGTGCCAAGGGCACATTGGTTTTCCACAAATGCCTGTCCTTTGCCTTTTTCCTGCTCTTGCCCTGGTGATCCCTCTATTGCTCAACATCCTTTCTGTTGTTCTTCTCCATGTCTCCTTTGGTCTACCCTTACTTCTATTCCCCTGTGGTGTCCGTCTTAGTGCTATTTTTGGTAGTGAGTTGTCAGTCATTCGGAGCACATGTCCCAACCATCGCCAGCGTCTTTCCTCAATAATTGCTGTCAGTGGCTTCATCTGCATTTCTGCATTACTTTTTATATTGACCTGTTATTTTTTTTATGTTGAGTGGGGCGAGAGGAGCATTTTGTGACAGATCGATCGATCACATACTTTAAATCAACAATAATAGCAGATGTCACATTCGATGTTAAGTCAAGTTATAAGATCACAAAAGCAGTTACAGCGGCTAGAAGATGATCCTACATTTCATTTTTGTGTTATTTTTATTCTTCTCATACGTAAAGTACGAGTGAAAGAGTGCTAGCTTACTGTTTGGGTGTCGATAATACTACATCATGAAGGAAAAAAAATCCTGTATTACCATTTAGTGTATTTAATACTTTAGCATACAAAGAAAAACGGATGAATTTTTTCTAGAAGTATGAATAAAGATGAACAATATTCACTGAAGAATTTAAAATCAAAAAGCGCAGTAGAAAGTTCCATAAAAGGCTGAATAAGAAGACAAATTAATTAGCACAGAGAATGTTGCAAAATTCTTTCCACTTGTCCAGAGAGGGCCCTTGGCGAACATGTCAATCATTTGAAAATTAAAAGAAAGCAGAAAAAGAGGGGGGAAAAGCGAGGATAATGAGAAACATCGGGACAAGTCGGGGAAGTGTCGCGGGAGACTGAAGTTAGCAGACATGGTTAGAGGCACAACGGGTGGGGGGGGGGGGGGCCGCGCATGATGCACAAATCTTTGCTTCTCAGAAGTCATCAAAAGCATATGATAAGAATGATGACGGCAGTGATGATGATAAGTGATGATGATAGCGATGATGATAACTGTTGCAAACTTTATTCATATTCAGTAAGTCCATAACGCTTGGGTTCTCATTTCATGAAATCTGTATACAAGTGGAACATTTGGCTCGTTTTAATTGTGCCCATGTCAGCACGTTAGGTCAGTCAATAGATCTTTTGTAGAAAACGTTGTCATGATAAATACACTTTTCATGGAAAACTGGAACAACAGAATACGAGAATAACAAGTGTAGTAATGCTGAAAAAAAATCACTGTTTATATCTGTTGCAGAACATTTTCAATTTTGTGGATATTTGTGTGGTAGTCCCAGAGAATATCAGGTGGCACTAGAAAAAAAGGAGGTAACTGATCTGATTAGAGTGGTACAGGAAAACTTAAAATAAAGAACTATAAATGCCAAAGTCTGAATTTATTATTATTTTTTTTTTACATTTGAAATACACATACATTTTAACATAGTTATTAAAAAAAACGTAACACGTAGAGAAGTATAGGTTTTTAAAAATATCAAATAAAAACTAAAGACGCTCAAAACAGACTGGAGGCACAACAGCACTTCATTTCGTCGTGTCCTGGAGGAGCCAAGAGCAAACCATCCCAACTATCACTGAGCGCTCCCTTACGCTTCTCAGCGGCAGCGAACCTCTTTCCGAATGGCTAAAGCAAAACGCTGTCAGAATTGCCTCCCTTCTCTGCCCCGGAACACAGCAAATCTAAGTAAATCTACCCAGATTACCTCCGCCACTGACAACCGGAAGAAGGCTTTCAACTGGCCAGATGAGCACACGACCTGAACTAACAGAGGTGACGCAACTCTGGCGTTACTGAGTCTCTTCATTTGGTTTTGGCGCTACTAAATCAGGGTGAAAAATTATTGGAAATATGCACCTCAAGGGTTAGTTGGTTGGTTGGTTGGTTGGTTGGTTGGTTGTTTGGTTGATCCTCTCGGGCCAAAGGCGGCTCATAGGGCGAAGGACAAGGCTCTCCATGTCTGGCGATTCCTTGCTACTTGCTTTAGATCTTCGGTGTTTCTGATGAGCATTGTTGAACACTCCTTGGTGATAACTCTTCTTAGTGTGTCTTTGGGTCTTCCCCGGTTTCTTTTACCCTCTGGTGACCACGTAAATGCTTGGTGTGGGAGTCGTTTTTCGTCCATTCTAAGTACGTGGCCGATGTAGTTCCAGCGACGTCTTCTGATAAAGTTTAATACGTAGTCTTGTTTAGTTTCTTGTCTCACTGATGTAACCGATCTGAAGTTGTGCCAACAGATATTTAGCAGTCTTCGAAGGCACTTATTTTCAAAAGCATCAAGGGTTAGTACACATCTTAAGAGTAGGCATAAGTAACTACATGATGATCACGTGACTGTCCAGAGTTTCAACTGCAGTAACAGTCTATCACGTAGGGGCTAATGCAGGAAATGGCATTTAGTTTCTATATTTAAATCAAGTCTTGAGTGTTGAAATCAAGACATTTAAGAGATATTTAGTATCTATTTAGTATCTAAAGAGTAGAGTATCCTTAGAAAAATTTAGTACCTAAAGAGCTGAGTATCCTTTGGAAAAGTTAATATTTATGTCCAATGAGCATAGATGTGTCCAGTAAGATAAAGCGCAGGGGTAGAGCTATGAGCGAAAAATGGACGAATGAGTGTCTAGTTCACCAGATGTTATCCCATTTACCATTAGATCTCAAAACATGGATATGGATTAGCGATAAAATCTGTTGTACTTAACAGTCAAGCAGCACATCACACTTTTGTGTTTGTAGAAGCGGCGATGTATTCACAGCTAACCAGACTTGGCAGTACAAAGAACAAAGATGTATTCAGAGCTAACCAGACTTGGCAGTACAAAGAACAAAGATGTATTCAGAGCTAACCAGACTTGGCAGTACAAAGAACAAAGATGTATTCAGAGCTAACCAGACTTGGCTGTACAAAGAATAAAGATGTATTCAAAGCTAACAAAATCTGCCTGTATAAAGAACAAAGATGTATTCAGAGATGAACAGATCTGGCCATGGAAAGAACAGAGATGTAACCAGAGATAACCAGACCAGATTATGATAAGATTTGAGTTTATTCAAAACTAACATGACTTGGCTCTGGAAGGTATAGCGATGTGTTCAGATCTAGTCAGATGTCATTGTAGTAGAATAGAGATTTGTTCAAAGCTAACCAGATCAGGTTATGATAAAGATTAGAGATGTATTCTGATCTAGACAGATGTCGCTATAGAAGAATAGAGATGCATGCAGACCTAACCAGGCCTAGTTAACACAGTTTGATACCTCACCGCGGTCCTCATATCAAATCCTGTACTATTTCCGTCTATTAACGGAGCTAAGAACAGCACGTATCTTGAGGTGAATGGCGGAAACTACTCTCAATTTTCTCCTGGAATTTAAGAAAACCGCAGCTCATCCTGACTGCGTTTTAAGATCTGTGCCTGGGGATCGGCTAGCGTAGTGGTTAGAGCACTGGTCTAGCAACCGAATGGTCGAGGGTTCGAATCCTCACCGGAGAAGGATTTTTTTTCTGGCTAATACGGCCCTGAGGTCGGCCCAGCCTCGTAAAATGGGTACTAGAGAAAATCTGGGGAGGAAAGGAGCTGGCCACCCTACCTATTACGCTGATGGCCCAGCATAATGAGGTCTCTAATGCTTCATCACCTACGGCATTTGCTATGGGACTATCTTTACCTTTTTTTTTAACTATGCTATCCTGCACAGCAATCTTAAATTCGCTGTCTCATGGAGACAGCCATATAACTTACTTTATATTCCGCTATTTCCGTTATTAATAAACAAAAGTGACTTATAAATGTATGTAGATCCAGTGAAACATCAAATATCAGTGCTAGTCCATTAGTTTCTGTTTTGGTTCCAGTCATTCCATAGATTAAAATACGATTCATCTGAGAGCAAGCGTCCGTTTTCTTGCGTAGAAAGCAGTCTTTCAGAAACGAGACATCAGGATTGGACAACCTTTTTTTGTTCGGGGGGGGGGGGGGCAGAAAATACTTTTTGCCTTTGCTACACTTGCCGCGGGCTACACACAATTTAAAAAAACGTCAGATTTACGAACTCATAGTGAGCACATAATTAACTTTAATGCATCTGAAATTAATTAATTAATTATATATATATATATATATATATATAATGAGAAACTTGAGCTTGAGAAGTATTACTAAACTGTCAAGATTTGGTGGTACACGTGTTGTCGCGAGTTTCCAGTTGTTTTATAAGACGTGACATTGTTTTAGACTTAATGAATTTCAGTCTAGAAAATAACCGTTCACATTTGTAGATGCTTCCAGAAATTGACCATAAAATCAGTTCTGTTAACTGTTTCAGGAAATTATACTTTGGGGGTCAAAAACAATTTTTCTGCTGGCCGGATGTGACCCGGAGGCCAACGGTTGCCTGCATATGCGATACACAAATAGTCATGTAAAACTACTTTAGAAACATAAAGCTTAGAAGTAAAACTGATATCTCAGGCTTGTGTTATGGAAACTGGCAAGAAAAATCTGAAAATGTCTGTCATTCTTGCGAGATATAATAGACAACTGCACTTACGCTGTCGGCTTATTTGAGGAAAAACAGAATATCCGAATAAGAAACAGTCAGTAGGTATAAGACAAGAGCCAAACTGATAAACAGACAGCAAGTTGAACGAGAATGATAGCAATTCTAATCACTTTCTTAGGTCTCATGTTCAGTAATTTCACTCGATCATAAAAAAAAAAAAATTGGTTAATGAATTTCTAATCACTGATGTAAATGGTCACATATGTATGAAATTAAGTCCCAATTTGAACAAGGTTTTCATGATAAGAAACAATTTGTGACTGCGCTGTTCGTGACAACGTTTGTGTTGGCGAACGACATGTATGAATAATAGACTCCATAATCCAGTAATGAGAGATAGCAGGGTTTCTCATAATCAGGGAACCTGAAAGATTTTGGAGTGATAAAACTGTGCCACAGGAATGTGAAAGAATTATCAGAGGTAATCAAGCAGCTAAATGCAGAATTGATGCCGCAGGCTGAAAGATAGCAACGGAAGGAAGTGGATATTACTTCTCGCCAGAACGAAGCTCATTACTGCGCTAGACCCCCCTCCCCCCCCCGGTATATATCGCTAAGACATCTCAGCTAAAGAATATTTCATCAAAAACTAATTGATTGTTGGACTGCATTTGGCGGAATATCTGAATAATATCGAAAAAAAAAACCTTTCTTACACTTTGTCGATAGTTTAGGTTTGGCTTCTATAGTATAACCAATGATCTTTCATCTAATAATGACATCATCAACAACAATGGCTGTGCTTTGTACGACCAAGATTTCAGGACCAGAAAACTGGAGATTTCCAGGACTCATTAACCTCTCTTGGCGTTCTTAGGGGCGCTTAGTCTCATCAGTCCGGATAAAAGGGTCTGGACTGGCTTGTTCACGGTTGTGGTGGCTTAGACCCTTCGGTCCGGATAAAAGATAAAAGGGTCTGGATTGGCTTGGTGGCTTAGACCCCTTGGTCCGGATAAAGGATAAAAGGATCTGGATCGGCTTGTTCACGGTTGTGGTGACTTGGACCCTTCGGTCCGGATAAAGGATAAACGGGTCTGGATTGGTTTGTGGTGGCTTAGACCCTTTGGTCTAGATAAAGGATAAACGCGTCTGGATTGGTTTGTGGTGGCCTAGACCCTTTGGTCAAGATAAAGGATAAACGGGTCTGGATTGGTTTGTGGTGGCTTAGACCCTTTGGTCCGGATAAAGGATAAAAGGGTCTGGATCGGCTTGTGGTGGTTTAGTCTCTTTCGGTTCAGACAAAGGATAAAAAGATCTGGATTGGCTTTTTTCACTGCCGCGGTGGCTTTTGCCGACGAAACCTGTTTGTTGTGTCCACAAAATTGTCCCTCCATCCAACTTAGCATTCAGATCAAGACCAGCACCACGACGTCGGGTGCGAAGGACCGAGTCTCAAAGTTACAGGGAGGTCTGTAACAAATGCAACCTGAATGTTCAAAATGCACGCTAGATGTTATAGTCCAGCATCGTTGTTAAAACTTTAAATAGCCACTTCAATAATCTGACTGGGATGTTTCAAAAGGGACGCCCAGTCGTTCGTAGTATAACTGTACATGTGATAACTTATGACAGTGTAGCTGTACATGTGACAACTTCTGAGAGTGTAGCTGTATATTTGTGATAACGTCTGGCAGTATAGCTGTAGTTATTATCGTTTCTGGCAGTGTAGCTCTAATCGTCACAACGTTTGACAATATAGCTATCACTGTGGCAAATTTTGACAATATAGCTCTGTTTATGACAACTTCCGATAGTATAGCTAAATTGTGGGACAGTGTGAAGGTGGCTGGCTGTGGCGTTTTCGGCGCGGCCGACCGGAAAGGTCAAAGTAGCACCTGGTGATTCTGGGGCACGTGACTTGTTTGTGTGTTATCCAGTTAGAACGTGTAATTCACCATGTATTCGTCCGTTGTTTATGGGAAGGTATGGCCAGGATTATAGTGAGGGAGCATGTTAACGTTATCGTTTTATGGGTCAGTATATATTTGATTGTATCGTTTTCTGCGACGATCTCCTCCTGTGCCATCCTAAAACGATAATAAAAGTAGGAGAATACAGTATTAACAACCTTCGGTATGCTAACGACACAGTACTAATAGCTGAGAACCAACAAGACCTGTAAAATCTCTTGGATAAATTCGCAAAAGAAAGTGCACAGAAAGGCCCAACTTTCAACATAAAAGAAAAACAAAACAGAGACTATAGTTACATCTAAGAAAAATAATCCACCAAAATCCAGTATAAAATTAAATGGAACTATTCTAAAGCAGGTGCAGAAATTTAAATACCTTGGAGCAGTAATAACTTCAGGATGGAAATGCAGAACATAAATTAAGAACATAATAGGCCAAGTAAAGACTGCATTTTAGAGAATGAGAAACATATTATGCAACACATCCTTATCAATGAATGGTAGAATACGAGTCCTAAAATGCTATATAGAACCTATCTTGTTATATGGAAGTGAATCATGGACAATAGGCAGGTCTGCACAAAAGTCATTGGGAGCAGCAGAAATGTGGTTTATTAGAAGAATGTTGCGAATTCCTTGGACAGCAAAAATAACTAGTGGAGGATGTTTGAGAAGAGTTGGAGATAGAAAAAAGAATGTGTCAAAAAATAAGAGAGAGAGATAATGTACTTTCATAGGACATGCAATGAGAAGAGGAGGCATTGAAAATATTATAACAACAGGAAAAATAGAGGGAAGAAGAGCAAGGGTAAGATCAAGAGAAATGATACTGGACAGTCTGACGAGATGGTGTGAGAGGAGATCACCAACTGAGCTAACAGCCTGCATGAAGGATCGTGTACTCTAGAGAAGTACAATAGCCAACAGCAGTCGGCAGGGCTCTTTGTTTGTGTGTATATATATATATATATATACTCACCAGGATGTGATGAGATAACAGCTGAATTTATTAAAGCAGGAGGAAAGGAGTGTGCAACAATCTATCATGCAATGTGCAAAAAGATATGGCATTCAGGTATTTGGCCAAAATAATGGAAAAGAACTGTATTCATACCACTGCCAAAAAAAGGGTAACCTGAAATTATGCACAAACTACAGAACTGTTGCCCTGATTAGTCATGCCAGTAAAATTCTGTTAAAAATCATAATGGGTAGACTTCGTAAGAAAATAGAAGAAGTCAATATGGTCAAAGCTGGTTTCAGGCAAGGAAGAGGATCAAGAGATCATATATTCAATCTAAGATTAATAATAGAGAAATGCAGAGAGTTTAATGTGAATCTATATTTATCCTTTATAGACTACTCAAAGGCATTTGATTGTGTACAAAACCAGAAACCTTGGGAAATAATGGAAAAAATGGGATTTCCAACACATTTGACACAACTAACATCACTGCTGTATCTAGACCAACAAGCAGCAGTAAGAATAAATAGTGAAACAACAACTTGGTTTGACATAAAACATGGGGTCCGTCAGGGGTGCATATTGTCACCCTACTTATTTAACTTGTATACTGAAAATATAATGAGGAATGTTAGAGAAGATGTAGACAAAGAATATTACGATGCCATAACAATTGGAGGTTATGAAATGCCAGAGATTAGATACGCTGATAACACAGTGTTACTGTCCACAACACAGAGAGGAGTGGAAAACCTAATTATGTCAGTCCGTAAGAACAGCGAAGAGCATAACCTCTATCTTAATGCAAAAGAAAACTAAATTGATGACAACTGACAAAACAAACAAGGCAGCTGAAATATATATCAATGAGGAAAAATTGGAAGAAGTGGAGAGTTTTTAATATCTTGGATCACTACTAACTAATAATGGAGATACAATGAGGGAAATTAAAAGGAGGACATCTATTGCTCTTCAGAAAGTAAAACAAATAAAGAATCTGTGGAGAGGAGCAGACAGAACTACAAAAATAAGATTTTTAAGGTCATGCATCTTTCCCATCGCAACATATGCCTGTGAGACGTGGACACTTAACAAAACAGCTGAGAAACACATAAATGCCTTTGAATGTAAATGCTACAGAAGAGTTCTCCAAATATCGTGGACACAAAAAAGAACAAATATATCTATATTACAAGAACTTAATATTGAAGAAGGCTGGCTAGTAAATAGGATTAAAGAGAGAAAACTTAAATATTTTGGACACATTAAACGTCATGATAATTTAGAGAAGACGGTATTGGAAGGATACATAATGGGAAAAAGAAAAAGAGGAAGACCAAAACAAAGATGGCTGCAAGACATCGTTGACGATCTGCAAACGGATGCCGCAGCAGCAGGCCATCTTGCTCACAACCGAGAGGCCTACAGGAGTGTTGTTTGGGAGGCAAAGTTCCGCAAGGGACATGCAAATAAATGAATGGATGAATATATATATACTGTCCAAAATACCTATGACCCAATGTTAGGCATAACTTTGATATTCTATAGCTTTTTAAATTGAATGAATAAAATTTTCAAATTGCACACAATAATACCTACGGGTTTAAACACTCACTTGACAGTTTCTTGCATCTGTGTGAAGAGAATTTGTTAGCCCCAGGAGTTCTCAACTTAGTATGGTGTGTGGCCTCCACTTGCATCGATCAGCGACTGGCATCTCCTGGGCATAGTTGCGATCAGATGTCTGATGTGCGCCTGTGGGATGGCTGCCCACTGCTCCTGGGGTGCCTGCCACAGATTACGACAATTGGCTGGAGAAACGTTTCGGCGACAAACATGTCTTTTGCAGCTCATCCCATAGGTGCTCGATCGGATTCATGTCTGGAGACAGGGATGGCCAGGGAAGGGTGAGAATGTTGTTGGCAGTCAGGAACTGTGTGGTGGACCGTGCAGAGTGGGGTCTGGCGTTGTCCTTTTGAAACATAGACCTTTGCACAGCCAAAAATAGAAGGGCATGGTCGAAGAATTTCATTGACGTATCGTTGCGCATTCAAGCCTCCTTATATCTGCACCAGTGGACTCTTTCCGTTGAAATTGATCATTCCCCATACCATTACACCTCCAGCACCGTGGGGCGGAGCTTCAATAACGCAATTTTGGGCAAAACATTATCTGGCCTACTGTAAACCCTTCTCCGCATATCATGGCGGTGGAACATAAAAGAAGATTCGTCACTAAACCAGACACGTCTCCACTGATTGTCAGTTGTCCAGGGCCGATGGCATCTCGTTAAGACAGGACCTCGGTGAGGTCGTCGTGCCACCAGTCCAGCTTCATGCAGTCTATTCCGGACAATTTTATCAGACACACGACGCCCTGCAAGCAACGACTGGGCACTTGAGAAAGCTGTTGTAAAAGTTTTTCTGAGGTGATAAATCAGAATAAAGCTATCATTAGCTGCTTTTGTCACCCTGGGTCGTCCACTGCGGTGCCGGTCTTCAGCTGAGCCAGTGGTTTGGAAACGGTGCACGTTTAAGTGCCTGGCAACCTGACTTCGACTTTTGCCTGCTTGCAGTCGACCAATAGCAATGTTTCGTAAATTTTGCGATAGACCCGCCATAATTGTCTGCTTGAAAATTAACTGAATTTAAATTAACTGAGGTTTGCGTAACCTCGTCCTTTTATAGGGTTTCATTTGCGTGGAAAGTGAGTTGTGCTCACCATAAAAATCATGACTTTTCCATAAAAACAACGTGAGTTACGGTAAAAAAAAATGCATGATTAGCAAGGGCAGTTACTGCTTTCTGACTATACATGAGAATAGCAAAGTTCACGGTAAATCATGGACCTGATATCTTGGTGACATATATATATATATTTGTTCATTCTGCAGATCTTTTCCAAAGAATCGAAGCAAAATTTAATAAGTAACTAAATGATTAACAGGTGTTTAAAAAACGAAGCACTTAAAAGTATATTCAGTGTTTATTGAAATATCTGTGGAAATTAAACACTGCGTTCACGTTCATTTTAGAAATTAAAGTTTGGTTTTTTTTTCAACCGGAGGGACATGAATAGATTATTGAGCGCTTGTTAAAAAGATTGGCTGAGATGGCAAAGGCTTCAGATTAATGATCAATATATTTTGGCAGTAAACAGAAACTGTAGGGATTGATACAAATTGCAAAATCATTGCCCGAGTACAGTAACTGAAACTTGAGTGCTGTGTCATATGTTGTGTATAAACCATACTAAACTATGATACACGTGTATAGACAATGATATGTTGTGTATAAACCATACTAAACTATGATACACGTGTATAGACAATGATATGTTGTGTATAAACCATACTAAACTATGATACACGTGTATAGACAATGATATGTTGTGTATAAACCATATTAAACTATGATACACGTGTAAATCAAGTAAATTATGGCAACAACTTGCAGCCATTGAGGTGTAAAACTACAGAATATTGGATGAGTACCATGCACAGAAATGAAGCAAAAACAAAGAACATCATCAGCTGAAACCGAAAAGTGAAAAGTAGGGAAAAAAACAAACACCATAAGAACAAGGGAATTGAGATATTTTGGTTTTATAACAAGAGGCACAGTCATAATGATTATGTGCTATCCCCGAAGGCCTCAGTTACCATGTCTCTCCACAGTTTCGATGGGACCTTTCATTTTGCCTGTTGTCACGACATTTTCTAATCCTCCTCTCCTCATTATACGGCCGATGAACCTAGACTCTCTCCGTCGTAGTGTGTTTATTAATGTTCGTTTCTCACTGACTTTTCTTAGGCATTCTTCATTCGTTATTTTAGCTGTCCACGATATTCTTAACATTCTTCGCAGGAACCACATTTCGTCTGCCTCCATTTATTCTTTATTGTTGTTAATCTTCTTTTTTTCATTGAGCACAAAGAAGCATAATACAGCAACAAAACTATCAAGTATAATGAGAAATACTAAAGTAAAAAGAGCTAAACAGTGATAGTAACATATTTAGAACTGATCATGTAGCGGTAAGTTTATAACCAGTAGCACGGGAAAAATAGAGATAAGTGAGTATTCTGTGTAGATTTGATCATGTTATCTTGCAGACAGCGGTACATTTATAGCCAGTAGCACGAGAAAAGTGCAGAAAAATGAGCATTCTGTGTAGATTTGATCATGTTATCTTGCAGACAGCGGTAAATTTATAGCCAGTACCAGCGGAAAAAGTGGAGATAAGTATTCGGATACACGATTAGGCGCCCTTGTCAGATAAAATCACTTGTCGCTCTGAGCGACTGTTGGTCGGATAGGCATCATTAACATCCGTGGAAGCTGGACATGTTATCAGTTGAAGAAGTCATGCAGACCTTTCTGGTTGTAAATGTAAGGGTACCAAAAGAGAGGATAGATTCGCTGTTGTTATCTTCTGGCAGAGGCGAAGTATCGATGGTGATGGTGTGTTATCGTTTTGTCCTGGCCAATGTACACTGGCCAATCTTGCTCACAACCGAGAGGCCTACAGGAGTGCTGTTTGGGAGGCAAAGTTCCGCAAGGGACATACAAATGAATGAATGAATGTACACTGTATAAAGTATATCTCTCTCTGAACCTTATGTGCCCAGGGCACATGGGGCTTCCGCAAGGGTTTTCCACAAATGCCTGTATATAGTTCAAGGGAATATCCCTAACAACAAAACTTGGACTGTTCAATGTTAAATTGGTCCTGTGGTATGGATCAGAAATATGGACTGAATCAGCCGGAAGTAACAAGAGACTGCAGACCTTTGTTAACACCTGCCTAAGGAAGATACTTCAGACTGCATGGCTAGAAACAGACTTGTTGAAGGCCTATGGTCCAGGTTTGGATAAAGAAGGCGAGATATACAGATAGAATGTACACAGTGTACATAAAATGGTGGACAGTATAAAAATTGTTTTCATTTCCCTAATGACAGTGCGAGTATTAATGTGCGTATATATGTTCTTTTCCTGTAAATGTAGCGAAAATGAGTGCTCTAAGACGTTTGAAATATTCAGATGTTTATTTTGTGAGAGTTAGGATTATATTGATGTAACTTGTCAGTTTAGGTAAAGCCCTCGGCTGTATTTTTTTCAGCCTCGATTATTTTGATTATACTATGTAAATATATATACCAAAAATATACCACAGGGTGCCTGAAATCAAAAGAAGGTAAAATGTTAATAGGAAAAGAAGACATTGTGGACAGGTGGACAGAGTACATAGGTGAGCTATATGATAGAGGAAGACCAGAAATACCACCAGATGCTGAAAACTGTGATGGACAACCAATACTTGAAGGTGAAATTATAGATGCCATCAAACAGATGAAGAAAGGAAAAGCTTCTGGGTCTGATAATATAACAACAGAAGAAATAGAGGCGCTAGAAGAGATAGGAATAAAAATAATAACCAAGTTACTGAATGACATTTACAACAGTGCTTATATGCCCAATGATCTGCTTAAATCCACGTCTATAGCACTACCAAAGAAACCAGGTGCAAAGGAATGTGATGACCACCGGACTATCAGCCTCTCATGTCACATAACAAAGCTACTTCTGAGAATTATTATGAGAAGAACAAGGAAAAAGATACAAATGAAAATAGCAGATGGACAGTTCGAATTTATGCTTTACGAACATTAACAGAAAGAACTTTAGAAGTACAGAAAGATCTTTACTTATGCTTCATTGATTAGACTAAGGCATTCGACAAGGTGAAACATGATAAAATTATTAAAATGCTTGAAGACACAAACATAGATGGCGAAGACCTGAGGATTGTAAAACATCTATACTGGCAGCAGGAAGCAGCGATTCGAGTTGAAAATAAAAAAAAATATCAACCAATAAAACAGAGAGTGCGACAAGGATGTGTACTATCTCCAGACCTTTTTTCTCTGTACAGCGAGAATATTCTAAGAATGATCATTGGAGAACAAGGTATAAAAGTAGGAGGATACAATATTAACAACCTTCGGTATGCTGACAACACAGTACTGATATCTGAGAACCAACAAGACCTGTAAAATCTCTTGGATAAAGTCGCCAAAGAAAGTGAACAGAAAGGCCTTACTCTGAACATCAAAAAGACAGAAACCATGATTATATCTAAGAAACAGAATCCACCAAAATCCAGTATAAAATTAAATGGAACTATTCTAAAGCAGGTGTAGAAATTTAAATGCCTTGGAGCAGTAATAACTTCAGGATGGAAATGCAGAACATAAATTAAGAACATAATAGGCCAAGTAAAGACTGCATTTTAGAGAATGAGAAACATATTATGCAACACATCCTTATCAATGAATGGTAGAATACGCGTCCTAAAATGCTATATTGAACCTATCGTGTTATGTGGAAGTGAATCATGGACAACTGGCAGGTCTGCACAAAAGCCACTGGGAGCAGTAGAAATGTGGTTTATTAGAAGAATGTTGCGAATGCCCTGGACAGCAAAAATAACTAGTGGAGAATGTTTGAGAAGAGCTGGAGAGACAAAAAAATCTTGTCAAAAAATAAGAGAGAGACAATGTACTTTCATGGGACATGCAATGAGAGTGGGGGGGGGGGGCATTGAAAATATTATAACAACAGGAAAAATAGAGGGAATAAGAGCAAGGGTAAGATCAAGAGAAATGATACTGGACAGTCTGACGTGTGGTGTGAGAGGAGATCACCATCTAAGCTAATAGTCTGCATGAAGGATCGTGTACTCTGAAGAAGCATAATAGCCAACGCCAGTCGGCACGGCACCTGATGATGATGATGCTATGTAATGTTTAGTTGCATTAGACTCTTTTGAAAACAAATACCTAAGGAAAATACTCGGTATAAAATAAAACGAATTCAAGAACAACGCAGAGATGAGGCAGATGACCAAACAAGAACCAGTCTCATGGGTGATCAGAAAAAAGGAGATGGACATATGTCGGTCATGTGATGAGAAGAAACAGTCAGAGAATCCCAAAACAAGCTGTTAAGTGGAATACAACAGGCCGAAGAAAAAGAGGTCGACCATGTGAAACTCTGAAGAGAACATTGTTAAGAGAGGCCAAATTAACAGGCATAAAATCTCTTGATGAGGTTGAAAGACTCGCCGAAGACAGGAAAAATTGGCGAACTACCTTGCGAGCCCTATGTGACGTTTAACGGCACGGAAAGGATATAAGATTTAAGACATAAGAGTATGTGTTGTGGCTAGAGCGTCATGTTTGTATGTGGACATGCTGGATTGTATGTGCTTGTTTAATATGTGATCTGATCTTGCGGTGGAGTGTGTGTATGGAATGTTATCGCCTTTGAAGGATGAGCGCAGAAGTGGTGGCTTCTCATGAGGATCAGCAAGAAACGAGCGGAGAAAGAAAAAACCACACGACTGAATGTAGCGTAAAGAATGGTTTATGGCCGTCTGATAATGAGTAGATGTTTAGAGGGGGGAGGAAAGTTGTTTACATCTGTAACTGTGGTGGATGTTTGTGTGTCGAGACTGTAGTGTCTTGGTGGAATGCGAGGGGTGTTATTCTTATAGGTGTACTTGTGTTGAGATTGTAGTGTCTTGGTGAAATGCGAGGGATGTTCTTCTTCTAGATGTACTTGTGTTGAGATTGTAGTGTCTTGGTTGAATGCGAGGGATGTTATTCTTCTAGATGTACTTGTGTTGAGATTGTAGTGTCTTGGTTGAATGCGAGGGATGTTATTCTTCTAGATGTACTTGTGTTGAGATTGTAGTGTCTTGGTGAAATGCGAGGGATGTTATTCTTATAGATGTACTTGTGTTGAGATTGTAGTGTCTTGGTGGAATGCGAGGGATGTTATTCTTATAGATGTACTTGTGTTGAGATTGTAGTGTCTTGGTGGAATGTGAGGGATGTTATTCTGCTAGATGTGCTTGTGTTGAGATTGTAGTGTCTTGGTGGAATGCGAGGGATGTTCTTCTTCTAGCGCTACTGGTTAATGTGATGTTGGTTAAGATTATTTTCAGAAGAGCTTCTCAAATAAATTATTTTTATATTGGTACGGGACAGGTTGGGACAGGGGAGAGTGAAGACTGAGTGAGAGTGAAGACTGAGTGAGAGTGAAGACTGAGTGAGAGTGAAGACTGAATGTTGGATTTGCTGACCACTTGTTCGTAAAGCAAGAGGACCTTCAAGATCTTAGTCGCGGAGCAACGCAATGGGAGCAAAAGTGCAACCAGCGTGAAGTATCAGTAAAATAATAGTTAACTGTCTGGTTCAAATTCTGTTCAAAGTTTGCTGCAGATATAGGGTGTCTTTGGGCTGTGCTCCGTGGGTGACAATGTCAGGGCCTCCATAAGGCAAGGAAGGGTGGGGGAGGGAGGGGACGGGGGGCTCTAACGGACAGATGGACAAGGTCAGGAGACTGATAGAAGCCAGCGTGGCTTGCTGCACCGTAAAAGTAAGAGAAACAGAAGATATACTGCACCCAACCATCAGAACATAGCACGCGATAATAATGATGATACGACTTTGTATTCGTTAAATAATAAAGCTGTCCCTACTTTTTTCCTAGTTTATACATTTTGATATCAGAGCCTTATTGCAGTGCTTTGTGTATAGATGTATACTTATACACCATTTATCGTGTGATAATAATGATGATACTGCAACTAACCATCAGAACATAGCACACGATAATACTGATATTGACATACCGTAGTGAAATTATTTGAAGGATTTGAATTCCTGCAGCTATGAGAGAACTTGAAGAGTCTCTAAAGT
Source organism: Achatina immaculata (assembly GCA_009760885.1). NCBI lineage: Eukaryota > Metazoa > Mollusca > Gastropoda > Stylommatophora > Achatinidae > Lissachatina > Lissachatina immaculata. Next base: position 21,405,497 of record CM019717.1, on the reverse strand, counting down.
TAGAAGCGACTGTTATTAAAAAACTGTTTTATTATTACATTTCGCAGTACATAACAACATATAACATAACTCGCGTGTTACAGAACACGCATTACATATCAGACATTACATATTACATACATTACGTAACATACAGTACATATACTACAGTACATACATTGAATTACTTAAATTATTTTTATGCATGTCATTCTATGCATTGATTGCATACGTTATGTGCATACAATGCAGAGCACAGTATAACATACATTAATGGCATGAGATATGCCACACCATCACAGAACTGACCATAACATGAGGTAAATCCACACACACCATCATATAACATACATACATACATACGTACTCTGCTTCATCTTGCTGTCTTCATATTTAGACTTGTCCTTTTCATTCGGTACGACAGATTTGAAGAAGCTTTGTTTGACAAGTTTCTCTTCTCCAGCTTTACCCCCATTTAAGGGAAGATCCGGATTAACGGCAGTTGATACAATGTTGTCAGTTTCATCCGGATAAACGGCAGTTGATATAATGTGGTCAGTTTCATCCGTGTTGACGGTTTTGCCTGGGCGGTTCAGTCCTCCATAGGGAGATGCTCCTGACGGTTGAGACGCTGAAAGAAAAATAAGAAATCTCACCTAGAAGGTCGTTACAGAACTTCCGAGCACTCTGTCTAGAAGGATGAGAACAGAAGAGATATAAAGACGCCGGTGAAGACTTGCAGAAGAACTCCCACAAATGGAAGATCAGTCCAGTGGAAGTGAGAGGAACTTCCTCCATCACCAGAAGGATGATGAAAGAACTTGAGAACGAAAAGTACATGCAAGACATGCAGAAAAGAAGAGCATTCTTCAGAGAAAAATCAATGATTGTCAGATGAGACTGACGAAGGCTAGTAAATTCCTAAAGCACAAACGGAAAGCCGAACGGAATTTTATAGTTAAATTTATTTTAATGTTAAAGAAAAAGTGAATCAATATTAGCACATTTAACAAATGTCGTGATCAGCGGTCAGTGTGACCTGTTTTCAAGAAACATCTCGTTATTCAGTGTAACCTGGCGTTAAGGTTTAATCGCTGGGCTTTGATAAGAAATTTTTACCATGAACGAGATTACAAGCGGAGCATCCACAAGAGCAGAGCACTCCAGCCCGAGCTATCATCTTGCCGGCGGGCTAGAACAAGGTTTAAAAACTCGAATGCTCAAAGTTAATGCCCAATGTATCTCTGTTTTTGGAAAGTATGGCCAAGTGAAGCGTACTATCGCACACTGTCTCATTATTTTTCCAAATAAAAGATATGAAATTTTAAAAAAAAAGAAACAAGTTATGATTGTATGGAGGTAGATGTTTCTTGGCACAATCAACTTGTGGTTGCAATATTAATTCTTTATTCGATTACCCAGAAATCAACACGGTAATCATCAGCTTGGCAGGGAGGTACGTGTTGGTAGGTTCTCAGCTGAGCAAGACAACGATACTTGGAGATGTGCCATGTACTAGTCTAACTAAGGGATACTTCCTTCTGACCTTAGTGAATGTACAATAGGGTTTGGGTTAAATCATATAATTACTGGAAAACAATTTCAGTAATAAAAAAACAAACATTTTTTTTCAAATGCAGTTTGAATTATGTTTTTCTTCTGTCAGCTTTCATAGCTTTTGCAATGTGGCTGTATATCCCGTTTATTGTGGAAAGCGTGGATGAAGACGCTGTTTAATAAGGCATTTAGCGACCCATAGCTCGTATGCTAGTGTTTGGGCTGGCGAACAAAAGGTGACATGCTAGTGTTTGGGCTGGCCACTAATAGGTGACATGCTAGTGTTTGGGTGGCGACTCATAGGTGACATGCTAGTGTTTGGGTGGCGACTCATAGGTGACATGCTAGTGTTTGGGTGGCGACTCATAGGTGACATGCTAGTGATTGGGTGGCGACTCATAGGTGACATGCTAGTGTTTGGGCTGGCGACTCATAGGTGACATGCTAGTGTTTGGGCTGGCAACTAATAGGTGACATGCTAGTGTTTGGGCTGGCGCCTCATAGGTGACACGCTAGTGTCTGGGATGGCGATTCATAGGTGATATGCTAGTGTTTGGGCTGGCGACTCATAGGTGACATGCTAACGTTAGGGCTGGCGACTCATAGGTGACATGCTAACGTTAGGGATGGCGACTTATAGTTGACATGATAGTGTTAGGGTTGGCGACATACAGGTGACATGATAGTGTTTGGGCTGGCAATTCATAGGTGACATGCTAGTGTTTGGGCTGGCGATTCATAAGTGACATGCTAGTGTTTGGGGTGGCGATTCATAGGTGACATGCTAGTGTTTGGACTGGCGATTCATAAGTGACATGCTAGCGTCAGGGTTGGCGAACCATAGGTGACATGCTAGTGTTAGGGATGGTGACTCATAGGTGACATGATAGTGTTAGAGCTGGCGACGTATAAGTAACATGCTAGTGTTAGGGATGGCGACTCGTAGGTGACATGATGGTGTTAGAGCTGGCGACTTATAGGTGACATGATAGTGTTAGGGCTGGCGACTGATAGTGACATGATAGTGTTAGGGCTGGCGACTGATAGTGACATGATAGTGTTAGGGCTGGCGATTCATAAGTGACATGCTAGCGTCAGGATTGGCGACCCATAAGTGACACGCTGGTGTCAGGATTGGCGAACTCTCGCTGACTGAAATCTCCATTGCTATTCCCAGTATTAGTTTAGTCTAACTGAAGGGCCAGGGATCGCCTTAGTCTCCATGGCAATGGAGACTGCTAAGGAAGCTCTGTACGCCTGCTTGTTTAGCTCCACTCATAGAATAAAAAAATAGCCGCCGTTATCCACCCCCACCCCAACATCTTCACCGCATCGGATACAAAACTTGCTCCAAGTTTCAGAGAAACATAACAACAATAAAAACAACAATAACAAGCGCTGTGACTGAAGAATTCACATAACATGAATATGCTTTTCATAAAAACGTTTTAAACAGTATGAAGAACATAACCAAAACAAATGTAGACATAAATTATTATTATGCCAACATTAATATTTTTTGTTAAATTGAGGTCTGTTCTGACATAGCCATCTACACTAGGATAATTGTTACATAAATATCTGAAGTATAAACTAGGATAATTGTTACACAGATATCTGAAGTATAAACTAGGATGATTCTAACACAGACATCTGAAGTATAAACTAGGATAATTCTAACACAGCCATCTGAAGTATAAATTAGGATAATTCTAACACAGCCATCTGAAGTATAAATTAGGATAATTCTAACACAGACATCTGAAGTATAAATTAGGATAATTCTAACACAGACATCTGAAGTATAAACTAGGATGATTCTAGCACAGACATCTGAAGTATAAACTAGGATGATTCTACCTATGGCAGGAGGGTCCGATATCTTGATCTTCTTGGCACCAACCTCCAGAACCTGGATGAGGCCCTTCACAAAAAGTTGGAGACGTTTTTGCTGACCTATGTCCAGGTCCGATGGCGAAATGGCACCTGAAGAATTGAATATAAACAATACATTTGCGATATATTTATCTGCATATTAGTGAAATATATTGGTAAACCTGACAGACATATTTGTTCGGTGTTAATACAAATTGTGCCTGTAATATTTATGTAACTGTTGGAGAAAAGAAACAGAGAAACATTAGTAACACAAAGAGGTGATATGAAAATATATGAAATATCATTTAATAACTAGGATAACAGAATAAACAGAAACGAGGAAGACCAAGGCTTACTTGGAGAATAGAAATTATGACAGTGCTCAGAGACAAGGGATACACGTGGAAGGAAGCAGAGAATCATTCCAAGAGCAGGGATGACTGGAGAGCCTTTATCCGTGGTCTATGCTCTCAAGGGAGTGAAAGGCGGTGATGGCGATGATGATTATAACACAATAAGTTGACTTGTGAAGGTAATACAGTCCTGTGGTAACTGTGGTCCTGGTGAAGTAATCAACTTATTTTTCTCACTGATTAGACTGTGAGACCCCGACACTTAACAACACAGCTGAGAAACACATAAATGCCTTTGAATGTAAATGCTACGGAAGAGTTCTTCAAATATCATGGACACAAAAAGGAATAAATATATCCATACTACAATAACTTAATATTGAAGAAGGCTGGCTAGTAAAGAGGATTAAAGAGAGAAAACTTAAATATTTTGGACACATTAAACGTCATGATAATCTAGAGAAGATCGTCTTGGAAGGATACATAATGGGAAAAAGAAAGAGAGGAAGACCAAGACGAAGATGGCTGAAGAAATCGTTGATGATCTGCAAATGGATGCATCAGCAGCAGGCCATCTTGTTCACAACCGAGAGGCTTACAGGAGTGCTGTTAGGGAGGCAAAGTTCCACAAGGGATATGCAAATGAATGAATGAATGAATGAATAAGCTCGGACTTGGAAAGATGTAAGAATAATTCAAACGAATGAGTAATGTCTTAAGATATTCACAGTGAGAGGTATGTTTTGAAGCATACGATAAAATCAGCTCACATTAAAGAAATAACATTATAAGTGTTTGCTAGAATGTTTTAAAATAAATGATAAACAAGAGTTAGTGAGTTTTAAAGCAAATGATTTTGAATGTCCATATGTGACCATTAAAACTGGCATTAATTGCATGGGACACAAATAGAAGATCTTGATTTTGCTGGTGACATAACTCTTATCGGTGACAATGTCAAATCGATGCAGGAAAAATAAAAGATTCCCTGTCTTCCTTGGCTAGCAAAATAGGTCTTGAAATTAACAAAGACAAAACTAATGAAACTTCTCATTAATCAACAAGGAAAAATATACGTAGAAGGAACAATTGTTTATGAAGTAAATCAATTTGCATACCTTGGCAGCTACATAGGCCAGGATGGTGACACCAGGAAGGAAGTTAGAATTCGAATTGCAAAAGCAGCATTGTCCTTCAAAAAATCTTGAGAACATATGGAATTCAAAAGTTATAGGCACAAAAACCAAGTTAAGATTATTCAATTCAAATGTGATATCCACCCTCATTTATGCATGCGAAAGCTGGAAATCAACTAAAGAAATAGACAAGAACTTAGACTCTTTTGAAAACAAATGCTTAAGGAAAACACTTGGTATAAAGTGGAACGAATTCAAGAACAACGCAGAGATAAGACAGATGAGCAAACAACAACCTGTCTCATGGGTGATCAGAAAAAGAATATGGACATATGTAGGCCTGCGATGAGAAGAAACAATCACAGAATACCAAAACAAGCTATTACGTGGAGCACAACAGTCCAAAGAAAAAAAAGGGGTCGACCACGTGAAACTCTAAAGCGAACATTGTTAAGAGAAGCAAGTTCATCCCTTGATGAAGTTGAAAGACTCGCCGAGAACAGGAAAACTTGGTAAACAACTATGCGAGCCCTATGTGACGTTTAAGGATGTAAGAAGAATATGTGACCATGCACGAGGCAGGGATATGCTAAGAGAGAAACTCATGGACAGTAAAACATCAATGGCAGGATCACCATCTGCGCTGACAGAAAACATAAGGACTGAGATCTTTGGTTAAGGGTAACTGCCACCATTTCACTCAATCTTCTATATACATACATGCTTCAGTCTACTTCTAATGTAACCCAACACAGAACCATGTAAGTGAATGTTTCAGACTCTAGGAGACAGATTTTTCAAAAATGTTCATGAGCTTTATAAACGTTCATAAAATGAAAACTGTCCAACAAGCAGACGTATAACGAGGCGAATACTTTTTCCGTCTTAAAAAGATAATGATTATAATTTGCCGTATTCCGGATCACGTTTTCAGCCCTTGGCCAATGTCAATAATTATTGGTGAGATTTGATGAGACGACCCTAAATGGCACAGAAAATTACTCAGAATCTCATGGAGAAAAATAGACAAAAAATATTTCCTCGTATCTTTCATCTTTATTTTCCTCGAAATTCGAGTCCCGAGACTTCATTATTTTATAAATTCTGTCTTATTTCCTTATGTCTTCTTCCCGTTCTGTGAATTCTGTTCAGATTTTTCTTCAAGGTGCTAGTAATTTCGGATTTTAAACTTTCTACATTCGATGTAAATAGAAAAATGTTTCTACATTTGTTAAAACAGTAACATTTTCTGCTTATAGTTTAAACAAAACAGAGAAAAATGTTTCTACATTTTGTTAATGAGAACAGAAAAAAAAGTGTTTCTACATTTGGTTTAAACAGACAAGTGCTTCTACATTCTGTTATAGAGAACAGACAAAAGTGTTTCTACATTTTGTTAAAGAGAACAGGAAAAAAGTGTTTCTACATTTTGTTAGAGAGAACAGAAATAAATGTTTCTAAATTTGGTTTAAACAAAACAGAAAAAAGTGTTTCTGCATTTGGTTTAAACAAAACATTGTTTCAACATTTGGTTAAACAGAAAAAAAAGTTTCTATATTTGATATACACGAACAGAAAACGAATTTCTACATGATATTACAAGAGAAAAAGAAATTTCTACATTTGATTTCAAAAGAGAACTAAATCTCTATCTTTCGTTTAAACACACGAGTCTTGCGCCATTGAATGTTTGAAATGTTCATAGTTAAGGGTTCTAAAAACATTATGTTTTAAGAAGTACAAAATCTTACTTTTTAACATTTACAAATGTTTCAGTCTTCGTGTTTTAACAAAGTTTTGTACCTTTACCTATCATTAATATTTACATCGTGATTAAAATGTTTCTACTTGTTGCTATCTCTTCATATTTTAAGTTTTCACAATGTCCTATCATTCATTCATTCATTCATTTGCATGTCCCTTGCGGAACTTTGCCTCCCAAACAGCACTCCTGTAGGCCTCTCGGTTGTGAGCAAGATGGCCTGCTGCTGCTGCGTCCATTTGCAGATCGTCAACGATTTCTTCAGCCATCTTCGTTTTGGTCTTCCTCTTTTTCTTTTTCCCATTATGTATCCTTCCAATACGGTCTTCTCTACATTATCATGACGTTTAATGTGTCCAAAATATTTAAGTTTTCTCTCTTTAATCCTCTTTACTAGCCAGTCTTCTTCAATATTAAGCTCTTCTAGTATAGATATATTTGTTCTTTTTTGTGTCCATATATTTGAAGAACTCTTCTGTAGCATTTACATTCAAAGGCATTTATGTGTTTCTGAGCTGTTTTGTTAAGTGTCCAGGTCTCACAGGCATATGTTGCGATGGGAAAGATTCATGCCCTTAAAAATCTTATTTTTGTAGTTCTGTCTGCTCCTCTCCACAGATTCTTTATTTGTTTTACTTTCTGAAGAACAATAGATGTCCTCCTTTTAACTTCCCTTATTGTATCTCCATTATTAGTTACCAGTGATCCAAGATCAACATATCACTTTGTCCTATCACCTCATTCTTTATAGTTGGCTCTATGTGTATGTGTGTGTGTTAAAGCGTGTGATGATGATTATGATGATGATGATGGTGATGATGATGACGATGATGATGTCCTACCAGTCACCATTTGCGAGTTTCAGAAGGTAGTTATCAAACAACATATAAGATACAAAACAACATCTACGTTTTTAAAAATGAGATGTAAGGTTTTTTTCCTGTTAACGTACTACAGTCTGGTCGTACAGCACCAAGTCTTGCATAAGTAGTTAAGAGAACGATGTAAGGTGTTCCTGTTAACTTACTACAGTCTGATCGTACAGCACCAAGTCTTGTATAAGTAGTTAGGAGAACGATATAAAGTGTTTCTGTTAACTTACTACAGTCTGGTCGTAACAGCACCAAGTCTTGTATAAGTAGTTAGGAGAACGATGTAAGGTGTTCCTGTTAACTTATTACAGTCTGATCGTACAGCACCAAGTCTTGCATAAGTAGTTAGGAGAACGATGTAAGGTGTTCCTGTTAACTTACATATAGTTGAAGAACAACAAGACAAAAACTAAGTCTATGACGAAAATCACATCAAGAGTTCTGCTGTTTACAGTGAAGGTATTTAGTATAGTACTGTATGCTGTTTACAGTAAAGTTATTTAGTACAGTGTTGTATGCTGTTTGCAGTAAAGTTATTTAGTACAGTGCTATATCCTATTTATAGCAAAGCTATTTGTACAGTGTTATATGCTGTTTACAGTAAAGCTATTTAGTACAGCATTGTATGCTGTTTACAGTAAAGTTATTTAGTATAGTGTTATATGCTGTTTACAGTAAAATTATTTAGTATAGTGTTGTATGCTGTTTATAGTAAAGTTATTTAGTATAGTGTTATATGCTATTTACAGTAAAGTTATTTAGTACAGTGTTATATGCTATTTACAGTAAAGTTATTTAGTACAGTGTTGTATGCTGTTTATATTAAAGTTATTTAGTATAGTGTTGTATGCTGTTTACAGTAAAGATATTTAGTATAGTATTATATGCTGTTTACGGTAAAGTTATTTAGTATAGTATTGTATGCTGTTTACAGTAAAGTTATTTAGTATAGTGTTGTATGTTGTTTACGGTAAAATTATTTAGTATAGTGTTGTATGCTGTTTACAGTAAAGTTATTTAGTATAGTATTATATGCTGTTTACAGTAAAGTTATTTAGTATAATGTTGTATGCTGTTTATAGTAAAGTTATTTAGTACAGTATTATGTGCTGTTTAGAGTAAAGTTATTTAGTATAGTGTTGTATGCTGTTTATAGTAAAGTTATTTAGTATAGTACTGTATGCTGTTTACAGTAAAGTTATTTAGTATAGTATTGTATGCTGTTTACAGTAAAGTTATTTAGTATAGTGTTGTATGCTGTTTACAGTAAAGTTATTTAGTATAGTGTTGTATGCTGTTTACAGTAAAATTATTTAGTATAGTGTTGTATGCTGTTTACAGTGAACGCCGAGCAGAAAAAACTTGTGGAACACATGTATATGCAAAATACAGTTCACTGACACACATATGGCGAATCAGAAGGTAATCAAACGAATGGAGAATTCAACAATCGGCACCTAGAAATGTTGGTAAAATTAATAACAGGAACAATAATATTAGCAATAATAGTTATAATTATTGCAAGCAGGGAGAGGAATTAGTTGAGCCCGCGGAGATAATTTAAAATAATCCATATTTTTTTTTCCTCTTCATGATCAAAAAATAAAAAAAAAGATAAAAAAAAAGATAAAAACCAATTTGTGGAACAAAACGTCTATGACATGTCATCAGATTAACAGACCTCAGGGATAGCACAGAGAAGGCTGAGCTGACAGATTAACAATCATCAGCTACATTTACTTTAGATATTGATTCTGAAATTAAAAGTTCAGATGAATCTCAAAAATAATATTGAAATGTTTAGATAATTAGGCAAGCTTTTAGCGCGAACTTATTTATTTATTTATTTTTGTTGTTAATTCCCCCCCTATGCTCTAAATAATATTTTCCTTTCTTTTCGCCATTTATTTATTATTAGTGCAGTTTTTTTTTTAGATTCAGTCTCTGCACGGACAACATCATCTTCATATCTCTGAGATCATTAAACTCTTTTATACATCTATTTCATCTCGTACATATTTGAATAATTAGATCCCTATATATTTGTATGTAGGATGTGACCTAGTTTACGTTTGTACAAATATCTGTTTCTATCTAGACAGATAACAACTACTGGCATATACACAGAAATAATTAAGTTAAGAGTAGAATCTTCGGAAAGGAACAAAAAAAAAAAAAAACAAGCACGTTCCATCTTCCTTTTAGAAACACACATCTTTTACCTAAAAAATAGACTCAGAAAATCATGAAGTTCGATGTAAACAGTTCATGTAACGTGAATAATGTCAAATGTCAATTAATACACCTGCAACTACGCTTACTCGCCTGTTGTAGAGTGCTGAGCTTTCTGTGTTCAGACTACTTTAATTAATACATTAGGACAGAAATGAGCCCTCAAGACAGTGCACGAAATCTTTCAATTAACCTATATCTCCCATTTGTTTGTCGTGTCACTTAGTGATGTATATATGCAGGGGCTGTTCGAAACTAGGAAAATAATAGGAAAAACAAAGAGAGGAAGAACAAGGCGAAGATGGCTGCAAGACATGATTGATAATCTGGAAATGGACGCATCAGCAGCAGGGCATCTTGCTTACAACCGAGAGGCCTACAGGAGAGCTATTAGGGAGGCAAAGTTCTGCAAGGGACATGCAAATGACTGACTGACTGCTCAAAACTAGCAGAAAATCTACTGGCCAAAGAACGAACGAACACACATTTTCAAAAGTTTAATAATTGGGCATGCAGGGTCTTCTAACATTCTGCCCTTCATCATACAGCTTTCACTCTCTCACAGTCCTCCAATGGAGTTGAGAGCAGCCGGTGGAATTCTGTGGTTAGTACTTACATTATACTTTCCGAACAAATTCCGGGAAGAGATGAGGTGATAACTGAAAACATAACTCTGGTCTGGCCTGAAACACTCGACTGTAGGGAGAACAGTTTATAATGTAACTGTAGGGAGAACAGTTTATAATGTAACTAAAGGATTAAAGTTTACAGTTAGTATTTGGTGCTAATTCAAATAATCCTTTTATTGTTTTTATTTCCGTATTGAAATATATATACTCCAAATCTCACTCAAATTTTAAAAAAAATAACACACGTAACTGAACTCGCTCTGATATCAGAGAATTAAGCGAAGTTCCTACGTGATATCAGAGAATTAAACAAAGGTCCTCTGTGATATCGGGCGGCCTGATTGGCTAAGTGGTTAAGCGCTGGGCTTACTAATCCAGTGGTGCCGGGTTCGAGTCCCAGCAGTGGGCAGTTTTTTCTGGTACACTTAAAAAAAACCCGGGGTGCACTCAACCTGTACAAATTGGTACCAGAGAATTCTGGGAAGGTAAATGCAGCCAGAAGTGACACTGACCACATCACATTTTCCTGGAGATAGGGGCCTAACACCGTGTCCCCAAAATGACTTAATGGATTGGAAACTGGAACTTTACCTTTTACCTTACCTTCTATTAAGTCAGAGAATTAAACAAAGACGCCCTGCGATGTTTTTTTTTATATCAGACTAAACCCACCAATCGAAACTACTTTATAATACCTAGCTTTATAATCTTACACTGGGTTAGCGAGAAGAGTGTGAATCTTAAACAGGCACCTGATTGGTCCGACGGTCTCTTTGATCATCTACGCTCGGCAAGATTAGAGAAACTGTAATTAGAACTCTAGATCAGTGGGCGGGTCTGGTTGTCTAATGAAGGCCCAAGCCGAAATATTTTTATTATGGCTATGTTGCTTGATCAAACAAACTAACTAATTCATTTTAAACCATTTAATTTTTTCACTTGATTTGTTTGTGTGTGTGTGTGTTGTTATTGTTTCCCAAGGTTTAGTGGACGGTGCCCGCAGGGACTCTAGTTCTAACTTAAGGCAAGAATGAGTCTAGAGTCACTCCTTCCTCGAATGTTTCATGCCTGCTACACTGACTATGTTAATGATGTTAGGATAAAATTAGTGATATAATCACCGTTAGTTATAAAACATGGCGTACAGTAAGTCATTTAGAAACGCAGTTACGTTTTAGGACAATAACTTAAGTCGTCAGAACAACAACAAAAAATGTGCACGAATGTTGAAAGTTAAAACAGCGACAGGAAAAACACATATATTTTAAAAAAAAACAATCAGAGAGTTCAGCAAAATTGTTATAAGCTCCATGGCTAACGATGTCTTCTTTAGTAGCAGCAGCAGTAGTAGTAGTAGTAGTAGTAGTAGAAGAAGAAGAAGCAGTAGTGGTAGTAGTAGTAATAGTCAGTTAGTCAGTCATTTGCATGTCCCTTGCAGAACTTTGCCTCCTTAACAGCTCTCCTGTAGGCCTCTCGGTTGTAAACCGAGATGGCCTGCTGCTGATGCATCCATTTGCAGACCATCAACGATGTCTTGCAGCCATCTTCGCCTTGGTCGTCCTCTCTTTCTTTTTCCCATTATGTACCCTTCCAAGATGGTCTTCTCTAGATTATCATGACGTTTAATGTGTCCAAAATATTTAAGTTTCCTTTGTTTAATCCTCTTTACTAACAAGTCTTCTTCAATATTAAGTTCTTGTAATATGGATATATTTGTTCTTTTTTTTTAGCAGTACTAGTAGTTGCAAATTATTATTACTTCTTCTGTAATTATAGTTTCGAATTCGGCCGGAGACACCCCAGTCACCCAGCTGTAGAAATGGGTACCTGACTTCTTCTGGAGTTTTGGAAGGAAAGGCGGCCAGGCATGATACTGACCATATCACCCTCTAGTGTGCTGACAGGTCAAGGAAAATATGTGCACTAACACCATATCCCTATGTGCCTTTAAGGCGTGACAGGGTTGCCTTTATCTTACCTTCTTATTACAGGATACATATATTTTAATAATAATAATTATTATTATAACACAAAATAATGCTCGGCAGAAACCCATACTTGATATCTGATGTTTCAAAATAGTCTTCGTGGACTGAAAGTATTAATAAACTTTCTCTCTCTCTCTCTCTCTACACACACACACACACGCACGCACGCGCGCGACCTCGAACACACAACCACACACTCACAAGTGGGAGGGGAGAGAGAGAGAGAGAGAGAGAGAGAGAGAGAGAGAGAAGTGCAAAGATCATAGTCGAAAAGGAAAGATTTGTTGAATTGCACTTCTTCTTCATCTTTCAGTACACAGCTACAACTTCTCTGCATGATCATGTTGAATAGGAATTAAATATACAATAGGAGAAACAACACCAACAAAAACAATACTGAAATCACCAAAAAAAAAGTCATGGAAACTCTGGAGAGCCAAGAACAATACTCAAATCACCAAAAAAAAAAGTCATGGAAACTCTGGAGAGCCAAGAACAATACTCAAATCACCAAAAAAAAAAAGAAAAACAGTCATGGAAACTCTGGAGAGCCAAGAACAATACTCAAATCACCAAAAAAAAAAAAAAACAGTCATGGAAACTCTAGAGAGCCAAGCACAATACTCAAATCAAACAGTCATGGAAACTCTGGAGAGCCACGAACAATACTCAAATCATCAAAAAAAAAGTCTGGAAACTCTGGAGAGCCAAGAACAATACTCAAATCATAAAAAACAGCCATGGAAACTCTGGAGAAAACAGAATATTTTCGAGTAAAAGTCGGATTTAGCTCACCTTCCAACAGTTTTTCAAGTGCTTCCTCATCCTTCGAAGTTAGAGCTAAACTTTCAACGATGCTCTTAACATTGGTAGTATCTGAAACAAAAGACAATGATAGAATTTAGTGTATCCAAAGCTGCACAGCTGAATCATAATGACTTGCTATATAGACTACATCTTTTCGGACTTGTGTAGGATCACATATCTAGAAATTAATCACGTCACCCTATAGAGTTCATTCTTACTGGCTGCTGTTTGCTTTTATTTTCAATGTGTTATCAAACCCCTTCACAAGTTAGCAGCGGCGTGATCAATGATGGTTCTTCTTCGTGGAAGAAAAATTTCAAATTTGTGGAAGATTTCATTAAATAAAAAAGAAAAAAAAATATATTACATAGAAAAAAAGGGAAAAGGAACCTGACATTTAAAATATTTATATCATATCGTGAGACATAATACAACAAGTAAAATTAGCAAACACATTACAAGAAGTAAATTCAGGAAACGCAATACACAAAATTAGGCAACATAATAGAATAAGTAAAATCAGGAGACATAATACAATTAGTAAAATCAGGAGACATAATACAATTAGTAAAATCAGGAGACATAATACAATTAGTAAAATCAGGAGACATAATACAATTAGTAAACCATACTTGAAGTAAAAAGTTCAAGAAAAGTGAGAGAGAGGACTATAGCGATATGCTGTGTATGGATGGACAATATAAAAAGATGGACTTTATTCAGCTTGGCCGTGCGCACAGTTATAAATAAGTGACAGAGTAAGTTTGAATTTCAGCAATTAGTCAATATTCACTAGGTACACAGCACAAGATGATGATGAGACAACTGCAGCATTCTAGACACTTGCGTTGATAAAACAAACCAAGGGGGTAGACCAAGACAGAGGTGGAAAGACAACATAGAAGAGGATATAAAAGAAATTGGTGTTACTAACTGGAGAGAAAAGATTAGGAATAGAGAGGAATGGAGGCGAAGTTTATTTGTAGCAATGAGCCTTAATGGCTGGTAAAGCTGAAGACGAAGAAGAAGATAAAACAAACAGCAAATCATTTTAAAGAGAAATCTTCAGAGTAACAGAGAAAGTAATGAGAACGCTCGCTGGTGACTTCCTAAGAAGAAATACGTTGTCCAGTTATGTTGTTTAGTGGCTTGTCATAAGCAAGGTCAGTCAGTTCATTCATTTGCATGTCCCTTGCTGAACTTTGACTCCCTAACACCTCTCCTGTAGAACTCTCAATTGTAAGCAAGATGTCCTGCTGCCGATGCATCCATTCGCATATCATCAACGATGTCTTGCAGCTATCTTCGCCTTGGACTTCCTTTCTTTCTTTTTCCCATTATGTACCCTTCCGATACTGTCTTCTCTAAGTTCTCATGTTTAATATGTCCAAAATATTTAAATGTTCTCTGTTTAATCTTCCTTACTCGCCAGACTTCTTCAATATTAAGTTCTTGTAGCATGGACATATTTGTTCTTTTTTGCGTCCATGATATTTGAAGAACTTTTCTCCTACGTAAGGTGGTATATTAAATAAAAGTGGTTTCATTTTTCTACTCTCAAGGCATACCCAAGTTATTTCAGTCTACCCATAAATTCACATTAATAACATTAACTTCATGTGTATTTACTAGTATTGTCCCTCCTCGTTTTCACTAAACCCCCCCCCCCCAATCCTTTACATCCACCACTCTTTATATTTTGTCTTTCATGTGTCTATACAGTGTATTAGCACTACAGAGACATTACAGGTGTGTAAACTTCAGTTTATTTTGGCGTAAAATGCTAATGATCATCAAATTCTTTCGTGTGATACAGCGGAGAAAGGCAATTTTGTGTTGACTTCTAAGTTTTGCTACTCAGCGTAGCTACAAAGTTACCTAAAGCTCCATATTATCTTCTACTTCTGGCTCTGTAGATTTTCTTCTTGCATTTTCTCGTATTCTGTTTTGTATTCAACTGTTTGTAAGCTTCAGGGATTTGGGGCACCCGATAACAGATGATGGAAAACGTGAAATAAAAATTAACAAAAGAATAGGTTTGGCAAAACAAAAAAAACCACACCTTCAGCAGAATGAGGAAGATCCTTACATCAAAACAAATATCACAGCAACTGAGATTACGTATAGTAAAATGCTGCATGAATCCATAATTCCTTTATGACGGAGAAGCTTGGGCCTTGAATAAGACAACAGAAAAGAAAATCGAAGGCCTTGAAATGTGGATATACAGAAGAATAGTCCGTATTCCGAGGACACAAAAGAAACAACGAAGTGCTAAACCAACTAGAAGTGAAAAGAGAAATATTGAAAATCATAAAAACAAGACAACGAGGATACTTTGGGCACGTCAAGAGGCGTAATACTATATTGAAGACCTTTCTTGAGGGCAAGATCGAAGGGACAAGAACAGGACGACAGCGACATAGATGAGTGGACAACATCAAGAGATGGACAAGGGACAAGGATGGCCCAGTGTTCTAAGAAGACAAGAAACAGAACAGAGTGGAGATGCATTGCAGCCAACCTTCCGTGGGGAGACTGCACGAAATGATGATGATGTATGCCGGCTATTTTCACTTCCTGCTTGTTTCAGACTATCGGTTCTCTAATACGTACTGCACTGTCAGTAGAACATAATCATTTGCTTGCTTTAAGAGTCACGTCCGCGACTGAAGATACTGCTTGCTGTTAAACATATAACTTAGAAATCTAATTCACATGTATGTATATGTGTGTTTATATGGCATGCAAAAAATAACGACAGCCCTCGACTCACATTCATTGCAATTGCGATAATCCGTTCTTATAGGCTTATTTGTTACTTTTACTAATAAATCAGTTTCATATTCTTTTATGTTAACTATGAATACTATGTGTTGTGGAATACTAACTTTCTGTTTCTTAGCCAGTAACTTAGCGTCAGTTTAGAAAAGGGAATAGATATTCTGAAGCAGGTAAATCTTGTATGTTGGCAAACATTACTAACTTTATTGTCTGTTTCAGTTTATAATGAACTGATCGAAACATAACACAAATGTAAGGATATAGATAGATAGATAGATAGATAGATAAATAGATAGATAGATAGATAGATAGATAGATAGATAGATAGATAGATGGATGGATGGATGGATGGATGGATGGATGGATAGATAGATAGATAGATAGATAGATAGATAGATAGATAGATAGATAGATAGATAGATAGATAGATAGATAGATAGATAGATAGATAGATAGATAGATAGATAGATAGATAGATAGATAGACAGATAGAATTCTGTATTCTTGGCTACATTGATATCTACGTATTCAAAGCAGGCAGATGAAAAGATTTATGACAGCTAATTTTCCATCAGAGAAACGAACTATTGAAGCCCGTGCCTTTGCTCATCAAACTTTGAATTATATCTTTGGCTGGGCGACAATCCTCTAGTTCATCCCTTGTTAGGGACATCGAGTTACGTCCCTCCGGCAAGTCCCCGGCGCGAAAGACGCCTCCAGGAAGGAAGTGTTCACTCCACTTCATTACTCAGTTTGAGCTGTCATGGTATTCTTCTGTTCCAGTTTTTCCCCAGTGTTTTCTTTTTTATTATTTCTTTTTTGTATGTGCTCTTTTTTAACTGGAATGGAAGACAAGTCCTGACTAATCTGCGAACATCATCGATTTGATTTGAGCAAGAAAACGACGGCACATACATTTTAAAGATAATGATGTTGTTAAAATAGTCGTGGAAAGAACTTGCATCTGCGTGAAAACTCGTATATTATGCGGTAATGGTCATCTCTGCTCTGGCACAGGCACTTTAATCATCTGAAGGCACTTTAATCATCTGAAGGCTCTTTAATCACTGACATGAATTTAACACATGTGTTTCAATACCACACATAAAAGATCTATGCATTGTGGGGAAAAAGAGACTTTAATGCTCTTAAAGTGGAAGACGGTGATTGTGTTTTGTAATTTAATGGAAAATTTGGCGCAAACTATGTTGTTTTAAATGCTACAGACACTAGAGCCCTGATCGATCTGTTGCCTAGACTAAACAAGATGTAATGCTATAGAATGGTATACATTATGTTCAGAAGATCACTGCTAATGCTGAACAGAGTTTCATTTATTAATTAAATAGCTACTGATTTCAGTTGCCAGAATATTTAGACACAAGATAAAAGTTCATACATTTTGTATCAAATACACAGGAGAGACAACTGCTGTCAGATAGTCTAATATAGATACCAGAAAACCATATAAGTTGATTGTACTGCTTTTAATTATATACAAATTTCTGTTCTTGACAGTTACTGTCTGCTTGCAAGTATTGACGTTAAATTTATACAAATAAAACACTTTTAAGGAGATTTTGATAAGATTTAAAAGCGAGAGGAAGTTATTTCTCATACCCTTGATATATTTATTGTAGTCTTGATATATTTCTGGCAGCCTGAACGTATTTCTAGTAGTCTGGACATATTTCTTGTAACATGGACATATTTCGTGTAGTATGAACATATTTCTTGTAGCCTGGACATATTTCTTGTAGTCTGGACATATTTCTAGTAGGCTGGACATATTTCTTGTAGTCTAGACATATTTCTTGTAGTCTGGACATATTTCTTGCAGTCTGGACATATTTCTTGCAGTCTCAACAAATTTCTTGTAGTTTGGACATATTTCTAGTAGTCTGAACATATTTCTTGTAGACTGGGCGTATTTCTTGTAAACTGGACATAATTCTTGTATCCTAGCTATAATTCTGGAAGCCTGGAAATATTTCTTGTAGTGTGGACATCTTTGTTATAGTCTGGGCATATTTCTGGTAGTCTGGACGTATTTTTTATAGTCTGGACATATTTCTAGTAGTCTGTACATATTTTTAGTAGTTTGTGCATATTTCTGGTAGCCTGTACGTATATATAGTAGTCTGTACATATATCTAGTAGTCTGGTCATATTTCTAGTGCTTTGTACATATTTCTAGTAGTTTGTGCATATTTTTGGTAGCCTGGAGATATTTCTAGTGCTTTGTACATATTTCTAGTAATCTGTAAATATTTCTTGTAGTGTAGACATATTTCTAGTAGCCTGGACATATTTTGGTAGCCTGGACATATTTCTGGTAGCCTTGACATATTTCTATTAGCCTGGACATATTTTGGTAGCCTGGACATATTTCTAGTAGCTGTAAATATTTCTAGTAATGTAGTCATATTTCTGGTAGCCTGGACATATTTCTAGTACTTTGTACATATCTCTAGTAGCCTGGACATATTTCTAGTACTTTTTACATATTTCTAGTAGTCTGTAAATATTTCTAGTAGTGTAGACATATTTCCGGTACCCCGGACATATTTATGGTACCCTGGACATATTTCTAATGGCCTGGACATATTTCTAGTTGTATGAACATATTTCTGGTAGTCTGGACATATTTATAATAGCCTGGACATATTTTTGGTAGCCTGGGCATATTTGTAGTACTTTGTACATATTTCTAATTGTCTGTAAATATTATTTGTAGTGTAGACATATTTCTGGTAGCCTGGACATATTTCTGGTAGCCTGCACATATTTCTAGTAGTCTGTACATATTTCTAGTAGCCGTGACATATTTCTAATAGTTTGTATATATTTCTGGTAGCCTTCACATATTTCTGGTAGCCTGGACATATTTCTAGTAGTCTGTACACATTTCTGGTAGCTTGGACATATTTCTAGTAGTTTGCACATATTTCTAGTAATCTGTAAATATTTCTAGTAGTGTAGACATATTTCTGGTAGCTTAGACATATTTCATGTAGCCTGGACATATTTCTAGTAGTCTGGACATATTTCTAGTTGTATGGACATATACATATTTCTTGTAACCTGGATATATTACACGTAGCATAGACATATTTCATGTATGTTGGACATATGTGTATTTCTTCTGTCTTTGACATTTTTCTCCTCATTCATGTTTTAAAATAAAACTGTTGGGTCAAGATACCACAAAATTTGTTAATAAATGAACAAGTTCATCTCTATCTTTCATAAACACCCGCAGCAGCTACATAGTGTTACAATATATGTATACAATCATCATCATGTGCCGTATTCGGTACGAAGTTTGGCGGCAATGTTATCTTTAGTTTCCTCTTTCCCTCGCCCTGAAAATGCACTCATCCATGCTGTATCCTCTCAGTTCTTTTGTGTCATCTTCCGAGCTACATCTCTGTCTACATCTCTGTCTACATATCTGTTTACATATCTATCAACATCCTTGTCTACATCTCTGTCTACATCTCTGTTTACATATCTATCAACATCTTTGCCTACATCTCTGTCTACATCTCTGTCTACATATCTGTCTACATATCTGTTTACATATCTGTCAACATCTTTTTTGTCTACATCTCTGTTTACATATCTATCAACATCATTGTCTACATCTCTGTTTACATCTCTGTCTACAAATCTGTCTACATATCTGTTTACATATCTATCAACATCTTTGTCTACATCTCTGTCTACATCTCTGTCTACATCTCTGTCTACATATCTGTCTACATATCTGTTTACATATCTGTCAACATCTTTTTTGTCTACATCTCTGTCTACGTCTCTATCTACATCTCACTCTTTCTTCTATCACCTTTCCTTCTAGTATGGTCTTCAGTATATTGTGTCTTTTGATATGGTCGAAATATTTTGTTTTCTTGATCGTTATTTCTATGGAAAGTTCACCTTGCACTTGTAGCTGTCATATATATTTTTCCCATTTTCCGTGATGTATGCCGTACTTTCCAATAGACTCACATTTACTCTACATTTATCGTTCTCTTGATTTTTTTTTTACTTAAGAGCTCAGGTTTGTGCCCCATATAGTAGTACAGAATAAATATATATATGCTTTATAAATGTCATTTTTGTCTTTTAGGGACAGACTTCTGGTTAACAGAATTGTCTTCCTGATGTTGATCTTGCTGTTCCTATTCCTCTCTTTACCCATGTATCACATCTCCCATCCTCGATTACCTCCATAGGTAATTGTTGCTTGTCACTTGTTCCAGTTTCTCGTTGTTAATTTATGTATGACATATACATATAGACATGTGACAAGTTACTTAATTATAAATGCCTACGTACATATTTTTTTTGGTTAAATAACACACTTTTTACATTTACAATCACATGACTTCTTACATAAACAGACTGTAATGTAAACTATTAGGGCCAGCTATCATGTCATAAACAATATTTGAAACTTTTCAGGTAAGCTAATTAAAATCCATTAAAGTGTCTTCAATTTAGTGGGATAAAATAATTCGTAAATGGTTAAATTCAAGTTGTTTTGCGTATTACTCTTACGTTATTGTTATTTATTATTTCTAACTGGTTAACCGCTATCGAAGGTAAATAACTCTAAAAACGTGGGCCTAAGTAATGGCATGGAATTATCTCTCTCTCACACGCTCAGAAATGGCAAGGCTACTGTCAGTTTTATATGCGAACGACGACGACGAACGACGACGAAAAAGAAGAAGAACAAGACACTGTCAGTTTACTTTAAAGAAAAAACACAAACAGATTTATACACAGATCTATGGAAACTACTATGTATTTTTTTAAATCAGTGTATCACTATACAATTAAGTCACCTTTTCGCTATAGTGTACTAGAAACTTTAAACATGAGTAGTTTATATACAAATCGTCCGCGGAAATCTGAGAAGTATGTTAATGATTTCTCCGCGATGTAATACATAGTCAATCTAGACTATATCCGGCTGGCGTTGTTAGAAAACTGCCATGTATTTATCCTAGGCTTTTGTTATAATTTTTTTTTCATGTAAACTGCTGAAATACTTCTCACTGTATCAATTTTGTTCAGCTGTTTAAAATTATTCGTATTTCGTGATGATGGTTCGTTGACTAGAAGCTAATTTTTGTAGCGAAATAATATTTCTTGTGATGAAATTCATGCCCAGCTACATACAGCTGTAATAGTTGGTATTATGACCATTTTCATAGAAAAAACAGCTGGTATTATGACTATTTTCATAGAAATAGCAGCTGGTATTAAGACTATTTTTGTAGAAATAACAGATGCTATTATTAAAATTTTCATAGAAATAACATCTAGTATTATAGCTATTTTCATAGAAATAACAGCTGGTATTATGACTATTGTCATGGAAATTTTTTTTAAAATGACTATTGTCATAGAAATAACAGCTGGTATTATGACTATTGTCATAGAATTTTTTTTAAAAATGACTATTGTCATAGAAATAACAGATGGTATTATGACTATTTTCGTCGAAATAACAGCTGGTACTGTTGCTATCTATACTGTTACTCCACAGCAATAACAGCTAGTTTTTTAAACTATCCACAAAACAATAACAGTTAGTATTCTGACTATCCACAAAACAATAACAGTTAGTATTCTGACTATCCACAAAACAATAACAGTTAGTATTCTGACTATCCACAAAACAATAACAGTTAGCATTCTGACTATCCACAAAATAATAACAGCTAGCATTCTCACTATCCACAAAACAATAGCAGTTAGTATTCTCACTATCCACAAAACAATAGCAGCTAGTATTCTCACTATCCACAAAACAATAACAGCTAGTATTCTCACTATCCACAAAACAATAACAGCTAGTATTCTCACTATCCACAAAACAATAACAGCTAGTATTCTCACCATCCACAAAACAATAACAGCTAGTATTCTCACTATTCACAAAACAATAACATCTAGTATTCTTAATATCAACAAAGCAGAAACGCTAGTATCTTAATATCCAAAAAATAACAGCTAGTACTCTTACTAATCATGAAACAATAGCAGCTAATATTCTTTCTATCCACAAAACAATAACAGTTAATATTCTCAGTATTCACAAAACAATAACACAAAATATTCTTACTATCCACAAAACAATAACAGCTAATATTCTTACTATCCACAAAACAATAACAGCTAATATTCTTACTATCCACAAAACAATAGCACCAAATGTTCTTACTATTCATAAAACAATTACACCTAATATTCTTATTATCCACAAAACAATAGCACCAAATGTTCTTACTATTCATAAAACAATTACACCTAATATTCTTATTATCCAATAAACAATAACACCCAATATTATTACTATCCACTAAACAATAACAGCTAGCATTTGTTGCTCTGTTTATTGCAACACTCCATATTCTTACTATCCAAGAAGTTATAAGTGCTAGTATTGTTACTATCCACAAAACATTAACAGCTGTTATTCTTACTGTTATTCTTCACAAATAAATAACTGCTACTAATGTTAATTTTCACAAAAAGTAACAACTAGTAATGTACCTAATATAAAAAATAAATATTGTGCGAGTATCATGTTGTACTAGCAAGCATTATGCGAAAATTTTCCAACAAATTTCATTAACTTGGA
Source organism: Achatina immaculata (assembly GCA_009760885.1). Classification (NCBI taxonomy): domain Eukaryota; kingdom Metazoa; phylum Mollusca; class Gastropoda; order Stylommatophora; family Achatinidae; genus Lissachatina; species Lissachatina immaculata. Next base: position 21,382,859 of record CM019717.1, on the reverse strand, counting down.
GAAGAGAAATTATGACACATGGAAGGAAGCCATGGAAGGAAGCAGAGAATCATTCCAAGAACAGGGATGACTGGAGAGCCTTTATCTGTGGCCTATGCTCTCAATGGAGTGAAAGGCGATGATGATGATGATGATGAAATTTAATTAAGTTTGTTTTTTCCCCCTATAATTTTATTCCAAAATAAGACGAAGTAATGAAGTATTTTCGTGTGAATACTGTAAACAGCAAGACAAGGTAAAAGCTGGACTTGGAAAAAATAACACAAATTATAGCGTCTACTCTAAGAAAGAGGTTGGATAAAGTAAACTTGAAGCCTGTTTAAACCCTGATCTTCACATTAGTTGGGGGCTTACTGTTTCTGTGATTCTGAGATTAATTTTGACATTAATCTTTCCCATAGCAACATATGCCTGTGAGACCTGGACACTTAACAAAACAGCTGAGAAACACATAAATGCCTTTGAATGTAAATGCTACAGAAGAGTTCTCCAAATATCGTGGACACAAAAAAGAACAAATATATCTATACTACAAGAGCTTAATATTGAAGAAGGCTGGCTAGTGAAGAGGATTAAAGAGAGAAAACTGAAATATTTTGGACACACTAAACGTCATGATAATTTAGAGAAGACCGTATTGGAAGGATACATAATGGGAAAAAGAAAAAGAGGAAGACCAAGACGAAGATGGCTGCAAGACATCGTTGACGATCTGGAAATGGATGCAACAGCAGCAGGCCATCTTGCTCACAACCGAGAGGCCTACAGGAGTGCTGTTTGGGAGGCAAAGTTCCGCAAGGGACATGCAAATGAATGAATGAATGAATTTGACTGAATGTTCACTGCCTACCTTCAGGGTTCTGGGCATTCTTGACGTTCTGAAGTGCGTCGCTGGCACTCTTGCCCTGACGTGATGCTTCACTAGACTGTAGCAGCGTATTAACTGGGTTAGAAGCATCACTAAGATTTTCTTCAATGTCAAGCGATGGGCTGTCGTTATTGGCACTGTCCTGGTTGGGTATCACGTCTTGGTTATTGTCGATGGGCCTAACACCGCCAGCGAAATTCTGTACGTCGAGGCCTCGCTTCAGCTGTCCCGCTGACTTGTCGAAGTACTTGTGCACTTGAACTATCTCATCCCTTTTGTGGGAGTTGAGGGGGTCAAAATCACTTCTCGTGCCTCTTGCCTGCGTCGACGAGCCCTGGAGAGTCTCCAAAAGCTGAAGAGCATCAGGAAGATCCGCGTCTTCAGAATCTGCTCCAAGAGCACCCACACACAGTTGCCTGTTAAATGTAAGGCCATGCCTGAACTCGAGAAGCGAGTTTTGTAGAACGCACTGAGTGAAGGCGTCCTTCCATGTGAAACCAGCTTGGATCAGGCGATGGATTTCATCTTCTAGCTTCTCTATTTCACTCGCCAGAAGCTCAAATTTGTTCTGTCCAATGAGATCTCCTTGAAGTATATTCTGGCAGCTGCCAAAAAGTAAATCTGTGAATAAAGAAAGTTTGAAACCTAAAACGAAGATAAATATTTTAACTATGAGAGAAAGAAAGAAAGAAAGAAAGAAGGTTACTGCAGTTCTACTTGTCAAGTGTAGGTGTGATCATCAGAGCTTTGAAATGTGCGTGTGATTTTGAGAGCTTTGTAATGTGGGTGATATCTAGAGAGCTTTGTAATGTGAATGTTATGTGGAGAACTTTGTAATGTGCGTGTTATCTGAAGAACTTTGTAATGTGCACCCTCTTCGGAGGGTGATAAAGCAGAAACATGTGAATAAAATAATCAGAAACTGTTTGAATGTTGGGGAAGATATAGCGTCAACAAGACATGAAATTATTAAATACGATAAACATTTGGAGCTGTACACTTTTTGTTAGAAATATCTGTGCTTCTTTTCAACAAAGCTAACATACAAGTGAAGCTAGCACTGAGGAAAATGAAACAAGACGGAGAAAAAATAATTTAAAAGATAAACAGAATAACGTCAGAGCAATGTGTATGATGGTTGACAGAAACGAGAAGAAATAAGAATATTTTAAAGAATGAAAAACGTTTCAGTATCGGTATTCACTTTGTTTCATATTAAACAAACAAACAAACAAGCAAGCAAACAAACAAACAAACAAACAAACAAACAAACAAACAAACAAACAAACAAACAAACAAACAAACAAACAAACAAACAAACAAACAAACAAACAAACAATGTGTTCCGTCTACCATTTGAACCAGTACGGGCCAAGCGAGTGCAAGTCATATATTTTGTGCTGAAGACAACAATGGAAGGGCCAAAACCAATGAATTCCCACAAACTTCAGATTAGCTCAGTAATGTCCCCTCATTGTATTTTCCTCTTCCCAACCTCTGACCCACTGAACTGTCAGTCCATTTGTCCAACTGTTCGTCCGTCAGCGCGTTCTTTGTCTGCCTGGCTTTTTTTCTCCTTGAAAAAAGAACTATCCAACACAGACATGTTTACCCAATAACTATCAATAAATCTTTCTGCTCTGCTCAATCCACATTACAGACAATACAAACAAGTAACTGAATTAACACTCATATTTCTAACAATGTTTCGTTTAGCTACAATAGTTTAATTGTAAAACAATTTATTGAGAGGAAAGCTACTGCAGAAAATGGCTTAAAACGAAACAAACAGCAAGACAGAACGACTTCTAGATCTTTTTACATTGATATAATTGAACATTCAATACCAGTGAATTACACTTTGCTCTATCTCCAAAACAATAAAAATCTCAGCTTGAAAAGAGAGTGGAATTTTTCTTAAAATCTACATCTTGAAAAGCGAATGAAATAAAAATCTACATCATGAAAACACAGTAGAAAAAAAAGATTTACAACTTGAAAACAGAGTCAAATAAAGATCTGCAGCTTGAAAACAGAGTCCAATAAAGATATATAGCTCGAGAAGAGTGGAACAAAGATCTATAACTTGAAAAAAGGCTGAAATAAAGACATAAAACATTGTGAAATAAAGATATATAGCTTGAAAACAGAATAGAACAAAGATCTACAACTTGAAAACAGATTGAAATAAAGATATATAGCTTGAAAACAGAGTGAATAAAGATCTACAATGTGAAAACAGAGTGGAATCAAAATCTAAAGCTTGAAAATAGAGTGGAATAGAGATTTACAACTTTAAAATAGAGTAGAATCAAAATTTTCAGCTTGAAAACAGAGTGGAATCAAAATATACAACTTGAAAAGAGAGTGGAATCAAAATCTACAGCTTTAAAACATAGTGGATAAAGATCTACAGCTTGAAAACACAGTGGAATAAAGATCTACATTTAAAGACGAAGCATAATAAATTAAATCTACAACTTGATACTGGAGCGATTTTAGAATATTTTCAAGTAAATTACTGAGTGCAGTTTCGATACAGTAAGACACCAGAAATGTCAATCTCTGTGTCTGAAAAATAAACAACGAAACACTAGACAGCGTGACAGAAAGATAAACAACGAAACATTAGACAGTGTGACAGAAAGATAAACAACGAAACACTATACAGTGTGACAGAAAAAATAAACAACGAAACACTAGACAGTGTGACAGAAAAATAAACAACCAAACACTAGACAGTGTGACAGAAAAATAAACAACCAAACACTAGACAGTGTGACAGAAAAATAAACAACCAAACACTAGACAGTGTGACAGTAAAATAAACAATGAAACACTAGACAGTGTGACAGTAAAATAAACAACTAAACACTAGACAGTGTGACAAAAAAGACCAAATGTCAGGAATCAGAACTGGAAGTGACATGTGAGGGAAAAACCTAGAGTCAAACATAAAAAAACATCAGCAAAACTTGACTTCAAAAACAAAACGAGGTAAACACTTGGCACAAACGTAACATCTACAAGAATGGCAGGAGATCCTCTTTATGCAGGAAAAAGCGGAAACTTCTCCATCCCCGCGCAATAAACTAACCACCAGTCAGTAACCACTAGTCACGTGGGCAATGTCTTGACTTGACATTCCCTGTATCTTAATGAAACGAGCGCTGTTTTCTTAACCATTTTTCTCATTAGGTAAGTCATTTTTTTTTTAAATGCCAAGTCGTAGAACATTTTTTTTGAAAGTGTGCATTTGTTTTCTATCGATATGTAGTTAGTCACGTGATCATGACGTAATATCAAACATGTCATTCCTCCCAGCTCGTGACGTATCTTATCAAGATGAAAAAAAAAAAAACGCTACGGAGGAAGGTTCAGTGTGTTGCTCTCTTGCCTGCTAACTTTGAGTCTGTGAGCTCAAATTAGAATCGCTAAACTCGTCTGATTTACTCTTTTATTTAGTGTATATTTTCAACACATAATAGGTATGGTTATAAAAACAAAATAGTTCTCAAAAGCACCGTGATTTTACGGGCACATTGTATAAAAAAAAACGATATCAGGAAATAAAAGGACACATTAGACATATTTATGCTTGAATATATTCAGGTTTCACAAAACAAACACAACATAAACACAATACAAACACAACACAAACACAACACAAACAGCAAATGCAGACAATCCAGGGTTCTGTAGAAACAGGCGAAAATTTTGAGAACAGCGAACTTCCTGACAGGACAAGACAGGCCGACAGACAGAGCAATAGATGGATAGACTGAAGGAATACAGTAGACATACGAGGCAAAGGAAGCATGTAGACCGAAAGAGAATCGGCGGACGGTGGATGGGGAGTGGGCTTAGATAGATAGATAGATAGATAGATAGATAGATAGATAGATAGATAGATAGATAGATAGATAGATAGATAGATAGATAGATAGATAGATAGATAGATAGATAGATAGATAGATAGATAGATAGATAGATAATACTTTCAGCAGCATGAAAATAAATAATGTAGGCGAACCTTGGAACAAAAGACACTTTCACATACGAGTAGTAACAACAAAGAGGTGAGAGAGAAGAAGAAGAGCACAATAAAAGACACTCACGCACAGGATGACACCTACCCTAACATATCTAGGTCATGACCTCACAGTGAGGTACTTGGAGAACTAAACTTAATTATCAATTCCTGTATTTGGACGTCCGTATACCAACCAGCTTCGGACAGGACTCATGTATTTGGACGTCCATCTACCAACCAGCTTCGGACAGGATTCATGTATTTGGACGTCCATCTACCAACTAACTTCGGACAGGACTCATGTATTTGGACATCTACCAACCAGCTTCGGACAGGATTCATTTATTTGGACCTCCATCTACCAACCAGCTTCGGACAGGATTCATGTATTTGGACATCTACCAACCAGCTTCGGACAGGATTCATGTATTTGGACATCTACCAACCAGCTTCGGACAGAATTCATGTATTTGGACATCTACCAACCAGCTTCGGACAGGATTCATGTATTTGGACATCTACCAACCAGCTTCGGACAGGATTGCTCAGTCCTGCTGTGGGCTTGTCATTATATCATACCCTGAGGCTTGTTTCGCTGGCTTTGAACCTGCTGTCTTTTCGACTGCACACTACAGACACTACAAAGGCGGACATGGACCTTTGAAGACTAGTAAGTAAATGAGTGTGCGCAGAACCATTGTGACAAATATCGACTGAAAAATGGAGGTGCGCTGATCAATAGAAATGAAATGAATGAAAGAACTGTATTTTAAAAGAATTGGAACCATTCTGTAATGTGCACTGTGTTCTGTAGATTTTTATTTTTAAAGAATAGAGATACGAGGATATAGAGACAGAATAACAGACAGTAAAGTGGGTTGACAGCAGAGAGAATAAAAACAGACTAATATACACAGGAACTGATATAAACAGGCTATAAATAGAGAGATCAAAAAGCGGACAAATAAACAGAAGACTAATAAGCAGAGAGAACAGAAACAGACTAATAAACTGAGGGTTTGAAAAACAGACTAACAAACAGAGAGAATAAAAACAGACTAATAAAGAGAGAGAATAACAACAAACTAATAAACAGAAGGACTGGAAACAGTCTGATAAACAACGAGATTGAGAAACAGACTAATAAACAGAAGGGGCTGATAAACACAGTAATAAACAAAGAGATTGAGGAACAGACTAATAAAAATAAGGACCGATAAGCAGGCTAATAAAGAGAGAAGTGAAATAATGAGCAGAGAATGAGTAAACACATCTTTTTTTTTAAATAAAGAAAATGCTATGGATATACTGTATGTACAAGTCATTATGGCGAAGAGTTAAATGGTAAGATATACCAGCTAGTTCTTTCTCTCCTTCTTCTTCTTTATTTTCCTTTTCTTTTTCACCATCTACTCTTCCTAACCCACCTGAATCAAATAGTCCACGTTCTTCACTCAGTTCTGTGAGACCCACATAGTTTATAGAGATGATAAAAATAGAGAATATTTTTAACACGATAATTAAAATGCCAACTTTCCTTATATCTCACAATATATTTTTTACACATTCTGTACCTGTCATCACAATACGGGCTTGCTAATAAAACTACGGTATTCCAGTATGTGGATACAGTGTTTAAACATTTCTGTGTGTGGCGTTAGTTATATAGTACGCTATAAATATACAGGCTAGCACGGGTTATTTTGTGTCTTAAAATTCTTTGACTAACTCTTATCCTGTGGCAATGTTTTCTTAGACAAGCCAGTTTTTCACGATACAATCTTTGAGATGGAGGAGCTGTATATTTATGTATATACTATTGTAACAATTAAACCTAATGATAATTTAGAGAAGACCGCATTGGAAGGGTACATAATAGGAAAAAGAAAGAGAGGAAGACCAAGGCGAAGATTGCTGCAAGACATAGTCATATTGCTTATAACCGAGAGGCCTACAGAAGAGCTATTAGGGAGGCAAAGTTCCGCAAGGGTCATGTAAATGACTGACTGACTGACTATTGTAAACAAGAAGCACAGATATGTTTACTCCATGTTAGTTATAACTGAATACATTCCATTATCGTTCATAATTTTTACATTCATTAATATCTTGTGGTGAACTTTTCTTCTTTGTTGTTGGCTCTCAAAAGGGTATTCGGCTGCGTTTTGTGTCACCTAACACATTAGACCTCCGCTCCACGAAGGTTTTAGAACCAGGTTCGTCTTGACAATGGGATCCCTGGTCACTTGGTCAGACTAGTGTCTTATTTCCAGGGTCAACACTGGGAGGTAGAGAAGGGTCTTGGTCGACTATGGTTCGCCAACACTGACGCAGGCAGTCATCTATGGGTCGCTGACCGCTGTCTTACTCAGCTTGACTGGCGATTCTTTGCTGTGAGGGAGTGAGTTAATACATTCCGTTTTTATCCTGTTTCACAAGTTCATCAAGAAAAATATACCCAAATACTGGAAAAGAAGAGTCAAGTTCACAAATTCATTGAAAGTATTCTTTTGTCCTCACGACCTGACAACTAGCTCTCTCTCTGTAGATTTTTATTTTTAAAGAATAGAGATACGAGGATATAGAGACAGAATAACAGACAGTAAAGTGGGTTGACAGCAGAGAGAATAAAAACAGACTAATATACACAGGAACTGATATAAACAGGCTATAAATAGAGAGATCAAAAAGCGGACAAATAAACAGAAGACTAATAAGCAGAGAGAACAGAAACAGACTAATAAACTGAGGGTTTGAAAAACAGACTAACAAACAGAGAGAATAAAAACAGACTAATAAAGAGAGAGAATAACAACAAACTAATAAACAGAAGGACTGGAAACAGTCTGATAAACAACGAGATTGAGAAACAGACTAATAAACAGAAGGGGCTGATAAACACAGTAATAAACAAAGAGATTGAGGAACAGACTAATAAAAATAAGGACCGATAAGCAGGCTAATAAAGAGAGAAGTGAAATAATGAGCAGAGAATGAGTAAACACATCTTTTTTTTTAAATAAGGAAAATGCTATGGATATACTGTATGTACAAGTCATTATGGCGAAGAGTTAAATGGTAAGATATACCAGCTAGTTCTTTCTCTCCTTCTTCTTCTTTATTTTCCTTTTCTTTTTCACCATCTACTCTTCCTAACCCACCTGAATCAAATAGTCCACGTTCTTCACTCAGTTCTGTGAGACCCACATAGTTTATAGAGATGATAAAAATAGAGAATATTTTTAACACGATAATTAAAATGCCAACTTTCCTTATATCTCACAATATATTTTTTACACATTCTGTACCTGTCATCACAATACGGGCTTGCTAATAAAACTACGGTATTCCAGTATGTGGATACAATGTTTAAACATTTCTGTGTGTGGCGTTAGTTATATAGTACGCTATAAATATACAGGCTAGCACGGGTTATTTTGTGTCTTAAAATTCTTTGACTAACTCTTATCCTGTGGCAATGTTTTCTTAGACAAGCCAGTTTTTCACGATACAATCTTTGAGATGGAGGAGCTGTATATTTATGTATATACTATTGTAACAATTAAACCTAATGATAATTTAGAGAAGACCGCATTGGAAGGGTACATAATAGGAAAAAGAAAGAGAGGAAGACCAAGGCGAAGATTGCTGCAAGACATAGTCATATTGCTTATAACCGAGAGGCCTACAGAAGAGCTATTAGGGAGGCAAAGTTCCGCAAGGGTCATGTAAATGACTGACTGACTGACTATTGTAAACAAGAAGCACAGATATGTTTACTCCATGTTAGTTATAACTGAATACATTCCATTATCGTTCATAATTTTTACATTCATTAATATCTTGTGGTGAACTTTTCTTCTTTGTTGTTGGCTCTCAAAAGGGTATTCGGCTGCGTTTTGTGTCACCTAACACATTAGACCTCCGCTCCACGAAGGTTTTAGAACCAGGTTCGTCTTGACAATGGGATCCCTGGTCACTTGGTCAGACTAGTGTCTTATTTCCAGGGTCAACACTGGGAGGTAGAGAAGGGTCTTGGTCGACTATGGTTCGCCAACACTGACGCAGGCAGTCATCTATGGGTCGCTGACCGCTGTCTTACTCAGCTTGACTGGCGATTCTTTGCTGTGAGGGAGTGAGTTAATACATTCCGTTTTTATCCTGTTTCACAAGTTCATCAAGAAAAATATACCCAAATACTGGAAAAGAAGAGTCAAGTTCACAAATTCATTGAAAGTATTCTTTTGTCCTCACGACCTGACAACTAGCTCTCTCTCTCTCTTTCTCTCTCTCTCTCACGTTCTCTTTGTATCTCTCTCTCTCGTTCTTTCGTTCTCCCTGTATCTCTCTCTCTCACTTAATCTTCACTCAGTCGTCTTTATCATATGCCCCACTCTCTCCCTCTCTCAATGTATGTAGTTAGTCATTTTTATGTGTATGCGGTTACTTTATTGTTAATTAAGTTTGTTATATGAGCATATTGTAGAATGTCTGGAACAGAGTGAAAGTTGTATGATAAAGGGCAGAATGTCAGACGGGCCTGCGTGCCCAATTCTTAACCCTTTAGAAGTAAGGATCAATTAATCAATCAATCTCACTCACTTTCTCTCTCTCTCACTTTCTCTGTGTGTGTGTGTGTGTTATCAGCTATTGTGTCTGAACCAGATTAGACCGAATTAAATAAAATATGTAACTTGTGCAAACATTGTTGTAATTGTGGAAAAACTAATTATGTCAGTCTGTAATAATAGTGAAGAGCAAAATCTATAACTAATATGATGACAACAGACAAAACAAATAAGGCAGCTGAAATATATATCAATGAGGAAATGTTGGAAGAAGTGGAGAGTTTTGAATATCTTGGATCATTACTAACGAATAATAGAGATACAATGAGGGAATTCAAAAGGACATCTATCGCTCTTCAGAAAGTAAAACAACTAAAGAAGCTGTGGAGAGGAACAGATAGAACTAAAAAAATAAGATTTTTAAGGGTATGCATTTTTCTCATCGCAACATATGCCTGTGAGACCTGGACAATTAACAAAACAGCTGAGAAACACATAAATGCCTTTGAATGTAAATGCTACAGAAGAGTTCTTCAAATATCATGGGCACAAAAAAGAGCAAATATATCCATACTACAAGAACTTAATATTGAAGAAGGCTGGCTAGTAAAGAGAATTAAAGAGAGAAAACTTAAATATTTTGGACACATTAAACGTCATGATAATCTAGAGAAGACCGTCTTGGAAGGATGAAGAATGAAAGATGGAGTGATAAAGTGCAGAATGTGTGACAGAATAGGCTGAGATCATTAATGATAGATTTTTGTCCTACAAGGGATGTAATCAATTGTAAAAGTTAGGGTTATTTGTTCAGTCCCTTGGTTTAATATTGATTTTTTTTTCTTACCTCACGCTGCACGTGGGAAGAAAGTTAAGCACCAGCAGGGAGTCTTGACTGGTATGTAAAGTTTCACGTGCGATTTGTAGCCGGCTGTCTGTCTGTTTAAACAGCAGACAAATAGTAGTCACAGACTGGTAGTTTCACGGGATGTTTGTGTAAGGTAGCTTTAGCCTATAGAAAGTAGGAGTTTTCATGATATTACCTTTTCAGGGTAGATTTTTAGGAAGGGTGAGTGAAGTTCAGTGGAAGGTTTAACAAGCTGATTTTGGTGAAGGTTTTTAGTGAGAGTTTTTGTAGCAGTCAGTAGCAGTTTTAAGTGAGATCAGCCACGTCTTAGTTCGGGTGTAGTAACGCTTTTGTTGTCCTTTTTTTAGGGCAAGGGTTTGTGTATTATTATGTAGGAATTGTGCAGTAGCGTCCTTGTAAGGACCAGAGTGTACTGTTGTGTTTTTTCCTACTCTTGGAAGATGAATTGTTACACATTCCAGAATTTATAAGTAGTACTTTCTTGTAACTTCCTTGTGGTAGAATCTTCTTCCTTATGGCATGGACTGCGTGCCCGGGAAGTTTTCATGTCACATTTTTTGTCACTGCCGTATGAGAGCAGGTTTTCCCCATCGTCATTTCCATTATCCTCATCTTCCGCATCAATAAATTTCCTGTTTATGAGATTTGAACTACACTCTTGGCTGTTCCTAACGACTTGTGTTACTTACTGTAGCGTAGTAAGCTTGCAAAGAATGAAGTCTGGTTATACTGCTGATGTTCAGTGGGATGAAGGAGAGTGCCAGAGTCTAAATGTTCTCCGAGTATATTGCAGAACACAAACTGAAGACTCTTAGGTCAGTCTGTTAAATGTGTTTCTGAGAGAGTTAACCAACTACCAGTTAGCTGTTTCTCATGGCCCTTTTGAGTCACCAGCAGCTTCTAGCCGTGCTCCAGCTGTAGAGCAAGGATCCTTCCTCTTCGCTATCAGTTAAGTAAGAAAGAGGCATAAGCCTTTAGTTCAGACGGTATTAAATGTGCACCTTCGAATGTAAGACGGGCCTGTGGGCCCAATTCTTCACCCTTTTAAAATAAAGATCACTCATTCATTCTCTCTCACTTAATCTTCACTCAGTCGTCTTTATCATATGCACCACTCTCTCTCTCTCTCTCTCTCTCTCTCTCACGTAGTCTCTCTTTAAGAGCGAAAGGTAAATGTTATACTTTATTTTATGTCTCTCAGCCTCAATGTTAATTATGTTTATTTTATGAACAGCATATTTGTAGAATGTCTGGAATAGAGTGAAAGATGTATGATAAAGGGCAGAATGTCAGACGGGCCTGCGTGTCTAGTTCTTAACCCTTTTGAAATAATGATCAATCAATCAATCAGTCTCCCTCTTTCTCTCTCTTCTTACAAGCAAATAAAGACCCATATCTCGGAGTTGCCGCGAAGTAACTGAACAAAAGAGAAATCCACAACATCCTGTCCTTGTATCTAATTTTTTCTTATCTCCTTCTTTCCCCCCCCCCCCCCTCTTTCCCCAGCTCACCTTTAATTGTTGGACCAGGTGCAGATTCTTAAATATAGTTTAGTCACTTTAAAAAAATCTCGTGATAGTCTTTATTCAACCAGTTTCGAGTTGACCTAATTATTCTGTCCGCCATATTGGAGAGACTCTCCAGAACCTCCCTCAGTCCATCATTATCTCCCCTCCTCCGCTCTCACGGGATTGTTACAAAACGGAAGAATTTTAAATTGAAATCTGATATAACAGCCGCTGGTGACTAGTAACATTCTAATTTGTTTACTATTCTCAATAAAAAGAAAAAAAATGATTACCCAATAAACTGAAACAAGTTCGTAAAATTAATGAAAGTATGAATGAAATAAATATAAAAAAGGGAGGAGGGAAGGGGGAGAGTAGAAAAGGGATGTCAATATGTAAAAAAGACGAATTGTGAAGAATTCGCTTTTGTTAAGTAAACGTTTTAATTAATGTATCATCTGAAAACCTTTTTAAAGTCACTGAAACTGGTGTCGTTTTTAATGCAGTAGTCTTCTTGGGCACTGAACATTTGTCAGACTTTGCTTCCTAATTCGAAAGTGTACAGAATGAACATCTTTAATCTGGTTAAGTGACTAGATCCAGTGGCTAGGTAAGCTGTCAGGTTCAGTGGCTAGATCAAGTGGCTAAGTAAGCTGGTATGGTTCAGTGATTAGATCACCTGCCTAGGTAAGCTGGTCTGGTTCAGTGACTAGATCAAGTGGCTAGGTAAGCTGGTCTAGTTCAGTGACTAGATCACCTGCCTAGGTAAGCTGGTCTGATTCAGTGACTAGATCCAGTGATTAGGTAAGCTGGTCTGGTTCAGTGATTAGATCAACTGGCTAGGTAAGCTTGTCTGGTTCAGTGACTAGATCAAGTGGCTAGGTAAGCTGGTCTGGTTCAGTGACTAGATCACCTGCCTAGGTAAGCTGGTCTGGTTCAGTGACTAGATCCAGTGATTAGGTAAGCTGGTATGGCTCAGTGACTAGATCAAGTGGCTAGGTAAGCTGGTCTGGTTCCGGGACTAGATCAAGTGGCTAGGTAAGCTGGTCTGGTTCAGGACTACATCCAGTCAAAAGGTAAGCAGGTCTGGTTCAGTGACTAGATCAAGTGGCTAGGTAAGCTGGTCTGGTTCAGTGACTAGATCAAGTGGCTAGGTAAGCTGTCAGGTTCAGTGGCTAGATCACCTGCCTAGGTAAGCTGGTCTGGTTCAGTGACTAGATCACCTGCCTAGGTAAGCTGGTCTGGTTCAGTGACTAGATCCAGTGATTAGGTAAGCTGGTCTGGTTCAGTGACTAGATCAAGTGGCTAGGTAAGCTGGTCTGGTTCCGAGACTAGATCAAGTGGCTAGGTACGCTGGTCTGGTTCAGTGACCAGATCCAGTCGAAAGGTAAGCTGGTCTGGTTCAGGGACCAGATCCAGTAGCTATGTAAGCTGGTCTAGTTCAGTGACTAGATCCAATAGTAAGGTAGGCTGGTCTGATTCAGTGACCAGAACTAGTAACCATGTAAGCTGGTCTGGTTCAGGGATTAGATACAGTGGTTAGGTAAGCTGGTCTGGTTCCAGGACTAGATCCAGTAGTAAGTTAAGCTGGTCTGTTTTAGGGACTAGATCCAATAGTAGGTTAAGCTGGTATGTTTCAGGGACTAGATCCATTAGTAAGTTAAGCTGGTCTGTTTCAGGGACTAGATCCAATAGTAAGTTAAGCTGGTCTGTTTCAGGGACTAGATCCAATAGTACGTTAAGCTGGTCTGTTTCAGGGACTAGATCCAGTAACAAGGTAGGCTGGTCTAGTTCATGGACTAGATCCAATAGTAAGGTAAGCTGGTCTGGTTCATGGACTAGATCCAATAGTAAGGTAGGCTGGTCTGGTTCATGGACTGGATCCAATAGTAAAGTAAGCTGGTCTGGTTCATGGACTAGATCCAATAGTAAGTTAGGCTGGTCTGGTTCATGGACTAGATCCAATAGTAAGGTAGGCTGGTCTGGTTCATGGACTAGATCCAATAGCAAGGTAAGCTTGTCTGGTTCATGGACTAGATCCAATAGTAAGTTAGGCTGGTCTGGTTCATGGACTAGATCCAATAGTAAATTAAGCTGGTCTGGTTCGGCAAAGAAAGTGCTTGCTAACAACCAAAAAAAAAATTTAGTCGTAAAAAGAAAGCCAGTGCTCAGCTTCTACTTATGCACTGACTCGCCGCTGTTGTGGATCCTGTAGCATCGAGCGGTGTTTAACCTCCCGGTGACGACAGGTGACTGTTGCGGCCTTCCTATTTTCCAGGACGTTCATGAGATGATGTTCCAACAGGAAGTTGAATTTACGAGACAAGTAAATCCCTCTGCCCTCAAACCACAACAGAACATTGTCAGTCGCCAGCCAGGTAACACTCTGAAGGAGTAAAAGAGGGCCTTGGTCGGGATGAGATGCTCATCGCCATTTCTGGCGTCAGGACTGAAGTCTTTGCTCCTCATACATAAATAGTATAGACACCAGACATTCAGTCACATAATCATATGCTCATTTCGTGAAAAAAAAGTTTCCGAAGTAATCCCCGCATAGACCTGCAAGGCGTGAGAGTCTGGGAGTGTGGGGGTGGGGGTGTGGGGTGGGGACAGGTCTGCATTCATGAAAAAGAGAACATTGATGGATACGAGATCCAGAAGCAGGTACTCGTACGTGTCAATATTACAGACTTACTTCAGATGATTGATCGAGTCAGTCTTGCACTTAACCCATAGACCTTCATTCTCGAGTATGGGTACTCTGGTACTAAGGGATGTTTTTTTTTTCTTTGTTACAGGTAATAAATTTGCTGTTGATGGTAGATATGTGGGTGAGAAGTATAGAATGATGATGAAATAGAAAGAAAAATGAAAAGAAAATGTGTGCGTGTTTGCTTGTGTATGTGTGTGTGAGAGAGAGAGACATGGAAAGAGAGAGAGAGACGTTAAAGAGAGACGGAAAAGACAGAGAGACGGAGAAAAAGAGAGAGAGAGACACACAGAAAATCAGGAAGACGGAGACGGGGAAATAAGACAGATAGAGACGGAAAAGAGAGAGAGAGAGAGAAAGAGAGAGACACAGAAAAACAGGAAGAGGGAAATAAGGAGAGATAGAGACGGAAAAGAGAGAGAGAGAGAGACCAAGAAGGAGTGAGAGACGGAGAAATAGAAAGATTGATTGACTAATTTATTGATTGGTCTTTATTTCCAAAGGGTTAAGAATTGGGCACGCAATGACATTCTGCCCTTAATCACACAACTTTCTCTCTGTTCCAGACATTCTACAAATATGGTGCGCATATAACAAACATAATTCAGAATGGAAAACTGAGAAACATAAAATAAAATAAAATAAAATAAAACATTTACATTTCACTCACAAACATTGACATCCATGCACTCGGTGCAGAAAGTAACTAAATATACGTTTTAAAAAATGTTACTCTCACTGTTTCAAACTAATGAATATCTACCAAACTATAATTTCAGTACTGTTCAGAAAAGATAATTGATTAAATTCAGTATCTGTAAGAAGATTCTAAAATAACACACAAAATTTATGGCAGAGAGGAAGAGAGAGACAAAAAGAGAGATACGGAGAGAGAGAGAGAACGAATGAGAGACAGGGAGACAGAGAGAAGACAATGTAAAATCGAATATGCTTGAACTACAATACAGCAGTCCAATATTGGTTTCATTCTGTTTATCCGAGACGATATGTTGTGACAGACATGTCCGTACATATTCAGACAGACATGCTCAGACAGACATGTTTGACAGTCAAACATTCACTCTGTTTATTCAGTTTTCTTTTATCATTGATTCTTTTCTTTCTCTCGCTCAGTATTTTTCTTCTCTTTCTCCCGTGAGCGACGCTGTTTCATATCTCTTAAATAAAATACTAGTAACTTTAAAAAAAAAACCCTCCTGAGTTTAGAAAGCACACCTCGTATTATCGTCTTGTATCTCCAATTCAACAATGGCATAGATGAGTATCAGGATATAAAACGATACGTAAGGGAAGGCCATGTACTGTTATTCGATCTAATCTCATTATACAGAGAAAACATCATGAGAGACATTAAAATATGAAAGAAATGAAACAAGAGACAGAGTTACGCAGATAAAACAGTTCTATTAGCAGAAAGTGAAAGCATCTTGTAGAAACTAGTGAAAAAAGGCCGGTGAAGAGATAAAATAAACGAGGCCTAGAAGAGTTAAACAGCAACAAGACAGAAACAACAGTAATGTCGAAAAGAATAAACATACCAGAGTGCAAAATCCTTTCAAGCTGGAAGATGCTGAATTAATATAATTCAGTTATCTTGGAACAATATTTGAAGCAGATGGCAAGTGCACAAATGAAACAAAGTCACGAATAGGCAAGGCAAAGCAGCTTTTTATGACATGATGAAGATAATAACAAATGAGATGTCCATAAAAATGAGGAAAAGAGTATTACAGTGCTATATAGAGCCAATATTGCTATATGGTTGTGAAACTTGGACAGTCAATAAAAAAGGTGACAAAGGATTGGCAGCAACAGAGATGCAGTTTTGGAGAAAGATGCAACAGATACCTTGGGACAGACAGAAAAACAAGCGAAGAAGTCCACAACGAAGTTTCAGTACAAAGAAAACGAGTTAGGATCAGAAAAAGACAATCAAAATTTCTTGGGCAAGTAAATGAAAAGAAAGAGGTTGAAGAACCTAGTAATGAGTGGAATATTTTAGGGGAGACAAAGAAGAGAGGAAGACCAACAGATAAAACATTTCAGTAGACTGACCAAGTGGCATGCAAAAAAAAGAAAAGCATCTGAATTAATCGGGAACACTAAGAACTTATCATCGCCAACACTGTTCGGACGGGCACATGATAATGATCTCTACATGAGAAGAAAGCGGAAAGTAAACTTTACGTTCAGAGTGGAATAAGATTAGGATCATTGATACCAGTTTATTTCTGCTGCCATGCTCTGACTCTGGCCACCTTCTGTGTCTTTTGATTTTTGTTTCCCAGCTTGCAGTGACAGCTGTGAGTATAGTGTAGTCCACAGAAAGATTACATTGTATGTGTAATGTAGTCCACAGAAAGATTACATTGTGTGTATAAGGTAGTCCATAGTAAGATTATATTGTGTGTGTAGCGTAGTCCACAGCAAGGTTACATTGCATGTGTAGTGTAGTCCACAACAAGATTACATTGTGTGTAGTGCAGTTCACAAAATGATTGCATTATGTGTAGCATAGTCCATAGTAAGATTACAATGTGTGTATAGTGTAGTCCGCAGCAAGATTACATTGTATGTGTAGTGTAGTCCAGGGTAAGACAATACTGTGTATGTGGTGTAGCTCATGGTAAAAGAACATTGTGTTTGTAGTGTAGTCCACAGTTAGACAATACTGTGTACCTACTGTAGCTCATAGTAAAACAACATTGTGTTTGTAGTGTAGTCCACAGTTAGACAATACTGTGTACCTACTGTAGCTCATAGTAAAACAACATTGTGTTTGTAGTGTAGTCCACAGTTAGACAATACTGTGTACCTACTGTAGCTCATAGTAAAACAACATTGTGTTTGTAGTGTAGTCCACAGTTAGACAATACTGTGTACCTACTGTAGCTCATAGTAAAACAACAGTGTGTTTGTAGTGTAGTCCAGAGTAAAACTATGTTGCGTGTATAGTGTATTCCACCATAAGACGACGCTGTGTGTGTAATATAGTCCACGGTAAGGCTACACTGTATTTGTAATGCATTACACAATAAGACTACATCGTCTGTGCAGCTACGTTGAGTAGTGCGGTCCAGACCAAAACTACACTGTATGTGTGTAATGTAGTCAGCAGTAAGACTATATCGTATGTGTAGTGCGGCCCATAGTAAACCTTTACTGCATGTACTGTGTGGTCCACGATAAGACTACACTGTGTGTGTAATGTGGTCCATAGAAAGACTACACTGTGTTAGCAGAGATAATCTGTCTTTGGAAACAATTTGTCCTCACAACAGCAGGTCTACTCCAGCACTGCTTGGGCTCCGAGGCACAGCTTCTATCGATTCAGCCCGTCTTACCCTCCATTCTCATGCCTTCCTTTTGAAACAAATAACTGTCGTTTACCAATACCTGTATCCCAGGAAAACTGAAACGCCATCTTTCATTTATTCTTACAACTAATTTTCAAGTCATTAATAATAAAAATAGGAATCCGTAGCCCTCCATACAAGCACAAAGAGGACAGAGTGATAGTAACTATGTAGACTTGGTAGTTTGGCTAACATCACATCTGAAGGACTTTCCTTACACAGCTCCAGAAGGAGTCAGGTACCCATTTCTACAGCTGAGTGACAGGGGCGTCTCGAGCTGGATTTGGATTTGATCTCGCCATGAGAAGCAAGCTGGCTAACCACTTTGTCACTTAAGCCCCCCCTACCAAAATATGATCATCTTGGCTCTAATCCTGGGATACAGTCATGGGACTGGGCAAGGAATGACATACCGTGTAATCCTGGGATAGAGACATGAAACTTGGTGAGGAGTGAGTGTAATCCTGAGATAGAGACATGAAACTTTTTGAGGAGTGAGTGTAATCCTGAGATAGAGACATGAAACTTGTTGAGGAGTGAGTGTAATCCTGAGATAGAGACATGAAACTTGGTGAGGAGTGAGTGTAATCCTGAGATAGAGACATGAAACTTGTTGAGGATTGAGTGTAATCCTGAGATAGAGACATGAAACTTGTTGAGGAGTGAGTGTAATCCTGAGATAGAGACATGAAACTTGTTGAGGAGTGAGTGTAATCCTGAGATAGAGACATGAAACTTGTTGAGGAGAGAGTGTAATCCTGAGATAGAGACATGAAACTTGTTGAGGAGTGAGTGTAATCCTGAGATAGAGACATGAAACTTCTTGAGGAGTGAGTGTAATCCTGAGATAGAGACATGAAACTTCTTGAGGAGTGAGTGTAATCCTGAGATAGAGACACGAAACTTCTTGAGGAGTGAGTGTAATCCTGAGATAGAGACACGAAACTTCTTGAGGAGTGAGTGTAATCCTGAGATAGAGACATGAAACTTCTTGAGGAGTGAGTGTAATCCTGAGATAGAGACACGAAACTTCTTGAGGAGTGAGTGTAATCCTGAGATAGAGACACGAAACTTCTTGAGGAGTGAGTGTAATCCTGAGATAGAGACATGAAACTTCTTGAGGAGTGAGTGTAATCCTGAGATAGAGACATGAAACTTGTTGAGGAGTGAGTGTAATCCTGAGATAGAGACATGAAACTTCTTGAGGAGTGAGTGTAATCCTGAGATAGAGACATGAAACTTCTTGAGGAGTGAGGGTAATCCTGAGATAGAGACATGAAACTTCTTGAGGAGTGAGGGTAATCCTGAGATAGAGACATGAAACTTCTTGAGGAGTGAGTGTAATCCTGAGATAGAGACATGAAACTTCTTGAGGAGTGAGTGTAATCCTGAGATAGAGACATGAAACTTGTTGAGGAGTGAGTGTAATCCTGAGATAGAGACATGAAACTTCTTGAGGAGTAACATACGGTGTCTGTCGTACATCTGGACGACCTCTAGGCTTCATCCTGGGGCCAAGGTTTCCGATTTAGTAAGACCCAGAGTTTAAACGAAAATAAGAGTAGTGAAATAAGGCACAGAGAACAACGAAGAGGTAGACAAAGAGGACGAAGAATGTAATATCAGAAACAACAAACGTTAATACATTAACATCAACTTTTAAAGTTGTAGCCACATCGTATTATTTACATTCCTGTAATTTTCCTTCAAACAATAATAATAATAATAATAATACTTCTAAAGAGCTTTATCTTCTACTTTTTCACAAACAATAATAATAATAATAATACTTCTAAAGAGCTTTATCTTCTACTTTCTCGCTCCCTCTCTCTGTCTCGCCCTCTCTCATCCCCTCTTTCGCAGTTATCATGAGCAATGAAGCACCTACTGGGTCATGACAACAGACACTGAAAACACAGAAAAGATTTCTGCCCTCCTGTTTCTCCATCAGCCTTGACCAGATCCTGACGGAGAAACGTCAAAAGAGCCTCTAAAACGAAGCGTAGACCATCCACATGCTTGTAATGTTATCCCTCAAACGGGAACAATGAACAGTTTCCGCAACAATAGGGATCAATGGATGCCGAGGGTGAGTGCTTCGGATAACAACGACGATCATCGACTGCCCGACGAGTGGTACAAACAATAACTCTCTGAGTCTGTTTTCTTTTCCTGCGTCTACTGAAGCATATGATGGTTTGGTAAATTCTTCCACCCCTCCAGTTTCCATACCCTCTCCCCCCCCCCCTCCATTTTCAGATGTTAAATTATAGATACATTTTATCATTATCATCTAATTATCATGCTCGCAGATTGTTATTCTCTTGACGAATAATAGCTGTCCTACACTGAAATTTGTTACATTGTGGTTGTCTCTCTCTCTCTTTCTTTCTTTCTCTCTTTCTTTCTGACCTTTGATAAAGAAAACTGCATGGCACACCTTCGACTACTCTAGAAGAATTAGTTTTATCGCAGCTGTTTTCACATTTATCTTGGATCGTCTAAATATTAACAAATATCTACTCTTCTGTTATAAATGACAATCTTGGACGAAATTTGGTGTCAGCAGATAATTTATCCAGCAACTGAGATATTTCGACCACTGTTTCCCAAAATGGACTGTACTGCCCCCTAGAGGAGGGTGACTGGAAAGATCCAAGGGGCGGAGATGAAAATAGGGGGTGGGAGTAGGTGACACCAGAACTAATTGAGCGAAAAAATATTTTTGGGAGGGGAGATAGGTATGTGTCAGGGATGCAAGCGAGGGAAGGGGGCGGGGACAGCCTGAAAAGGTTTGAGAATCACTGTTTTTGAAGGATGAATAAAACAAACTAACTTGTCATCTATACTGCGATGACGAACAAACGAAACGATCGAGCGAACTTTATTGAATGAAGAACTGGGCGAACAGGCCTGTAAGGAACTCTGAGCATTTATCTCTCAGCTCTCCTTCTTCATAATCATTCAGTTTTGGTACAAGCGTACATATACACATAACGAAGTTTAAGTTAATTACATCGACCAAAGTTATACACATGTTCAGCCATGTGAAAATAACTGAAACGCGCGAAACATATTGTATCACATCCTAACACAAACGTCACAGACAAATCATTACATATTTGATATATAATATATATTTAATACAGGTAATGGTGAGCAAATAAACATAATGGTTCGAACTCTTCTTCACATAGTTCCTCTCTTACAAGCTGAAGCACTTTTCTATCGTTTCCTTAGCTTTTTCTTTCTGTGGGAGGTGAAGTTTTTTTCTTTCCGTGGGAGGTGAGGTTTTTTTTCTTTCCGTGGGAGGTGACGTTTTTTTTTCTTTCCGTGGGAGGTGAAGTTTTTTTCTTTCCGTGGGAGGTGAGGTTTTTTCTTTCCATGGGAGGTGAGGTTTTTTTCTTTCCGTAGGAGGTGAGGTTTTTTCTTTCTGTGGGAGGTGAGGTTTTTTCTTTCCGTGGGAGGTGAGGTTTATTTTCTTTCCGTGGGAGGTGAAGTTTTTTTCTTTCCGTGGGAGGTGAGGTTTTTTTTTCTTTCCGTGGGAGGTGAAGTTTATTTTCTTTCCGTGGGAGGTGAAGTTTTTGTCTTTCAGTGGGAGGTGAAGTTTTTTTCTTTCCGTGGGAGGTGAGGTTTTTCCGCTGCTCTCGACAACCAGGTGTGCGCGGCTTCCTTCACCTCATCCTCAGAGCTGGCGACTGTGACTATGTAAAGCCTCTTTACGTGGACAAAAGATGTGGCAATTTTGTTTACCTTTACTATGGCACCGGTTCTATGCGGATTTACAGATTTTCTGACGTGGTTAACCTGACGCAGGCGTTTTCTTTTTTAAATTGCTGCTTTTACTCACGGTTCTTTCAGTCTCGGCTGATATCAGGGACTCACGGGGGCAAGAGAAAGACGTTCAAACTGTAAATGCTGCATTACCTCCACCACTGTGCCAACTGCATGGAAACGTGCAATCAGTTTCAGTTTTAGGTTCTCGATATCGTCGAGAACGAGATACTCCCATAATCGCTCCACCACCTGTGCCAGTAAGTATCACACAGAATGTTTATCGATGGTCTCACGATTCAGTCCTTGATAATGAGCCACCCAGTGAGACGCCATTTTAGGAACCACAACAGTCCAAATGCGAAACTAGTCAGCGTCGCTCTCGGCATCAACTCCGTAGCTAAGGCGCAAAGCCGAAGCAGAACACACAAAAGACCATCACAGTTCGTCACTGGCCGAGTAGGCATAACGAAGAATCATCAATGCTGTATATGCTAAGTTCACAGCTCACAGTGGTGCCATAGCACTAAGCTCAGTAGCTCAGCATTCAGAACCGACTTCCATCTTGAAAGCAATGACGACACTGTTGCTAATTTGACACGTTCGTGCCTTCCTGTTCGCACCACTCTCAGTCAAACAACGAAGAGCCACAACAAAGTACATGCACTTCCAAGCAGAAGCACAGAAATAAACCCCACATGGAACATCAAAACAACAGTAGTGTAGCCCGTGAGAGCGCGAAACGGTCAGATGTGATCTACTGACATTGCTGAATCGGGCGGGGACGTGCAGTGTCATTGTCCAGCAACCCTGGTTTTAGCAGCATCCTTCTTCTGTTACTAGGAGTTGTAGCCAACATCCTACGACCAGTTTATCAGATTTCACTCCCATTTCCCAAAGAAATCTAGCAACGACGCGTTGTTCAACAATGGTGCAACCAAGCAGCGAAGTGTCCATGTTTGTTTGACGTTGGCTTCAATTAGATTAAAGGCAGAGTGCTGCGCTGTGCGTGTTCAAACTACCAATCAGCCACTGCCAAAGGGCTGCACTGCGTATTTTTTCTGTTTTTCCTGTGGTTACCACGTAATTATCAAACTGCCTTTACTTTTTTTTATTCTCCCTCGTACATTAATAGTAATACTGACCCAATACTGACATATTTTTATTGTTTTTACAAAAGCACAGCTTTTCTTTCAGACAAATCTTCGAAATATTTGTTGCTGCTCTTCGTAGAACAATATTCATTTTCTAACAAAACAAAAACTAAAAAAAAAACAAAACTACAGCATCAACGGTAATGTCATCTCCGAACGGTGAATAATAAATAACTGAAAAATAACAAAACAAACATATTAAGAAATCTCACAAGCAAACGAACAAAGAAAATAAGCAAACAAAATCTGATATATATATATACACGCACGCACGCACGCACACACACACACACATATATATATATATATATACACGCACGCACGCACGCACGCACACACACACATATATATATATATATACACGCACGCACGCACACACACACACACACACACACATATATATATATATATATATATAATTCGCTAATTTACAAGTGATTTACCAGATCAACGTTTTAGTTTTAAAACTAACCGAATGGTTTCCTCTGCTACATACGAGTCAAAAGATGTTTTAGTTACCAGAATTCTGGTTGCTTTGTTATGTGTGGTCATAACGTGCTATGAATATGCATGACATTACTAAGTGGGATTAGGTCTCGCACCAGCCTTGACATGAAATCAGCTCAGCCAAGCCACTTGAAGTAACGTCTGGAAGTGATACACCAGCAGTTATCGTTCTTGCGTACAGCGGACGAGTCGTAGTTGCACTTCTAACGTACCAAACAGGTTGTGTTTACAAGAGGGGAATGTAATATGGAACAGAATATGAATATTGAAACAAAGCTTTATAGTTAAATTCAGTAAGCACAGAGTTCGTATTTCATTCGTGTTTAAAATGTATGAACTTACGCTCGTAAAATGAAGCGCGGTCACCAAATTTACTAGAAGTGTGACGAGTTGCCATATTATGATTTCTATTTTGCTGTTCATGGAACTAATGACGATTTATGCTCTTGAAGAACTTGTACTTGTACGAACTCCCTGTAATTGCGAGCTGTTGTTCTTTGCAGCCGATGCTGTAGAGATGTTGAGGCATAGAATCGTATCGGCGTGGGAACGGGTTATGGCGGCTACTTTTTCAGTCCCGGAGTACAGGTAAAAAGCAAGGGTGTGTGCAATGTTTCTTTAGCAGACTCCACCACCATGGGGACTATGGCGATCCCTGCCCCGTTAGCCAGGCTATGTCTGTTACTGGGGGTACCACGGAGATGTGGCAATTGTGTTTACCTTTACTATGGCACCAGTTCTATGCGGATTTACAGATTTTCTGACGTGGTTAACCTGACGCCGGGGTTTTCTTTTTTAAATTGCTGCTTTTACCCGCAGTTCTTTCAGTCTCGGCTGATATCAGGGACTCACGGGGGGAAGACGTTCAAACTGTAACTGCTGCATTACCTCCACCACTGTGCCAACTGCATGGAAACGTGCAATCAGTTTCAGTTTTAGGTTCTCGATATCGTCGAGAACGAGATACTCCCATAATCGCTCCACCACCTGTGCCAGTGAGTATCGCACAGAATGTTTATCGATGGTCTCACGATTCAGTCCTTATAATGAGCCACCCAGTGAGACGCCATTTTAGGAACCACAACAGTCCAAATGTGAAACTAGTCAGCGTCTCTCTCTGCAGGAACTCCGTAGCTAAGGTGCAAAGCCGAAGACCATCACAAAAGACACACAAAAGGCCATCACAGTTCGCCATTGGCCGAGTAGACATAACGAAGAATCATCAATGCTGTATATCCAAAGTTCACAGCTCACAGTGATGCCATAGCACTAAGCTCAGTAGCTC
Source organism: Achatina immaculata (assembly GCA_009760885.1). Taxonomy (NCBI): domain Eukaryota; kingdom Metazoa; phylum Mollusca; class Gastropoda; order Stylommatophora; family Achatinidae; genus Lissachatina; species Lissachatina immaculata. Next base: position 21,358,207 of record CM019717.1, on the reverse strand, counting down.
AGCATGCAGAACCGGCCTCCATCTTGAAAGCAACGACGACACTGTTGCTAATTTGACACGTTCGTGCCTTTCTGTTCGCACCACTCTTAATCAAACAGCGAATAGCCACAACAGAGTACATGCACTTCCAAGCAGAAGCACAGAAATAAACCCCACATGGAACATCAAAACAACAGTGAACGGTCAGATGTGATCTACTGCCATTGCTGAATCGGGCGGGGACGTGCAGTGTCATTGTCATTGTCCAGCAACCCTGGTTTTAGCAGCATCCTTCTTCTGTTACTATGAGTTACAGGTTTCAGTTTCTCTCTAAGCACAGCACAGCATCTTGTAGCCAACATCCTACGACCAGTTTATCAGATTTCACTCCCATTTCTCAAAGAAATCTCGCAACGACGCGTTGTTCAACAATGGTGCAACCAAACAGCGAAGTGTCCATGTTTGTTTGACGTTGGCTTCAACTAGACTAAGGGCAGAGCGATGCGCTGTGCGTGTTCGAACTACCAATCAGCCACTGCGAACGGATTGCACTACGTTTTTTTTTTCTGTTTTTTCCTGTGGTTACCACGTAATTATCAAACTGCCTTTACTTTTTTTATTCTCTCTCGTACATTAATAGTAATACTGACTCAATACTGACATATTTTTATTGTTTTTACAAAAGCACAGCTTTTCTTTCAGACAAATCTTTGAAATATATGTTGCTGCTCTTCGTAGAACAATATTCATTTTCTAACCAAAAAAAACAAAACAAAAAAAAACACTACAGCATCAACGGTAATATCATCTCCGAACGGTGATAATAAATAACTGAAAAATAACAAAATAAACATATTAGGAAATCTCACAAGCAAACGAACAAACAAAATAAGCAAACAAAATCTGATATATATATACACGCACGCACGCACGCACACACACACACACATATATATATATATATACACGCACGCACGCACGCACGCACACACACATATATATATATATACACGCACGCACGCACACACACACACACACACACATATATATATATATATATAATTCGCTAATTTACAAGTGATTTACCAGATCAACGTTTTAGTTTTAAAACTAACCGAATGGTTTCCTCTACTTCGTACGAGTCAGAAGATGTTTTAGTTACCAGAATTCTGGTTGCTTTGTTATGTGTGGTCATAACGTGCTATGAATATGCATGACATTAGTAAGTGGGATTAGGTCTCGCACCAGCCTTGACATGAAATCAGCTCAGCCAAGCCACTTGAAGTAACGTCTGGAAGTGATACAAGCAGTTATCGTTCTTGCGTACAGCGGACGAGTCGTAGTTGCACTTTTAACGTACCAAGGACAGGTTGTGTTTACAAGAGGGGAATGTAATATGGAACAGAATATGAATATTGAAACAAAGCTTTATAGTTAAATTCAGTAAGCACAGAGTTCGTATTTCATTCGTGTTTAAAATGTATGAACTTACGCTCGTAAAATGAAGCGCGGTCACCAAATTTACTAGAAGTGTGACGAGTTGCCATATTATGATTTCTATTTTGCTGTTCATGGAACTAATGACGATTTATGCTCTTGAAGAACTTGTACTTGTACGAACTCCCTGTAATTGCGAGCTGTTGTTCTTTGCAGCCGATGCTGTAGAGATGTTGAGGCATAGAATCGTATCGGCGTGGGAACGGGTTATGGCGGCTACTTTTTCAGTCCCGGAGTACAGGTAAAAAGCAAGGGTGTGTGCAATGTTTCTTTAGCAGACTCCACCACCATGGGGACTATGGCGATCCCTGCCCCGTTAGCCAGGCTATGTCTGTTACTGGGGGTAACATCTATTTCAACTTCTCCTGCCTAGGTCAACATTGTATCACTCTCTCTCCCCTCCCTGGTTCCCCATCCACCACCCCCATTTACAACCCACCGACCACATATCACAGGTCTCTATCTATTTAAAGTCTCCACGTTCTACTAAATCCATTCCTGACACACACCGCCGGACAAGCTGCACCTTACAATTTACACCTAAGTACTCTTTAAATTTTTTTTCTTTTTAGTAGTATTCATGTGAATCTATACTTTATCTCCTCCCTCTATTTCTTCGTCCTGTATGTAAAGCCTCTTTATGTGGACAAAAGATGTGGCAATTGTGTTTACCTTTACTATGGCACCAGTTCTATGCGGATTTACAGATTTTCTGACGTGGTTAACCTGACGCCGGGGTTTTCTTTTTTAAATTGCTGCTTTTACCCGCAGTTCTTTCAGTCTCGGCTGATATCAGGGACTCACGGGGGGAAGACGTTCAAACTGTAACTGCTGCATTACCTCCACCACTGTGCCAACTGCATGGAAACGTGCAATCAGTTTCAGTTTTAGGTTCTCGATATCGTCGAGAACGAGATACTCCCATAATCGCTCCACCACCTGTGCCAGTGAGTATCGCACAGAATGTTTATCGATGGTCTCACGATTCAGTCCTTATAATGAGCCACCCAGTGAGACGCCATTTTAGGAACCACAACAGTCCAAATGTGAAACTAGTCAGCGTCTCTCTCTGCAGGAACTCCGTAGCTAAGGTGCAAAGCCGAAGACCATCACAAAAGACACACAAAAGGCCATCACAGTTCGCCATTGGCCGAGTAGACATAACGAAGAATCATCAATGCTGTATATCCAAAGTTCACAGCTCACAGTGATGCCATAGCACTAAGCTCAGTAGCTCAGCATGCAGAACCGGCCTCCATCTTGAAAGCAACGACGACACTGTTGCTAATTTGACACGTTCGTGCCTTTCTGTTCGCACCACTCTTAATCAAACAGCGAATAGCCACAACAGAGTACATGCACTTCCAAGCAGAAGCACAGAAATAAACCCCACATGGAACATCAAAACAACAGTGAACGGTCAGATGTGATCTACTGCCATTGCTGAATCGGGCGGGGACGTGCAGTGTCATTGTCATTGTCCAGCAACCCTGGTTTTAGCAGCATCCTTCTTCTGTTACTATGAGTTACAGGTTTCAGTTTCTCTCTAAGCACAGCACAGCATCTTGTAGCCAACATCCTACGACCAGTTTATCAGATTTCACTCCCATTTCTCAAAGAAATCTCGCAACGACGCGTTGTTCAACAATGGTGCAACCAAACAGCGAAGTGTCCATGTTTGTTTGACGTTGGCTTCAACTAGACTAAGGGCAGAGCGATGCGCTGTGCGTGTTCGAACTACCAATCAGCCACTGCGAACGGATTGCACTACGTTTTTTTTTCTGTTTTTTCCTGTGGTTACCACGTAATTATCAAACTGCCTTTACTTTTTTTATTCTCTCTCGTACATTAATAGTAATACTGACTCAATACTGACATATTTTTATTGTTTTTACAAAAGCACAGCTTTTCTTTCAGACAAATCTTTGAAATATATGTTGCTGCTCTTCGTAGAACAATATTCATTTTCTAACCAAAAAAAAACAAAACAAAAAAAAACACTACAGCATCAACGGTAATATCATCTCCGAACGGTGAATAATAAATAACTGAAAAATAACAAAATAAACATATTAGGAAATCTCACAAGCAAACGAACAAACAAAATAAGCAAACAAAACCTGACACACACAAATTCATTAATTTACAAGTGATTTACTGGTAAAATGATTTACCAGATCAACGTTTTAGTTTTAAAACTAACCGAATGGTTTCCTCTACTTCGTACGAGTCAGAAGATGTTTTAGTTACCAGAATTATGGTTGCTTTGTTATGTGTGGTCATAACGTGCTATGAATATGCATGACATTAGTAAGTGGGATTAGGTCTCGCACCAGCCTTGACATGAAATCAGCTCAGCCAAGCCACTTGAAGTAACGTCTGGAAGTGATACAAGCAGTTATCGTTCTTGCGTACAGCGGACGAGTCGTAGTTGCACTTTTAACGTACCAAGGACAGGTTGTGTTTACAAGAGGGGAATGTAATATGGAACAGAATATGAATATTGAAACAAAGCTTTATAGTTAAATTCAGTAAGCACAGAGTTCGTATTTCATTCGTGTTTAAAGTGTATGAACTTAAGCTTGTAAAATGAAGCGTGGTCACCAAATTTACTAGAAGTGTGACGAGTTGGCGGAGGGATATCCAGCCATATTATGATTTCTATTTTGCTGTTCATGGAAATAATGAAGACTTATGCTCTTGAAGAACTTGTACTTGTACGAACTCCCTGTAATTGCGAGATGTTGTTCTTTGCAGCCGATGCTGTAGAGACGTTGAGGCACAGCATCGTATCGGCGTGGGAGCAGGTTATGGCGGCTACTTTTTCAGTCCCGGAGTACAGGTAAAAAGCAGGGGGTGCGCAGTGCTTCTTTAGCAGACTCCACCACCATGGGGACTATGGCGATCCCTGCCCCGTTAGCCAGGCTATGCCTGTTACTGGGGGTAACATCTATTTCAACTTCTCCTGCCTAGGTCAACATTGTATCACTCTCTCTCCCCTCCCTGGTTCCCCATCCACCACCCCCATTTACAACCCACTGACCACATGTCACAGGTCTCTATTTAAAGTCTCCACGTTCTACTAAATCCATTCCTAACACACCGCCGGACAAGCTGCACCTTACAATTTACAGCTAAGTACTCTTTAAATTTTTTTTCTTTTTAGTAGTATTCATGTGAATCTATACTTTATCTCCTCCCTCTATTTCTTCGTCCTGTATGTTTTTGTATGATTAAGGTTCACGACGAAACGTCACAACTTTGTGGTTGTTAAGTAATAAAGCTGTTCCTACATTTTTCCTAATTTATACATTCTGATATCACAGCTTTACTGCAGTGCTTCGTGTATAATTATATACTTATACACTAATTATCGTGTGTTACATGTCAGTTAGTGTTTTTGCCGATATAATTTCAATATTACGTTGGTTGTAAATTTGCTATTTCCTAACCATAGTTGGAATTTGCTTCCACTTCCTCTTATTACATGCCAGGCACTGACGCATGCGTAGTATGCACTTCTGATGAAGGTTTTCTGGTCTGATTCTTCGATTCTGCTGCATGAAGGATTGAAATACGACTATGTCCTGTTTGTCCATTTTGACGTTAGATATTGTATGCTAGATGTAAGCATATATTAAATGATGTTTTAAGAAATAAAAATTTTCAATATCATTATATTTTCACGGCGTAGAGGCAAGCATATAAACTAAACAACAATTTTAACGGAAAATAAAGCGCTGTAATAACTTGTAACCTAACTGCACCACTGCCACGACACCGAAAGTGTCACTTCTAAAATCTCGCTACTACATCTTCATTTTGCGTTCCTGCCACACCAATAAGATCACAGACGAAGACAGCAGACAACATTCTAGAACGACCAAGCCCAAATAGTTTACAATTATGGATGGGACAACTCTAGTGAATAACATACTGAAAAAAGGGGGATTAGTTGGTCTGGACAAACTAGTTCTAAGTACCCGGCTGTGCGAGAAAACAGCGGTAATACAAATATACAACATCACAGATTGTGGATAGAAACAACTGCCATGACAATTTACCGAGAAAAGAAAACACCATCACCGTAATCGATTAATTGAACTATGAGTCATTCAGCCATCTAACATACAAGGATTGAAAAAAAAATGAAGACAAAAGTTGGATCTTTTTCTGCCGTCGTCATCATCATCAGATGCCGTGCCGACTGGCGTTGACTGTTATGCTTCTCCAGAGTACATGATCCTCCATGCAGGCCATCAGCTCAGTTGGTGATCTCCTCTCACACCATCCCGTCAGACTGTCCAGTATCATTTCTCTTGGTCTTCCTCTTGATCTTCTTCCTTCTATTTTTCCTGTTGTTATAATATTTTCAATGCCCCCTCTTCTCATTGCATGTCCTATGAAAGTACATTGTCTCTCTCTTATCTTTTTGACAAGATTTTTTTTTATCTCTCCAGCTCTTCTCATACATTCTTCATTAGTTGTTTTTGCTGTCCAGGGGATTCGCAACATTCTTCTAATAAACCACATTTCTGCTGCTTCCAATGATTTTTGTGCAGACTTGCCTATTGTCCATGATTCGCTTCCATATAACAAGATAGGTTCAATATAGCATTTTAGGACTCGTTTTCTAACATTCATTGATAAGGATGTGTTGGTTAATATGTTTCTCATTCTCTGCCGCGCTTTCTGTAATTTTGTAATTCAGTGCCCGGGGCCGTCCACTTTTTCTCCTGGGCCACACCCCTAACGTCCCTTCGTTCCCCATCCACCACCCCCATTTACAACCCACCGACCACATATCACAGGTCTCTATTTAAACATGTCTCCACGTTCTACTAAATCCATTCCTGACACACACCGCCGGACAAGCTGCACCTTACAATTTACACCTAAGTACTCTTTAAATTTTTTTTTCTTTTTAGTAGTATTCATGTGAATCTATACTTTATCTCCTCCCTCTATTTCTTCGTCCTGTATGTTTTTGTATGATTAAGGTTCACGACGAAACGTCACAACTTTGTGGTTGTTAAGTAATAAAGCTGTTCCTATATTTTTCCTAATTTATACATTCTGGTATCACAGCTTTACTGCAGTGCTTCGTGTATAATTATATACTTATACACTAATTATCGTGTGTTACATGTCAGTTAGTGTTTTTGCCGATATAATTTCAATATTACGTTGGTTGTAAATTTGCTATTTCCTAACCATAGTTGGGATTTGCTTCTACTTCCTCTTATTACATGCCAGGCACTGACGCATGCGTAGTATGCACTTCTGATGAAGGTTTTCTGGTCTGATTCTTCGATTCTGCTGCATGAAGGATTGAAATACGACTATGTCCTGTTTGTCCATTTTGACGTTAGATATTGTATGCTAGATGTAAGCATATATTAAATGATGTTTTAAGAAATAAAAATGTTCAATATCATTATATTTTCACGGCGTAGAGGCAAGCATATAAACTAAACAACAATTTTAACGGAAAATAAAGCGCTGTAATAACTTGTAACCTAACTGCACCACTGCCACGACACCGAAAGTGTCACTTCTAAAATCTCGCTACTACATCTTCATTTTGCGTTCCTGCCACACCAATAAGATCACAGACGAAGACAGCAGACAACATTCTAGAACGACCAAGCCCAAATAGTTTACAATTATGGATGGGACAACTCTAGTGAATAACATACTGAAAAAAGGGGGATTAGTTGGTCTGGACAAACTAGTTCTAAGTACCCGGCTGTGCGAGAAAACAGCGGTAATACAAATATACAACATCACAGATTGTGGATAGAAACAACTGCCATGACAATTTACCGAGAAAAGAAAACACCATCACCGTAATCGATTAATTGAACTATGAGTCATTCAGCCATCTAACATACAAGGATTGAAAAAAAATGAAGACAAAAGTTGGATCTTTTTCTGCCGTCGTCATCATCATCAGATGCCGTGCCGACTGGCGTTGACTGTTATGCTTCTCCAGAGTACATGATCCTCCATGCAGGCCATCAGCTCAGTTGGTGATCTCCTCTCACACCATCCCGTCAGACTGTCCAGTATCATTTCTCTTGGTCTTCCTCTTGATCTTCTTCCTTCTATTTTTCCTGTTGTTATAATATTTTCAATGCCCCCTCTTCTCATTGCATGTCCTATGAAAGTACATTGTCTCTCTCTTATCTTTTTGACAAGATTTTTTTTTATCTCTCCAGCTCTTCTCATACATTCTTCATTAGTTGTTTTTGCTGTCCAGGGGATTCGCAACATTCTTCTAATAAACCACATTTCTGCTGCTTCCAATGATTTTTGTGCAGACTTGCCTATTGTCCATGATTCGCTTCCATATAACAAGATAGGTTCAATATAGCATTTTAGGACTCGTTTTCTAACATTCATTGATAAGGATGTGTTGGTTAATATGTTTCTCATTCTCTGCCGCGCTTTCTGTAATTTTGTAATTCAGTGCCCGGGGCCGTCCACTTTTTCTCCTGGGCCACACCCCTAACGTCCCTTCGTTCCCCCACCCCCCTCACCTCATGCCACTCGTACAACGGTCTATAAACAAGGATATGCATCTACACAACTAAAGACTTCAGCAAGAAAACCAGTTTATTTAACAACACGAAGGATTGCATTTATAACTCACCTACCGCATCATTTTCTCATATTTTAAAGTGATGGATGAGTTTCATGTAGGGACACAAGTTTCTCAATGTCAAGTTGAAAAGTACTAAGAAGGAAGGTATTACTTCCCTTGTCTAAGAAGAAAGGTATTACTGCCCCTGTCTAAGAAGGAAGGTATTACTGCTCTTGTCTAAGAAGGAAGGTATTACTTCCCTTGTCTAAGAAGAAAGGTATTACTGCCCCTGTCTAAGAAGGAAGGTATTACTGCTCTTGTCTAAGAAGGAAGGTATTGCTGCCCCTGTCTAAGGGAAAAAAAGAACATATCAATAACAGAACTGTAGAAATAACAGGATGTCTTGTGCAAACTCTGGATTTTTTCTGCCATAATCTCCGTAAATGAATCCCTAGAATTACATTTCCCAGGATTTGCCAAAGATTTGCGTCGATCGAAAGACCGTTGTTTTAATAGGGTCACGCGTCCCTGGTGTATGTGCCACTGGAATGAGAAATCACAGGATGGCTACAGGTGGACTTTGGTTTCTGGTTGTAGAATCAAAGTACAAAGGAAGAATTGATAAAGCGCGAAATCGAAGAGCAGAACAAAGGACAAATCTCTGGAGGTAGATGGAAAGAAAGAAAGAAACGGAGCAGGAGAACGAACAGACAGACAAAGCAGGCAGACAAACTGAACGAAGGAAAGAAGAAGCGAACGACCGATCCTTATTTTCTAACGAAAAAGAACTGGGCACACAGGAACGTCTGACATTCTTCCTCTCATTAAACTTTCATTCTTACCACACATTCGATGTAAAAAAAAAGTAAAGGTTATCCTGTCATGCCTTAGAGGCACACGGGGATATGGTGTTAGTGCCCATATAGATGATAAAATACTCACAAATGTAAGCAAGAAAGAAAGTATCACAAGGACCCCTTTCTGTAGAAAGCAGATGGCCCAACTTCCTAGAAAACGAGGAAAGACTAAACAAGTATACAAATTACATAAATAATTATAAATTACATCATAATTACAACTTACATAAATAACATGTCTAAGGAGCTTTTAAAAAAGACTTACATTCACAAATACAATTAACTACATGGGAGATAACTAAAGTAACATTGTTTTTTTTTTTAATGTACTATTTTCGATTCAGTTCTTGTCACATGACATTGATACACAGGCAGGGGTAGACACCTAGACTTACAAACAAGCAGGTAGGTAAATATACAGTAGACAGACTGATAATGAAGTATACTGATAGACAAGTAGGCAGGAAGGAAAGCAGGTAGGTAGGCAGGTAAGTAGGGAGGAGATAACTACCTGCCTAAGATTTATACATGAGAACATAGGAATCATATAATGGCATTATCCGTCTTATAAGATGGCTTTGAAGCACGATGCTGTAAGTTGTACGGCATATTTTTGTTGAGCAGCTATCCCTATTATTGACTCTACCAATGTTTATGAGACCACAGTAAAAGCAGGTATTTGAAGTATTTGTATTTGAAGGCCCGGTCTCCTTGTACTTGTTGTCATCTGTCTTCATATTGCACCCTCGGCTACTAATAGACAGTCAGTCAGGTTTTAGACCAAATTACTCCTGCCACACAGCATTAACTAAAATGACAGAAAGCTGGCTGTCTAATATAAATGATGACAAATTGTGTGGTGCTGTCTTTGTTGATTTCAGTTGATATGACTGATCATGAAATTTAATAGCGCGAATGAAATTCCGGGGCATAAGCGGGAGTATATGAAAATAAATAATGCTGTTCAATATTTTGCTATGAAAAAAAATGAAAGTAAAATTTAATAAAGTACTCACTAACTATTCAGAAATGTAAGCAAGGAAGAAAGTATCACAAGGACCCCTTTATACAAAGAGCAGATGACCGAACCTCCTAGAAGACTTTTTTCCCCAGCATTTATATAAAAGGACACTACACTGAAGTGAACTGATCCAATTTGGAGTCCACTTCAAATACCACAAATGATATTGCTACTATGTGTGTAATATATATATATAAATATAAACCTTACATGTGCAGACAGTAATACTAATGTAGCAATGTAGATATTATACAGTAGTAACACACGAATATCGTTCAATAAAAAGAGGGAAAAAAGAACATATCAATAACAGAACTGTAGAAATAACAGGATGTCTTGTGCAAACTCTGGATTTTTTCTGCCATAATCTCCGTAAATGAATCCCTAGAATTACATTTCCCAGGATTTGCCAAAGATTTGCGTCGATCGAAAGACCGTTGTTTTAATAGGGTCACGCGTCCCTGGTGTATGTGCCACTGGAATGAGAAATCACAGGATGGCTACAGGTGGACTTTGGTTTCTGGTTGTAGAATCAAAGTACAAAGGAAGAATTGATAAAGCGCGAAATCGAAGAGCAGAACAAAGGACAAATCTCTGGAGGTAGATGGAAAGAAAGAAAGAAACGGAGCAGGAGAACGAACAGACAGACAAAGCAGGCAGACAAACTGAACGAAGGAAAGAAGAAGCGAACGACCGATCCTTATTTTCTAACGAAAAAGAACTGGGCACACAGGAACGTCTGACATTCTTCCTCTCATTAAACTTTCATTCTTACCACACATTCGATGTAAAAAAAAAAGTAAAGGTTATCCTGTCATGCCTTAGAGGCACACGGGGATATGGTGTTAGTGCCCATATAGATGATAAAATACTCACAAATGTAAGCAAGAAAGAAAGTATCACAAGGACCCCTTTCTGTAGAAAGCAGATGGCCCAACTTCCTAGAAAACGAGGAAAGACTAAACAAGTATACAAATTACATAAATAATTATAAATTACATCATAATTACAACTTACATAAATAACTAAGGAGCTTTTAAAAAAGACTTACATTCACAAATACAATTAACTACATGGGAGATAACTAAAGTAACATTGTTTTTTTTTTTAATGTACTATTTTCGATTCAGTTCTTGTCACATGACATTGACGCACAGGCAGGGGTAGACACCTAGACTTACAAACAAGCAGGTAGGTAAATATACAGTAGACAGACTGATAATGAAGTATACTGATAGACAAGTAGGCAGGAAGGAAAGCAGGTAGGTAGGCAGGTAAGTAGGGAGGAGATAACTACCTGCCTAAGATTGATACATGAGAACATAGGAATCATATAATGGCATTATCCGTCTTATAAGATGGCTTTGAAGCACGATGCTGTAAGCTGTACGGCATATTTTTGTTGAGCAGCTATCCCCGTTATTGACTCTACCAATGTTTATGAGACCACAGTAAAAGCAGGTATTTGAAGTATTTGTATTTGAAGGCCCGGTCTCCTTGTACTTGTCATCTGTCTTCATATTGCACCCTCGGCTACTAATAGACAGTCAGTCAGGTTTTAGACCAAATTACTCCTGCCACACAGCATTAACTAAAATGACAGAAAGCTGGCTGTCTAATATAAATGATGACAAATTGTGTGGTGCTGTCTTTGTTGATTTCAGTTAATATGACTGATCATGAAATTCTTGCAAAAAAAGCTGGAAGGCTATAAATTACACCCTGACCAAACAAAATTTATTACATCTTTTCTCTCAGGTAGAAAATAAGTAGTTTGCTTTAGAAACAAAATATCTGGCTCGACTGTGGTTGATACCTGTATTCCTCAAGGCTCCATTCTTGGTCCTCTTCTCTTTGCTACCTATATTAACGACCTACCACTACATTTAAAGCACTCTTCATGTGATCTTTTCGCTGATGACTGTACTGTTTACAGTAGTGGCTACGACATCAATAAACTACAGACAACGCTCCAAAATGATATAAACAGTTTGATTAAATGGAGTAATAAAAATGATATGTTGATAAACACCAACAAAACAAAATCCATGCTCATCACTACAAGACAGAAACTGCAGAATGCAACAAAAACTTCACTACAGCTTTGTGCTGGGACTAAGGCAATAGAAAATGTTCATGAACATAAAACCCTAGGACTCATCATTGATCAGGATTTAACTTGGAATTCTCAGTACATAACCTAACAAACTTGATTGCACAGAAAGTTTACCAATTTGCCAAAATTAAACACTTTATCGACAAAGACACAAGAAAGATATACTACATATCAAACATACAAACACATTTAGATTACTATTCCACAATCTGGTATGGATGCTCAGTCTCAAACACAAAAAAGGCTCCACTCACTTCACAAGCGAGCATTAAATCTGATTTGTGACAAAACACCCAGTACAGACTGTAGATCAACACAAACAACTCAAAATTCTACCCCGCAAAAATAGAATCATTTTTAACAAAGTTAAGTTTGTTCAGAGAATTCTGTGGCACAATGCTCCGCCTTACTTGTGGTCACTGTTTACGTATAACACTAAACATAGCCAGCGTTTAAAAAACTGTCTTCTTCCTAAACCCAGTACAAGAAAAGCCTTGCATACTCTGCAGTACAGCTCTGGAACAACCTCCCCTACCATTTAAACTCCATTGGTAATACTTCATCCTTTAACTCAAACCTGTTTCATTATTTACTTGCTTGTAATTATATGCCTCCATAAAATAACCAGCACTCTCTCAACACATGACTCGCAAACCATCAAGTACTAAAATGACAGTTAGAAAAGCAACTTGTTAGATATTGTTAGAAATAATTTTAATGTTTATTAAAAAACATATGTTAGAAGATCTGTATTTACAATGTATTTTTGTTTATGTATATGTCTGCGTGTGTGCTATTTTATTAGGTTAATTCTTCTCTTTTACTTTGAATGTAGTAGTTAAATCTTACACTCTTTTGATATGTTTTTTCCTAATTTAATTTGTATATGTGTACTAAATCAAGTGTGTGGGAAGAATGGAAGATGTAATGATGAAGGGCAGAATGTAAGACGGGGCTGCGTGCCCAATTCTTTACCCTTTAAAAATAAAGATTATTCATTCATTCATTCATTCATTCATCGTACAATATAGCACCCTTTTGTGTGGTCACTCTTCACATGACTCGGATCCATAGCACGAATCATGACCGTTTCAAAACAGCTTTACAACAAAGTGAAATGCCGAAGATCGTGTTGGCTGTTTCGTTACTGTGTTTATTGTTGTATAGTTATGATGGCGGCACAACCTCGCTCTCAGTCTCACCCCGAATCTGTCATCGATCTTATCTAGGCATCCTTGTCTCTCCGTGCGTCCGTTATGTCGTCTTTTTTTTTCTCCTACTTGTTGTCCGTTGTTTCTCTTTCGTCTCCCACTCTACTACTGCCCCTGTTGTCCGTTGTTTCTAACGTCTAGGTCACTTTTTTATATCTACGTCACTTTTGTTTCTATCTACGCCACTTTTCCATCTACGCCAAACTCTCTATCTACGTCAACTTTTTCTGTCTACGTTACTTTTCTATCTACGTCACTTGTTTCTGTCTACGTCATTGTTTAACAGCTGGTCCCACTATGAACCAATAATATGATTCTGGAATTCCCGTACCAACCACACGTGCAATGTCTTTCTGTATTACTTTTCTGTCCTCCCATTTACCAGCACTGACACACTAGCTGCTGACTAAGAAATGCTTCTTGGACGACTTACAGATTTTCTTTTGTGCCTCAGTTTTGGTCTCGCACGTGGTCCCCTCCATCCAAGGATTAGAATCAGCACAGCCACGCACAGACATATGATACAGACGCTAGAAAACCCCAGATGGTAAAGATATGAGACTTTGTGAAGAATATGTACAGAAGTCAAAGACCAACAATAAGAGTGAACAGTGACATATGGGAATATCACGACATAAAACGAGGCGATACTCAAGTGTGCGTTCGGTCACCAGATCTACTCTCGTTAAACAGTGAAAACATCGTGAGACACATTAAAAATGTGAGAGTAATTAAAATAAGGGATCATAATATAAAAAAAACAAAACCTGAGATGTGCTGATGGCATTGTTCTATTAGCAGAAAGTGGAAGTAATGTGCAAAAACTAGTTTACAAGATGATTAAATAGAGCAGTAAAATAGGCCTAGAGTTAAACAGCAACAAGACAGAAACAACAGTAATGTCGAAAAGAACAAACATACCAGAGCGAAACACCTTTTCAAATGGGCAGACGCTGACAGAAGCTGATGAATTACATTACGGCAGAACAACAATAACAACTGATGGCAAGTGCACAAATGAAATCAAGTCAGGAACAGAGAAAGCTGAAGTATCTTTCTATGACATGAAGAAGATAATAACAAATAATTAGATGTCCCTAAATGTGAGGAAAACAATGTTACACTGCTATATAAAATCAATACATAAAACTTGGACAGTTAACAAAAAGATAACAAAGAAAATGAAAGCAACAAAGAAAAAAATGAAAAAATACCCTAGACAAAAAGAAAAATAAACGAAGAGGTCCTCACAGAAGTTTCGCAAGAACGAAAACTAGTTAAAATGATAAGAAAACGACGGTTAAAACCTTTTGGACATCTTAAGAGAGGACAGAAGTTAGAGAACTTTGTAGTGGCTGAAAATGCAAGGGAAGAAGGAAGAGAGGGAGGTCAAGAGAAATTATCTCGGTGGACTGATCACGTGACATGGAAAAAAAAAAGAAAAGCGGTGGAATTGATGGGAAAACCCAGGATTGCACAAGACGCAGAAGTATGATCGTCGACGCTATCCGACACGGCACATGATAATGATAATTATAAATGTCTCAGTAAAAAAAAAGGATGATTTAATGATAAAGTTTTTGTAACTGAACAAAATAGAAGAACAAAACTGGAGACTGGAGAAGAACAAAATTGGAGATTGGGAGATTGGGTACATTATTTTTGTTTATGTATATGTCTGCGTGTGTGCTATTTTATTAGGTTAATTCTTCTCTTTTACTTTGAATGTAGTAGTTAAATCTTACACTCTTTTGATATGTTTTTTCCTAATTTAATTTGTATATGTGTACTAAATCAAGTGTGTGGGAAGAATGGAAGATGTAATGATGAAGGGCAGAATGTAAGACGGGGCTGCGTGCCCAATTCTTTACCCTTTAAAAATAAAGATTATTCATTCATTCATTCATTCATTCATCGTACAATATAGCACCCTTTTGTGTGGTCACTCTTCACATGACTCGGATCCATAGCACGAATCATGACCGTTTCAAAACAGCTTTACAACAAAGTGAAATGCCGAAGATCGTGTTGGCTGTTTCGTTACTGTGTTTATTGTTGTATAGTTATGATGGCGGCACAACCTCGCTCTCAGTCTCACCCCGAATCTGTCATCGATCTTATCTAGGCATCCTTGTCTCTCCGTGCGTCCGTTATGTCGTCTTTTTTTTTCTCCTACTTGTTGTCCGTTGTTTCTCTTTCGTCTCCCACTCTACTACTGCCCCTGTTGTCCGTTGTTTCTAACGTCTAGGTCACTTTTTTATATCTACGTCACTTTTGTTTCTATCTACGCCACTTTTCCATCTACGCCAAACTCTCTATCTACGTCAACTTTTTCTGTCTACGTTACTTTTCTATCTACGTCACTTGTTTCTGTCTACGTCATTGTTTAACAGCTGGTCCCACTATGAACCAATAATATGATTCTGGAATTCCCGTACCAACCACACGTGCAATGTCTTTCTGTATTACTTTTCTGTCCTCCCATTTACCAGCACTGACACACTAGCTGCTGACTAAGAAATGCTTCTTGGACGACTTACAGATTTTCTTTTGTGCCTCAGTTTTGGTCTCGCACGTGGTCCCCTCCATCCAAGGATTAGAATCAGCACAGCCACGCACAGACATATGATACAGACGCTAGAAAACCCCAGATGGTAAAGATATGAGACTTTGTGAAGAATATGTACAGAAGTCAAAGACCAACAATAAGAGTGAACAGTGACATATGGGAATATCACGACATAAAACGAGGCGATACTCAAGTGTGCGTTCGGTCACCAGATCTACTCTCGTTAAACAGTGAAAACATCGTGAGACACATTAAAAATGTGAGAGTAATTAAAATAAGGGATCATAATATAAAAAAAACAAAACCTGAGATGTGCTGATGGCATTGTTCTATTAGCAGAAAGTGGAAGTAATGTGCAAAAACTAGTTTACAAGATGATTAAATAGAGCAGTAAAATAGGCCTAGAGTTAAACAGCAACAAGACAGAAACAACAGTAATGTCGAAAAGAACAAACATACCAGAGCGAAACACCTTTTCAAATGGGCAGACGCTGACAGAAGCTGATGAATTACATTACGGCAGAACAACAATAACAACTGATGGCAAGTGCACAAATGAAATCAAGTCAGGAACAGAGAAAGCTGAAGTATCTTTCTATGACATGAAGAAGATAATAACAAATAATTAGATGTCCCTAAATGTGAGGAAAACAATGTTACACTGCTATATAAAATCAATACATAAAACTTGGACAGTTAACAAAAAGATAACAAAGAAAATGAAAGCAACAAAGAAAAAAATGAAAAAATACCCTAGACAAAAAGAAAAATAAACGAAGAGGTCCTCACAGAAGTTTCGCAAGAACGAAAACTAGTTAAAATGATAAGAAAACGACGGTTAAAACCTTTTGGACATCTTAAGAGAGGACAGAAGTTAGAGAACTTTGTAGTGGCTGAAAATGCAAGGGAAGAAGGAAGAGAGGGAGGTCAAGAGAAATTATCTCGGTGGACTGATCACGTGACATGGAAAAAAAAAGAAAAGCGGTGGAATTGATGGGAAAACCCAGGATTGCACAAGACGCAGAAGTATGATCGTCGACGCTATCCGACACGGCACATGATAATGATAATTATAAATGTCTCAGTAAAAAAAAAGGATGATTTAATGATAAAGTTTTTGTAACTGAACAAAATAGAAGAACAAAACTGGAGACTGGAGAAGAACAAAATTGGAGATTGGGAGATTGGGTACATTATTTTTTTTTATCTGAGTATCAGAAGCTCAGTGCAAGTGATGTTACTTCTTCATCTTAGAGCTGGGAGCTTGGCTTTTTTTGTTATTTTGTAAACGATGCAGTGAAGATGATGAAGCATAGCATTGTGTTGGACTGGTAGCAGACTAGTAACAAACAATAATTAGCGTTACTGTGTTTATAGTTGTATAGTTATGATGGCGGCACAACCTCGCTCTCAGTCTCACCCCGAATCTGTCATCGATCTTATCTAGGCATCCTTGTCTCTCCGTGTGTCCGTTATGTCGTCTTCTTTTTCTCCTACTTGTTGTCCATTGTTTCTCTTTCGTCTCCCTCTCTACAACTGCCCCTGTTGTCCTTTGTTTCTAACGTCTACGTCACTTTTTATATCTACGTCACTTGTTTCTGTCTACGTTACTTTTCTATCTACGTCACCTTTTTCTGTCTACGTTACTTTTCTATCTACGTCACTTTTTATATCTACGTCACTTGTTTCTGTCTACGTCATTGTTTAACAGCTGGTCCCACTATGAACCAATAATATGATTCTGGAATTCCCGTACCAACCACACGTGCAATGTCTTTCTGTATTACTTTTCTGTCCTCCCATTTACCAGCACTGACACACTAGTTGCTGACTAAGAAATGCTTCTTGGACGACTTACAGATTTTCTTTTGTGCCTCAATTTTGGTCTCGCACGTGGTCCCCTCCATCCAAGGATTAGAATCAGCACAGCCACGCACACACATATGATACAGACGTTAGAAAACCCCAGATGGTAAAGATATGAGACTTTGTGAAGAATATGTACAGAAGTCAAAGACCAACAATAAGAGTGAACAGTGACATATGGGAGTATCACGACATAAAACGAGGCGAAACTCAAGTGTGCGTTCGGTCACCAGATCTACTCTCGTTAAACAGTGAAAACATCGTGAGACACATTAAAAATGTGAGAGTAATTAAAATAAGGGATCATAATATAAAAAAAACAAAACCTGAGATGCGCTGATGTCATCGTTCTATTAGCAGAAAGTGGAAGTAATGTGCAAAACTAGTGTAAAAGTAAAGATAGTCCCATAGCATTTCAAATGCCGTAGGGGGTGAAGCGTTAGAGACCTCATTATGCTGGGTCATCAGCGTGTGAGGTAGGGTGACCAGTTCCTTTCCTCGCTGCCTTTACTTCCCAGATTTTCTCTGGTACCCATTTTACGAGGCTGGGTCGACCTCAGGGCCGTATTGGTCGGAAAAAAAATCCCGCTCAGCTGGGGATTCGAACCCTCGACCATTTGGTTGCTAGACGAGTGCTCTAACCACTACGCTAGCCGGCCCCTAAAAACTAGTGTACAAGATGATTAAATAGACCAGTAAAATAGGCCTAGAGTTAAACAGCAACAAGACAGAAACAACAGTAATGTCGAAAAGAACAAACATACCAGAGCGAAACACCTTTTCAAATGGGCAGACGCTGACAGAAGCTGATGAATTACATTACGGCAGAACAACAATAACAACTGATGGCAAGTGCACAAATGAAATCAAGTCAGGAACAGAGAAAGCTGAAGTATCTTTCTATGACATGAAGAAGATAATAACAAATAATTAGATGTCCATAAATGTGAGGAAAACAATGTTACACTGCTATATAAAATCAATACATAAAACTTGGACAGTTAACAAAAAGATAACAAAGAAAATGAAAGCAACAAAGAAAAAAATGAAAAAAATACCCTAGACAAAAAGAAAAATAAACGAAGAGGTCCTCACAGAAGTTTCGCAAGAACGAAAACTAGTTAAAATGATAAGAAAACGACGGTTAAAACCTTTTGGACATCTTAAGAGAGGACAGAAGTTAGAGAACTTTGTAGTGGCTGAAAATGCAAGGGAAGAAGGAAGAGAGGGAGGTCAAGAGAAATTATCTCGGTGGACTGATCACGTGACATGGAAAAAAAAAAGAAAAGCGGTGGAATTGATGGGAAAACCCAGGATTGCACAAGACGCAGAAGTATGATCGTCGACGCTATCCGACACGGCACATGATAATGATAATTATAAATGTCTCAGTAAAAAAAAAGGATGATTTAATGATAAAGTTTTTGTAACTGAACAAAATAGAAGAACAAAACTGGAGACTGGAGAAGAACAAAATTGGAGATTGGGAGATTGGGTACATTATTTTTTTTTATCTGAGTATCAGAAGCTCAGTGCAAGTGATGTTACTTCTTCATCTTAGAGCTGGGAGCTTGGCTTTTTTTGTTATTTTGTAAACGATGCAGTGAAGATGATGAAGCATAGCATTGTGTTGGACTGGTAGCAGACTAGTAACAAACAATAATTAGCGTATGAGTATACAACTATACACCAAGCACTGCAGTAATACATTCTGGGAGCAGATTAGTAACACATTCTGGGAGCAGATTAGTAATACATTCTGGGAGCAGATTAGTAACACATTCTGGGAGCAGATTAGTAATACATTCTGGGAGCAGATTAGTAATACATTCTGGGAGCAGATTAGTAACACATTCTGGGAGCAGATTAGTAACACATTCTGGGAGCAGATTAGTAACACATTCTGGGAGCAGATTAGTAATACATTCTGGGAGCAGATTAGTAATACATTCTGGGAGCAGATTAGTAATACATTCTTGGAGCAGATTAGTAATACATTCTGGGAGCAGATTAGTAATATGATTCTGGAATTCCCGTACCAACCACACGTGCAATGTCTTTCTGTATTACTTTTCTGTCCTCCCATTTACCAGCACTGACACACTAGTTGCTGACTAAGAAATGCTTCTTGGACGACTTACAGATTTTCTTTTGTGCCTCAATTTTGGTCTCGCACGTGGTCCCCTCCATCCAAGGATTAGAATCAGCACAGCCACGCACACACATATGATACAGACGTTAGAAAACCCCAGATGGTAAAGATATGAGACTTTGTGAAGAATATGTACAGAAGTCAAAGACCAACAATAAGAGTGAACAGTGACATATGGGAGTATCACGACATAAAACGAGGCGAAACTCAAGTGTGCGTTCGGTCACCAGATCTACTCTCGTTAAACAGTGAAAACATCGTGAGACACATTAAAAATGTGAGAGTAATTAAAATAAGGGATCATAATATAAAAAAAACAAAACCTGAGATGCGCTGATGTCATCGTTCTATTAGCAGAAAGTGGAAGTAATGTGCAAAAACTAGTGTAAAAAGTAAAGATAGTCCCATAGCATTTCAAATGCCGTAGGGGGTGAAGCGTTAGAGACCTCATTATGCTGGGTCATCAGCGTGTGAGGTAGGGTGACCAGTTCCTTTCCTCGCTGCCTTTACTTCCCAGATTTTCTCTGGTACCCATTTTACGAGGCTGGGTCGACCTCAGGGCCGTATTGGTCGGAAAAAAAATCCCGCTCAGCTGGGGATTCGAACCCTCGACCATTTGGTTGCTAGACGAGTGCTCTAACCACTACGCTAGCCGGCCCCTAAAAACTAGTGTACAAGATGATTAAATAGACCAGTAAAATAGGCCTAGAGTTAAACAGCAACAAGACAGAAACAACAGTAATGTCGAAAAGAACAAACATACCAGAGCGAAACACCTTTTCAAATGGGCAGACGCTGACAGAAGCTGATGAATTACATTACGGCAGAACAACAATAACAACTGATGGCAAGTGCACAAATGAAATCAAGTCAGGAACAGAGAAAGCTGAAGTATCTTTCTATGACATGAAGAAGATAATAACAAATAATTAGATGTCCATAAATGTGAGGAAAACAATGTTACACTGCTATATAAAATCAATACATAAAACTTGGACAGTTAACAAAAAGATAACAAAGAAAATGAAAGCAACAAAGAAAAAAATGAAAAAAATACCCTAGACAAAAAGAAAAATAAACGAAGAGGTCCTCACAGAAGTTTCGCAAGAACGAAAACTAGTTAAAATGATAAGAAAACGACGGTTAAAACCTTTTGGACATCTTAAGAGAGGACAGAAGTTAGAGAACTTTGTAGTGGCTGAAAATGCAAGGGAAGAAGGAAGAGAGGGAGGTCAAGAGAAATTATCTCGGTGGACTGATCACGTGACATGGGAAAAAAAAAAGAAAAGCGGTGGAATTGATGGGAAAACCCAGGATTGCACAAGACGCAGAAGTATGATCGTCGACGCTATCCGACACGGCACATGATAATGATAATTATAAATGTCTCAGTAAAAAAAAAGGATGATTTAATGATAAAGTTTTTGTAACTGAACAAAATAGAAGAACAAAACTGGAGACTGGAGAAGAACAAAATTGGAGATTGGGAGATTGGGTACATTATTTTTTTTTATCTGAGTATCAGAAGCTCAGTGCAAGTGATGTTACTTCTTCATCTTAGAGCTGGGAGCTTGGCTTTTTTTGTTATTTTGTAAACGATGCAGTGAAGATGATGAAGCATAGCATTGTGTTGGACTGGTAGCAGACTAGTAACAAACAATAATTAGCGTATGAGTATACAACTATACACCAAGCACTGCAGTAATACATTCTGGGAGCAGATTAGTAATACATTCTGGGAGCAGATTAGTAATACATTCTGGGAGCAGATTAGTAACACATTCTGGGAGCAGATTAGTAATACATTCTGGTAACAGCTTAGTAATACATTCTGGGAGCAGATTAGTAATACATTCCGGGAGCAGATTAGTAACACATTCTGGGTGCAGATTTGTAACACATTCTGGGAGTAGATTAGTAATACATTCTGGGAGCAGATTAGTAGTACATTCTGGGAGCAGATTAGTAACACATTCTGGGAGCAGATTACAGAGACTAATTTTCTTTTTCAGCCCCTCAATGGAGTTAAAAAGCACGGCGTGTGCAGTACTTCTTTAGCAGAGTCCACTACCGTGGGGACTACGGTGATCCTTGCCGCGTTAGTCAGGCTAGGCCTGTTTCTGAGGGGTAGAATCAGAGAGTTGGGACAGGGTCTTGGTCGGTTATGGTTCAATAAACCTGACAGAAAGAGAGGATAAAAAATCTTAATAAACCAATTACTTCATCGCATGATTGAACCCCCCCCCCCCGACACACACACACACACACAGATAAAGGACTTCTGCAGGAAAGACTTATGATAAAAAAAAATAGGTAGAAATCGAAAGAATGTAGGGATAAACTGTCTATTTGTCGGTGAGAAAGAACCAAACAAAAAAAAAAAAAAACTATTTTTGTGTGTGCAAAATGTGAAGAATAGGGCACGCAGTGAGAGAGAGAGAGAGAGTGAGTGAGTGAGAGAGAGAGCTAGAAAAGTAGAAGAAACATAATTTAACCCTTGCTACACGTCACAATTAATGAGAGCCCAGATGGAGCCTAATTGCTGCTGGTGAGCTAATCACAGGGCATGTGAAGGGAGATAATCATGGTTCTGACTAAAGCTTTGGGGGAATATTTTCCTGTTTGTTTTTTGTGTTTGTTTCTTTTTTTTTCCTTTGCAGTCGGAAGGAAGTTAATGATATCTTGGAGTGAGAGAAAAACTGCATACATTAGTGATGATACAAATGAGTGTTGTCATTGATGAAATTTATCAGAGATGAATGATGTCAGCCATGAGGGATAATCGAAGTGAGAAAAAAAGTAAGAGACGTTAGGTATCTGAGATATTCGGGCCTTCTGATGACAGTGGAAGCAAAGGGAAACGATATCAGATGTTGGACTTGTCAGAGATTAGAGATGGTACTCTTATTAGATATGTTAAACTTGTCAGAGATTAGAGATGGTACTTTTGTCAGAAATGTTAAACTTGTCAGAGATTAGAGATGATACTCTTGTCAGATATGTTAAACTTGTTAGAGATTAGAGATGTTAGACGTGTTCAGGATTAGAGATTTTTACTTGTTTGGGATTAGAGATGTTAGACTTGTTCGAGATTAGAACTGTTAAACGTGTTTGAGATTAGAAATGGTACTCTTGTCAGACATGTTAATCCTGTCAGATATTAGAGATGTTAAGTTTGTCAGAGAATAGAGATGTTAGATTTGTCAGAGATTAAAGACGTTAGACTTGCTAGAAATGAGAGATATTAGACTTGCTGGAGATGAGAAATGTTAGAATTGTCAGAGATTAGAGATGTTAGGCTTGTCAGACACTAGAGACTAGTTAGAGTTGTCAGAAATGAGAGATGCTGCATTTTCAAGATATGAGAGATGTTAAACTTCTTAGAGATTAGAGGAATGAGAGACCATAAAAATGTTAGAGACATTAGAGATATTAGAAGACAGTCAATAAAGGATTTAATAAGAAGTGACTTATGAAATTTAGGGATGAGAAATGCTGGAGGTAACAGAAATTAGAGGCGTTACAGATGGGTGGGACATGTGCTCCGAATGACAAACAACTCACTACCAAAAATAGCACTCTGATGGACACCACAGGGGAACAGAAGTAAGGGTAGACTAAAAGAGACATGGAGAAGAACAGAGAGGATGTTGAGCAATAGAGGGCTCACCTAGGCAAGAGCAGAAAAAAGGCAACGGACGGGCGTTTGTGGAAAACCCTTGCTGAAGCCCCATGTGCCCTGGGCACTTAAGGTTCAGAGAGAGAGAGAGAGAGTGAGTGAGTGAGAGAGAGAGCTAGAAAAGTAGAAGAAACATAATTTAACCCTTGCTACACGTCACAATTAATGAGAGCCCAGATGGAGCCTAATTGCTGCTGGTGAGCTAATCACAGGGCATGTGAAGGGAGATAATCATGGTTCTGACTAAAGCTTTGGGGGAATATTTTCCTGTTTGTTTTTTGTGTTTGTTTCTTTTTTTTTCCTTTGCAGTCGGAAGGAAGTTAATGATATCTTGGAGTGAGAGAAAAACTGCATACATTAGTGATGATACAAATGAGTGTTGTCATTGATGAAATTTATCAGAGATGAATGATGTCAGCCATGAGGGATAATCGAAGTGAGAAAAAAAGTAAGAGACGTTAGGTATCTGAGATATTCGGGCCTTCTGATGACAGTGGAAGCAAAGGGAAACGATATCAGATGTTGGACTTGTCAGAGATTAGAGATGGTACTCTTATTAGATATGTTAAACTTGTCAGAGATTAGAGATGGTACTTTTGTCAGAAATGTTAAACTTGTCAGAGATTAGAGATGATACTCTTGTCAGATATGTTAAACTTGTTAGAGATTAGAGATGTTAGACGTGTTCAGGATTAGAGATTTTTACTTGTTTGGGATTAGAGATGTTAGACTTGTTCGAGATTAGAACTGTTAAACGTGTTTGAGATTAGAAATGGTACTCTTGTCAGACATGTTAATCCTGTCAGATATTAGAGATGTTAAGTTTGTCAGAGAATAGAGATGTTAGATTTGTCAGAGATTAAAGACGTTAGACTTGCTAGAAATGAGAGATATTAGACTTGCTGGAGATGAGAAATGTTAGAATTGTCAGAGATTAGAGATGTTAGGCTTGTCAGACACTAGAGACTAGTTAGAGTTGTCAGAAATGAGAGATGCTGCATTTTCAAGATATGAGAGATGTTAAACTTCTTAGAGATTAGAGGAATGAGAGACCATAAAAATGTTAGAGACATTAGAGATATTAGAAGACAGTCAATAAAGGATTTAATAAGAAGTGACTTATGAAATTTAGGGATGAGAAATGCTGGAGGTAACAGAAATTAGAGGCGTTACAGATGGGTGGGACATGTGCTCCGAATGACAAACAACTCACTACCAAAAATAGCACTCTGATGGACACCACAGGGGAACAGAAGTAAGGGTAGACTAAAAGAGACATGGAGAAGAACAGAGAGGATGTTGAGCAATAGAGGGCTCACCTAGGCAAGAGCAGAAAAAAGGCAACGGACGGGCGTTTGTGGAAAACCCTTGCTGAAGCCCCATGTGCCCTGGGCACTTAAGGTTCAGAGAGAGAGAGAGAGAGAGAGAGAGAGGTTCAGAGAGAGAAAGAGAGAGAAAGAGAGATCTCAGAAGCATTAAAATTACTGGAAATTAGTAATGAAAGGAAACAGAAAAAACTATTCAGAACAGGCAAAAGAAGGGAGAAAGCATTGTTGTGTCCAAAATTTAATAACTTTACGTGCAAACAGAAGAAAATTACTAACACTTAAATCCATCCCTGGCGAAGGCGAAGTTTAACTTAGAAGCTGTGTATGGAATTTAAATTACTAGTGAAAAGCAAAGAAATAATACGAAGAAACCCAAAAGAGCCTATGTTTATAAGACAAAGGACAGAGAAAATCAGAACAATGGCTTGTGTAGGTAAGACAAACTGGCTTATAAATTCAGAATAAAAACATAAGCAGGAAAAAATTGGCGAAGAAAGTCAGAACAACAACTTGGTTGGTAAGATAAATGGACAGAGAAAGTCGGAACAACAACTTGGTTGGTAAGATAAATGGACAGAGAAAGTCAGAACAACAACTTGGTTGGTAAGATAAATGGACAGAGAAAGTCGGAACAACAACTTGATTGGCAAGATAAATGGACAGAGAAAGTCGGAACAACAACTTGGTTGGTAAGATAAATGGACAGAGAAAGTCAGAACAACTTATGTATATAAGACAAACAAGCGCAGAGATTTTAGAACACGAACAATGGATATTTGAGTGTCGAATTCAGCAGAACGAAAAATACACAACAAATGCATTTCACTGAAAGACATAAATCAAGAAATTGACAGAAACCAGCTTGAGCTGTTCTTCGTAAAAGAAAATAAACAGAACAAAATGAAATTCCATTTCAACAAACCTCCCATGAGTAGATAACAAAGATTTATAATGAGAATTATGGTCTCAAAACCTAGGGGTATTTCTGTCGGTAAAGGAACGAAATTAGCATCACATGAAGCAAAACTAAACTTCTCAACGAGAATAAATCCCCAGACTTACACAAGAGCAAAATCAATAGAGAAAGAGCTCCAAATATAGCTAAACAAAATGACGGCTAAAGACAGGAAAATATTACTTTTATTTCAAACTACGAAGTAATAGAAGTTCCTCGGTTCTACAATAAAGGTATAGCAGAAATAAAAGACAAACGGTGTATTCATGACGATCGAGTTCTGAACAATATTTTGACACAATATAAACTACATTCTGAACAATATTTTGACACAATATAAACTACATTCTGAACAATATTTTGACACAATATAAACTACACTCTGAACAATATTTTGACACAATATAAACTACATTCTGAACAATATTTTGACACAATATAAACTACACTCTGAACAACATTTTGACACAATATAAACTACATTCTGAACAATATTTTGACACAATATAAACTACATTCTGAACAATATTTTGACACAATATAAACTAAACTCTGAACAATATTTTGACACAATATAAACTATATTCTGAACAACATTTTGACACAATATAAACTAATGTACTCACCATCTGTGCATATTTCCCCAGTTTGACAAACGTCTGCTACCAAACATCCTGAAACAAGAAGGCATTTACTGGCTGAGAAGACCTGGCAAAAGATGCAGTGTAAACCGCAGACAGATACACCAAAGACAGAAGACATGACAACAACTGACAGCTTAGTAACTTTTGCTCCCATAAAATAAATCAAGAATAAAGATTTACAACGAAGAGAAAACAACTTTGTAATTTTTAGATGATAATAGCAGACAAAACAATTTGAAATAGAAATGAATAGTAGAAAATTCAATATATTGAAACACATTCACCCTGCCTATTTCCATCCTTCTCCAACCCTTCCCTTAACCCCCACCAAAAAAAAATTACTCCACCTGTAATTAAGTGACTAAAAATAGAGTTAGAAATTGCACATATTCACAAGAAGTGGAAGCATTCTTGTTTACCAAGAAAATGAATGAAAATTACAAACGATGGGAAATATTGACTTATCTTGTCTCCTACCTCCTGTACCTTTCAGTCTTGAGGGAGCAAATAGACGTCTTAACATGGCTCGGTTAAATATTTTGGACAATTAAACATCATGATAATCTAGAGAAGACCGTATTGGAAGGATGCATAATGGGAAAAAGAAAGAGAGGAAGACCAAAACGAAGATGGCTGCAAGACATCGTTGACGATCTGCAAATGGATGCAGCAGCAGCAGGGCATCTTGCTCACAACCGAGAGGCATACAGGAGTGCTGTTAGGGAGGCAAAGTTCCGCAATGGACATGCAAATGAATGAATGAATGAACAGGGCTCGGTGATGTGCTTCATATAAGGGGACATTTAGGATTTCTGTAACTTTCCTCCCTCTACCTCTTTTCCTGGGCTGCCTCTTCTTCTTTTCCCCGATTATTTTCTGTGCTATGCCCGTCTGGTGGTAGTTGTGTAACGCTGTCAAACCACGTGACTTGTTGCTTCTGGATGTAGTGTAATACTGATCTTAGCCCAACCCTTTGATCCTATTATGTCATTTCTGATTTGGTCACTTCTTGTTACATTTAGTATTCTCTTTTAACATCTCGTTTCCGCCGTAATGTTTGTAGCTATGTGTGTCCACTTTTGACAATGATAGCACATATTGCGAGGAAAACTGTTGTACAGCGCTCTTTTTATCTCACTTGTGATGTATTTGTTATTCAGTAAAGGTGTAATTTGTCAAATAAACTGATTTGCTTTTGGTTTTCAATCTCTTCTCATTTTCAGCATCGATTTTTCCCCAGAACATGATATTTTTACTACCTAGGATGTTCAGATGCTTCACTTGTTGCCAAGGCTTATTGCCCAGGAAGATATTTGTGGCATCGGAAATGTCGCTAATAAAAAATTAGGAGTATTTTATCAGCATAACAGGAACTCTTTCAGAAAAAAAACTATTTAAAGAAGAAATAGTAAAAGATATTACACTCAACAACTCTACAGGTTGCACACGTTAATATGAGCAACAAAATACTCCAATTCTTACTCGATTCATTTTATACTGGAAAAAAATGCAACACAACAACCCCACCAGCTGGTCAAGGTAGAAAAAGTAAACTAACACAGGTTGCTGAGAATTATCAATAGGGCAACGAGCAGACAGAGATCGAAGTCTGTCGACTCCAACTTTCGCTGCTAAGACGGTACTTGATAATGATTATGATGGTGATGGTGATGGTGTGGGCAACCCACCAGCTAATTGTCCCTTCCGCACCGCTGTCCCCTCTTCCCTCACCTATCGTGAGCCCTTGATATGAAGGCTCGAGCTTTAAACACCAGTCACCCCGAATATCGACCAGGGAAGGGCTGAATAGTGAGGCCACACATTTCATGAAAGAGAAGTGACAAACACTTTCAGTAACGCACAGATCGGATAACTCAACAGGCAAGGACACAGTTGATTTATTTCATGTACCATACTCGCCTTCTTTCCCTGGCACAAACTAGGATACACACCTCACTTAAAAATAAAGACATTTGCAAGCTAGTAGTCTTCAGTGCAATTGTACCAAGAACTTTCTCTCTCTCTCTCTCTCTTTCTCTCTCTCTCTTCCCCCCCCCCCCCTTTTTTTCCACAGCAGGAAAATTAGGCATGAAATAAAAAGCAATGAAAGTGAAACTATTCAGGAAAATCATTTAAGCACATCTGGGAAATGATTAGTGTTCGTGCCTCACCTGGCCAACATCGCTGGTAAAATTCCACCCGACGACACCCAGGTCACCTTGTTGTAATATAAAGCACTTGGGTTTCTCCTGGAGCTAGGATGTTTTTCTTTTCTTCTTCTTCGTCTTCTTCTTCTTCTTCTTTCTTTCTTTCTTCTTCGTTCAGTTTCGTATGCTCAGCTTTCTGAACAGGGAGTCGGATCGCCTCCATGAATTCTGCTGTCAGCAGGAGATCTTCGTAGGAGCCGCAGAGTTTCTGCTCAACGATTTTCTTTCGGGGCCATACCTGGGCTCCGAGGTCTCTGTACATGGTGCAGGTTTGTAGTATGTGTTCAGAGTCTGGGGGCTGTCTTGGCACATGCATTAGAGTGTTGATGCAGCCTTTATCTTGTGGAGATGGGCGTTTAAGTCTGCAGTATCCGCTTAGCCTGAATATTGTTGTTCGTTGTTGTTTGTTTAGTCTTGATATTGGGTCCTGTGCCGTATATGTTATTTGTCCTCTGTCTACAGGTCTTTTCATTTCCTTTTGCGATGTTTTGTGTTGAACTGTTCTTTCTTTGTGCCTTTCTTTGCTAGATAGCTGGGATAAGAAAGGCACCCAGGCCTGATGCTGACAATATTATCCTAAGCCATGCCGATATGTCAAGTAAAATATGATCCATACATCATATCTTCAGTGTACCTCATTGGCATGTCACAGAACTATCTTTACGTCTTTTGTTTTAAATCTCAGTCACAGTGCCTCATAAATCTCAGGGCATGTCAGATCCATAATTAAAAAAAAAAACAACAACAAACAAACAAGCAAAGAAAAATGAACTGCTCACAAATGAGAATTTCCACACCAGAAACCAACAGAAGCAAAGATAATCTAAGGTGGATTTTACATTATAGAACCAGTCACGCTGAACCACAAGGATTTTAAATCCCTAAATCGATTCATTGGTCAAGCTTGCTTTGACTGCTCACGTGAATCTTTAAGATGAAGTCTCGTGTAGTAATGTAAGAACAATAGTTTTCTTATTTCTTTTATCCTTACAAAAGTTATGAAGTTTGCAGACTTCTCAATCAATCAGTCAAGTGCCGTGCGCGTGACTTAGGCGATCATTTCTCTCCACAACTCCCTGTCTTTAGACTTGACTATGAGATCCGCCGCTGACTTTCTTCCTAGCCACACTGACAGCCCATCCAGTAACTTCTCTCTCTCTCTCTCTCTTTCTCTCTCTCTCTTCCCCCCCCCCCCTTTTTTCCACAGCAGGAAAATTAGGCATGAAATAAAAAGCAATGAAAGTGAAACTATTCAGGAAAATCATTTAAGCACATCTGGGAAATGATTAGTGTTCGTGCCTCACCTGGCCAACATCGCTGGTAAAATTCCACCCGACGACACCCAGGTCACCTCTGTTGTAATATAAAGCACTTGGGTTTCTCCTGGAGCTAGGATGTTTTTCTTTTCTTCTTCTTCGTCTTCTTCTTCTTCTTTCTTCTTTCTTTCTTCTTTCTTCTTCGTTCAGTTTCGTATGCTCAGCTTTCTGAACAGGGAGTCGGATCGCCTCCATGAATTCTGCTGTCAGCAGGAGATCTTCGTAGGAGCCGCAGAGTTTCTGCTCAACGATTTTCTTTCGGGGCCATACCTGGGCTCCGAGGTCTCTGTACATGGTGCAGGTTTGTAGTATGTGTTCAGAAGTCTGGGGGCTGTCTTGGCACATGCATTAGAGTGTTGATGCAGCCTTTATCTTGTGGAGATGGGCGTTTAAGTCTGCAGTATCCGCTTAGCCTGAATATTGTTGTTCGTTGTTGTTTGTTTAGTCTTGATATTGGGTCCTGTGCCGTATATGTTATTTGTCCTCTGTCTACAGGTCTTTTCATTTCCTTTTGCGATGTTTTGTGTTGAACTGTTCTTTCTTTGTGCCTTTCTTTGCTAGATAGCTGGGATAAGAAAGGCACCCAGGCCTGATGCTGACAATATTATCCTAAGCCATGCCGATATGTCAAGTAAAATGTGATCCATACATCATATCTTCAGTGTACCTCATTGGCATGTCACAGAACTATCTTTACGTCTTTTGTTTTAAATCTCAGTCACAGTGCCTCATAAATCTCAGGGCATGTCAGATCCATAATTAAAAAAAAAACAACAACAAACAAACAAGCAAAGAAAAATGAACTGCTCACAAATGAGAATTTCCACACCAGAAACCAACAGAAGCAAAGATAATCTAAGGTAGATTTTACATTATAGAACCAGTCACGCTGAACCACAAGGATTTTAATCCCTAAATCGATTCATTGGTCAAGCTTGCTTTGACTGCTCACGTGAATCTTTAAGATGAAGTCTCGTGTAGTAATGTAAGAACAATAGTTTTCTTATTTCTTTTATCCTTACAAAAGTTATGAAGTTTGCAGACTTCTCAATCAATCAGTCAAGTGCCATGCGCGTGACTTAGGCGATCATTTCTCTCCACAACTCCCTGTCTTTAGACTTGACTATGAGATCCGCCGCTGACTTTCTTCCTAGCCACACTGACAGCCCATCCAGTAACTTCTCTCTCTCTCTCTCTCTCTCTCTCTTCCTTTGTCTCTTCTTCCCTCAGTTTTTCCAGTTGCCACAATGTGTTCCAATTTTCCTCTTCTCAGAAAAAGTCCGACAAATATCGCTTGTCTGCCTCTGATCTTTGCTGTAATATGCCTTTTAACTCCGGCCTCTCTTAAGACTTCTTCGTTGGTTTCCTTAGCTGTCCATGGTACCTTCAACATTCTTCTTATGAACGGCATTTCCATGGCCTCCATTTCTTGCTGTACTATCTTATTCATGGACCATACTTTACATCCATAAAACAAAACTGGCTCTATGCAGACTTCTACAGAGTTTTAATGGTAATCCTATAGCTTATGTTCCAGATCTACATATTCTGGCCACGTTTGATTGCCTAAATTTGCATGATTTAAACAATCTGCCGCTTTCTATGGTTTTCATACATGTGCTTTACTGGACTGATCTTTTTTTGCACTTTAATGAAACGTGTGTCAAACACGACCCCATTTAAATAATGGAGGTCTGGTTTCCGTTGCAGAAGAAAAAAAGTTTAGAAATTAGGCTAGTTCAGTTATTTTCCTCTTGAATGTTATACTTTTACACTTGAAACTCTCTCTGCTTCATCGCTCTCGTCACAATTTTCCTGGTACCACTAAGAAGCTTGTTCTTCCCGTTTAGATACAGATTTTTACAAACAGGAAACAACGAGGCTTTCCTACAGCAAAGTAACAGAACACGGTGTTGTATGGTTAAATGTTGAAAAAAAAACCACATAAACAAAGCATTTAGAGATGTGAAACAAAGCAAAAAATACAAGAGAATTAACTGAGACTTGAACCACAGATTCCGGTAGAACGTACAGCCGTCTAACAACCAGAGAACAGAACAGTAATACACATACTCTCAACATCTTCTCTGATCTACCCCTATTATCATACAACCGAGAAACGAAATCTTAAGAACATCCTCGTCCATAGCCACCTGAAGCGGAACCTAGCATATGTTGACACCAGAAAATGTAACCACCCTCGCTGTGTTACCTGCCCTCTAATATGGGAAAGAAAAACAATCACCTTTCCCAAAACTATCCTCACTCTCCATGAGGGATTCACATGCGAGTCCCGTAATGTGATATGTGCCATCGTATGCGAAAGATGCAGGATAATTATGTTGGTGAAACTGGTCTCAGATTAGGTGACCGCATGCAGAAACATCTGTATGATATCACCCAGCATGCTTCGAAACCAGTTCCTAATCACTTCAATGCCCCCGACCACAAAGGCAAATCTGATTTTCTGGTAACAGCCATCAAACAATGCCTGGCCGATGACAGAAGCTGCCTACATTCAGGAGAACCGCTAAATTCAGGAATATGGGACGCTGGACCCACATGGCTTGAACACACAATTCAGTTACATCAAACATTCTCCTCTCCCACAACCATATTCCCTCTGCACCAAGTTTCACCACTTTCTTACTTGCTACACATATTTCAAAACCACCTCACGACATCACATTACAACCCCTCTGCGCCAATTGCAGTCACCTATCCCAACTTCTCCCGCTTAAATTACCATTACATCACTCTCTCCCCTTTCTACAATTTCCCCTATTCCCCCCACCCCCTCCCAGTTTACGACCCATCTATCACACGCCACACGTCTCCATTTAAAAATAACATTCGCTAAATTCCACCATGCGCATTTCTGGACACACCCTC
This sequence comes from Achatina immaculata, assembly GCA_009760885.1. NCBI lineage: Eukaryota > Metazoa > Mollusca > Gastropoda > Stylommatophora > Achatinidae > Lissachatina > Lissachatina immaculata. The sequence continues at coordinate 21,325,332 of CM019717.1, read as the reverse complement.
TTACAAGTCACAGCTAAGTGCTCCAGCCATTTTATTTTATTCTATTTTTTCCAATTGCTATTTTTTTTTTTACACAGCATTCATATGAATTTACATTTTATCTTCTATCTGTACTTTCTTTTCGTCCTGTGTGTTTTTGTTCACAGTGAAACGTCAAAACCGTGTTCCCGCTAAGTAATAAAGCTGTTCCTTCTTTTTTTTCCTCGTTTAAACATTTTGTTATCACAGCTTTACCGCAGTGGCTTAGTGTATAGTTATATACTTAGGTGTGCATACTTATACACCAATTATTCGTGTATTAATAAAGATCGGGTGCAAGATAGCAAAGCTTATTAATGCGCTGTTCTCTCGTGGCTAAATGCCTGCTAGTCCTACCGGAGTCATTTTTTCTTATTCTCACGTCAAATAGTGCTTTGTCTACGGTTTTTTTTTTCGAATTATAACCAAACAGTATCGTGTTCTTCCCATTTGATATTTGTAATGTTCTTTAAGAACTGTGTAGATCTGCGACAAATGGCGTTCTGTGCTGGAAATATATATATTTTTTTTGTCAAATGGTAAAGACATGAAAAGGCAGGCTGCAATGTTGTGGTTTTATTTCTCGGTATTTTCACGGTGTGTATTTTTTGTCCAGATGTTTTGGCAGTTGTAATTCATAACAGTGATATAATACAATCATACAGATACAATCATGCACATACAGTCATACATAAAGTGTGAAAAGTGATGATAAGTTTAAAAAATTCATTTTAGCTGATAGAAGAGCCAGAACTATGAATATCACCAGACACGCATAATTTGAAGTGAAGTTGAAGATCGGTTGAAGTGTACTCGTGTGCACACGACAGTTCAAATAATCAACACTTACGTAGCGCAACTGGGGTTATGTATATCTGAATACAGCTTAGTTAAAATACGCTGATGAAATCTGCGTAAAGTTTCATTATCTTCCCTTGGTCTATATCACGGTGGTAATTTCCCTTTGTACTCACATTTACAAATTTATATGGCTATTTAGCCTAAGGAACATCTAGTCATCACTTGTTTCTGAACGGCAAGAAAGCATTTCTATAGAGTAACTAGATTATAAAATTAAAGGGCTTTAATCGTGAACGTTTGTGTGATTTCTAGTTTAAAAATCTTTCTCTGGTATATTCCCTGCACTTTCCGGTTCAGATTTTCAAATCTCAGATCCCAGATAAGAAGAAAGATTAAAATATTATAATTTCTCACTGTCCAAGCAAAATTCTCTTTCTGGGAAAACACATTCTATATAGTTTCGCACACAGATTATCAAGAGTTTGTATAATTTTCTCAAAAAGAAAAAAAAAGATTACAGCACCAGCACGAAGGTTTTCATTATTATAACTATAATACCCTGTACTCTACTGGCTATATCCATTAATCGTTGCACTTTGACAAAAACCTATATTACGTATCTTGCCAATATGAGAGTGTGAGAGATGGAGTATAGAGTGGTATGGAGTATAGAGAGAGTGCGAGAGATGGAGTATAGAGAGAGTGTGAGAGATGGAATATAGAGAGAGTGTGAGCGATTGAGTATAGAGAGAGTGTGAGAGATTGAGCATAGAGAGAGAATGAGAGATGGAGTATAGAGGGAGAGTGAGAGATGGAGTATAGAGAGAGTGTGAGAGAGGGAGTATAGCGAGAGCGCGAGAGATGGAGTATAGATAGAGCGTGAGAGATGGAATATAGAGATATCAATGAAAGCGGTGTCTTGTTTCTTTATTTATATAATCATGATTATCCAAAACTCTACATCAAGTTTCAGAATTTATTGTTGGAGCTGTCAACGAGGCGAAAGCGAGGTTTAATGGATCACACATGAACATTTGTTGATATTCTTTCTCTCTCCCTCTCTATAACCCACATTTTCTCCCACTTTATGCTTTTAATGTGATCAGTCTTTCCCTGATTGTTAGGAACAGTTTTCTAACACGTTTTTCACAGTTTCCCGGTGATATTTGGGGAAACATGAAATAAACAAAATGCTCCAAGAATGTATAAATATGAATGTTTTCCTAATTTCTAACATTTTGATGGGCATTGTGTATGAATGTACGCGGAGCCTTTATCCGTGGCCTATGCTCTCAAGGGAGTGAAAGGCGATGTTGCTGATGTTGTTGATGTTGTTGATGATGATCATGATGATAATGATGACGATGATGATGATGATGATGATGCACGAAATTCTGACCACAGAGGAGATTTCTGTAATCGAAGGGAACATTTTTGAAACTAATTACTTTGTACCTCCTTTCATACAATAAAGTAAAGGTAAAGGTAATTCTATTATGCCATTGTCACCTAGGAGATCAGGTGCTAGTGCGCGTATCTTCCATAGCCTGCCAGCACACTAGAGGGTGATGTGGTCAGTATCTTACCTGGCCACCTTTCCTTCCCCAGCTCCAGGAGAGTTTCTACAGCTGGGTGACTGGGACACTTCTTACAGAGAGAGAACACATACAGTCTAGTTCACTGACATCACATGATTAATAATCTTCAAACCCTGTTTTTAAGTGGTAATCAAGGGAAATAACCACGGAATAGGGATATAAAAGTTGATGATGATGGATTTTAGTTAAGGAAAAAAAAACAAAACAAAACAAGAGAGACCTTTTTTACTTCTTTTTCTCGCTGGAACTGATTTTATGGATGCTGTGAGTTGTTTTTTTTTTTTCGCTGGAATTGATTTGATAGATTTTGTGAGTTCTTTCTTGGCCGGAATTTGCTTGATGTGAGTTGAATAAAACCTTGTTTACGTTGTCACTGATGTTTTGTTTCAGTGCTTGCTCGGGGTGGAGAATATGTCAATGTTGAATTCTAGTCTGGGATCTTGCCAGTAACTTGGGGTTGAAGATTTGTAGTGCAGAAAGCAAGTAATACTGTCACCACACGCCTCCGGTCGCATACACACAGGATAAATCAACGTTTACCAAATACTACTCTGGAAACGATTCTGCGGTCGTGTAACGCTTACTGTCGATCATAAGGTCACAGGTTCGATTCCTCATTTTTTTCTCTCGGTTGCACCGATAGCAGGGCAGGCCCAGCATCAAGAAATGGGTATGGGGGAGGGTGGGTGTCTCTGAAAAAAGGAAAGACAGCAATGACAGGCATTATCTTCCCTACCTCGCAATTCTGTGCCAAGGCATGTGAAGGCACTAATACTTCATACCCCCGTCGCATGTAAATGTCACTGGGCATTATTTTTTTTTTGTTATTTCAGAAAGAACGTCTTCATATGATAAGGAGATGATGCTCTTGTTAGAGTCAGTGTGACGGAGGACGTCTTCATATGATAAGAAGACGATGCTCTTGTTAGAGTCAGTGTGCCAGAGCACGTCTTCATATGCTAAGGAGATGATGAGCTTGTTACAGTCAGTGTGCCAGAGGACGTCTTCATATGATAAGGAGATGATGCTCTTGTTACAGTCAGTGTGCCAGAGCACGTCTTCATGTGCTAAGGAGATGATGCTCTTGTTACAGTAAGTGTACCAGAGCACGTCTTCATATAATAAGGAGATGATGCTCTTGTTAGGGTCACTGTACCAGAGCACGTCTTCATATGATAAGGAGATGATGCTCTTGTTACAGTCAATGTGCCAGAGCACGTCTTCATATGATACGGAGATGATGCTCTTGTTACAGTCAGTGTGCCAGAGCACGTCTTCATATGATAAGGAGATGATGCTCTTATTAAGATCAGTGTGCCAGAGCACGTCTTCATATGATAAGGAGATAATGCTCTTGTTACAGTCAGTGTGCCAGAGCACGTCTTCATATGATAAGGAGATGATGCTCTCGTTACAGTCAGTGTGCCAGAGCACGTCTTCATATGATAAGGAGATGATGCTCTCGTTACAGTCAGTGTGCCAGAGCACGTCTTCATATGATAAGGAGATGATGCTCTTGTTACAGTCAGTGTTCCAGAGCTGGTCAAGATCTTATCCCTGTCACAATGTGTGCCGCTGTGTATCTTCAAGGGACCACAAATTCTACCATTCTCGTTCTTATCAAAGTACTGGAGCCTACTGAGAGGTTTACACTGTGGATATGCCCCTGGAATAAGTTACACTGATTTCCCTTAAATCAGTAGCTTTTGACCTAAGGGAGTCTATGGACCCTCAGGTGGTCCACGTAAGAAGGGGCAAAGGACCGGGAAAATAGACTGGTGCAATTTAATGAAATTCTTAGCATCATCTGGCTTCTGTTTATTTCTTTATTTTTAAAGAGGGGTACAAGCTGTTCTCAGGCCGAAAAAGGGGTTCCCGGTCAGAAAAAAAGGTTAAGAGCCACAACTTTAAGTCAATGAGTGCCTGGTCTGTGCCGAAGAGAACTTGAGTCGTCGCTATAGGGAATCTCTTCGGCAACAGCTATAGAACATTTACAGTTGCAGTGACACTCCGCAACAACAGCTATGAAACATCTACGGTTACAGGGAGATTCTTCAACAACAGCTATAGAACATTTACAGCTACAGGGAGACTCAGCACCAACAGCTATAGAACATTTACAGTTACAGGGAGATTCTACAACAACAGCAATAAAACATCTACAATTACAGAGAAACAGCAACAGCAATAAAACATCTACAGTTACGAGGAGACTCTAAAACAAAGCTATAAAACATCTATAGTTACAGTGAGATTCTGCAACAATAGCTATAAAACAACTACAGTTACAGGGATACTCTGCAGTAACAGCTATAAAACATCTACAGTTAAAGGGAGAGTCTATAACAGCAGCTATAAAACAACTACAGTTACAGGGAGACTCTGCAACAACAGCTATAAAACAACTTCAGTTACGCTATACAACAAGGGCAGTAACAATAGTAACAACAAAAATGGCATCAATAGTAATAACCACAATTACAACAGTAATACAAACAACGCTATCAGGAGCAACAGCAACACTGACAACAGAAATAATTGCAACAACATAAACAACAACAATGAAACAGTGCTTGAATGCTCTATTCATCTCCTCCCGTGCGCATTCCTGACACAAGCGTCGGACAAGCCACAGCTTCTTACAAGCCACAGCTTCTTACAAGCCACAGCTTCTTACAAGCCACAGCTTCTTACAAGCCACAGCTTCTTACAAGCCACAGCTTCTTACAAGTTACAGCTAAGTGCTCTATTCATGTTATTTAATTTTACTGTTATTATTTTTTAACATAGCATTCATGTGAATTTATATTTTTATCTCTTATCTCTATTTTTTATCCTATGTGTTTTTGTAAGATGAAGGCTCACGCCGAAACGTCACAACTGTGTACTCGTTAAGTAATAAAGCTATTTCTACTTTTTCTTTCCTAGTTTATATATTCATTTCCTCATTTTCATTATTCACATTTTCGGAATTTTGCCACGTTCTATTTCAGGCTGCATAAGTTTTTCAACAGTCATCGTCGTCGTCGTCATCATCATCATCGTCATCATCATCGTCATCATCATCATTGTTTCTAAGGTGAGAACTCGTCCAGTGCGTTATTGATTTGAAAAACAAAGCAAATCAGCCTCCTAAATCTAGCAAGTGTACCACAATAAGTGCAAAACATTAAATAATGTAATAAAGAAACGCAGATAACTATCTTTAATATGATATATAATAAAACCTCTTTTAACCGGCGCCCACTTAACTGGCCTGGTTAGCTGACTGGTTAGGAGCTCTGTTTACTAATCCGGTGATACCGAGTTCAGTCCCAGCAGTGGGATTTTTTGTCTGGTACACACCAGAAAAGGCTCCAGGATGTGTACCAGAGAAATCTGAGGAAGGTAATTGCGGCCAGACGTGATACTGACTACATCACACTTTCATGTGCCAAAGGTCATGGAAAATAAGGGCCTAACACCGTATCCCCAGTATGCCTTAATGGCATGGAAATGAGGATTTTACCTTACTTAATTAACTGGTAATACCACAACAGTGGTACGGTAAATTCGAAGGTCTAAATTTAAAACGGAAATTTAGACCTACAAGATAAAAAAAACATGCAGTGGTCTTGTATTCTGGCAACACTGTACACAATTGCTTTCAGTCTCTCTTTCTCTCTCTCTCTCTCTCTCCTCTCTCTCGGTGACAACGAAAATATGTACTAGTAACGGAGAAAGCTGATGAGCAGAAAAAAGACGAGCCTCCATTCATTCATTCATTCATTTCATTTCATTCATTCATTCATTCATTCATTTGCATGTCCCTTGTGGAACTTTGCCTCCCTAACAGCTCTCCTGTAGGCCTCTCAGTTGTAAGCAAGATGCCCTGGTGCTGATACATTCATTTGCATGTTATGTCATCACTCTAATTATACCAGAACGGTATAGAATGCTATGTGCCAAGACACGGCACCAAATATACTCGTATTCTAATTGTGGTCTTAGTTCCTTACTTGTATAGATTTTCAACGAACTTAATTTCTCAGACTCTAAATGTACAGGTATACAACAGTTTGAAGACCACTGACACCCGAAGTTTATGGAATCAAATAAACTGCGTATTTATTATGAAAAGAGTGGGCGGTGATCAGTGAGGATGAAGAATATTGATTGAAATAAATGAACAAACCTTGACGAGAGCTTGTTCGCCATATAAGGAAGGAGTGGGATACACTATACTCATACTCAGACCAAGTGCCAGACATACAGCATGAATGGACATAAATGCCAACTCACATTCTCGCAAGAAGCGTTTCCATGGATCCGTACGAAAATAACACAAGTATCGGACCTTATAAGCCCTACAATGCTTCAAAAGAACTATTGTGACATTCTTCAGTTACAAGTAAACATACCTGGATCCATGGAAGGAAAACTCAACTCACTTTCCATCACAAATTACTATACAATTTCTTAGAACACTTCCTAGCCCATAATGATATCAAATCTCTCAACAAACTATATAGTAATCTCACTCAATATAGTCACATAACTCAATCACTAATCACAAGCCTGTCACTATGATTCTCACACTTCTATCTTCAATCCTAATTCCACATTCTAATCCTCGTCTAAACAATAATCAATCCATCAATCCTCCTACGTAAAAGTTCAGCGCTTAAATAGCATCAACAATTTCTACTTTTCAATTGTCGTGAACAATCGTCCACGAGAAAGTCCAAATTTGAAAATCGCCTTGGACTAGTCTCTAAAAAAAACAACCTAATTTTAGCTAACCATAAAAACAAGTCTAGCGAAAGTTCAGTCAAAATCTCGGGATTTCAACATCCAAAAATGACCTTCAGTGAAAACCTAACTGGAGATTCCAAATTTAACTTGTAATAAAAACATGTCCGGATAAAGTTCGCTACTTCCAGAGATTTTCCAAAGTTTTAACTAATCTTAAGTAAAAAAAGAAAAACATGTCAAGGTATAGTTCATCAAACATGATCATAAATCTCGGGATTTTTAAAATGTCAAGAATGACCTTCCTTTTCATCAACAATCTACGTCATAATTAAATAATGGATTTAATCAGTTAGTCAAAATACTAAATTTACCATTTACCCGTAGAAAGATTTCTGTCACATAATAACTTCACAACAACTTTCATGTGATAATATGAACCATATTTTTTCAGTGCTGTTTAAATTTGATTTTGTGAAATATAAAATTATATGCATGTGGTTAATTTTTAAAAATCCGCACGATTTTTTTTTTGGGTGTAATTTATTTAAAACTGGCCAGTAGATCGAAGAACAAGACCTCTCCTGCTGCAATTTCTATAGATGTCATCACAGAACATGAACATATAAGTCCTTGAAATACTTGTATGTGTTCAATTATCCGGCAAAATCTCGTATCCGGAATCGGTGACGTCCCGCTGTTGCCGGTTGAGAGAGATTCTACTTTGGATTACTGTAAAATAATTATTTACAGAGTTATCTTCCACAAATTGAAATTATAGAGTTAAACATCCCACGCTTAGGCAGGAAATGGTTCCCACGAGACAGCAGTGAACGCTGGGATACAGGTACTCTTTAAATGCGAGAAAACAAAATAAAAACGTAACAAATTATCAACATTACGTACTTACGAATGTCTACAAACAGGAAATAACAAGACCTTCGCATAGTAGAGTAACAGAGCACGGTACTGTATGGTTAGACGTGGGGGAAAAATCATAAACAAAGCACTTTTACACGTGAGAGAGAGAAAAATGACAAGAGCATTTACCTGGCACTTGAACCACGGAGTCCTGTAGGACCAGCAACCGCCTAGCCACGAGAGAACGGCGCATTAATCACTTAGTCATCTAGCACGCATCCATCCTCCAAAAGAAAAAAAAGGTCTTTGATAGCTAAGCCATCAATGCCTGGCTGACCAAAAATCGTGACACCCGGGAAGGAAACGAGGCCATGACACATTACTTATGAATGCGAGAAAAGACGGCACTTAAATCACAAAGAAAATATAATTTTCAGAAACATGATCAATAGATATGGGGCGGGGGGGGGGGGATGGACACAGAAAATGATCGATAAGTCGGGACTTGTTAACACAAATGGTACCAGCTTGACATAGACAAGGCAGACATGATACCCAAGCAAGAGATGCCACATTCTTAGCTTTTTACAGTTCGTCAAAATCTATTCAATGAGTGTTTTATCCCCAAGGATACCTGTCACATCACCTGAAACATTCAGGTGTCATGGAAGTGCACTATCAACGGCCGTGATGGCTGATTAAGTGAGTTTCTATACCACATTCATGATTATTAAAAGACTGAAACTACGATTTGACGAAGATTTTCTAGTGAGAGTGTGGTCATAAGGTGCCAAGTAACTCGGAATGTTAGACACAACATGAAAAACGTATAAATTCAGAAATCATGAATTGTATAACGTTTTAATTACATTCAGAAGAAAAATAAAATCTTTAGACAGCCTGTACACAACCAAAAAAAAAAAAAAACAGGACTGGGCTGAAGCAGGCAGTGGATTCATCCGAATGCTCAGGCGAATACTTAAAGAAGGATATAAAGAAAAAGGAAAGAAATTTTAAAAAACAAATCGCACAGATACATGCACTAAGTGTAAGAAAAGAACTATCATTTCCTATTACATTCTTTATTATGCGTTAAATGAAAACAGATGTAGTAAATCACGTTATATCAATCCTTCTTTAATTCGTCTCAAATTTTTTTTTCCTCACAACAGAATAACGTGCTAATCTTATCTGAAATCCGTAGAGACAAGGGGGAGGAAACTTATCCATACTGGCCCTAGCAAAGTTTTAGGGCAAAATATTGTACGGTTAGCTTCGAAGTGCTGCACAGAAAAAAAACACATTACGTGACAAAAGGTAAAGGTAAAATCACCGTTTCCAGGCCACTAAGCCATACTGGGGATACGGTGTTAGGCCCGGATTTCCAAGACCTTCGGCACATGAAAGTGTGATGAGGTCAGTAAAACGCCTGACCGAGTTTACCCTCCTAGATTTCTCTGGTACCCGTTTTTAGAGGCTGGGTGAACCCCGGGGCTTTTGTTTTTGTGTGAGTGTCAGAACACAAATCCCTCTGCTGGGACTTGAGTCGGGTACTGCTGGTACTTGAGTCGGGTACTGCTGGTACTTGAGTCGGGTACTGCTGGGACTTGAGTCGGGTACTGCTGGGACTTGAGTCGGGTACTAATGGGGCTTGAGTCGGCTACTGCTGGTACTTGAGTCGGGTACTGCTGGTACTTGAGTCGGGTACTGCTGGTACTTGAGTCGGGTACTGCTGGTACTTGAGTCGGCTACTGCTGGTACTTGAGTCGGGTACTAATGGGGCTTGAGTCGGGTACTGCTGGTACTTGAGTCGGGTACTACTGGTACTTGAGTCGGGTACTAATGGGGCTTGAGTCGGGTACTGCTGGTACTTGAGTCGGGTACTGCTGGGACTTGAGTCGGGTACTAATGGGGCTTGAGTCGGCTACTGCTGGTACTTGAGTCGGCTACTGCTGGTACTTGAGTCGGCTACTGTTGGTATTTGAGTCGGCTACTGCTGGGACTTGAGTCGGCTACTGCTGGTACTTGAGTCGGCTACTGTTGGTATTTGAGTCGGCTACTGTTGGTATTTGAGTCGGCTACTGCTGGGACTTGAGTCGGCTACTGCTGGTACTTGAGTCGGCTACTGCTGGTACTTGAGTCGGGTACTAATGGGACTTGAGTCGGCTACTGCTGGTACTTGAGTCGGCTACTGCTGGTACTTGAGTCGGCTACTGCTGGGACTTGAGTCGGCTACTGCTGGTACTTGAGTCGGCTACTGCTGGGACTTGAGTCGGCTACTGTTGGTATTTGAGTCGGCTACTGCTGGTACTTGAGTCGGCTACTGCTGGGACTTGAGTCGGCTACTGTTGGTATTTGAGTCGGCTACTGCTGGGACTTGAGTCGGCTACTGCTGGATTAGCAAACCGAGCGCCTAACCACTCAGTTAACCACATTAAAACTAAATGATACACAGAAAAATAGTAAAAAAAACTATGAAAGGAACCCTAGACATTGAGCAACCCCTAAGTACGAAAGGACAATGCACTCTCAGCTTGCTTACTCTTTTCTTAACCACACTGGGCAACTTAAAAGCCTTCGACGTTTTCATCTCGTGTTTTCTGTTCAGATAAAACGGAGCGAAGGGAAATTCCTACGTTCTTCCAAATACTATATTTTCAAAGTATCAAAATAAATCTCATGATCTTTTCCGTGACAGGCCTGTTTTAATCCCTACAGAATTGATTTCATTTAAGAAATAAGACACTTAATCAGTTAGTAATTTACTGTTTAATTATTGAAGTATATTCACTGATTTTCCATCTTCATACCTGAAAGGTACATAACGAAGAAAAACAACAAGATAAGATGAGAAAAAGCAAGGCAGGACAAGACAAAGCAAGGCAAGATAAGACAAGACAGAACAAGGCAAGATAAGATGCGATACTATAAGACAAAATAAGAGAAGACAGGAGAAGCAAGATAATACAAGATAATGCAAAGCAATGTAAGATAAGACAAGACAAGCAAGATGAGATACAGTAAGACAAAATAAGACAAGGGAAGATAAGATAATATAAGACAAGACAAGACAAGAGAGAACAAGGCAAGCAAGACAATTCACAAAATACCATGGCTTCTGCTATTTATTTTTGGCTAATCTGTTTTTTTCCGTCTTTGAACAAATCTTTCCTGTTTAAATAATAATAATAATAATAAAATTTAGCATTTAAAAATAATCCTTCTTGTACACTAACTAACGGGGCGTAGAGCAACCAACATCCTGTCCCGGTTATATTTTCATAACGTGTGTGTTTGGATAGTACAGCAAGACTCCGGTGATTGTAATTATATTTTTAAAAGATGCTGACCACATATAGTCTCTAGTTTTCAATAAATAACAACAACTTAATGCAAAACCATGTTCTGGATGTACTTCTGTGATCAAAATAGTCCTTACGAAAGATTTTTTTAAAGTACAGATATAACGCTTTACGATGAATACTGGAACATATCTTACAATTTGCCATTTTTATTATGTTGTTAATAAGTGTTCAAGTTAGGCAACTCAAAAACTGTGTGCATATGTATGTGTGTGCGCGCATGAGTATGTGTGATTTATCTCCATAACCGCATAACGTGAAACAGTCAGCGAAAGAAGCTTAATCCACATATACGCAACGGAAAGACCAATTAAACAAAAAGATGGATAACAGGCGGAGACATAGAGAGAGATAGACAGACAGATGACAGAACGAACGAACGAACGAATAGACTTTCAAAGGGTTAAGATCTGTTACTTAGGCCCGTCTAACACGCTGGCCTTCATAATATAGCTTCCAGGCAGGCAAGCAGGCAGGCAGATAGATAGACAGATAGATAGATAGATAGATAGATAGATAGATAGATAGATAGATAGATAGATAGATAGATAGATAGATAGATAGATAGATAGATAGATAGATAGATAGATAGATAGATAGATAGATAGATAGATACTATATTTGCTTTTCCCTTAATTATTTGCGAATCTGAAAACAACAAATTTTTAAAAACGGGATTGCTGTATGACATTTCAACGGATCTGAAAAACGCCACATTTATAAGGAATGAAAATTAACAACATGAGAACAATCATACGACAGTCAAATACATAAAACATAACGAAGCAGCCACCACAAATGCTGTGCTGTTCAACAATCTAGCACTCAGAAACAATCGTAAGAAAACAACAATAAATTCATTCATCGCTTTCTTTCTGCGCGGAAAATAACGAGTAGGAGTTGTTGCATACTGCACTAACAAAGCAGCAGAAACTGGTGTATATAATAGTCGTAACTGACATTAAAAGCCAGTTTTTGTGTCGTTATAATGAGCAGGCACATTCGCCTACAACACGTAACAGGGGCAAGTAATTAACTTTTTTCTCTCCCGAATTAAGTCCCAGGCTCTGGGAGACTACATTTTGATGCGAAAGTTTAGTAGAGGAAAAAAAAAAACTGGAAGAAAGTCACTCTGCAATTTAAAGATACAGTTTAGGTTACGGTTACTTTTCATTTTCAAAAAAAAAAAAATTCTGTCTCAGTACGGCTGTCAGCATTGGTTCCCTTAGATGTTCAAGATCTACAAGCACTGCCTGTGTTGTGTTGGGGTGAAAGACTAAGGTACACAACGGCCTAACTCAGTTGCTCCGAACCTCACGGTCGTGACTTGGATTAAACTCAATCAGGGTCTGGAGAAGAAATTACGAAAAAGAAAAAAATAATAATACTAAGCTTTTTTTTCTTTTTCTAAGTTACAGAATTTTATGAACATCCCTCTACTTGATTTTTCATACTTGAACTAGCAACGGCTAAAACTCGCTTCTATTCACGGAAATAATTTCTTTTTTGTCAAAGTTCGATATTTAAAAAGAACAAAATTATTTCTGGCCAAGTCACAGATCACTAAAGTAACTATGTATATGTGACCCGGATGTTTGTTTATGGCAGCGCAAACATGAAACCTAACGCGAATCCTTTGCCTTTTTTGAACAGGCCGTGAAGACCAGGGTGCGGTATCGAAGCAGTGAAGACCAGGTACGGTATCGAAGCGGGGAAGTGTCCGAGACTTGTGGGCGAGTGATTTCGAAATAACGGCCCAATCAGGGATAAAAGGATCGATGCAAAGGAAGTAAACAAAACGTGGGTCTGTGGGATGACAGGTGACGCTACAGTGTAAGTAAGAGTGTGTGGGTGTGTGTGTGAGAGAGATTGATTGATTGATTGATTGATCTTTATTTCAAAAGGGTTAAGAATTGGGCACGCAGGCCCGTCTGACATTCTGTCCTTTATCATACAGAGAGAGAGAGAGCGAACTTACTTTATTATCGAAGGGTGAATATTAAGCGTTTGACATTCTGCACTATACATCGCTATATTCATTCACACAGTAATTATATAAACATTGTTATAGCAGGCAGGCAGACAGGCAGGCAGGTAGGTAGTTAGATAGATAGATAGATAGATAGATAGATAGATAGATAGATAGATAGATAGATAGATAGATAGATAGATAGATAGATAGATAGACAGATTCTTTCCAAAAGCTTAAGAATTGAGCACTCAAATCTCCTTTGACTTTCTGCCCTTAATCTCTCATCTTTCTTTAGAACCGAATCATTTGACATCAGGTTAGCAACAGCATTACTCATTCATTAATTTCCATGTCCCTTGCGAAACTTTTGCCTCCCTAACAGCACTCCTGTAGACTTCTCGGTTGTGAACAAGGTGGCCTGCTGCTGATGCATCCATCTGCAAATCATCAACGATGTCTTGTAGCCATCTTCGCCTTGGTCTTCCTCTCTTTCTTTTTCCCCATTATGTACCTTTCCAAGACGGTCTTCTCTAAATTATCATGATGTTTAATGTCTCCAAAATATTCAAGTTTTCTGTTTAATCCTCTTTACTAGCCAGCCTTTTTCAGTATTAAGTTCTTGCAGTATGGATATATTTGTTCTTTTTTGTGTCCATGATATTTGAATAACTCTTCTGCAGCATTTACATTCAAAGACATTTATGTGTTTCTGAGCTGTTTTGTTAAGTGTCCAGGTCTCACAGGCATATATTGCGATGGGAAAGATGCATCCCCTTAAAAATCTTATTTTGGTAGTTCTGTCTGTTCTTCTCTACAGCTTCTTTAGTTGTTTTACTTTCTGAAGAGTGATAGATGTCCTCCTTTAAATTTCCCTCATTGTATCTCCATCAGTGATCCAAGATATTCAAAACTCTCCACTTCTTTCAGTTTTTCCTCATTGATACATATATCAGCTGCCTTGTTTGTTTTGTCAGTTATCATCAATTTAGTTTTCTTCGTATTACAATAGAGGTTCTGCTCTTCGCTGTTCTTACGGACTGACATAATTAGTTTTCCCATTCCTTTTTGTGTTGTAGACAGTAATACTGTGTCATCAGCATAGCTAATATCTAGTATTTCATAACCTCCAATTGTTATGGCATCATAATATCCTTAGTCTACATGTTCTCTAACATTCCTCATTATATTTTCAGTATGCAAGTTAAGTAAGGCGACAATATGCACCCCTGACGGACCCCTTTATTATGCCAAACCAAGTTGTTGTGTTACCATTTATTCTTACTGCTGGCTGTTGGTCTAGATACAGCAGTGACATTAAATGTATCCAATGTGTTGGAAATCCCAGTTTTTCCATTATTTCCCAAAGTTTCTGGTGTTGTACACAATCAAATGCCTTTGAGTAGTCTATAAAGGATAAATATAGATTTACATTAAACTCTCTGTATTTCTCTATTATTAATCTTATATGAATATATGATCTCTTGATCCTCTTCCTTGCCTGAAACTAGCTTGGGCCATATTGACCTTTTCTTCTATTTTCTTACGAAGTCTACACATTATGATTTTTAACAGAATTTTACTGGCATGACTAATCAGGGCAACAGTTCTGTAGTTTGTGCATAATTTCAGGTTACCCTTTTTTGGCAGTGGTATAAATACAGTTCTTTTCCATTCTTTTGGCCAAATACCTGAATGCCATATCTTTTTACATAGTACATGATAGATTGTTGCACATGCCTTTCCTCCTGCTTTAATAAGTTCAGCTGTTATCTCATCACCTCCTGGTGATTTATCATTTTTCAGATTCTTTATTGCCCATAAAACTTCTTCTATTGTAGGTTCGGGTTCTTTCTCCTCCAATAATAATTCACACTGTTGATTTCTGGTTCCACAGTCGGTTGTTTCATACATTCCTCTGCAATATTCCTTGCATCTTTCCAGAATTTTCTCTGTCTCTGTCAAGGTATTCCCCATCTCATCACAAATTACATTTAGCTTAGGTGTGACACTTCTTGTCAATGTCTTCATTTCTTTAAACATTTCACTATCTCTTCCACACTTCTGATGTCCTTCTATTCTTTCACAACAATACTGTATGTATTAATTTTTGTCTTTTCTTATGTTTCTTCGTACTTCTTTTGTTAAAGATTTATATTCCTCTTTGTTGTTGTTTGTCACTTTCCACTGCGCCTTCATTTCTCTACGTTGTTTTATCAGTTCTAGTGTACCCGCTGTAATTCATCCATTCTTTTGTGTTTTCTTTACTGGAACCATGTCTTTAGCTGTTGTTATTAAGATATCTCTGACCTGCGTAGCCAATTCATCTGGTGTCATCTCCTCCTGTACAGCCATCAGGATTTCGAAACGGTTCTTCACTTCTATACCATATTGTTCTGGTATTTTTGTAAGATCAAAGTGGTCTTGATCCCGTAACTGTCTTTTTTATCTTTATCTTCATGCCTGCTATTAATAACTCATGGTCCGTGTCATAATCAGCACCTGGTAAAGTTTTTGCTGATGTTATACTTGATGTCCACCTTCTTTGCACTAAAATGTAATCTATTTGATTCCTGGTTTTCCCATCAGGTGATGTCCACGTGTAAAGTCTTCTTAGATGTTGTTTAAAAAGTGTGTTAGCGATCATTAGTTCATTCTCCATACAAAAAGCCATTAGACTGTCACCTGCCTCATTTCTATCTCCTATGCTAAATTTCCCCACAACATATCCTTCGTCTTCCGTTCTTTCTGTACCAATATTTGCATTAAAATCCCCCATTATTAATACAACATAATTTTTCCATACCTGGTCTATCGTCTAACATATACAAATTAATGCCAAATATGGAACTGAAAATTATTACATACAACAACCTCTTAACTAAATATTTAATCTTTCGTAAAGTTTGGCTATAAACTGTGAACAAGACGAAAGAATTTTAATACAAGTTAAAAAATCATTAAAGGACATAGCTGTTGTCTTTATATCTCTGTCTCAATCCTTTTTCATTGCCTATATCTCCCTCTGTCTCTCTCTCTCCCTCTAACTGCGTAAATTTCACATTCTGCCC
Source organism: Achatina immaculata (assembly GCA_009760885.1). NCBI lineage: Eukaryota > Metazoa > Mollusca > Gastropoda > Stylommatophora > Achatinidae > Lissachatina > Lissachatina immaculata. The sequence goes on along the minus strand of CM019717.1, from coordinate 21,308,921 downwards.
CAAAATCTCCTCTCTCTCTCTCTATCTATCTCCCTCTCTCCCCTTCTCTGTAATCAGCTAATTTTTCACTCATACAAGCAATTTATATCTCCTTCTAAAACTCTTCTTTTCTCTCACTCTCTCTCTCTTTTCTGTAATGATGTAATAAAGTTATAATGTTAGGTGGGGGTGTGTATCCAATTCTATCCATCCATCCATCCATCCATCCATCCATCCATCCATCCTTCCTTCCATCCATCCTTCCATCCATCCTTCCATCCATCCATCCTTCCATCCATCCATCCATCCATAAATCCATCCATCCATCCATCCATCCGTCCACGTGAAAATGTGGTCCATGTGTTTAGATGTATCACTTGAGCTATATCTGTGAATGTATGGATGAAAGTATCACTTAATCTATATTTGTGAATGTATGTATGAGAGTATCACTTAATCTATATTTGTGAATGTGTGGATGAGAGTATCACTTAATCTATATTTGTGAATGTGTAGATGAGAGTATCACTTAATCTATATTTGTGAATGTATGGATGAGAGTATCACTTAATCTATATTTGTGAATGTATGGATGAGAGTATCACTTAATCTATATTTGTGAATGTGTGGATGAGAGTATCACTTAATCTATATTTGTGAATGTATGGATGAGAGTATCACTTAATCTATATTTGTGAATGTGTGGATGAGAGTATCACTTAATCTATATTTGTGAATGTGTGGATGAGAGTATCACTTAATCTATATTTGTGAATGTGTGGATGAGAGTATCACTTAATCTATATTTGTGAATGTATGGATGAGAGTCTCACTTAATCTATATTTGTGAATGTGTGGATGAGAGTATCACTTAATCTATATTTGTGAATGTATGGATAACAGCATAACTGTTTTGTTATTTTACATTTTACTCACGTTCCCTGATTTAATATACTTGAATTAAACTGAATGATTGTGAAGAGTGAATGATTGTGAAGAGTGAATGATTGGGAAGAGTGAATGATGACAGACAAAGGGCAAAGTTCAACCAATCAATCAGTCAATCAATCAATCAATCTCTTGTAGTTTATGTGTGAAAATGTGAATAACTCTATCGTATATGTTTTACTTTCCCTCGAGACTAGCCCCCCCCCCCCCCCCCGCTGTTTTAAGGATAGGCCTGTAGAAATGGGTACCCGACTTCTTCTGGAGTTGGGGAAGGAAAGGCGGCCAGGCGTGTTACTGACCATATCACTCTCTAGTGTGCTGACAGGTCAAGGAAAATATGGGCACTAACACCATATCCCTATGTGCCTCTAAGGCATGAGAGGATTACCTTTACCTTTTTTTACCTTTATCATAGGGGGCTGCGGGGTGGGGGTGGGGGGAGGCCCATGGTGGATGGAAACAGAGAAATAAAGAGGGGGGAGGGAGGAGAGATAATTTTTGACTCGACTTACACAATTTCTCTAGGAGACCTTGCATATAGCAAACACGTTCACTTCCAACTCAACAACTACATGAGATTTCATAAACCGTACTCGATGCACCTGTACACAAAAGACTTCAAAGGCCAAAAAATAAATGTAATTAAACTTACAGACGAACACATCTTCTTATTTCGCTCCACAAAAAAAAAAAAAAAATGTGAAAAAGGCAAATGGAAGTTATGAGAGGAAGTGAAGAACTCACGCGCCAGTGAAAATTAAAACATCTAAGAGGGAATAACTCTCGTTAATTAAAAAGCTGAAATAACTTACCAATTGTTCCGAAAGGAAACGGAACGATGACCTCTTTTCCGCTAAACGAATTCTTCCATAAAAGTGACACGGCTATTAGTATAAACAGACGAGAGAGGCGGCCCATATTTAGTTATATCCTCCAGCAATATGCTATCATAGAATTCTAAGGCTTGAAAACTACCTCCTCAACAAGCATGGTTATCCTTTCTTGTTTTGTCAGCTAAACTACCGCGCAGCTTCCAATATGGCAGCAATCTGCTGAATATTCATGATGTCCTCGTGTAAGCACAATGACGTTTTGCTCACAGAGCGACTAACTTCCCCGCAACTGATTATGAAAATGGTAGTCATGTAATCAGTGAGGTTAACGGTAGAGCCATTGAGAATAAAAGTCGATAGAATTGGCGTGTGCGCCGTGATTGCGCAATGGGCTAGTGCGAGGGAACCCGCCTGGGTGCTCTCTCACTTCTAGTACTTCCAGGAATATCCCACTTCGTGTCTCCCTTTATCTGTCTTTCCAATCCACTCTCCAGCTGACATAAAATAGAATATCTATCGAATTTGTGTATGCCAGTCAGAACATCACTACAGGAAGACTTAGTCTGCACATCTCAGACATAAGTAACTCAGGTCAGTTCAGTAATACAGTTGTACAAGTTGTATGTATGTATGTATGTATGTATGTATGTATGTATGTATGTAAATGAATATGCGTGTCCATGTATGGTGTGCGTACTGAGAGACACATAGAGGTAAAAAGAGTTAGTGAGAAAGCTATACTGCCTAGCAGTTAATGTCACCGACTACATGACAAGATAGATAAACAGAGAGTGATTGATTGATTGATTGATTGATTGGTTGATTGATTGTTCTTTACTTCAGAAGGGTTAAGAATTGGGCACGTAGGCCCGTCTGACATTCTGCCGTTTATCATACATTTTTCACTATATTCTGGACATTCTACAAACATAATTAACATTGAAGCTGAGAGACATAAAATAAAATGTAACATTTGCGTTTCACTCTTATGCATTCACTCAGTACAGAAGTAACTACATACATATATAAATGTCTATCTACTACACACAAATTTCGGGACTATTCAGAATAAACAATTAACTGTATTCGGTATCAGTAAAATATCTCTAAGATAACTTTTAAGTTTTATGATTCATGGAGGCATATAGTCGACATCAAATAGATATTGGGAAAGTTTGTAGTTGTAGGAAGGAGTATAATTTATATTTTTTTATACAGGATGGGAGGGTATTCCAAAGACGAGCAGCAGAATAACTAAAGCTTTTCATGTAAAGATCAAGTATAGGTTTTGGAAGACATATGTTGTTCAAGGAACTGGAGAGGCATTACCCTACTGCCACTCACCAGTAAAGTATTTTGCAGAATAATCATCAACAGAATTGTACCAACACTTGAGGAAAAACTTCGGAAAGAGCGGGCAGGAGTTAGGAAAGGAAGATCATGCATAGACCACATATTTGTACTTAGACAAATATTAGAACAGGCAAATGAGTGGCATAGCACAACATATGCATTATTCATAGATTTTGAGAAAGCCTTTGACAGTGTCAACAGAGATGCACTGTGGAAAATCCTAAGATGGCATGGCCTCCCCCATAAAATAGTTAATGTAATCAAAGCCCTATACGAGGGTTTTCAGTGCAAAGTTATCTGTGGAGAACATACCTCCAGCAGCTTTAGGGTACAAACAGGAGTGAAACAGGGATGTGTACTATCACCAACATTATTTATCTTGGCAGTAGACTGGTTAATGAAGGAGGCAACATCAGACAAACGCAGAGGATTACAATGGACCCTTGACACAGTGCTGGAGGACCTTGACTTTGCGGACGACATTTGTCTATTATCAAGCAGTCACAAAGATATGCAAGATAAAATAAACAAGCTAACTCAGAAAGTAAACAACATAGGACTAAAGATCAACGTAGGAAAGACAAAGTTAATGAAGCAAAATGTGAACAACAGAAATGTACTCAGAGTAGATAACAAGTTAATGGAGGAGGTCAACGAATTTGTATACCTTGGCAGCAGAGTAGTAGAAAATGGAGACAGCACAGAGGACATCAACAGCAGACTTACTAGAGCAAACCAGGCTTTTGCAATGCTGCAGACTGTATGGAAATAAAAAAAAAACTAAGCATAAATATGAAAATCAGGATATTTAAGAGTAATGTTCTAAGTGTACTACTCTATGGAAGTGAATGCTGGAAAATCACCAAAACAATAGAAAACAAGTTGAATTCTTTCCAGACTAAATGTTTACGAAGAATTAGAAAAATATTTTGGCCAAACACCATAAGAAATAACATCTTATTAGCAGAAATGCAGATGAAACCACTGACAACAATTATAGAGGAAAGACGCTGGCGATGGTTGGGACATGTGCTCCGAATGACTGACAACTCACTACCAAAAATAGCACTAAGATGGACACCACAGGGGAGCAGAAGTAAGGGTTGACCAAAAGAGACATGGAGAAGAACAACAGAAAGGATGTTGAGCAATAGAGGGCTCACCTGGGCAAGAGCAGAAAAAAAGGCGAAGGACAGGCATTTGTGGAAAACCCTTGCGGAAGCCCCATGTGCCCTGGGCACTTAAGGTTCAGAGAGAGAGAGAGAGAGAGAGAGAGATGTTGTTCAAGCGTTGGCTGCACTTTGGGCTAAATTTAAACAGGTTCCATAAATAAGGCGGGGCATGCCGTAAAAGAATTTGATGTACTAACTTGGCTTTGTTGAAGAGGAACCTGTTCTTAAGAGGCAGTATACGTTTGTGCTGGTTAGTTGTTTGTGCTTGATCTTTGCCACTAATAAGCTTTACTGCTCGCTTTTGGAGTGAGCAAAGCCTCTTTGTATTTGACACTGAGCAACCATCTCAGACTGTTGAGCAATATTAAATATGTCTTTGTATATGTGATATGTAGTATGTCTTCCTTGTGTCTTGATCGATGAAGTACTTAATTTTGGCTAACTGGTATACTTTTTGTGCGATGAGTTTTGTTAGACCTTGCACATAAGAGTTCCAGGTCAGATGTTGGTCAATAATAAGACCTAGTGTTTTGTGCTCGCTAACGTTTTCTATCTGTGATTTTCCGTGCTGAGCCGAAGTGTTGTTTTTGTTGCGTTTTATAGTTTCTATCTTGTTGTTATGAGCATTGATTTTGTTTTATCAGTATTTATAATCATGCCATTGTTTCTGCTCCATCTAACTAAATTGTATAACTCGACTTGAAGAGTTGATTCTAGATTAATACACTCGTAGTTACTGGTGTAGACTGTGCAATCATCGACAAAAAGGTCACAAGAGAGAGAGAGAGAGAGAGGAGAGAGAGAGAGAGAGAGAGAACGAACATACTTTATTTTCAAAGTGTTAAGAATTGGGCACCCAGGTCCGTCTAACATTCTGCCCTTCATCATACAGCTTTCGCTCAGTCACATTCATCCAGCATTTGTACAGACAGACAGACATTTAGACAGACAGACAAACCAGTCTCACGGGTGATCAGGAAAAGGAGATGGACATATGTTGGCCACTTGATGAGAAGAAATGAGCAGAGAATCCCAAAACAAGCTATCAAGTGGAACACAACAGGCCGAAGAAAAAGGGGCAGACCGCGTGAAACTCTGAAGAGAACATTATTAAGAGAGGCCAAGTTAACAGGCATAAAATCCTTTGATGAGGTTGAAAGACTCGCCGAAGACAGGAAAAATTGGCGAACTACTTTGCGAGCCCTATGTGACGTCTAACGGCAAGGGAAGGATATAAGATATAAGATAAGAAATATGGTTTCAGATATGGATTGAATAGTGCGATATTGTGGGAGATGTGTACAAAAGCAAAGGCGACAAGGGCGACGACTGCAACAATTACAAGGGGATCTCTGCTCTGTGTTGCATGTGAAGTGTTCGCAAGAGTTATCCTGAAGCACTTTCAGACAGAAACAGCTGACTGGGTTCTTCTCGAGTACAGTGTGGTTGTAGCCCAAAGACGATCAGCCAGATCGCATAATCTTCATACTTTGACAGCTCTAGTTAAATAAACAGAGAACAACGAGTGCCCCTCTCCATAGCTTTTGTCGACCTCAAAAAAAGACATTTGACACAGTAAAAATACCTGGGTCAAACAAACCATTAAGAGTACATACATTGGGTGTCAACCATTGCTAATCAAACGGATTAAATCATCCGACGAGGATTTGAAGGTCACCATACAATACAACAGAGGATACAAACATTCACGAACTACTGGTTGAGGACGATTTTAAACATTAAATGGCAGGACAAGATCAGAAACGAGGAGGTCTGGGAAAGGGCAGGACATGAACCTACAAAGCATGTCTAGGAAGTGGAGGTGGATTGGCCACAATCTGAGGAAACCCGACATCAGCATAGTAAGATAGGCACTGACATTGAATCCTGAAGGAAATAGAAAACGAGGAAGACCTAGACTTACTTGGATAAGATAAATTATGACTGCTCAGAGACAAGGGTTATATATGGAGGGATGCAGAGAATAATTCCAAGGACAGAGATGACTGGAGAGCTTTTATCCGTGGCCTATGCTCTCAAGGGAATGAAAGGCGATGATGATGAGATGATGATGATGATGATAATGATGATGATGATGATGCAATTTTATAAGATCTTGTTAGTTTTGAGATCAAGAGTGCAGCTAAGCAAAGTTGTGTCCTCAGTCAATCAGTCATTTGCATGTCCCTTGCGAAACTGTGCCTCCTTAACAGCTATCCTGTAGGCCACTCGGTTGTAAGCAAGATGCCCTGTTGATGATGCGTCCATTCGCAGATCATAAAGGATGTATTGCAGCCATCTTCGTCTTGATCTTCCTCTCTTTCATTTTCCCATTATGTACCCTTCCAAGACGGTCTTCTCTAGATTATCATGACGCATAACGTGTCAAAAATATTTAAGTTTTCTCTATTTAATCTTCCTTACTAGGCAACCTTCTTCACTATTAAGTTCTTGTAGTGTGGATATATATATATATATATATATATATATATATATATATATATATATTATATATGTTCTTTTTTGTGCCCATGATATTTGAAGGACTCTTCTGCGGCATTTACATTCAAATGCATTTATGTGTTTCTCAGCTGTTTTATTAAGTCTCACAGGCATATTTAGGTTGTGTCCTAGCCTTCTGAAATATATTTTTCTTTCATCTTAAACTGCACAGTGAAAGAAGCCAAGGGCGACCCATTCACTGGCACACGGTTTAACTTATCGTGTCGTGGAACCAAGACACAAAAACAACCGATGCCTTACAAGAAGGAGCACACATTCTCTGACGATGCGTCCCTTGTTGTTCAACAGCCATGCGATTCTCAACAGTCTGGCCAGAACTTGTCAATTATTCTCACAGACGGCAAATATAACCTGAACGAGGGCTCTTTGACAAAAAGCATAATTACACAGCTACCCACAGTGCGCTGCTCTCTCAGCTAAGCGCCTGCTCGCCCTGTCGGGAGTCCGTGGTTTGAGTCCCCGGTAATCCTCTTGCCAGTTTCCTTTCTCTCACGCCTAAAATGTTGTCTACTATTTTAGAAATGTTAAGCATGTAACACTGCGCTAAATCACTGCTGTGAACGCCTTTTTGTTTCTCATTTGAAAATCTTGTTAAATAATGTACTTCAAGACAATGCTCTGATTCTCCTGGAGATAAAATCTGCTTGAGGGCACAGCATTATCTGAGGAGAAAACGAGGGCTAGATGTGAAGATAGACGGCACAAGCGAAAGAAAACTGGACTTCGTAGCACCAACATTTTTTGGCTTTCTACGTGGCCGATTATGTAAATCTATCTCAGGCAGAGCCAATGATGTGAAATGATGTTTAACAAGATGATTCCCAATGCGGTAGGCCTACTCATGCTAACACTCCTGCATACCTGGTACATTAGATCCATACTGTAACCACTGAAAGTTAAACAAGCAAATCATATCTTTCTCAACGAAAACTAGACATACAAGCATGCATATTTTATTCCTTCATTGTTTCTTCGAGTGCCCATTTCATTTGTTGCATTTTTACCTAACACCACGGGGGTGAAGATGCCTGTCCGATGAGACCATTAGCAACCCATAGCTGCCATGATTTTTAAGGGCATGCATCTTTCCTATCGCAACATATGCCTGTGAGACCTGGACACTTAACAAAACAGCTCAGAAACACATAAATGTCTTTGAATGTAAATGCTACAAAAGAATTTTTCAAATATCATGGACACAAAAAAGAACAAATATATCCATACTACAAGAACTTAATATTCAATAAGGCTGGCTAGTAAGGAGGATTAAGCAAAGAAAACTTAATATTTTGGACATATTAAAGAGAAGACCGTCTTGGAATGATACATAATTGGAAAAGGAAAGAGAGGAAGACCAAGGCGAAGATGGCTGCAAGACATCTTTGATGATCTGCTAATGGATGCATCAGCAGCAGGCCATCTTGGTCACAACCGAGAGGCCTATATGAGTTCTGTTCGGGAGGCAAAGTTCCACAAGGGATATGGAAATTAATGAATGAGCTGACATGTTAACGTCAGGGTTAGCGAAGCGTAGCTGACCAAGACCCTGTCCTACCTCTCCGTGGTACCCCCAGTAATAGGCCCAGCCTGGCTAACGGCAAGTATAAACATGGTGGTGGACTCCCCATGGTGGTGGAGTCTGCTAAAGAAGCATTGCACACCCCCCCCCCCGCTTTTTAGCTATACTCTGGGACTGACAAAAATAACTGCCATAACCCGCTCCCACGCTGATACGATGCTGTGCCTCAACACCTCTACATCACTGGCTACAAAGAACAAAAGCTCGCAGTTACAGGAAGATTGCACAGCCAACCAAACAACCAACCACATCTATTTTTCTTCCAGTATGTCTTTCGTCTGTTCCAATCAAAATTCCTCCTGAAATGTAAAGTTCCACTGAAGCAGACAGGAAGTGCTCGTGGCAGGACTGAGTCCAGCATGGACTCAACATCAACAGAAAGCACGGCCGCGAAACGAAAATTTAAAAAGCGAATACAAAAACGAACAGAACAAACTTTTATTTTTTTAATTTCAAAGTTGACACAATTTTTATCAGGTTGGAAACAACGAGGTTTCGTACAGCAGTTTTTGAGAAACGTCTGTAATATGCTTCCAAAGATTTGTAGACTAAAGCACACAAGACAATGAAAGAAAACTAGTAAAGAGAGTAACTATTGTTGTAAAGAAAACTAGTAAAGAGAATAACTAGTTCTTGTAAAGAAAACTAGTAAAGAGAATAACTAGTTATTGTAAAACTAGTAAAGACAGTAGCTATTTGTTGTAAAGAAAACTAGTAAAGAGAATAACTAGTTATTCTAAAGAAAACTAGTAAAGAGAATAACTAGTTATTCTAAAGAAAACTAGTAAAGAGAATAACTAGTTATTCTAAAGAAAACTAGTAAAGAGAATAACTAGTTCTTCTAAAGAAAAATTGTAAAGAGAATAACTAGTTATTCTAAAGAAAACTTGTAAAGAGAATAACTAGTTATTCTAAAGAAAACTAGTAAAGAGAATAACTAGTTCTTCTAAAGAAAACTAGTAAAAAGAATAACTAGTTATTCTAAAGAAAACTTGTAAAGAGAATAACTAGTTATTCTAAAGAAAACTAGTAAAGAGAATAACTAGTTATTCTAACAAAAACTTGTAAAGAGAATAACAAATTACTGGAACGTCAGAGTTCGTGACACAGAGAACGGAAACGACGCCAAATATGACATCCAATTATATACAATCATGCACAATCCTGCAAATATCTAGTGCTTGCTGGTATCCGATAATTTACATTAAACATATTGAACTAGTATTAGTGTACTCTACTAAACACTAAACACGCATTTTGCCAACACACTGTACTGTGTGTGTGTGTGTGCGCGCATGCGTGAATGTTTAGGGTGTGTGTGGATGAAACTCGCATACATGCCCTTCAAGACTTGGTGATGGATGGGAGGGAGAGAGAGAGAGAGAGAGAGAGAGAGAGAGAGAGAGAAATGAGGATGACGATCAGTGTTCAGAACAAGCGGACAGAGGTGGAGAGATGATGATGATGATGATGATGATGACTGTTCAAAACAGCCGGAAAGAGAGATGATGATGACTGATAATGATAATAATGTTGATAATGATCTATAAGAGATTAGTACCCATATAGCTTTCATTTTTAATTAAAAAACGACATATTTCGATACTTCTCTTTAATATTCTTCCTTGGGCAGCTGCTGACTTAAGCAGATTCCCGAGCCAATGAGGATCACTGCTGGGTAACAAGACACGTCTCCATTCTCCATGTTCTTGATGTTTTCTTGCCGATTGTCGACTCCAAGAGCGCGTAAATCTTCTTTCAGGTTGTTTCGCAGTTTCAATCAACTCGTCACTAACAGATGGCCTGTGAGATTGTTGTCTGAGTAACAGGTTACCAGTTTCCTTAATTAAACTAGCGATCCCAACGACGAGTGTTATTTTATGTGCTGGGTCTTCATTAAACATGTGCCGATATTCACGCTGAACAAGGGTCACAGATTCGAATTTGGCAAGCCAAAGAACACACTGAACAAGAGTCACAGATTCGAATTTGGCAAGCCAATGAACACACTGAACAAGAGTCACAGATTCGAATTTGGCAAGCCAAAGAACACACTGAACAAGAGTCACAGATTCGAATTTGGCAAGCCAAAGAACACACTGAACAAGAGTCACAGATTCGATTTTGGCAAGCCAAAGAACACACTGAATCTTCCTCTGCACTGTCGCCATCATCAACTGATGCGTCATATCTAGGCGGAATGATGTTTTGTAATGCGTCACGGGTGACTAACTACAAATCCAAAAAGTGTTTCACTTGCTTTTTAATGTAGTGTTGGTATTACGGCTTGGTAATATTTAGTTTTGATACTTCGTATGAAATTTAATTTCTACACTGTAAATATAATGAGGAATGTTAGAGAAGATGTAGACAAAGAATACTACGATGCCATAACAATTGGAGGTTATGAAATACCAGAGATTAGATATGACAGTTTTATTTAGATTATCATGACGTTTAATGTCTCTAAAATATTTAAGTTTTCTCTGCTTAATCCTCTTTACTAGCCAGCCTTCTTCAATATTAACTTCTTGTAGTATGGATATATTTGTTCTTTTTTTTTGTGTCCATAGTATCTGAAGGGGTCCGTCAGGGGTGCATATTGTCACCTTACTTATTTAACTTGTATACTGAAAATATAATGAGGAATGTTAGAGAAGATGTAGACAAAGAATACTACGATGCCATAACAATTGGAGGTTATGAAATACCAGAGATTAGATATGCTGATGACACAGTATTACTGCCCACAACACAAAAAGGAATGGAAAAACTAATTATGTCAGTCCGTAAGAACAGCGAAGAGCAAAACCTCTATCTTAATGCAAAGAAAACTAAATTGATGACAACTGACAAAACAAACAAGGCAGGTGAAATATGTATCAATCAGGAAAAAGTGGAAGAAGTGGAGAGTTTTGAATATCTTGGATCACTACTAAGTAACAATGGAGATACAATGAGGGAAATTAAAAGGAGGACATTTATTGTTCTTCAGAAAGCAAAACAACTAAAGATTCTGTGGAGAGGAACAGAGAGAACTACAAAAATAAGATTTTTAAGGGCATGCATCTTTGCCATCGCAACATATGCCTGTGAGACCTGGACATTTAACAAAATATCTGAGAAACACATAAATACCTTTGAATGTAAATGCTACAGAAGCGTTCTTCAGATACCATTCATTCATTCATTTGCATGTCCTTTGCGGAACTTTGCCTCCCAAACAGCACTCCTGTAGGCCTCTCGGTTGTGAGCAAGATGGCCTGTCGCTGATGCATCCATTTGCAGATCCTCAACTATGTCTTGCAACCATCTTCGCCTTGGTCTTCCTCTCTTTCTTTTTCCCATTATGTACCATTTCAAGACGGTCTTCTCTAAATTATCATGATGTTTAATGTGTCCAAAATAATTAAGTTTTCTCTCTTTAATCCTCTTTACTAGCCAGCCTTCTTCAATAGTATAATAATATTATTATTATTAATTAGTTTTTCCATTCCTTTTTGTGTGTGGACAGTAATACTGTGTCATCAGCATATCTAATCTCTAGTATTTCATAACCTCCAATTGTTATGGCATCGTAATATTCTTTGTCTACATCTTCTCTAACATTCCTCATTATATTTTCAGTATACAAGTTAAATAAGTAAGGTGACAATATGCACCCCTGACGGACCCCTTCAGATACCATGGACACAAAAAAAGAACAAATATATCCGTACTACAAGAAGTTAATATTGAAGAAGGCTGGCTAATAAAGAGGATTAAACAGAGAAAACTTAAATATTTTGGAGACATTAAACGTCATGAAAATCTAGAGAAAACTGTCTTGGAAGGGTACATAATAGGAAAAAGAAAGAGAGGAAGACCAAAGCGAAGATGGCTGCAAGACATCGTTGATGATCTGCAAATGGATGCATCAGCAGCAGGCCATCTTGCTCACAACCGAGAGGCCTACAGGAGAGCTGTTAGGGAGGCAAAGTTCCAGAAGGAACATGCAAATGAATGAATTTCGTATGAATTTCAAACCGCACCATGATTTTAGAACACACTGTATATATATATATATATATATATATATATATATATTATGGTAAAGCTGGGGCGACCATCTCCAACCCAGAGCGTCACAGATGGCGGATGGTGAAAGTCTTCCATATATGGAAGGAGCCTGTGAATAAGGATTTACCCAAATAAGCAGGCGCGGACTAACTGGTGGTAGTCTCAGAAGTTGGGTGGTAGGTGGCCTACTACTCCTATACAATGCCTCATGTGATCAGTGAAGGGAATACCAGGCAGGTAAGAGGCGCCTTAAAACCTCTCGCTCCCGCTGCCTTGCGGGTAGGACAGGGGGTCCAAAGGCTAGCGGATAGTCCATACACAAACCGGCAGAAGGCAACGGGAAACCACTGTAATATCTCCCAAGAACAATTATGCGTATTCAGAGTAATAGATGTGTCATGAACGACGTTAATGGATGTTCCTCTGGAACAGTCTCATCCGGTAGGGCAGCTCACGAGCGACAGGTGAGGCTAGATCGTCATCAAGTTACTGGTGGCAAAACTAACAAGTTCAAAATAGCAACATGGAATGTTATAACTTTATTCCAGGCTGGAAAATTAGAAAATGTAAAGAGGGAAATGGAAACGATGAAGATCAACGTATTAGGAATGAGTGAAGTTAGATGGACAGGTGCAGGGAAGATAAACTCTGATAAATATACAATAATATATTCATGAAGTGAGAAACCGGAATGAGGAGTAGGAATAATATTTGACGAACATACAGCAAGGACAATTGTAGGATATTTTAACATCTCGGACGGAGTCCTGCTAGCCCAACTGAAAGGACGACCAGTAAACATAAATATTATAAAGTGTACGCTCCAACATCTGAAAGTTCTGAAGAAGATGTACAGCTATTTTATAATGACATAGAGACAGCCCTAGAACGCATAAAGTCACATAAAGTTACTATAGTCATGAGAGATTTTAATGCCAAAGTTTGTAAAGGAAGAATGTCAGATATTGTTGGTGACTATGGACTGGGGAAGAGGAATGACAGAGGTAGTAAATTAATTGAATGGACAAGAATACACAGCATGGTTGTAGGAAACACTTGGTTTAAACAACATCCTCGAAGACTGGCAACGTGGTGCAGCCCAGACAAAAAGACTTTTAACCAGATAGACTACATATTAATCAACAAACGATTCCGGAATGCATTACTGACAACAAAAAACCACGCCAGGAGCTGACTGCAATAGTAACCACAAACCACTCTGTGGAAAAATTAAACTAAAGAAAGCATTCAGAAAAGTAAGAAACATCAAACTGAATACAGAACTCCTTAAAAATGACCAAGAACTGCGAGAACAATACAGAGTTATTATAACAAATAGATACAATGCAATAGCAAAGATGAATAGTATAGATGTTAAGAGATTAAATCCACCAAACTGTTAAGGAGATAATCTCTCTCTCTCTCTCTCTGAACCTTAAGTGCCCAGGGCAGGGCACATGGGGCTTCCGCAAGGGTTTTCCACAAATGCCTGTCTTTCGCCTTTTTTTCTGCTCTTGCCCAGGTGAGCCCTCTACTGCTCAACATCCTTTCTGTTGTTCTTCTCCATGTCTCTTTTGGTCTACCCTTACTTCTGTTCCCCTGTGGTGTCCATCTTAGTGCTATTTTTGGTAGTGAGTTGTCAGTCATTCGGAGCACATGTCCCAACCATCGCCAGCGTCTTTCCTCAATAATTGTTGTCAGTGGTTTCATCTGCATTTCTGAAGGAGATAATACCACTGAAAAAAGAAGCTCCTAAAAATAAATGGATGACAGACGACATCTTAGGACTGACGGACAAGAGGAGAAGTAAAAATAACCAAGAAAAATATTGCACGATAATTAAAGAAATAAGACGCAAATGCAGAGAAGCAGAGGAAGTGTGATTAAATGAACAGTGCAGACAAATGGATGATTCAGATAATAAAGACAGCAAAAACATGCACAAATGATTAGTGAACTCACAGGCAGGAAAACAAAATATACCACAGGATGCCTGAAATCAAAAGAAGGTAAAATGTTAATGGGAGAAGAAGACACATTGTGGACAGGTGGACAGAGTACATCGGTGAGCCACATGGAGGAGAAAGACCAGAATTAATACCAGATACTGAAAACTATGATGGACCACCAATACTTGAAGATGAAATCATAGATGCCATCAAACACATGAAGAAAGGAAAAGCGACTGGGCCTGATAATATAACAATAGAAGAAATAGAGGCGCTAGAGGAGATAGGAATAAAAATAATAACCAAGTTACTGAATGACATTTACAACAGTGGTTATATGCCCAATGACCTGCTTAAATCCACGTTTATAGCACTACCAAAGAAACCAGTTGCAAAAGAATGCGATGACCACCGGACTATCAGCCTCTCATGTCACATAACAAAGCTACTTCTGAGAATCATTATGAGAAGAACAAGGAAAAAGATAAAAATGGAAATAGCAGATGAACAGTTTGGATTTGTGAACGAAAAGGGAGCACTCAATGCCATTTATGCTTTACAAATACTAACAGAAAGAGCTTTAGAAGTACAGAAAGATCTCTACTTATGATTCATCGATTACACCAAGGCATTCGACAAGGTGAAACATAATGAAATTATTAAAATGCTTGAAGACATCAATATAGACGGCAAAGACTTGAGGATTGTAAAACATCTATACTGGCAGCAAGAAGCAGCAATTCGAGTTGAAAATAGAACTGGAAAATATCAATCTGTAAAACAAGAGGTGCGACAAGGATGTGTACTATCTCCAGACCTTTTTTCTCTGTACAGCGAGAATATTCTAAGAACTATCATCACAGAACCAGGCATAAAAATTGGAGGATACAATATTGACAACTTTCGGTATGCTGATGACACAGTACTGATAGCTGAGAACCAAAAAGACCTGCAAAATCTCTTGGATAAAGTCGTTAAAGGAAGAGAACAGAAAGGCTTTACTTTAAACATCAAAAAGACAGACTATGGTTATATTTAAGAAAGAGAATCCACCAATATACAGTATAAAATTAAACAGAACTATTCACAAGCAGGTGCAGAAATTCAAATACCTTGCAGCAGTAATAACTTCAGATGGGAAATGAAGAACAGAAATTAGGAACAGAATAGGCCAAGCAAAGACTGCATTTCAGAGAATGAGAAACATATTATCCAACACGTCTTTATCAATGAATGTTAGAAAACGAGTCCTAAAATGCTGTATTGAACCTATCTTATTATATGGAAGTGAATCATGGACAATAGGCAGGTCTGCACAAAAATCATTGGAAGCAGCAGAAATGTGGTTTATTAGAAGAATGTTGCGAATCCCCTGGACAGCAAAAATAACTAATGAAGAATATATGAGAAGAGCTGGAGAGACAAAAAAATATCGTCAAAAAATAAGAGAGAGACAATGTACTTTCATAGGACATACAATGAGAAGAGGGGGCATTGAAAATATTATAACAACAGGAAAAATAGAAGGAAGAATATCAAGAAGAAGACCAAGAGAAATGATACTGGACAGCCTGACGGGATGGTGTGAGAGGAGATCACAAACTGAGCTGATGGCATGCATGAAGGATCGTGTACTCTGGAGAAGCATAATAGCCAACCCCAGTTGGCACGGCACCTGATGATGATGATGATGATGATGATGATGATGCATGCATGCATGTAAGTATGTATGTATGTGTGTGTATATATATATGCTGATGCATCCGTTTCCAGATTATCAACGATGTTTTGCAGCCACCTTCGCCTTGGTCTTCCTCTCTTTCTTTTTTCTAGAATGTATCTTTCCAAGACTTTATTTATCCTATTATGTATCCTTCCAAGACAGTCTTCTCTAAATTCTCATGACGTTTAATATGTCCAAAATATTTAAGTTTTCTCTCTTTAATCCTCTTTACCAGCCAACCTTCTTCAATATTAAGTTCTTGTTGTAAGGATGTATTTTTGTTTCTTTTTTTGTGACAGTGATATTTTAAGAACTCTTCATCAAAAGCATTTATATGTTTCTCAGCTGTTTTGTTAAGTGTCCAGGTCTCACAGGCATATGCTGGGATGGAAAGATGCATGCCCTTTAAAATATTATTTTTGTAGTTTCTGTCTGTTCCTCGCCACAGCTTCTTTATTTTTATTTTTTGAAGAGCGATAGATTTCCTCTTTGTAATTTCTCTCATTGCATCTCCATTATTAGTTAGTAATGAACCACTGTATTCAAAACTCTCCACCTCTTCCATTTTTCCTTTTTGATAATATATTTTTCAGCTGCCTTGTTTGTTTTGTCGGTTGTCATCAATTTAGTTTTCTTTGCATTAAGATAAAGGTTTTGTTCTTCACTATTCTTACGGACTGACATAATTAGTTTTCCTATTACTTTTTGCAGTGATATTAATTGTATCACAAGTGTTGAAAATCATTTTTTTCCATTATTTCCCAAACTTTCAGGTGTTGTACGAGGGGAAGTCACTAAGTAACTCGCAAATGCCTGTTACAAAAAAAAAAAACAAAAAACTAAATGCGACAGTAATTTGAAAACTTTTAATTTTTCAACATACATTATTCCCCTATTTCTCAACGTAATCGCCACCAACATTGATACATTTGTTCCACCGTGTAATCAGTGATGCAATACCCATGGCATATAAATCGGGAGTCCGATTTCTGAACATTTTTTTTTTTTACTTCTGTTTCCACGTCTTCGTCACTCGAGAATCTTCTCCCGCCAAGGTGGTTTTTCAATGGACCAAACAGGTGAAAATCACTTGGAGCTAAGTCAGGACTATAGGGTGGATGTTCAAGAACTTCCCAACCCAACTGGCTAATTTTCTCTTGGGTTAACCGAGCCGTATGTGGTCTGGCATTGTCATGAAGGAGAAGCACACCTTTAGTCAGCAGACCAGGACGTTTTCTTCGAATTGCATCCCGTAGCATCGACAGAACTTCACAGTACGATACATAATTCACACTGTCACCATACTTCTGGAACTTGGTTAACAACACTCCTTGATAATCTCAGAACAATGTCAGCATAACCTTCCCCGCAGAAGGCGGACTTTGTCAACAATTTCGGTGCATCCCTGAGAAAATTCTTTTACACAGTTATAGACCGCTTTACGTGATAAACACTTTTCAACATAAACTGTAATCATTTCCTTATGAATGTCCTCAACTTAATGTCCTTAGCCCACAAAAATCGCACTACACTTTTCTGTTTTTCTGTGGTACACACTAACAGTTAGGTAGCCAATTTGGTATTGCTTTGCGCATGCGCAAATAACTCCCAGTGCCCCCTGCATACAACTATTGTAAAGTTGGATGATGGTACTATCTAAGGATATACTTAGATACTACCTGATAACTGCCACTGATAAAATATTTCAATTTGCGAGTTACTTAATGACTTCCCCTCGTACACAATCAAATGCCTTTCAATAGTCTATACAAGATAAATATAGATTCACATTAATTTTCTGCATTTCTCTATCATTAATTAATCTTATATTGAATACATAATCTCTTGTTCCTCTTCCTTGCCTGAAACCAGCTAGGACCATTTTGACTTCTTCTTCTATTTTCTTACGAAGTCTTCCCATTATGATTTTAAATGGAATTTTACTGGCATGACTAATCAGGGCAACGGTTCTGTAGTTTGTGCATAATTTCAAGTTATCCTTTTTTGGCAGTGGTATGAATACATTTCTTTTCCATTCTTTTGATCAAATACCCGAATGCCATATCTTTTTACATGGTGCATGACAGATTGTAGCACATTCCTTTTCTCTTGCTTTAATAATTTCAGCTGTTGTCTCATCACATCCTGGTGATTTACCATTTTTCATCTACTATTGCTAACTTATACAATATTAATCTGTAAAGCTCAGACCATTACTGTTACTGACGCCAGCTTCACACATAATTACCTAAATACACAGTGGTTTGTGTCAGAACTTAAGTTTCTGCATGGAACAGGCATTATTCGTTCCAAAACTTTGATCCTTAACTTTAACAAATTTTAAGTATATAATTTTCTCCCATAAACTGAATGTATCGCATTGTCACATACATTTTGCTGTGATCACTTCAGATTTGTTTCATTGGCTCTTTTATGCACTATTGTAGTCTTTTAGTAGGCCTGATTCACTGAATAGTTTATTTATCCTTACTTCCTGGACTGAAGTTTTAAGGCGTTGTGGTGCTGTTACAGTAAAGTTACAGTGTAAAATTACTATCATATGTAAAATCGTGTCTTCGAAATAAAGAGAAAAACTTGATAAGGGACACAACTATGGTGCGTCAATGAAATATTGGAGAGCACTAAAAAGTTACAGATAGTGTTTCCTGTTACAGTGTTGTATGGCCATACTTTGAGAAGATCTTAAACAAAGCACATTTAAACATAAGAGAAAGAAAAATGACAAGAGAATTACCGGGACTCGAACCCCGTACTTCGTTAGGACGAGCAGTCGTCTAGCCACGAGAGAACAGTACATTAATCAGCTTTGTTTTCTAGCACCTGGTTTTTAAAAATGATTTTATCAACGTCTAATCATATAATACTGTGCTCTTTTACTTTATTGTCAGGGTCTAATCATAATCATACAATACTGTGCTCTTTTACTTCATTGTCAGGGTCTAATCATAATCATACAATACTGTGCTCTTTTACTTTAGTGTCAGGGTCTAATCATAATCATACAATACTGTGCTCTTTTACTGTATTGTGCGAAAACTTTGTTGTTTACTATTTGTGAACATTTATATCTGTTACTGTTACAGTGCTGTTTGAGAATCTAGATATTCTTACCGATATATTATTCGCCTTTTCTTAGTTTCAAGTATCCCATCTACTTTCATTTAAAAAAAAATTCATGACTGAACATGAATCAATGCATGACTGAGCACAGTCAGTGATACAAGTACTTTCATAAGAGATAATGCACTCATTTAACTTCAGGGGAATTTAGGTATATTCCGCCATTTCTGATATCGCTATTCTGTCTACTGTGATGTATATGCTTCTATATTCTGTTCTCTTTCCCCCCTCTGTCTGTCTGTCTGTCTGTATGTCTGTTTGTCTGTCTGTCTGTCTGTCTGTCTCTCTCTCTCTCTCTCTCTCTCTCTCTCTCTCAAACATACACACACAGACACACTTTGTCTTTCATATATACAATGATTTTCTTATCAGTCGCACGCTTTTCATATGCTTGGTAATTATTTGAACAAACTTTGAATTATTTGAACACTTTAAGTACTTTATCGTAATCACAATCACAAGGCGAATACATCGATATAACTTCTAATAATCAATTCTTTCTGGAACCACAGCTGAAAAAACGCGTCCTCACTGCTTGAGCACAGATAGGAGAGAGTAGACAAACGAAAATAGTGGTAGGGCTCATTGCTGCATATAAAGTTCGCCTACATTCCTTTCTATTCCTAATCTTCTCTCTCCAGTTAGTGATAGTAATTTCTTTTATTTCCTCTTCTATGTTGTCTCTCCATCTCTGTCTTGATCTGCTTTTCGGTCTTGTTTCCGTTGTCTCTTGTGCATACATCATAGTTTTAACATTCCTCTACACCTCAACGTTTGGCTCTTTGAAATAAACAGAAAAACTTCAGAAGAAGGGACAGAACTACGTTAGTCGGGTACCTTCATTTAACATTAGTGCATCAATGAAATGTCGGAGAGCATTAGAAAGCGAAGGGACTATGAAAGTCTGAGAGATGATTATCCATTTCGCGTTGATCTTTAATCACGTCGTTAGTCATCTTTAACCACGCCCTTAGTCATCTTTAACCACGCCCTTAGTCATCTTTAACCACGCCCTTACACCGTTAGTCTTCAGTTTATGCCCTTAGCCTGGCGTGGTTCTTTGTTTATTAAATACTGGTATATGTTGTAATAAGAGGAGACAGTCTTGGAAGGGTACACAATGGGAAAAAGAAAGAGAGCAAGACAAAGGCGAAGATGGCTGTAAGACTCGTTGATGATCTGCCAATGGATGCATCAGCGGCAGGCCATCTTGCTCACAACCGAGAGACCTACGGAAGAGGGAAGCAAAGTTCCGCAAGGGACATGCAAATGACTGACTGACTGACTGACTGATAATATGTCGTTGCTATTTTGTTGTATTTTAACGATTAATTACCCCGTGCAGACTCAGTCTTAATTTATGTATATATATATATAGTGTGTGTGTGTTCTTAAATCATGGTGCGGTTTGAAATTCATACAAAGTATCAAAACTAAATATAGCCAGGCCGTAATATCAACATTACATTCAATAGCAGCTGAAATACTTTTTGGGATTTGTGCATTTGGTTTCGGATTTGTAGCCAGTCACGCGTGACGCATTACAAAACATCATTCCGCCAAGATGTGACGCATCACTTGATGACGGCTACAGCGCAGAGGGATTCAGTGTGGTTTTGGTTTGCCAACTTCGAATCTGTGATTCTTGTTAAATGTGTTCTTTGGCTTGCCAAATTCGAATCTGTGACTCTTGTTCAGTGTGTTCTTTGGCTTGCTAACTTCGAATCTGTGACTCTTGTTCAGTGTGTTCTTTGGCTTGCTAAATTCGAATCTGTGACTCTTGTTCAGCGTAAATATCTGCACACGTTTAATGACATTCGTCGTTGGGATCGCTGGTTTAATTAAGGAAACTGCTAGCCTGTTACTCAGACAGCAATCTCACAGGCCATCTGTTAGTGACCAGCTGATTGAAACTGTATGAGATGGCTACCTAGGAAGCCCAAAACATCAGTGCGTAAATGTGCTCAGAAGCTAGGCCTTAAAAGATCACTACACTCCATAAGATTCTAAAGAATGATTTATGTGCAGACCTGCCTATTGTCCATGATTCACGTCCATGTAACAAGATAGGTTCAATATAGCATTAGACTCGTTTTCTAACATTCATTGATAAGGATGTGTTGCTAATATGTTTCTCATTCTCTGAAATGCAGTCTTTGCTTGGCCTATTCTGTTCCTAATTTCCGTTCTGCATTTTCCATCTGAAGTTATTACTGCTCCAGTGTATCTGGATTTCTGCACCTGCTTTAGAATAATTCCGTTGAATTGTATACTGCATGTTGGTGGATTCTGTTTCTTAGATATAACCATAGTCTCTGTCTTTTTTATGTTTAGAGTAAGGCCTTCCTGTTCACTTTCTTTGTTGACTTTATCCATGAGATTTTGCAGGTTCTGGAATCCCCCCCCCCCCCCGTGTATATGAGGGTTGGGCAAGAAGGGGGTACAGTATGTGCATTGCTCTGAGCTCAGAAGGCAGAGGAAGGTCGGGAGGAGGAAGGGAACGGGGTCGAGGGTCAAAGGCTTAAATGGGACACGGATAGCCAGTTAAGTGAAACGCCAAAGAACTCCAGTGGCTAAATGTGGAATAGGGCAGAGGGCCTCAACATAGTTTTACACTACCTTACAAAATTCTCTCAGAAGCCCCGCCAACATGTCACTTAATAAAGTTGTCAGCGTCGATGTTTACTCAATGCGAAAGTAGTCCAGAGTAACACACAGCCACTCGAGCCTGTCTACAACCCTGGAGGTCAAAGTTCAGTTCTTTTGCTAGCAAGGCTTGCTACACATGAGTGCGTCGACTATTGATTTAGTGATTTAGGGCCACAATGTGTTAGGCTGTCGCTGATATTCTTACTGAAAATTATTTATATGTAGGTCGCCCTAAGGATGCGTGCTAATGTCAGTGTTTTTAGTTCTGTTAAGTGATTCTTTAAAAGACGATATATTCAACTGTTTCTTCCATTTGAAATAAATGTTTATTTAGTTATGCTTTCCACGGTCTCCAAGCTAGAGCATATATGCTACCACTCTGTGGCAGCAAAGAAAAGAAAGAAAAGGTTCTTTTGTAGCCCGAAAATGAAGGCCATGAATTACCGCATTCACAGTCGGTTTCATATTACCTCACTACTCAGAGATTTTCTTTCGAATCACTTTCTGCAAGTCAGCGTGCCGTAGACAGATTTGGGCCTAAACAAGAAAATTTCTTGGATGTTTTCGTAGTCACAGAGTTTCACATAAGGTATGGCGGTTTTCTTTATAAGAGCAGTGTAATGGAAAATCTTGCCTATTTTCTGACGTGGAGGCAGTTTAGTTTTCTCCATATACATTCACAATCTGTGTATCTTATCTTATATCCTTCCCGTGCCGTTAAACGTCACATAGGGCTCGGAAAGTAGTTCGCCAATTTTTCCTGTCTTCAGCGAGTCTTTCAACCTCATCAAGGGATTTTATGCCTGTTTTGGCCTCTCTTAACAATGTCCTCTTCAGTGTTTCCCGCGGTATGCCTCTTTTTCTTTGGTCTGTTGTGTTCCACTTGATAGCTTGTTTTGGGGATTCTCTGATCGTTTCTTCTCATCACGTGACCAACATATGTCCATTTCCTTTTCCTGATCACCCATGAGACTGGGTGTTGTTCAGTCATCTGTCTTATCTCTGCATTGTTCTTGAATTCGTTCAACTTGATGCCGAGTATTTTCCTTATGCATTTGTTTTCAAAAGAGTCTACTTTCTTTTCTATTTCTGTAGTTGTTTTCCAGCTTTCGCATGCATAAATGAGGGTGGATATTACATTTGAATTGAATAGTCTTAACTTGGTTTTTGTGCTTATAACTTTTGAATTCCATATGTTCTCAAGATTCTTGAAGATCAATGCTGCTTTTGCAATTCTAATTCTAACTTCCTTTCTAGTGTCACCATCCTGGTCTGTGTAGCTGCCAAGGTGTGCAAATTGATTGACTTCTTCAATATCTGTCTCTTCTATGTGTATTTTTCCATTTTGATTAATGGGAATTTTCATTATTGTTATTATGTCTTTGTTAATTTCAAGTCCTATTTTGCTAGCCAGTGAAGACAGGCTATCTGTTTTTTCTTGCATGGAATTCACATTGTTACTGATAAGAGTTATGTTATCATCAAAATCAAGATCTTTTAGTTGGGTCCCATGTACCCAGTCAATACCTGTGTTACTTGTGAAGCATTTTTTTCATGATGAAGTCTATTGTAATCCCAAAAAATAAGGAGACAGTATACATCCTTGTTTCACCCCTGTTTCAATCTGGAACCATTCTCTCTTCCCTTCTTCTGTCTTGACTGCACAAACATATCCACTGTAGAAGTCTTTAATGATGTTGACAATTTTAGATGGTATTCCATGTAGACTTAAAATTCTCCATAATGAATCTCTGTGTATGCTATTAATTGCCTTTTTAAAGTCTATGAAGTTCAATATTAATGGTTTCTGCTTTTCAATATGTTCTTCAAGTATTATTCTTAGAGTAAAGATCTAGTCGAGATAGCTTCTCCCTGTTCGAAATCCTGCTTGCTCTTTTATCATTGCGATATCCAGTATATCTGTTCAAAATGACCTTGCAAAATACTTTTGACACAACTGATACTAACGTTACTCCTCTCCAATTGTTACAGTCACTAAGGTTGCCTTTTTTTGGTATTTTAACAATGATTCCTTTTTTTTCCATTTAGAAGGGACCTTTTCTTCTTTCCAAATCTTATTAAACATTCTCTGTAGTTGTCTCGTGTTGTCACTGTTGACAGCTTTTAGCATTTCTTCATCTGCAGCTTGTTTGTTAGCCATTAAATTCATTGGTGTTTCAATTTCATGCAATTTAATTTCATCTAGGTTGACATTTAGTTGTGGGGCTGGTAAGTCGGTTTCAAGGTTTAACATTTCTTTTGGGTGTGGTCGATTAAGTATTTCTTGGAAGTGTTCAGCCCATCTTTACTTTTGGTCTTTACTTGATGTTAGTAGGGTTCTAGTTTTGCTAAGGATTGGTCTTTCTTTAGATAATAATAGTACCTTTTAGCCTCTTTTGTATGTTATATAAAGTTTTGCTGTCTCCTATTTTTGCTTCTTTTTCCGCCTCTTTTGCTATATTGTCTATGTACTCTCTTTTATTCCTTCTAGCTGAACTTTTTATTTTCTTGTCTAGTTCTTTGTATGTTGCTTTCACCAGATCTTTTCCAAGATCTGTTTTTACATTCAACATGTCTAATTTGACTGCTCGTCTTTCATGTATGTGCTTCCATGCGTTGTCTGATATCCATGCTTTTCTATCTGGGTTTTTTCAGCCAGCACTTGCTTTTGCTGCTGTGATTATGGCTGTGCTGTAAGAATTCCATAATTCATCTATACCTATCTCCTCAACTTCACTGAGTGTTGTGGAATGATTGGCAAGTTCCTGATTGAAATTACTGTTAGTATTCTCTCCTACAGGAGTGCTGTTTGGGAGGCAAAGGTCCGCAAGGGACATGCAAATGAATGAGTGAATGAATGAATTCTCTTCTTGTAGGCTGTGGTTGTTTATCTTTCTGTGTAATGATTTCTTGTGTTGTCTTTTCAATTTTAGTTTTATTTTCCCTATGCACAGGTTTGATCACTGTTAACATCTGAACTCCTATAAGCTTTTACATCTATCAGAAATGTTCTGTATTGCTTTCTAATACAAAAATGATCTGTATGGTTTCTAGTTCTATCATCTGGAGATATCCATGTTGTTTTATGTATCTTTATGTGTAGAAATATTGTGCCTCCAATGACCATGCCCTCTGTGAGACATCTCTCTCTCTGAACCTTAAGTGCCCAGGGCACATGGGGCTTCCGCAAGGGTTGTCCACAAATGCCTGTCCTTTGCCTTTTTTTCTGCTCTTGCCCAGGTGAGCCCTCTATTGCTCAACATCCTTTCTGTTGTTCTTCTCCATGTCTCTTTTGGTCTACCCTTACTTCTGTTCCCCTGTGGTGTCCATCTTAGTGCTATTTTTGGTAGTGAGTTGTCAGTCATTCGGAACACATGTCCCAACCATCGCCAGCGTCTTTCCTCAATAATTGTTGTCAGTGGTTTCATCTGCATTTCTGCTAATAAGATGTTATTTCTTATGGTGTTTGGCCAAAATATTTGTCTAATTCTTCGTAAACATTTAGTCTGGAAAGAATTCAACTTGTTTTCTATGGTTTTGGTGATTTTCCAGCATTCACTTCCATAGAGTAGTACACTTAGAACATTACTCTTAAATATCCTGATTTTCATATTTATGCTTAGTTTTTTTGATTCCCATATATTCTGCAGCATTGCAAAAGCCTGGTTTGCTCTAGTAAGTCTGCTGTTGATGTCCTCTGTGCTGTCTCCATTTTCTACTACTCTGCTGCCAAGGTATATAAATTCGTTGACCTCCTCCACTAACTTGTTATCTACTCTGAGTACATTTCTGTTGTTCACATTTTGCTTCATTAACTTTGTCTTTCCTACGTTGATCTTTAGTCCTATGTTGTTTGCATTCTGAGTTAGCTTGTTTATTTTCTCTTGCATATCTTTGTGACTGCTTGATAATAGACAAATGTCGTCCGCAAAGTCAAGGTCCTCCAGCACTGTGTCAAAAGTCCATTGTAATCCTCTGCGTTTGTCTGATGTTGCCTCCTTCATTAACCAGTCTACTGCCAAGATAAATAATGTTGGTGATAGTACACATCCCTGTTTCACTCCTGTTTGTACCCTAAAGCTGCTGGAGGTATGTTCTCCACAGATAACTTTGCACTGAAAACCCTCGTATAGGGCTTTGATTACATTTACTATTTTATGGGGGAGGCCATGCCATCTTAGGATTTTCCACAGTGCATCTCTGTTGACACTGTCAAAGGCTTTCTCAAAATCTATGAGTAATGCATATGTTGTGCTATGCCACTCATTTGCCTGTTCTAATATTTGTCTAAGTACAAATATGTGGTCTATGCATGATCTTCCTTTCCTAAATCCTGCCTGCTCTTTCTGAAGTTTTTCCTCAAGTGTTGGTACAATTCTGTTGATGATTATTCTGCAAAATACTTTACTGGTGAGTGGCAGTAGGGTAATGCCTCTCCAGTTCCCGCAATCTCTGAGGTCACCCTTCTTTGGTAGTTTTACTATAAGCCCATTTTTCCACTCCTCTGGGGCTTTTTCTAGATCCCAAATTTGTTGTAATATCCGGAAAAGTTGTTTTGGTGTTTCTGTTTCTTCTGCTTTCAACATCTCAGCAGTCACTTCATCTTCACCTGGTGCCCTGTCTGATTTTAGCTTCTTTATCGCCTCCTTTACTTCATTTATTGTTATTGGTCCTGTATTGATGTTTAGTTCTGTTTTTGCTTCAGGTATGTCTATTGTTTGTGCTGCTTGTGTTCTGTTTAGTAGGGTGTTAAAGTGTTCCCTCCATCTTTCAATTTTTTCTCTTTCTCCACTGACCAGTTGTCCATTTTGTGTTCTTACTGCACTTTCACATCTTGTGTTGAAGTTACCTGTCATCTGCTTTGTGATTTTATATATGGTTTTCATGTCATTTGTATATGCTGCTTTCTCTGCTGTTTCTGCTAAGTTGTCATAATATTGACGTTTATCTTGACGGCATGATTCCTTCACTTCTTTGTCTTTTTGTGCATAATTACTTAAAACTTGTTCTTTAAGCCGTTGTGATTTGGTGTTCAGTAATTTTTTCTTGATTTCTTTTCTTTGCTCTATCTTTTCCCTTGTGGTCTCGCTTATCCATTCCTCTTTTCTCCTTTTCCGATATCCCAGCACCTCTTTTGCTGTTTCCTGTAGTGTTTTATTGAACTCTAATATGGACATTTCTGCTTTGTCTTGTAGGACACTGAAGTGGTTCTTAAGTACTATTGAGAATTCATTTCTTGTTTGCTGGTCTATCAGTTTTCTTGTATCAAAATGTATCTTTCTGTGTTCTCCGATTTTGGCTTTCCTTAATTTTAGTTTTATTTTTGCTACCAGAAGGTTGTGATCACTTCCTACATCTGCTCCTTTCCTTGCTCGCACATCTTGTAGTGACCGTTTCCACTTGTTATTTATTAGTATGTGATCGATTTGGTTTTCTGTGGTTTTATCTGGTGACCTCCAAGTCACCTTATGGATGTTTTTGTGTTGGAAAATTGTCCCTCCAATGGTCATCATGTTTTCTTCACAGAAACTGCACAGTCTTTCTCCATTTTCATTTATTTCTCCGATTCCTTCTCTTCCCATGATTCTTCTTCTATCTTCATTTCCTTCACCTACCTTTGCATTGAAGTCGCCCAAGATGAGTAGCATATCATGCTTGGGTATTGTTTCTACTGTTGCTTGGAGGCTGTTGTAAAAATCTTCTTTTAATTCCTCTTCAGCTGCTTCTGTTGGTGCATAACAAACTATAATAGACAGCTTCGTGAATCTTGAGTTGAATCGTGCATATAATAATCTCTCATTTATTGGGGTCCATTTCAGCAATGCTCTTGATGCTTCTTTTGTTATAATCAATGCTACTCCTCCTTCATGAAGATCTTCTTTACCTGACCATATTATTGTATCTTCTGTGTGCTGTGTTGTTAATTTCCTTCTGCCTTGTCCTGTCCATCTTGCTTCTTGTATTCCTAGTATGTCTAGTTCTGTGAGACATATTTCAATTAATCTTTCTCCGTTCTGATTAACCATGTCAGTTCCTTCTTTCCCCATTACTTTTTCAACGTCAGTGTTATCATTCCCTACCTTAGCGTTGAAGTCCCCCATAGCAATTAGGATGTCGTGTTTAAGGACTTTATTGATGATTTGTTGTAGTTGGTGATATAAATCGTCTTTCACATCATCTGCATCATTCGTGGGTGCATAACATTGTATTATTGTCATTCTTCTGTGTCTTAGGTTGTATCGTGCTTTTATTATACGACTGTTCACTGGTTCCCATTCTACAAGGCTCTTTGCTGCTACGTTTGACATAATAATACCCACCCCATCTCGATGTTTACCGTTGTTTCTGCTTGAGTGTATTATTAACTTACCGTTTTCCGCCAATCTTTTACCTGCTTCTGGCCATCGCATTTCACTGATGCCCAGTATGTCTAGATGGTATCTCTCCATTTCTTTAATGACCTGAGTAGTTTTTGTTGGTGCTGCCATCGTTCTCACATTCCAGAATCCAATCTTTGTCAAATGCTTGGGGCCGACGAATGAGCTATTCTGATGAGTTTCCGTAACGATATCTTTTTTTCCCATTTGGAGTCACCTCTAGATAGGTCCATGGATAAGGTTGTTGGCTTTATGCCCAACTTTGTGTATAGGGAAATTAAAACTAAAACTGAAAAGCCAACACAGAAAATCAATACACAGAAAGATAAACAGTCAAAGCCTACAAAAAGAGAATACTAACAGTAATTTCAATCAAGAACTTGCCAATCATTCCATAACACTCATTTAAGTAGAGGAGATAGGTATAGATGAATTATGGAATTCTTACAGCACAGCCATAATCACAGCAGCAAAAGCAAGTGCTGGCTGAAAAAACCCAGATAGAAAAGCATGGATATCAGACAACGCATGGAAGTACATACATGAAAGACGAGCAGCCAAATTAGACATGTTGAATGTAAAAACAGATCTTGGAAAAGATTTGGCCATAGCAACATACAAAGAAATAGACAAGAAAGTAAACAGTTCAGCTAGAAGGGATTAAAGAAAATACATAGACAGTATGGTGAAAGAGACAGAGAAAGCAGCAAAACTTTATATAGCATACAAAAGAGCTAAAAGGTACTATTACATCTAAAGAAAGACCAGTCCTTAGCAAAATTGCAACCCTATTAACATCAAGTAAAGACCAAAAGTAAAGATGGGCTGAACACTTCGAAGAAATACTTAATCGACCACACCCAAAAGAATTGATAAACCTTGAAATTGACTTACCAATCCTACAAATGAATGTCAACCTAGATGAAATTAAATTGCATGAAATTGAACCAGCAATGAATTTAATGGCTAACAGATGAAGATGAAATAACACCTGAAATGCTAAAAGCTATCAATAGTGACAACATGAGACAACTACAGAGAATGTTTAACAAGATTTGGAAAGAAGAAAAGGTCCCTTCTAAATGGAAAAAAGGAATCATTGTTAAAATACCAAAAAAAAGGTAACCTAAGTGACTGTAACAATTGGAGAGGAGTAACGTTAGTATCAGTTGTGTCAAAAGTATTTTGCAAGGTCATTTTGTATAGACTTAAAGATACACTGGATACCGCAATGAGAAAAGAGCAAGCAGGATTTCGAAAAGAGAGGAGCTGTCTCGACTAAATCTTTACTTTAAGAATAATACTTGAAGAACATATTGAAAAGCAGAAACCATTAATACTGAACTTCATAGACTTTAAAAAGGCATTTGATAGCATACACAGAGATTCATTGTGGAGAATTTTAAGTCAATATGGAATACCATCTAAAATTGTCATCATCATTATGGACCACTACAATGGATATGTTTGTGCAGTCAAAACAGAAGAAGGGATGAGTGAATAGTTCCAGATTGAAACAGGTGTGAAACAAGGATGTATACTGTCTCCTTTACTTTTTGGAATTGCAATAGATTTCATCATGAAAAAATGCTGCACAAGTAACACAGGTATTGATTGAGTACATGGGACCCAACTAGAAGATTTTGATTTTGCTGATGACATAACTCTTATCAGTAACAATGTGAATTCCGTGCAAGAAAAAACAGATATCCTGCATTCACTGGCTAGCAAAATAGGACTTGAAATTAACAAGGACAAAACAAAATAATGAAACTTTCCATTAATTAAAATGGAAAAATACACGTAGAAGGGACAGCTGTTGAAGAAGTCAATCAATTTACATACCTTGGCAGCTACATAGACCAGGATGGTGACACCAGAAAGAAAGTTAGAATTAGAATTGCAAAAGCAGCATTGATCTTCAAGAATCTTGAGAATATATGGCGTTCAGAAAAACCAAGTTAAGACTATTCAATTCAAATGTAATATCCACCCTCATTTATGCATGTGAAAGCTGGAGAACGACTAAAGAAATAGACAAGAAATTAGACTCTTTTGAAAACAAATGCATAAGGAAAATACTCGACATCAAGTGGAATGAATTCAAGAACAATGCAGAGATAAGACAGATGACTGAACAACAACCAGTCTCATGGGTGATCAGGAAAAGGAAATGGACATATGTTGGTCACGTGATGAGAAGAAACGATCAGAGAATCCCAAAACAAGCTATCAAGTGGAACACAACAGACCAAAGAAAAAGAGGCATACCGCGGGAAACACTGAAGAGGACATTGTTAAGAGAGGCCAAATTAACAGGCATAAACTCCATTGATGAGGTTGAAAAGCTCACCAAAAACAGGAAAAATTAGCGAACTACCTTGCGAGCTCTATGTGACATTTATCTGCACGGGAAGTATATAAGATAAGATATACATTTATCAACAGTTACCACTCAGTATTAAGTGTTATGTTTCATTCCGTTTGTAGTGAATTGTATCATAGTATAATGCTGGTTTTCCAGTTTTATTTTTCAATTTATGCCAAATATGAGCTTAGCTCAGTCATTTATGCACTTCTGTGAAAAAACCTATACTGAAAAACAAATAAATCACAACTGAAACAAAAAGAGCACAGTACAACACAAATTTTCCTCCCAGATATGTGCTATCAGTGTCAAACACAGACACTAACAGAAAAACACAAGGAAAATCATTATAACAGAAATATGTTTATGGAGAATACTAAATGTGACAAGAAAAGGGCAAATAAGAAATAACACCATCAGGGCATAGGTTGGAGAAACACCAGTATTACATCCAGAAACAAGTCAAATGGTTTGGCCACATTACACAACTACTGCCAGACAGTCAGTCATTTGCTGTCCCTTGCGGAACTTTGCCACCCTAACAGCTCTCCTATAGGCCTTTTGGTTGTAAGCAAGATGCCCAGCTGGTGATGCGTCCATTCGCAGATCATCAGTGATGTCTTGCAGCCATCTTTACCTTGGTCTTCCTCTCTTTCTTTTTACAATTATGTATCCTCCCAAGACAGTCTTCTCTAAACTATCATGATGTTTAATATGTCCAAAATATTTAAGCTTTCTCTTTTTCACAAGACAGTATACCACAAAAAAAAAATTCACACTAACATTTGTAGGTGATAGAGGGAGAGGCTGCCCACGATTGAGATGGAGAGAGGAAATTACAGAAACCTTAAATATCACATCACATGAAGCAAAGTGCTGAGCCTTATCAGGATGTCTGTTTGTCCTCTCAACACTGAGAGGCATTTGAGAAAGGAAGCAAGTGAAAGAAGAAGTCACTGAGACTTCATCTTATACCTGGAGTATGTCTGCTAAGACTTCATCTTATACCTAGGGTATGTCTGCTGAGACTTCATCTTATTCTTGGGGTATGTCTGCTGAGATTTCATTTTATTCCTGGGGTATGTCTGCTGAGACTTCATCTTATACTTGGGGTATGTCTGCTGAGACTTCATCTTATACCTAGGGTATGTCTGCTGAGACTTCATCTTATTCTTGGGGTATGTCTGCTGAGATTTCATTTTATTCCTGGGGTATGTCTGCTGAGACTTCATCTTATACTTGGGGTATGTCTGCTGAGACTTCATCTTATACCTGGGGTATGTCTGCTGAGACTTCATTTTATTCCTGGGGTATGTCTCCAGGTAAATATATTTTCACTGAGTAAACATACGAGTAACTTTGTTTCTGAATAACCCATCCATTTATACCTTTATTATTATTATTATTTTACTGAATGTAACACAGTGTAGCACTTCTTTCTTCAGGATGTCCACAGTGTATATGTCTGTAGTAACAGCTTTCTAATGTTTTTTTTTTTGGTGTAAAAGAAATCTGTTTGTAGATTTGTAAATGAAGGAATGAAAATTCTTGAATGATGTGCATTGTCAGTTTGAAGCTAGATATTGTCATTATTATATTATTTTTGTTATGTTGTGTGAAACACAGAATTGCAGTCACTTCCAGCACACACTGTGAAATAAGTAGTTCCCCTAAAGGACTGCATCACTTTTTGAATACCCTGTATGTATATACTCTTTCTCACTTTCTTTGTCTTGTATGTTTTTATGTTTTTGTATGATTAAGGTGTAAATTGAAACATTGCAGCTGTGTGTTTTATTATGTGATTAATCATGTTCTTGAACACCCTTTTGCAATGTTTGTTGTGGGATTGCATTGACACAATTCTGAATGTTTGCTTCCAGCAGAGTACAGCCACAAGATGGATGATTTGTTTGAAGAAATTGTTCTTTACTTTTCTGAGCAGACCTCCTGTGTCCAAGCATAACTGCTGGAGTGGATGTATTGCATGACAGTGAGTACCCACTGCTGCATCATGTAACTGCTGGAGTGGATGTATTGCATGACAGTGAGTGCCCACTGCTGCATCATATAACTGCTGGAGTGGATGTATTGCATGACAGTGAGTGCCCACTGCTGCATCATATAACTGCTGGAGTGGATGTATTGCATGACAGTGAGTGCCCACTGCTGCATCATATAACTGCTGGAGTGGATGTATTGCATGACAGTGAGTGCCCACTGCTGCATCATATAACTGCTGGAGTGGATGTATTGCATGACAGTGAGTGCCCACTGCTGCATCATATAACTGCTGGAGTGGATGTATTGCGTGACAGTGAGTGCCCACTGCTGCATCATATAACTGCTGGAGTGGATGTATTGCATGACAGTGAGTACCCACTGCTGCATCATATAACTGCTGGAGTGGATGTATTGCATGACAGTGAGTGCCCACTGCTGCATCATATAACTGCTGGAGTGGATGTATTGCATGACAGTGAGTACCCACTGCTGCATCATATAACTGCTGGAGTGGATGTACTGCGTGACAGTGAGTACCCACTGCTGCATCATGTACCCCAAGGCTACTTAATGTTCTTCACCACCTTGACACAAAAAAAAAGAAGCCAAAACATTCTCTTATAGGATCTCATCACTTTTTGAACACCCTCTGTGTGTGTGGATGTGTGTGCGAGTTGTTTATTAGTTTATTTGTTTTATTTTCTTTCCCTTTTTTGTATGTTTTTGCACAATCAAGGTGTAAACCAAAACATTACAACTATGTGCTCGTTAAGTAATAAAATTGTTCTTTCTCTTTCTCCAAATAGTCCTAATATTAAAAATTCAGAACAATAGGAATGACAAATGTTATTCCATTTGGAGGAGCTATAGAACACTGAAAAAACAACTATAAGAAGAGGAAAGCAATCAAAATTCTTTCTACCTGTTGTTAGAAGGAAGCAGTTAGAGGACCTGATAATCACTGGAATATTTAAGTTCTGAGGGAAGTGACAGAAGCAGTGGAAAATATTGAGACTGGTTGATCAAGTGGCACAAGAAAGAATCAGAAGGATTTCATTAGAATAGCTATGAACTGAGCAAAGTGGACAAGCATGCCTGCTCCTACCCGTCAAACCTGCTCCTACCTGTCAAACCTGCTCCTACCTGTCAAACTGGCATATACTGATGATGAAAAAGTAGTATCAGCTGAAACTGATGTAACATATATAAGTACATACGTACTTACCAATCAGGGCTGTAAGTTTGTTTTTTTTTTACAAAATATAAGTTTGTATACATTTTTTTTTAATGCATTCATTTTCTTTGACAGACAAGTGTGGTTGTGACAGATTAAAAAAATGCCCATTATCAGGACTTTTCTAGCAGTGGTGGTTGCAATAGTTGCACGGCAATATTATGCACACAATTGTGTTAAAACAAAACGAACGCCCCAAGTTGCAGGTTATTTTCATCCATCATTCAGGAAAGTAGCAGAAGTGTTTAAGTAAGTACAACAAAATTAGCAACTGATTTGATAATCATCATCATCATCATCATGCTCATCAAACCTAGTAGAGTTAAATAAAGATGTTTTGTTCAGTTCTACAAAAAAGTCTAGGAAGAGAAAGTAAAAAAGATAAATTAGCAATAGATGATATCACTGGTATTTATTTCACTTATTAGCAATAGATGTTATCACTGGTATTTATTTCACTTATTAGCAATAGGTGTTATCATTGGTAATTATATCACTTATTAGCAATAAAAATAGGAGGATACAATATTAACAACCTTCGGTATGCTGACGACACAGTACTGATAGCTGAGAACCAACAAGTCCTGCAAAATCTCTTGGATACAGAACGGAAGATAGGAACAGAATAGACCAAGCAAAGACTGTATTTCAGAGAATGAGAAACATATTATGCAACACATCAATGAATGTTAGAAAACGAGTCCTAAAATGCTATATTGAACCTATCTTATTATATGGAAGTGAATCATGGACAATAGACAGGTCTGCACAAAAATCATTGGAAGAAGCAGAAATGTAGTTTATTAGAAGAATGTTGTGAATTCCCTGGATGGCAAAAATAACTAATGAAGAATGTATGAGGAGACCTTGAGAGACAAAAAAATCTTGTCAAAAAAATAAGAGAGAGACAATGTACTTTTATAGGACATGCAGTGAGAAGAAGGGGCATTGAAAATATTATAACAACAGGAAAAATAGAAGGAAGAAGATCAAGAGGAAAACCAAGAGCTACTGGACAATCTGACGAGATGGTGTGAGAGGAGATCACCAACTGAGCTGATGGCCTGCATGAAGGATCGTGTACTCTGGAGAAGTATAATAGCTAATGCCATTCGGCACGGCACATGATGATGATGATGGTTAGCAATAGATGTTATCATTGGTAATTATATCACTTATTTGCTAAATTATCCCAAGTATACAAATTACATGAGGAAAAACATCAAAAGAGTGCAAAATTAAATTATCATATTCACAATATAAGAGAAAAGGCAATTAACCTAACAAAATAGCATGTATACACACACAGGTATATACTTAAAGAAAAATACATTTTCAGTACAGTTCTTCTGACATATATTCTTTAACATTCATTAAAATAATTTCTAACAAGATCTAACAAGTTACTTTTAGAACTATGTCCTTTTAGAACTTGATGGCTGACGAACTATGGGTTGAGAGAAACTCCACATATGTATGGTGGCTTATATATGTATGGTGGCTTATAGTTACAAGCAAGTAAATATTGAAAAAAAGTTTGAGTTAAAGGATGAAGTATTACTAATGAATTTTAAATGTTAGGGGAGGATGTTCCAGAGCTGTACTGCAGAGTATGCAAGGCTTTTTGTGTACAAATCAAGCCTGGGTTTAGGAAGAAGGTTTTTTTTTAACACAGGCTATGCTTAGTGTTATATGTAAATAATGACCACACATAAGTTGGAGCATTGTGCAAAAGAATTTCGTGAACAAACTTAACTTTGTTAAAAATGACTACATCTGAGGGTAGAATTTTGAACTGTTTATGCCGGTCTGCAGTCTGTACTGGGTGTTTGCCACAAATCAGATTTACTGAGCGAGAGAGAGAGAGAGAGAGAGAGAGAGAGATTTCTCATAATACTGAATTTTAGTACTTGATCTCTTTCAGAAAAAATGTTGAAAGCGGATTTGAACGAGGTGCTGCTTTTGCTGTGTACCATAATGGTAAAGCCCTGGTAGATATGTGGGGAGGATGGGCAGACATTGGCTCAGAAAGGCCCTGGCAGGAAGACACAATTTCTCTTTCATTTTCTATGACCAAAGGAGTAGCTGCCATTGTCATAGCCAGGCTGGTTGACATGTAACTAACTTTAATTTATTAAACTCCATATTTTAGTAATTGTTATGACTCTGAACTGACTAGTAAAGATCTCCATGTTTAATTTTGAGAGTTATGGCAGTGATTTTCCATTGCCTTTTGACGATTTGTTTACAGTCTGACTAATAGCCTTTGGACATTCTCCCACTTATGAGGTAGCTGGGGCTTAGAGGCTTTAAGGCACTCCATGAGTTGTCTGACTGTCACTTCTCTGAGGATGTGAGGTCATTTATAGGGATGATGGTGCCACTTGCTGTTTCACCTTGATCTCCATGGCTGCTCCTGTCAGTCTGTACCTGCTTCCTTTGGCAAGCCCTTATTTACAGATATCCATCATATCTTAGGATAATTGCTGCATGTGATGTGCTAGTTGCTGCAGTCCTTGCCTGAGAACAAACTGTAATTCATAGCAGAAGAAAGTGTAGCATTATTATTTTATATATTTTGTTTCAAGAACAGTTGAAACAGGAAAGTAATGCAGTTCCACCATGCTTTTCAGAGATAAATATTTCTGAACATTAAATTTCTGTAGCTCTTTTTTTTTTTTTGCCTTAGTTTTCTCCAAATATATTCCCTACCTTCAGGGGCCTTATTGATTACAAGAAAGAGGTCTACCATTACTGGCCTGAGTTTGGAACTGAAGATAAGAGAAATATTACTGTAGAGATGCTCTTAAGTCATCAAGTAAGTTTTCTTAAATGTTACTTTTATCTGCAGATTAAATCAGGGCACGAGGTGTGCAGGAAGAAGAACAGAAAATGTATTGATATGTTATACCATTTGTGACAGAAGAAAACAAAGCCGGTCTAGAGAGTTGAAATTTCAAGTGGGAGTATACAATATATTCTAAATTAATATATTCAAATGACAAGGATGAAAAGAAAGAACACAGTGATGGTTCCAAATACTTTAGGTCTGTCTGAATCAGTGTTACATTTGACTCATCATTGTTGTATAAACTAGAAGAATGTCATCTTCTTTATGGGCATCCGAGTAGTGAAGTGGTTATCGCACACATTTTTTATGGAGAAGGTTGGTTGGTTGACTCAGTATGCGCTCCAGTCACTAAACTGTAGAAATTGGTACCTGGCTCTTTTTTAAGCTGAGGAAGGAAAAGTGGCCTCTCTGATGTGTAAACAGGTCAAGGAAAATATAAGCATTAACACCATATCCCCTAGGTGCTTCTGTAACATGACTGAGCTCCCTTTACTTGCCTTCTTCAAGAGGATAAACCAGCTATAAAGTTTTCTTCCGGCTGTGAACAGTCTTTCTTCTTGTCTTCTTGGTTATTTCTGTATAGTCCCCTGGGAACAACTGTGTTAAGAGCACACTTATCTTAACATAGTGTTTATGAGACAGGGAACATAGATCTGTTTGCTTAAAAACTCTGACCTACCTCTGTAGCCCAGAAACTTGTAGCAATCAACACTAATTGTAATTGTAATTGTTATTTTTGTAAAATGTAATGTCAGGTTGGTGGACGGATGGGGACATGGAGATCTCTGGCGGGGATGAGGGAAGTCTGGTGTGAAACCAATGAATCCAGGACGTGACAAGCCTATAGGTCTTTACAACAATGGCTATCAGAATGATGTGAACAAAACAGAGCCAGTAGACTATGGGTGGCGGGGAATGGATATCGTTGAAGCACTCATCAGATTCCTCATCTCAAAGTCAGAGTGTCTTTGTGGAACTGTCTCCAAACCATCTGACACGGAGAAGGGGCTTAAGTACAGCCACCAGAGGCTGGAAAACAAAGTTTTGGCCAGGCCAGCCACACTGTCTTCATGGCAGTCCGAGCAAGACCACAGTCTGCCCTAGCGAGGAAAGGTGCTGAAGTCGGAGTTACCCAGCCAAAAGGCGCATCGCAAAAATCAGGGTAACACGCATTATCGCTAATCAAATGTCTCTATCTGCAGTTTTCAAACATGGTGCTCGCCCTGTGAAGACTAACCAGGCAGGTGCAGTGCCGGGCCCCCTGCCTCGAAAGGGTCTACCCAATGCTACTGGAGGTCCTCTCAGTTCGTCTTGTGGAGTCAGGAGACATGAGAGTAGAGCTACTGGCCAAAAAATACAACGGAAGAAAACAGCCAAAAAGCAAGAGCTTAAAATAATGCAATGGAATGCTGAGGGTGTCAGCAGTGTTAGAGATGGCTATAGCAAAAAGGTGGAACTAGAGAACATACTTTTTGTAGAGCAGATAAGTATATGCTGCATACAGGAGACACACCTAACCAAAGATGCCGCCTTTAAAATCAGAGGCTACCAGTGTTTTAGATCAGACCGACAGGACAGAAGAAAAGGAGGAATACTCACACTTGTTAAGAATAACATCAGCGCATGTCAGGTGGGAGTGTTCATGGAAGGAGCCGAATACCAGATGATCCATCTAAAAAGTAGTAATACAGATTTCCACCTCCTTAACTATTACTGTCCTAATGACCGCCCACTTGCTTTAGAAACAATCCCACACAAAGAGAGACTGATGGTCTGTGGTGATTTTAACAGCCATTCCCAGAGCTGGGGCTATGACCACATAAACAAGAGAGGAGAGGAAGTTGAGAGCTGGCAGGATGATAATGGACTTCTCCTGGTCAACCAGCCAATGGATCCCCCAACATTTTACTCAAGGGCTTGGCATACAAAATCAACACCAGATCTGGCATTCCACTCTCCAGATCTGAAGTGGAACATTACACGTGAAGTTGGAAAACAACTTGGAGGTAGCGACCATCGACCAGTCTTCCTGACAATAGAAAATGAACTCCTTAACACCAGTAGCCCTCTCCCCAGATGGAACTATAAAAAAGCAAACTGGACAATGTACAGACATCGTACAGGTATCCTGGTGGGACAGCTGTCCATAGAAGGTAAGGATATTAACAGCATAGTGAAGGAATTCAATGCTTGTATCCTTCAGGCTGCTCGTGAAACCATTCCCAGAGGAGCTCGCAGGGACTATAAACCATACTGGTCTAGTGAGCTGGGAAAACTCCATGATGACGTGGAAGCAGCTCGAAAGCAAGCAGAAAATAGACCATGCCAAGAACACCACAATAATTACCAACATTCTAAGGCCAAATTTCAGAGAGCAAAGCTGTAAGCCAGACGGGAAAGTTGGAGAGAGAAAACAGAGTCCCTAAACTTTTAAAAGGATGGAAGGAAACTGTGGAAACTAATCAAACAGTTAAATGATGAGAGTACTGGAAGAAGTACAAAGGTTACACTAATAGAGGATGGGAAAACTCTTACAAGTAAGCAGGTAGCAGATCACTTTGCTTGCATGTTTGCACAGGACTGCAACATTGATATCCATCCAGAGAAGGAGCGTACAGTGCGCATCGAGCCACAGAAAGAGGAGGAACAAGTCAGAAAAGTGGAGGTCATGGATGCACCAATCACACGCAGTTAGTTAGACCTACCAGTTAGTAAACTGAAACCAAGGAAATCACCAGGAACAGATGGAGTGTCCAATGAAATGATCAAGAACCTGGGAATGGCAGCAATGGGAAAGCTGTTGGATATTTTCAATATGTGCTGGAGCACAGGTAAGTTACCTCAAATCTGGAAGGAAGCAAGCATGGTACCACTGCTAAAACCAGGGAAAAACAGTGATACTGCCTCCAGCTACAGGCCAATCAGTCTCACTAGCTGCCTATGCAAAACGATGGAACGCATCATTGACCTGAGGCTAAAATGGTACCTAGAAAGTGAAAACCTTCTCGTTCCACAACAAGCAGGATTTAGGCAGTACTACAGTACGGAAGATCAAGTGACCTATCTCTCTCAAGAGATTGAGGATGCATTCCAAGAGAAAAACCTTGTACTAGCAGCGTGGATAGACCTGAAGAAAGCCTTTGATAAAGTATGGAAAAAAGGTCTGCTGTGGAAACTAAGAAACTGCAATGTGAATGGAAGACTGTACAACTGGATAAAGTCCTATTTACACAATAGAAGAGCTAGAGTAGTAATGGATGGACACAAAAGCCAGAAAGTACTTCTGCGACACGGTGTACCACAAGGAGGAGTCCTTTCGCCTACACTGTTCCTTGTATTCATTAATGACCTGGTCAAGGAATTTCCCTATGGAATCAAAGCGGCACTGTATGCAGATGATCTGATCATGTGATGTACAGATGAATATGTGACAGTTGCTACACAGAGACTCCAAAGAGCAGCAGACATCTTGACATCATGGACAAACAAATGATGTGTAAGTATCAACACAGAGAAATCAAGTACCGCTCTGTTCACTCTCTCATCTAAACAGAAAGCAGGTAAGATCTTTGTAAATGAAATACCCTTAAGGATGGACAACCAACTCACTTACTTAGGAGTGACTCTTGACTCAAAACTGACCTAGAAGCAACACATCAACAGTGCAGAAGCAAAAGCCAGAAGAAAACTAGCCATATTAAGAAAATTGAGTGGAACCACATGGGGAGCTAGTGAAAGAATCCTCAAGAATGTATATCAGCAAAGTATTCTACCACATTTAGAATATGGCTCAACATCTTGGTGCACAGCATCAAACACTACGCTGCATAATCTAGACAAGGTTCAAAATCAGTCACTACAGATTATCACAGGTGCCATGAGGTCCACACCAATAGTAGAAATACAGAAAATAGTTGGTGTTCAACCACTAAAGGAACGTAGAGACACAAAGGTCATGACCATGGGAGAAAAATTCCTTAGTTCTGTAAGCCATCCCCTGAAGGAGAGATTCAATAACTTGGCATTAGGGCGGCTTAAAAGAAGCAGCTTCATTCATCAGGCCAAGCGTATGCGTAAGCTGATACCTGACCTTCCAACTGTAGTCGCTCCATTATCATCTGTACCAGAGCATACACCATGGAAAGAAGCAGATTATACACAAATAACTATTCAGACTGAAGTGAAAGGTGTGCAGAATGGTGAGATGCAGAGCAGTCTTGTAAGATCAACAGCCACACTTAGTGTTCTAGATGACAAATATCCATGTGACACCTGGATACGTGTGTATACAGATGGATCTGCACATAATGCCATAAAGAATGGAGAGGCAGGAGCATATATTGAATATCCAAACAACACCATTGACAAGATTTCCATACCCACTGGTAAATACTGCAACAACTTTGATGCAGAAGTTAGGGCAATTATTGCTGCAGTTGAAAAACTATCAGACTCCAGAATTGATACATGTCCTGTAGTAATTCTCACAGATGCAAGATCAGTACTGGAAGCTCTTCAGTGCAACAAACTACCAGACCTTAAAGATGCCTTGTCAAAAATTGGCTTACAACATGGAGTCACTTTGCAATGGATTCCCTCCCACTGTGGGATACCAGGCAATGAGAAAGCTGACTGTCTGGCCAAAGAGGGCACTGAAATGGAGCAACCAGACATACCAATCACCTATAATCAGAAGAAAGCATGATAAAAACCTACAGGAAGTCTCAAACACCACCACATGATGACTATCACATGCTAAACAGAAAGGAACAAGTCACCATCTTCCGTCTCCGAACAGGACACACCCGACTCCGAAGTCATATGTATACAAAGTTTAAGGTTGGTACTACTAATCTATGTACATGTGCCCAGGTGCCCCAAACTGTGGAACATATCCTCCAGAACTGCATCAACTACGAGACACTGAGAAATAATTACTGGCCCAGTGAAACTACTAAAGAAGATAAGCTCTACGGTTCCATACATGAGTTACAAAAAACAGTGAAATTTATCCAAGAGACAGGACTGCAGATATAGACAGACAATGCGAACGAAGAAGAAGAAGAAGATTTCTGTATAGCATTTCTTTCTTCTTGTCTTCTTGGTTATTTCTGTATAGCGTTTCTTTCTTCTTGTCTTCTTGGTTATTTCTGTATAGCGTTTCTTTCTTCTTGTCTTCTTGGTTATTTCTGTATAGCGTTTCTTTCTTCTTGTCTTCTTGGTTATTTCTGTATAGCGTTTCTTTCTTCTTGTCTTCTTGGTTATTTCTGTATAGCGTTTCTTTCTTCTTGTCTTCTTGGTTATTTCTGTATTGCGTTTCTTTCTTCTTGTCTTCTTGGTTATTTCTGTATAGCATTTCTTTCTTCTTGTCTTCTTGGTTATTTCTGTATAGCATTTCTTTCTTCTTGTCTTCTTGGTTATTTCTGTATAGCATTTCTTTCTTCTTGTCTTCTTGGTTATTTCTGTATAGCATTTCTTTCTTCTTGTCTTTTTGGTTATTTATCTTTTCTTTCTTCTGGTCATCTTGGTTATCTGTTTTTTTTTTTTCACCATTAGGTAAATTTTAGTTTTTTTGTTCTATGAATGTTTTGGTCATCATCTTTGTCACTGTGTATTCTGCCACAAACCCTTTCTAGCTGATACTAACAGTCAGGGATATGAGATTATTCTGCACAGTCTGAAGTCTTCTTCTTCTTCATATACGTTTAGCGATAATGCATGGTATCCTGATTTTTGCGATGCGCCTTCTGGCTGGGTACCTCCAACTTCAGCACCTTTCCTTGCTAGGGTAGACTGTGGTCTTGCTCGGACTGCCATGAAGACAGTGGTGTAGGCTGGCCTGGCTGAAACTTTGTTTTCCAGCCTCTGGTGGCTGTAATTAAGCCCCTTCTCCATGTCAGGCCCAATGGCTTTGAGACAGTTCCACAAAGACACTCTGACTTTGGGATGAGGAATCTGATGAGTGCTTCAGTGATATCCATTCCCTACTACCTATAGTCTGCTGGCTCTGTTTTGTTTACTCATTCTGATAGCCATTGTTGTAGCCATAGGCGTGTTACATCCTAGATTCATTGGTTTCACATAAGACTTTCCTCATCTCCACTGATGATCTCCGTGTCCCCATCCAACCACCATCCCGACATTACATTTTACAAAAATAACAATTACAATTAGTGTTGATTTATGGGCTACAGAAGTAGGTCAGAGTTTTTAAGCAGTCAGATCACTGTCTCACAAAGACTATGTTAAAATAAGTGTGTTCTGAACACAGTTGTTCCCAGGGGAATAGTCTGAAGTAAACATTATGTCAGCAAAGGCTGGAAAAATATACTCTGTTTGGCATGTTGAAGTTGTATTAGATTTCACTGTTAAATAGCCATTTAGTGATAATACAAAGTGGAAACCTCCATAACTGAAGAGGATGACCTAATAAAACATCACTAAAATATCAATATAAATTTAAATTGTCACATTATAAAAACTGTCAGATTCCTCTTCTGCTGGACTTTAGAAATGTCCACTCCATGCTGATAAATTAAAAAGACTCATGACTGGATAATTTACATTGAAAATATTCCTGTTAAATAAATTAAATTGCTCATCCTAGTCT
The DNA here is from genome assembly GCA_009760885.1 of Achatina immaculata. Taxonomy (NCBI): domain Eukaryota; kingdom Metazoa; phylum Mollusca; class Gastropoda; order Stylommatophora; family Achatinidae; genus Lissachatina; species Lissachatina immaculata. Next base: position 21,265,569 of record CM019717.1, on the reverse strand, counting down.
ATGTCCATGTAAGTCTAACTCTGATTAAAAAATAATTATGAAATGTAATATTTTTAATCTGTAATCTGATTTTTGTGTGTGTGCTGTAGTGTATATATACTTAATGGATTTACAGGCGGGCTTGATTGGTTTGGATGAAAAAATAAATATTTTTGATTATCGTGACAACTGGGATAAAGTGGAGAAACAACTGGCTATCCAGTCACCGCATTGGCCACCAGGTATATACATGCACTTTGGTTCTGTTAGTTGTGTAGTGTACATATTATTTATGTTGTGGCTCATCATTTTCACCAACTTAAATCATATGTGTGGGGTGGGGTTATCTGGAAAGAAATATTGAAATAAATAGAATCACAAACCTGGAAAATGAAAGCAGAAACAGAAGTTGAAGTATTGTGGACATTTTAAAAAGAGACATAAGTTTATATTGAAACAGTTGCCATATTGTACAGAGAATGATGCAATATCTATTTTCTGTATATGTTACAGTTTAAAATGTTAAAATTCTAACTATAGAACTTTTTAAAAAGAAGCACTTAAGTGGTGCATTTTAGGCTAAGAGTTGAAGGAACAAAATAGTTTAAAATTTAAAAATTCTAACTATAGAACATTTTAAAAAAGGGGCACATAACTGAAAAAAAAACAAAAACACGGAAGTTCCCGTCTGTGCCACACAAAAAGCATGGGAATTGATATATAAAGGGGGTATAGTTGTAAAAGTGAATGTACAAAGTATTTCCACTTTTAAAGTATACATATTATGCATGAAAATAGTTGTAAATGTAAGAAGATTTCATAAATGAAAAGTTTTTTAGGAAAAAGGAAGTAGTGTGATGATTTTAACTGATAATTGTGTAGTGCTTACCATCAGCGATGCCTAGATGTACAATGTTTACCATCGGCGATTTCCATATCTACTTAAATTTTCGTCCGATCTCATCGTGTGGTGGCATTCTCACTAAAATAAACTTTGAAATAACCTTCTAACTACTTCTCCAGTCCATTTAATAGGTCTAGATGTACTTTGGGTACACTCAGGAACAGTGGTCCGGTCATAGGATATGTCCTTATGCCTCCGAAATCACAATAAATATTGAAATTTCTCAATTAAAAACATTGATTTCACTTGGTTATTAGCCACGCTTTGGATTGAGCTATGAAAGGTCACCAGACATGTGCAGATAAATTGTGTACAATAAAAAGTTACAATTACACTGCACCGAAACAAAATTGCTGTAACGTGGATGGCAGGCGCTAGACTAACAGGAAGACTTCTCTATAGTGTCGATGGCAAGGAAAGAGTTAACTGGTGCATTTTAGTCTAAGATCTGAAGGAACAAAATAGTTTAAAATTTAAAAATTCTAACTATAGAACTTTTTAAAAAAGGGGCACTTAAGTGGTACATTTTGGTCTAAGATCTGAGGGAACAAAAATCAGTGCTGATCAGATCTGAGCTCTAATTTATTTTTTTCTTTTGTTTTTTTTTTTTTTTGGTGAGATTTAAAAAAAAAAGAAACATGTATCCACAGGTACAGCATATGGATATCATGCTATAACTTTTGGAATGTATGCAGATGCTCTTGTTCGGAAAGTTGATCCACAGCATAGAAATCTATCTGCATTCTTTCAAGAGGAGATTGCCTCCAAACTAGGTCAGTAAACAGTGAGTGATCTGTCTTCTAAGGTGGCTTTCGAAAAAAAAAATCCCCCAACCCCCCCCCCCCACAACAACAAAATTGCTCATATTTTTTATGTTAGCACGACAGAAATAAAGGTAAATGTACCAAGAAATTCATAATATCCTTATGTAGTCTTGCACAGCTTTCTTTCTCAGAAATTCTGAAGAGTCAAACTGGTAAACTAGAACATCTAATTGTGACATGCCATTCTCTCAGCTGATTACAAGGTAATATCAGAAAGCTCTCTGATTGGTCATAAAATAAAGGTACAGGATTGCTTTATCAAGGGTCTTGATAGCAGGTGTGTGGATCTTCTTGTAAAATTTGATTCAGGCACATTTCTCGAATTTGTCAGTCATTGTAATGATCAGAGAGCAGTTCTAACACAAGATCACAAAACCATGTTTACAAACTGAACAGTAAAACACTTTTAAAATAAAATTTGAAGATAGCAAAGATACTTCAAACCATTTAACAAATTAGTTATTGAACTTATATTAGTTATTGTGCAGTTGTTTAGAGATAAGGTGGCTTATTTAGACAAGTTTAGAAATATATGGGTACCAATATTTTTATCTTCAACATGGCACAGTGTAGTTTGTAAAGCTCTATCTTTCAGAGATCCTTCATGTCTCAGTGACTATATTTATCAGAAACAATAAACATGACTTTATTATTGATTTCTTTATAAGAACTGAATATTTATATTGAACATTGTTTATTCTCTACATGTAATTTTAAATGCATTAAGAAATCTCAGATAGCTGAGAACCAACAAGACCTGCAAAATCTCTTGGATAAAGTCTCCAAAGAAAGTGAACAGAAAGGCCTTACTTTGAACATCAAAAAGACAGAGGCTATGGTTATATCTAAGAAACAGAATCCACCAACGTGCAGTATAAAATTAAACAGAACTATTCTAAAGCAGGTGCAGAAATTCAAGTACCTTGGAGCAGTAATAACTTCAGATGGGAAATCTTATCTTATCTTATATCTTATATCCTTCCCGTGCCGTTAAATGTAACATAGGGCTCACAAAGTAGTTCGCCAATTTTTCCTGTCCTCGGCGAGTCTTTCAACCTCATCAAAGGATTTTATGCCTGTTAATTTGGCCTCTCTTAACAATGTCCTCTTCAGAGTTTCACGCGGTCTGCCTCTTTTTCTTTGGCCTGTTGTGTTCCACTTGATAGCCTGTTTTGGGATTCTCTGATCATTTCTTCTCATCAAGTGACTAACATATGCCCATCTCCTTTTCCTGATCACCCATGAGACTGGTTGTTGTTCAGTCATCTGTCTTATCTCTGCATTGTTCTTGAATTCATTCCACTTGATGCTGAGTATTTTCCTTATGCATTTGTTTTCAAAAGAGTCTAATTTCTTTTCTATTTCTTTAGTTGTTTCAGAACAGAAATTAGGAACAGAATAGGCCAAGCAAAGACTGCATTTCAGAGAATGAGAAACATATTATCCAACACATCCTTATCAATGAATGTTAGAAAACGAGTCCTAAAATGCTATATTGAACCTATCTTGTTATGTGGAAGTGAATCATGGACAATAGGCAAGTGTGCACAGAAATCATTGGAAGCAGCAGAAATGTGGTTTATTAGAAGAATGTTGCGAATCCCCTGGACAGCAAAAATAACAAATGAAGAATGTATGAGAAGAGCTAGAGAGACAAAAAAATCTTGTCAGAAAGATAAGAGAGAGACAATGTACTTTCATAGTACATGCAGTGAGAAGAGGGGGCATTGAAATATTATAACAACAGGAAAAATAGAAGGAAGAAGATCAAGAGGAAGACCAAGAGAAATGATGCTGGACAGTCTGACGGGATGGTGTGAGAGGAGATCACCAACTGAGCTGATGGCCTGCATGAAGGAACGTGTACTCTGGAGAAGCATAATAGCCAACGCCAGTCGGCACGGCACCTGATGATGATGATGATTAAGAAATCATTACGATAACTTTGACATGCATAGTGTTTAACACATATCATAGCTCTTATTTGAATGAGACAACACACAACAAAAATCTTTTCATATAAAATCTGCACACATGAGTGATGGTATCACTTATAGGGAACCAGTTCACTTTACAGATATTGAGCTCCATCACACTCTGGTCGCTTCTTCCAGATAGATGAACTTCTTGAAGCATTTCTGATCATTGATAGATTCATCTTCCATGATGTCATGAAATAACACAAGGTGATTAGGAAATTTTTGTGATTATTGTAGATTAAGATCTGTCACATGACATGCTCATCTTCATATGATCATAGCTCATTCATCAAAGTAACTCAAGACATAGTTCAACATTATCTGCACATTCAAAGTCAGCGGTTGATCTATCAGCAGAAATAATATTTGGATACTCCTTTAACATTAATACCCTCTTAGTACAAACCGTATATGTTTCAGGAACATTCTTACTGAAATCATTATGGTCAACACATACCCTCACCTTGGTAGTTTATAGTCATTATTTTAGCCATGATATTTAACTTAGTGTTATTTCTTTCTTCTCTCTTCTTGCATCCAAGTCTGTCTGATATTGCCTTGTTATTACTTGTTTGCATTGCTTACATCGTATTTTATGTCATCTAAATGATGTGCTGTGTCTGAGACCATTCATGTCTTCCCAATACATATTTCAAAATACACATAAGTGTCACATACAACGTAGTTGCTTTTTTTTATATTACAGTTTAGTTATAAAAAGCGTACTCTGGGATTGGAAGCAACCACGGCCTTGTGTAATTGCTTTGAGAGTTTGCTAAACTAGTAATTCAGTGTGACCAGTGTTGACCTCATATTTTTTATTTCTAACATAACTATTTGTTTGGTTGCTGAAAGGAGCCACTCCTACTTTTTAAAAATAGGCTAACAGGGCTGAATTATGCTTTGTTTCAGATATCGAGTTCTATATTGGTCTTCCCAAAGAGGAGTACCACAGATTTGCAAGGTGTCAACCTGCTAGTCTTTGGGAGTTTCGATTTGATGTTTTAAATTTGATTACGATGACACTAAGCCCCATCAAGGACTTTATGGTCTGCTGGAATGTAGATGTAGGTGTATTTTATTTGAATTTACATGTACAACCTGTGATAAGTGATGACTTTGGGTTAAGTATTTGTGATAAATCACTAGAAGGAATTGGTAAAGTACAGCAGAGAATCAAATCAAGAAAAAAATAGTGTAAAATAAATAGAAAGTGTGTTTACACCTTCCAAAATCCACATAAGAAAATGCAGTTTCATGTTCCATCTTTTTATTGAATATTCACTGTTTGTCTTCAAGTTGATAGTCTAGTTTCCAACAGTTTTGTGTTTCTTTCAATGGCATTTTAATCACTGAGAGGACACACTTCAGGTTTTGTACTCATTGCTTTACTTTTTGATAATTATCTTTTTTTACATAATAACACTTTTCTATTTTACTTCATATAACAAGTTTTGCAAATTTACAAATTACTTACTTGGTCATGAGCATGAGAGAGGGGAGAAGGGAGAAAATAATGATAAAAATTTCTATCCAGAACATCGATTTCAACAACCCAGAAGTCCTTTCAGTTGGGGTACCGTCTGTTTTTGGTGCTGGTCCAGCGAGGAACTTGGCTAAACTCTATGACTACCTGGCAAATGGTGGAAGCATCAGCGCAAAACGTCTCCTATCCCCAGATGCTATAAAAGCACTTCAAGAACCATTGACCACAGGTTTACCAAGTGCATTTTTGCTGACTGTGCCAGTGTCTCGAGGTTTACTCCTGAGGGACAACAAACAGGTATTTGGCTTTCTTCTTCTTCTTCTTCTGCTTTCTGAGCCATTAAGGCTCATTGCTGCAGATAAAGTTCACCTCCATTCCTCTCTATTCCTAATCTTCTCTCTCCAGTTGGTGAGACCAATTTCTTTTATATCCCCTTCTATGTTATCTTTCCATCTCTGTCTTGGTCTACCCCTTGGTCTTGTTTCCCTCATCTCTTGTGCATACATCATCTTCATTTGTCTGTTTGGCTTTCTAGGTAGGGAAATAATATTTTGTATATTACTATTCTGCAGAAAGGTGAATGTACATTGCAATGAATGTAAATATTAAGAAACATTAAAAATTTTGCGCAGAGTTCTTGTTAGTAGCCCCATCATTGTGCTTGCAATGAATAAAGAGTTCTGGTAACTTCTCTTTAATGAAGATAAATCATAGAATGATTTTCATTTCCTTGCTTGTTCTCTTGAGGTCGTGCTTGTGTATTCATTGTAACAGTGCGGTAAAGTTTCTTGAATACCATGTGACATAAAATGCAAAGTTAGTATCTTTGTGCACTCGTTCAGGAGAAGGAGAGATTTTTTTTTAAAAAGTACAAAGACCAGTTCTTTGATCAGTTCTAGAGCTGTGGATTAATCAATCTTTCCTGTCTACATTGCAGGTTAGCAGGAGATAATGTCCAACATTATTTTACAAAAGCAAAACTTTAGTCTAAAGTTCATTGCCAGCAGCATAAAGCTGAAATTATGTTTTATGTGTGTATGTTTGTGTGTGCATATTTTGGAAACATTGTGTCAATGCTACACTCTTAGTTTCAATAAAAAATAACAATTCTATAGCTTTCTTTTCAGTATTAAAGTGCGTGTTTTTTCTTTAACTCTGGTTACTCTTATTATCAGCATGCTGCAGGTTACTGATTGTTGCCACATATGCCACACTTTACAGAGAAGAGTATCTGGATTTTGAAAGCAGATCACATAAGATTCAAATGCCATGTTTTCAATAAAATTAAACAGTAGACTGATAGACTTGTGTCTAAACAAGCTAGAAAATCAATAGAGCGAGCTTCTCAGGAATCTTATCTCTAAGAGAGGGACAGGCTGTCTACATGGCTTATCTCCAAGAGAGGGACATGCTATCTACATAGCTTATCCAGGCTGTCTACATGGCTTATCTCCAAGAGAGGGACAGGCTGTCTACATGGCTTATCTCCAAGAGAGGGGCAGGCTGTTCTCCAAGAGAGGGACAGGCTATCCACAAGGCTTATCTCCAAGAGGGGAACAGGCTGTCTATACAGCTTATCTCCAAGAGAGGGATAGTCTACATGGCTTATTTCCAAGAGAGGGACAGGCTGTCTACATGGCTTATCTCCAAGAGAGGGACAGGCTGTCTACATGGCTTATCTCCAAGAGAGGGACATGCTATCTACATAGCTTATCCAGGCTGTCTACATTGCTTATCTCCAAGAGACGGACAGGCTATCTACATTTCTTATCTCCAAGAGAGGGACACGTTGTCTATATGGCTTATCTCCAAGAGAGGGTCACGCTGTCTACATGGCTTATCTCCAAGAGAAGGACATGCTATTTACATGGCTTATCTCCAAGAGATGGACAGGCTATCTACATGGTTTATCTCCAAGAAAGGGACAGGCTATCTATATGGCTTATCTCCAAGAGAGGGACAGGCTATCTACATGGCTTATCTCCAAGAGAGGAACAGGCTATCTACATGGCTTATCTCCAAGAGAGGGCACATTATCTACATGGCTTACAAAAACGCCCTTTAATAAACTGTCTTTACATGAAAAAAGCCTAAACTGGCATTAGTGAGGGAAATAAATGAACATGAAATATACTAAGAAGAATAAGTCATTTCTTTGATGTTTTGCTTATTCTGATAAGTTTCTGTGTTGTTATTCATGAAACATAGTTTTGAAGTGGAGAAACAAGAAAGAATTTTTATGCTCTTCTTTGTATTGCTTGTGCTAAATCAATTTATGTGAAAAATAATTAAATGCAAAAAAAAAAAAATGGATTTAGTCACAGAGTAGTTTTTTAATGGATTAATTTTGTTGTATGAATTTACATTTTTTTTAAACTGAAAAGAGATATTTAATTGCAGTAATGGATTTATGATGAGTGACAGTTCATACTATCCATACTACAAGAACTAAATATTGAAGAAGATTGGCTAGTAAGGAAGATTAAACAGAGAAAACTTAAATATTTTTGACATATTAAACATCATGATAATTTAGAGAAGACAGTCTTGGAAGGGTACTTATTGGGAAAAAGAAAGAGAATTGAAGATGGCTTCAAGACATCGTTGATGATCTGTGAATGGATGCATCAGCAGCAGGGTATCTTGCTTACAACCTAGAGGCCTACCTGAGAACTGTTAGGGAGGCAAATTTCTGCAAGGGACATGCAAATGACTGACTGACTGACAGTTCATGATAACATTATAAGCTGGTCTAAACTAATCAGCCACTCTGTCTTGACAATGCATACTAAAACATTCCATTTTTATTTCCAGGGTCACAAGACTATGGGGCACTCAGGATATGGCGGGAGTAATGCATATGCTGATATGACAGCAGGATTGGGTGTGGTTTATAGCACAAATTACCTAGGCCTGTACCTGAGAGATGATCCTCGAGCAGTTTCATTAGAGGATGCATTTTATGAGTGTTTTGAAGCTTACAAGGCTGAGAAAAAAGCTGGAAGAGGCATTTAATTGTGGAAGATTATCTACACAAACTGTGACAACAAAGCTCATGAAACAGCATAACTGCTGTTATATGTGAGGTATGACTGACTCTTCAAAACATTTCAGAAGTTAATGTAATTGTAGTTTTCATTAAGAAAGTCACTGGCGGATCTCATAATCAAGTCTAAAGACAGGGAACTGTGGAGAGAAATGATCACCTATGCCACGTGACATGGCACTTGATTGATTGATTGAGTTTTCATTAAATTGAATTTGCACAGCAATTATGAACATAATTCTCTCATTACTGTTTTTTAAAATATAAAATTTAAAATGTTGATGGACTCTTTCTTTCCAGTGACTGAGTGTGTGAGTTCTTATTATAGAGAACAAGTTTCTAATAATTATGTATTATGTATGAACAATACGTTGCATATCTTACTCTGTCACCTTAATGAAAGAAATGATAACAAAACATAAGCACCACTTTTACATTTGGAAAAATGGAGATGGCCTGTCATGCCACAGAATCACCTAGCAGTGATATTTTATTTGTCTTGTTGGCAAGCTACAGGTCAGCATCATTGGTGACTGTCTTTCCTTTCTCAGGTCCAGTAGAATGAAATAACAGTTTTTACACTTGGGTGACTGGGTTTCAAATACCAGTTTTTATACTTGGGTGACTGGGGTGCAAATACCAGTTTTTATACTTGGGTGACTGGGTTTCAAATACCAGTTTTTATACTTGGGTGACTGGGGTGCAAATACCAGTTTTTATACTTGGGTGACTGGGGTGCAAATACCAGTTTTTATACTTGGGTGACTGGGTTTCAAATACCAGTTTTTATACTTGGGTGACTGGGGTGCAAATACCAGTTTTTGTACTTGGGCGACTGGGGGTGCCTCTGGTTAGATTCATGCTACTGACCTTCACCATGAGAGATGGGTGATAATTTAGGAAGTGGAGAAGAAGCAATACACTGCTAGTAATAAGAATGCAAATGTGATAGTCATTTTTACAGTCAAGTGTTTGTGTTGAGCCATGTCAAGTTTATATGGCTTTGTTGTTCCATATCAGGTTTATGCTGTGCTATGTCAGGTTTGTGTGTCTTTGCTGTGCTGTCAGGTTTGTGTGTCTTTGCTGTGCTATGTCAGTTTGTGTGTCTTTGCTGTGGTGTGTCAGGTTTGTGTGTCTTTGCTGTGCTATGTCAGGTTTGTGTGTCTTTGCTGTACTGTGTCATGTTTGTGTGTCTTTGCTGTGCTGTGTCAGGATTGTGTGTCTTTGCTGTGCTATGTCAGGTTTGTGTGTCTTTGCTGTGTTGTGTCAGGTTTGTATGTCTTTGCTGTGCTATGTCAGGTTTGATTATGTTATCTAATCTGTGCTCTCTTAGTATGAACTTGAGATCAAGTTACCTCCTTAACAAATGGCATTAAATATTGCGAAGAAGTGTAGTTTAAGTGCTAGGGTGTGTCACACTGGCCAGTGGTATTCTGTCTCTGTGACAATCTATTGAATGAATGTACACCAGTAACTCGTGAACTTCTGCTGGTAGTTATTTGCCATTTTCAGCTCACCTTATTCTCCACGTGGCAAAAATACTTGTTTTGTGGTTTAAACCAGAAGCTGCTTAGATGCTCACTGTGAGAAAACAATCTACAGTGGAAAAAAAAATCAAATGTTTAGTAGGATACATTTTCTTACTGTCATGTGAATAATTAAACACTGCTAATCAGACAGCAGAGACTGTGTTGAAGTGCCATCTCATTTGAATTTCCTGTGTGAGACTGTGTTGAAGTACCATCTCTTTTGAACTTCCTGTGTGCTCAGGAGGTTCTATACAAATGTTAGAACTGAGATTACTTAGGCTGATAAAGTTTGAGTAGGGAGTATTTAGGATTGAAATTGCTGAAGTTGACAAGTGTGAGTAGGGAATGTTTAGGGTTGAAATTACTCAAGCTAACAAGGTTCAAGTAGGGAATGTTTAGGGTTGAAATTACTCAAGCTAACAAGGTTCAAGTAGGGAATGTTTAGGGTTGAAATTACTCAAGCTAACAAGGTTCAAGTAGGGAATGTTTAGGGTTGAAATTACTCAAGCTAACAAGGTTCAAGTAGGGAATGTTTAGGGTTGAAATTACTCAAGCTAACAAGGTTCAGGTAGGGAATGTTTAGGGTTGAAATTACTCAAGTTAACAAGGTTCAGGTAGGGAATGTTTAGGGTTGAAATTACTCAAGCTAACAAGGTTCAAGTAGGAAATGTTTAGGGTTGAAATTACTCAAGCTAACAAGGTTCAAGTAGGGAATGTTTAGGATTGAAATTACTCAAGCTAACAAGGTTCAAGTAGGAAATGTTTAGGGTTGAAATTACTCAAGCTAACAAGGTTCAAGTAGGGAATGTTTAGGTTGAAATTACTCAAGCTAACAAGGTTCAAGTAGGGAATGTTTAGGGTTGAATTACTCAAGCTAACAAGGTTCAAGTAGGGAATGTTTAGGGTTGAAATTACTCAAGCTAACAAGGTTCAAGTAGGGAATGTTTAGGGTTGAAATTACTCAAGCTAACAAGGTTCAAGTAGGGAATGTTTAGGGTTGAAATTACTCAAGCTAACAAGGTTCAAGTAGGGAATGTTTAGGGTTAAAATTACTCAAGCTGACAAGGTTCAAGTAGGGAATGTTTAGGGTTGAAATTACTCAAGCTAACAAGGTTCAAGTAGGGAATGTTTAGGGTTGAAATTACTCAAGCTAACAAGGTTCAAGTAGGGAATGTTTAGGGTTAAAATTACTCAAGCTGACAAGGTTCAAGTAGGGAATGTTTAGTGTTGAAATTACTCAAGCTAACAAGGTTCAAGTAGGGAATGTTTAGGATTGAAATTACTCAAGCTGACAAGGTTCAAACGGGGAATGCCAGGAGCTGAAATTACTTTGGTCTGATAGGTTAAGACATGACCTCAGTGATGCAGGAACTCAGAGTATGATCAGTGGTGTCAAAAATTTATTACATTTCCTGCTTATTTCTTGTTTTGATGCAATGTTAGAAATTAGTGATAAATAAGTGTAAAATTTTGTGCTTTTTTTTTGGACATATGTATTTTACCCATATATACATAATATATATTTTTAGCTAAGTGACTAAATGTCAGATAACTGACAGACGATAGTGTCATTTCACCTTGGAAGTCTGCAGACTTTGGAAAAGTGGATCACACTTGAAGCAGAATGAAAAAAAAAAAAAAAACCCACTTTATTCACTGAAATTTATGCAACAGAAATATTGTACAGTATTTAAAATGAAAATAAATAAATAATTACTACCTAATATACTTCACATGTGAAATAAGAAGGAAATTGTCATTTAAATAATTCCACTTCTTAATGTAATGAAACTTGTTACAGACATTTAGAAAGACTAATTCATTTTGAAAAGTATAAGCTTCAGTCAGTCATTTGCATGTCCCTTGTAGAACTTTGCCTCCCTAAAGAGCACTCCTGTGGGCCTCTTGGTTGTAAGCAAGATGCCCTTCTGCTGATGCATCTGTTTTCAGATCATCAACGATGTCTTGCAGCCATCTTCACCTTGGTCTCCTCTTTCTTTATCCCCATTATATACACTTCCAAATTCTCATGATGTTTAATGCGTACAAGTTTTCTCTGTTTAATCCTCTGTAGTAGCCAGCCTTCTTCTTCTTCTTCTTCGTTCGCACTGTCTGTCTATATCTGCAGTCCTGTCTCTTGGATAAATTTCACTGTTTTTTTTAATTCATGTATGGAACTGTAGAGCTTATCTTCTTTAGTGGTTTCACTGGGCCAGTAATTATTTCTCATTGTCTTGTAGTTGATGCAGTTCTGGAGGATATGTTCCACAGTTTGGGGCACCTGGGCACATGTACATAGATTAGTAGTACCAACCTTAAACTTTGTATACATATGACTTCGGAGTCGGCTGTGTCCTGTTCGGAGACGGAAGATGGTGACTTGTTCCTTTCTGTTTAGCATAGCCTTCTTAAGTTCTTGTAGTATGAATATATTTGTTCTTTTTTATGTCCATGATATTTGAAGAACTCTTCTGTGGCATTTGCATTCAAAGCTGTTTATGTAGAATAGGTAGAAAATAAGCACAAGCTTAGCTGTTAAAATGTCAGTGGAAGGCTTTTTTTTTATAGACAAAAACTGTTTTAGTGCACTGGTCATTCAGAATGATGAAATATTCAAAAATTCTGACTGAGGTCCATTGTCACTTTTCTCTAGAGACTTACTCTCTAATATATTTGTTGATTTGATGTCTTTTCTTTCATGTCTTTAATAGAACTGTTGAATAAATGCACAAGTATATTTATCTTAGTTTACCATACATATTATAGTTCATTAAACAGAAAGTTTTCATACTTGACTTTGGATTTTATATGCTTTACTAGGATAGTATGGCAACTTTTGAATTATTTATGGAAATTGCCACAGCTTTTGCCATTACTGTTTGGACACAGCCTGTTTTTTGTGTTGGAAATGTGTGGCTTCTAATTGAGGTTCAGTGAGAAAGTGCATGAAGGATCTTGCAGTTATTGCAAACTTAGTTTTATCAGCCTGTTATCTTGCATTATTAAGAACTTGACTTTCACAAGCCTGGATTGTGATGATGAGAATCTTGCATTATTAAGAACTTGACTTTCACAAGCCTGGATTGTGATGATGAGGATCTTGCATTATTAAGAACTTGACTTTCACAAGCCTGGATTGTGATGATGAGAATCTTGCATTATTAAGAACTTGACTTTCACAAGCTTGTGTCATGATGACAATGATTTTGAAAACTCTTAAATTTGGATGGTAGATACACTATAATTTTTAAACTTTCTGAACATATGAATCAAGTTTATTCACATCATGGATATGACAGTGTGCTCTATTCACATCATGGATATGACACTGTGCTCTATTCACATCATGGATATGATACAGTGTGCTCTATTCACATCATGGGTATGATACAGTGTGCTCTATTCACATCATGGGTATGATACAGTGTGCTCTATTCACATCATGGATATGACACAGTGTGCTCTATTCACATCATGGATATGATACAGTGTGCTCTATTCACATCATGGGTATGATACAGTGTGCTCTATTCACATCATGGATATGATACAGTGTGCTCTATTCACATCATGGGTATGATACAGTGTGCTCTATTCACATCATGGATATGACACAGTGTGCTCATCTCTCAGGCAGAGGTTGGTGGTTCAGGCTATAGAAATGGGTACCTGTCTCCATCTGGAGCTGAGGAAGGGAAGGCAGGCAGGTGTTGGCACTATCGCTGTATCTCTGAGCCTCTCTATAGCATGACAGGACCACAGTTATTTTTAATCCACATCAACTCCAACCTCATTGGTATACAATTACAAGTCTGTTACTGTGAACACCATGTGAAGGTAAGATGGTGTCTTGGTCAGATTCGTTTCTATCTTATTCAGATTACTGTATAACAGACTGGAATTTTAGAAACTAGACTATGTACATTTGAGTAGTGGAAGAGGGCCGTTGACTGCTCCACATGAATTATACAGATCAAATATTCTGTTTCACACAAAATTCACTTTTACTCCTCTTGATCAAAGCCTTGCTGCCTTCACAAACCAGTGTTGTAGTGTTACTGAAGAATATGAGATCCCCATGCTGATACAGTGAAAGTACCAGAGAGTTTCAATTATTTGACCTTCATTTACCCCAACATTCCAGGCTATTTAATGTGGTCATGGATATGTTAATATAAGTCACATCAGCTACCATATTTTTAAGTTGCAAACACAGTCCACACCTATCCAGTTTGATAGCACTGCTTCTAACACTCCTGCCACTGGCCAGCCTGGTGAATTTACTCAGTGTGCCTGGTATTGTCTGAGGTGTAGCATCTACATTCATTTTTGGAGAGCTTTGTGAGTTTTATCATTTGTAAGAATTCTATTTTTTTTTTTTTTTTCATATGAAGCTGTTTCATTATTACAAGCAAAAACAGGAACAAAAGAGCTGTTTCAGTGGAGAAAAATAACTTGAAGCTTTGAAAAGACTGCACTGTGGGGTGTGTGTATGTGTGTGTGGGGGGTGTGTTACTGCTGGTGACTTGACACACAAAAATATGTGAGATACAAGGTGTTGTGATCACATTTCTGAGGATGTCCTGACCATTAGGCTCATTACTAACAGGACATCATTTGACTGTCTTGTCTGGACATGCTATTTATAAAAGTACTACATTCACTGCACAATATTTAAAAACAACAGGCCAAAAACATTTGAAATGCTTTTATTATTTGCAGCGTAGGGCACTGCACATAACAAATGGAATGACAATGTCACAGACTGCATAACTGTAATCAGCATAACACACAGCAATTATAGAAATCAAATTATTAATCACCAAACAAACAAAAAAAATGGACAGAAGATATGACATATAAAATCACAGAAACCATTAATATGGACATGTCAGCTGAACTGACTAGATGTCATGTGAATGAGACCAACATCTTCCAATGAAATGAGCCTGTAACTGGATATAATGCTTACAAAAAGTCAAGCAACATTTTGTAATTTGGACTCAAACTGGTGACATTTTAAAAAAAATATGTTCTGTTTCAATTTTTGAATATTCTTCCCCCTCTACATAAAAGATACAACAATAAATGTATTTTTGGTAAAATTAAATGTTCAATAATCATTTTTCTGAATTTCACTTTTATATGATATATCAATGGTTGGGACATGTGCTCCGAATGACTGACAACTCACTACCAAAAATAGCACTAAGATGGACGCCACAGGGGAAAAGAAGAGAGAGCAGACCAAAAGAGACAATAACAGAGAGGATGTTGAGCAACAGAGGGGCTCATCTGGGCAAGAGCAGGGAAAAAAAGGCAAAGGACAGGCATTTGTGGAAAACCCTTGCAGAAGCCCCATGTGCCCTGGGCACTTAAGGTTCAGAAAGAAAGAGAGAGATGATTTATCAAAGGTATTTCAATTACCATAAGAGTATTTTAACTCTTTAAGATTGGTATATCTCCTTGAATGGTGTAGATGAAAATGTAAGCATCTTTAACTTAGGATACTTCATCTTATTTAGGACAGCATTCAGTTGGAATTGTTCCCTCCTCATTGTCACAGCAATCAAAGTTATGACTCCTGTTGATTCTGCTTCAGTGTGTCTTTACAGTAAAAGCGCTGAAGGAAATCCTGATGTCAAAGGCCGAAAACGTACAGCCATGTCCCAAGTGTAATGAAGCCCTTCCCCAGGACCAGCAACAGAGCTAGGCCCCCTTTTTTTCACAGTTACAGTGTCTTTTACAGTGTCTTTACAGATTAAAAGCAAGGAAAGTCTTAAAGAACATTAACTGAATTATCTCATACATCAAGTTAACCAGACACAAAAGTGAGAATATCCTGAAGAACATTAACTGAACTATCTCATATACTAAGTTAACCAGACACAAAAGTGAGAATAATCCTGAAGAACATTAACTGAACTATCTCATATACTAAGTTAACCAGACACAAAAGTGAGAATATCCTGAAGAACATTAACTGAACTATCTCATATACTAAGTTAACCAGACACAAAAGTGAGAATATCCTGAAGAACATTAACTGAACTATCTCATATACTAAGTTAACCAGACACAAAAGTGAGAATATCCTGAAGAACATTAACTGAACTATCTCATATACTAAGTTAACCAGACACAAAAGTGAGAATATCCTGAAGAACATTAACTGAACTATCTCATATACTAAGTTAACCAGACACAAAAGTGAGAATATCCTGAAGAACATTAACTGAACTATCTCATATACTAAGTTAACCAGACACAAAAGTGGGAAAACCTTGAAAAACAGCAGCTAAGTAACTCATACAGTAGCAGCTTAACTGGACCAAAAAGTTAATCCAATGTAAATTTTAAACATTGCCTTCCCTGTTGTTTTATTTTATTTTTCAGTACACATGACATGATGAAAAACATTACTGGCTAACTATGCTCAACCAGACCACTTTTTTAACATAAAAAATATCAACGTACACATCAAAACAAGCCACATTCATACACATAAAAATAAACTCTGAGAAGTGGGAATGGAATAACTAACCTGCAGTCCTTCCTTGTTACAGAGACAATTAGGAATATGGAGTTAGAGAGCTGCATGTAACACTGGATTGATAACACATGAAAGCCAGCTGAATAGACTAAAGTGGCATAATTCTCCAGACATCAATCAATATATACAAAGAACTAAAGCCAAAGATGTAGCACTTGGACTGAATGAGATGACAGTCAGCAACCCATAGCTACGATGGTGGCCGAGAACCTGGTGCAGGAGGAGAGGGCAATATACATCTACAGAGGTTGAAAGGCAGTGGGGTGGGGTGGGAAAGAGGGCCAGGTGGCTGGTAGCATTCAAGGCTGCCAGAATCAACAGCTGACTGCCACGGTCAGTGTTCACACTCTTCCGTGGTGACTGACACAGGGAGCAGATGTGTAACCAACCGAAACATGAACCTGCCTCCTAGTGGTGCCCCCCGGAAACAGACCATTAATCCAAGTGAACATGGATCAAAATGGGAAAGTAAACTTTCCCTAAACATAATTTATGCCAAAGTTAGATGTGTCAGGCTGAAAGGTGCAGAAACCATGACACTGCAAAACCATGACTGACACAACACAACCACCATCCTTTCCAGGATGAATACAAAGACAACACCTGTAACACAAGACAAGTGAAGGCTTCTTCAGTCTAGATAAAGACATTTACAATGTATCTCCTGGAAAACAGATAAATAAATATATCAAAACAGAAATAAGGAAATTCAGACTCTCCAGATCACACTCTTGTAATGTGGTATCAAACACACAAGATCTAGAGAGCAAGATTTTTGGGCGCCTGATTTCTTCTTCATAATGGATATGAACCAGAACCATATCTAATGCGGTTAGCACTGGAAACTGCTACATATAGGATTATTCACAGACCAAGAGACTAACCGAAACCAACATACTCTTCATGTGAAAGCAAAGTTATAAGGCAGCAATTATTTATTTTTCTTTCACTAAATACAGTATTACGGCCTGAAATGCTTCATGCTGTTTTAAGGCAACTTACAGATTTGTACATTTATTCTATCTGCTGTCACTCCTGATGATAAAAATAAACTTTGCACTGCGATGTCTGGCAAACCATATATGCATCATAAAGAAGTTCGTGTCAGCAAAATATACACACAGAAGACTAGTATGCATGCAAAAACATAATCATACAAAGCATAATACCCCACACAATAATCTAGTTAACAAAGTAATAATAATAAACAGCTGCAAACAAAACTCTGCCCATATCAGCAAAATATACATAAAGGACTAGAATAAGAGAGTAAGACAAATAAGCACAATCAGAGTGTCATGATTCTCTGACTGAAGAACAAATACATAATACAATTCTCCATTCACTTAAAAGATGACCCAAAAAAAAAAAAAATGAAACTACAGAGGTCCCAAGCAAAATTCCATCATTTTGATATTAGAGAGAAAAATTTGCAATGCTTGGTGATGCAGTGTTGATGGGAGCAGCAGTAGGGAGCATATTATCTGTGAGGTACTTTCATAACATTTCAACTCTCTTGCCAAACTGGGTTGGAAAAAAAAACAAAAAAACCCAACAAGATTGTACAAAAGGTGATCGGGGCTGGTGATCTAAGTGGGCAAAGACACTACTCTACTTCATGGTGCTTCTTCAGCTTTGCTATGTGGGGCACAACTCAAAAGAATCTTGGCAGCTGATTAATGGTAGAAACAAATACTTCTGAATGAAAAAAAAAAAAAAAGTCACAATGATTGTACTTTACATTTAAGGCAAGCAAAATCATACAGCATGACATGTTAAAATGTGAACTTCACTTAACAATTTTGCTGGTAAATGCTCATACACATTAAAGTTATGTCCTATAGACACATATTATGTCTGAAAGTTGTCCTTAATACTGTGAAACAGACATCTTTGAAAGATTATGACAAGATGAAGATGGCCATCAGACTAAGAAAAAAGGACTGGATTATAGCTTGGAAAGTGGCTATTATGGCTTTCTTTACTTCCTGGAGTGCACCTGAGAAGCTAAGCACTCATCAAGTACGAACATGATGAAGAATATGTTAAACTCTACTCTACTGGCCAGAAGCAAACACCACATGATGCCTAGAGCACATGATGCCTAGAGCACCACATGATTGGTAGGGATCTTAACTGGCCTGACTGGTTATAGTAACATTGCCAATTTGCCACAAACCATCTTCTCTCTTGTATATTCAATGGTCAAGTCACATGGAGCAGCTGCTGGTAGAAAAGAGAGAGAGAGATTTTCCAGTTTTGTCACTCCTTGCTTTGTCACAATCATCTTTGCTCTGAAAATTGCATATGTATGGATCATCTGAAATGGACAACACAGAGTTTACAAGTACAAAAAAAAAGAAACCTGTAAATTATGCCATTCAGCTAAGAAATCCCAGAAGAATGATTATCAATATTAAAATTGAACAAATCAATGAAGTTGAATGCATGTGACTGACTGTTCCTAACTAAATGAACAACATTCTGGTTGAGCCACTCACGGAAACAGGATATACTCTTATCTGGCCGTGGCCAGGCAGGCACTGGGCTGAACACATGGTGTGCAGGCGCTTTGAAGGAAGACAAACCATAACATGAACTAGAAACCCACTCACTTCGCTCACATCTTGCCCAGGTGACCAGAGGATATGAGAAATCTGAAACCTAATCTCATAAATGCTGCTGGATTACTACTCCTGTACATCTTTTTTCTTTAAGAGTTAAGGGACAAAATGCTTGGAAGAAGAAAAAAATAAACACTTCAGGTTAGACCAATTTCAATTCATTTGTACTCTACTATTACTACAATATTGTTTAAAGCACAGAAATATAAAAAATACAGCTTGTCACAGTGACATATATTAACAATTATTGTATTAAGCCTAAAAAAGCATAACAAAACTACTTGATTAACATAAACACCAGCATGCCAGCCTGGCAAAACGGAAGTACACATCAGCAGTTTAACAACATCAAAGCCTGGCACTGACAAACGGAGTCAAACTGAAAGTCCGGAATAATCAAATTGTTGAAATAAATTACCTTCTAACAATCCTTCACCAGAATGCTAAAAGTAAACAAAGACTGGTTTGGTATTCCATAGATACAGCTATGGTAAATACCCATGGCTGTTTTCACTAAATATATGTGAGGTATTAATACATTTTTAAAACGATTCAGTCTGCAGTTTAACATTCCCCAGAGCCAAGTACTAGTCCAGGCTTTCTTAGAAAATAGAAAGCTTCATTGGCATCAAGTCTGACGGCTTGAAGCCATTTCATATAGAAGACAGTGTTAACAAAGTATTACATATTTCAGTGCAAGAGAATGCAGTTCACATGAACTGGCTTCTCATGCCAAGGAAGCGGGCTGATGACTTCCTACCATCATCTTCCAACAAACCAAGCTGTAAAAATGGGAACATGATGTACCTGAGCATTGGAAAATGCCTCCGAAATCAAGGAAAATCTACCAGAAAGGTGAAGCATACCAGAGCACTCCCCACACATGGAAGCTGGTGCACAAATAGAAAAACATATTTCACATCAAAATCAGCTTCATATATATGTAGGACTATGCCCAATATCACAGCTGGTGAATTTTAAAAAATGTATAAACACTTCTGATAACATACAATCCATTCTTTCATATGAAAACATGTATACATTTATATGTTTATGTCACTCATACTTATGTGCTACAGTGGAAAAAAATACATGTGAACATTAAATTCTGTTTTATTCTAATGATCTTCAGTGTTCATATAACGGAGATACAATTTTGCGATACTAAAATTTTGCCACCAAAACTGTCTGAGGCTTATATGGCAACTTGTGCAATATCAGAACATGTTCCTGGTCACCTGCTGTATGAGCTCGTATAACAATTTCTGCAAAAATTTTACTGGTATAAATTCATTTGGCTACTCTTAATTTACAGATGTAAGGAAAATCTGGTACAAACATGCAGTAAGACAAACTGGTCTTAAATTCCAAGGACATCTTTGTTGAACAGAAGTTATAGCTTTACGAGACATGCAACAATGAAAATAATTTACATATAATCAGTATATCAAAAGGTTAGTACGGAACAAAATGTACACACAGAAAAATACTTTCAGTATCACCTGAGCATTTCGGGAGCTGTACTGAGCCCTTTCTGAAACTACCTGTATCTCAGTACAGTTATTACAAGGACATCAAAACAACCAAGAAGTTCTCAAAGAGAAGACAAGATTCTACCTCAGCCCTCATACTACTCCAGTCCACTGAGCTGAATATTGGTACCTGACACATGTATGAATGCAACATGGATCCAGTCTACCGAGCTAAATACTGGTACCTGACACATGTATGAATGCAACATGGATGAGACAGGGTACTTCCAAAATGAATCTTGCAATACCCTCTGGAACTGATATACGATGTTTTCTTATTATAAGAAGACAAGTCATTACATTTGTCTCCAGCAATCATGACTTAACAAAATGTTGGAATCATTTTTCTGAAAGAATTAAAACTACAGCAGAGTAAACATACGTAACAGAAAAAGAAAAATTACACAAACAGAAAATATTTCAATAAACACAACAAGCTCCACTCACAAAGAAAATATAAACTTGATTCTTGTAGGGGAAAAAAGCCCCCCCCCCCCTCCCAAAATCTGCACATTAAATTAATCTTAATGTGATGATATGGATGTTAAGAAATAAATCAGTGATGGTTACTTCCTGCACAGCAACAATGCATCTCTAGATAAAAAGCTGCTGAAGCAGACATGAAATAGCTGTCTGCTGCTCATTTAAAAAAAACAACACGAGCATGGGAGTGGCACAGTGTCAGAGGGCACTGCTTTATCAAGAACATTCTCAACTCACAATGGCCGTGACAATGAATTATTGAGTCACAATTACTGCCCATGCTTTGCTTAATCAAGATATGTAAGGATAAAATGATGATGAAAATATTTTATCTCTAATAAAGGAGTGATTATGAGTTTCCTTACAAAATGCCCCATGGAAGTTCTTGTATGCTGTCTTAAGTCTGGGACATGTTTTTGTGTGGCATCATCATCATCATCAGGTGCCGTGCTGACTGGTGTTGGTTATTATGCTTCTCCAGAGTACACGATCCTTCATGCAGGCCATCAGCTCAGTTGGTGATCTCCTTTCACACCATCCCATCAGACTATCCAGTATCATTTCTCTTGGTCTTCCTCTTGATCTTCTTCCTTCTATTTCTCCTGTTGTTATAATATTTTCAATGCCCCCTCCTCTCATTGCGTGTCCTATGAAAGTACATTGTCTCTCTCTTATTTTTTTGACAAGGTTTTTTGTCTCTCCAGCTCTTCTCCTACATTCTTCATTAGTTATTTTTGCTGTCCAGGGGATTCGCAACATTCTTCTAATAAACCACATTTCTGCTGCTTCCAATGATTTCTGTCCACACCTGCCTATTGTTCATAATTCACTTCCATATAACAAGACAGGTTCAATACAGCATTTTAGGACTCGTTTTCTAACATTCATTGATAAGGACATGTTGGATAATATGTTTCTCATTCTCTGAAATGCAGTCTTTGCTTGGCCTATTCTGTTCCTAATTTCTGTTCTGCATTTCCCATCTGAAGTTATTACTGCTCCAAGGTATTTTAATTTCTGCACCTGCTTTAGAACAGTTCAGTTTAATTTTATACTGCATGTTGGTGGATTCTGTTTCTTAGATATAACCATAGTCTCTGTCTTGTTGATGTTCAAAGTAAGGCCTTTCTGTTCACTTTCTTTGGTGACTTTATCCAAGAGATTTTGCAGGTCTTGTTGGTTCTCAGCTATCAGTACTGTGTCGTCAGCATACTGAAGGTTGTTAATATTGTATCCTCCAATTTTTATGCCTGGTTCTGTGATGATCATTCATTCATTCATTCATTTGCATGTCCCTTGCGGTACTTCCAAAATGAATCTTGCAATACCCTCTGGAACTGATATACGATGTTTTCTTATTATAAGAAGACAAGTCATTACATTTGTCTCCAGCAATCATGACTTAACAAAATGTTGGAATCATTTTTCTGAAAGAATTAAAACTACAGCAGAGTAAACATACGTAACAGAAAAAGAAAAATTACACAAACAGAAAATATTTCAATAAACACAACAAGCTCCACTCACAAAGAAAATATAAACTTGATTCTTGTAGGGGAAAAAAGCCCCCCCCCCCCTCCCAAAATCTGCACATTAAATTAATCTTAATGTGATGATATGGATGTTAAGAAATAAATCAGTGATGGTTACTCCTGCACAGCAACAATGCATCTCTAGATAAAAAGCTGCTGAAGCAGACATGAAATAGCTGTCTGCTGCTCATTTAAAAAAAACAACACGAGCATGGGAGTGGCACAGTGTCAGAGGGCACTGCTTTATAAAGAACATTCTCAACTCACAATGGCCGTGACAATTAATTATTTATCTCTAATAAAGGAGTGATTATGAGTTTCCTTACAAAATGCCCCATGGAAGTTCTTGTATGCTGTCTTAAGTCTGGGACATGTTTTTGTGTGGCATCATCATCAGGTGCCGTGCTGACTGGTGTTGGCTATTATGCTTCTCCAGAGTACACGATCCTTCATGCAGGCCATCAGCTCAGTTGGTGATCTCCTTTCACACCATCCCATCAGACTATCCAGTATCATTTCTCTTGGTCTTCCTCTTGATCTTCTTCCTTCTATTTCTCCTGTTGTTATAATATTTTCAATGCCCCCTCCTCTCATTGCATGTACTATGAAAGTACACTGTCTCTCTCTTATTTTTTTGACAAGGTTTTTTGTCTCTCCAGCTCTTCTCATACATTCTTCATTAGTTATTTTTGCTGTCCAGGGGATTCGCAACATTCTTCTAATAAACCACATTTCTGCTGCTTCCAATGATTTCTGTCCACACCTGCCTATTGTTCATAATTCACTTCCATATAACAAGACAGGTTCAATACAGCATTTTAGGACTCGTTTTCTAACATTCATTGATAAGGACATGTTGGATAATATGTTTCTCATTCTCTGAAATGCAGTCTTTGCTTGGCCTATTCTGTTCCTAATTTCTGTTCTGCATTTCCCATCTCAAGTTATTACTGCTCCAAGGTATTTTAATTTCTGCACCTGCTTTAGAACAGTTCAGTTTAATTTTATACTGCATGTTGGTGGATTCTGTTTCTTAGATATAACCATAGTCTCTGTCTTGTTGATGTTCAAAGTAAGGCCTTTCTGTTCACTTTCTTTGGTGACTTTATCCAAGAGATTTTGCAGGTCTTGTTGGTTCTCAGCTATCAGTACTGTGTCGTCAGCATACTGAAGGTTGTTAATATTGTATCCTCCAATTTTTATGCCTGGTTCTGTGATGATCATTCATTCATTCATTCATTTGCATGTCCCTTGCGGAACTTTGCCTCCCAAACAGCACTCCTGTAGGCCTCTCGGTGATGATCATTCTTAGAATATTCTCGCTATACAGAGAAAAAAGGTCTGGAGACAGTACACATCCTTGTCGCACCCCTTGTTTTATAGGTTGATATTTTCCAGTTCTATTTTCAACTCGAATTGCTGCTTCTTGCTGCCAGTATAGATATTTTACAATCCTCAGGTCTTTGCCGTCTATATTGATGTCTTCAAGCATTTTAATAATTTCATTACGTTTCATCTTGTCAAATGCCTTGGTGTAATCAATGAAGCATAAGTAAAGATCTTTCTGTATTTCTAAAGCTCTTTCTGTTAGTGTTAGTAATGCATAAATGGCATTGTGTGTTCCCTTTCCTTCAACAAATCCAAACTGTTCATCTGCTATTTCCATTTTTATCATCTTCCTTGTTCTTCTCATAATGACTCTCAGAAGTAGCTTTGTTATGTGACATGAGAGGCTGACAGTCTGGTGTGGCACAAAATACAATATTCCACATTAGAAAATACAGGGTGGTGGACATAAAACTGGACTCATCTGCAAACTACACTTTTCTCTGTTCTATTTTGTATTTATATGCTGAACACTATTTCATGCAAATGAGTTCAGTGAATCTTTTGAACTGACATAAACTGTCATATGAAACGTAACTCTAATACACACCGAAGAAAACTGTATTCTGCACTGGGGCTAGTTTTATGTGCACCACTATGTGTGTGCATATGAGTGCGTACACATATATCACTAGACAAAGTCAATGCAAGTGTCTTCTGATGTTGCATTTTTTAACACGAACGCTTGTGTTACAAGAAGTCTCTGCTCCGAAGTTCCAAAAATCACATGTTATGTTTTGATGGGGAGCTTCTCTCACAGTTGATTCTGTTAATATTTTATTTGTAGAGTAACCTAAGTTGTTACATATAATACTTATCTTCTTCATGTATACAGTTATCATCTTCAAGTGTGATCTTTCCTCGCACGGAACACACACTGCCCCTTTGTTCTTCTTTCTCCCAGTTCTCATGGCCGATGTAGGAGGCATTCATGGATGCAATACAAAGTGGGCTGTTATTAAGAAATTTTGTACTCAAGACAAGATGAATTACTTGTGCCACCTTTCCCCCCCCCCCCTCCCCCAAAAGAACCAAACAAACTAATCTGTATAAAACTGTCACTCAAAGTTAAATACTACACCTTAGATAATTGCATGATTGGTATAATGGTGGCACTAGTCCCTCAAAAGTAAATACCACATCTCACATGTTCACCTGGTTGGTATAATGATGGTACTAGTCTCTCAAAAGTAACTACCACACCTTACACAGCCACCTGGTTGGGATAATGGGAGCAGTACCCCCTGACTGCAGACATACTTTATTTCAGCTTTTATCTAGCTAATGAAGGAATGAAAATATTATTTAAGCAGTGTCACTTTACATGCATTGGTAACATTTCATGTTTTATAAATTCACATGAAAGGGGAAAAAAAAAAAACAAAATGTAAATCTGGACATTTCATTAATGAATTCATAAGAATATTGTGGTACACAGAGGTACAAATAATTTAAGTTTTCATGAGCCAAATTTCACATCAGCATGTGTGAGATCATGTTCTGTCACACCAATGACTGCCTCTGACCTTAGAAAGACTCCACAAATGACACTCCAGTGTAAACTTCAGGATGGGTAATACCAGAAATGCTCATACAAACATGACTGATAGCACACACAAAGCATAATCTGCCTGTTTGTTTAACTTCTCACACAAACTGCTCTGACATACAGCATTTCACTGCACATTTGAGTACATCTACTACTGCTGCCCTCATGTTCTGAAGATTTCCAAAATGTCCTGTTTCATGTCCTGATCCACATCAACTGTACAACACTAGACTTTGGTCAACAATATTAAAAAAAACAAAAACACTCAAAAAAGAAAAACAAAAAAATCACATGTGGTTATTGAGCAGGTATCACATTCACACTCAGCACCAAGAGAAGAATGGAGCCCTGTGGGAGAAACTCTGTGTGAATACTTCACTGTCTGCTCGTGTCCTTCCCATAGCAGACTTGTTACGTTCAACAGTCACTACAGGCATCTGGACTAGTTGAACTGGGGATCGGCCATCCTTCAGGGCTTGGGTCAGGTTCAGAATCTGCACAGAAATATAACCGTACAATGTCAAGTTCAGAATCTGCACAGAAATATAACCGTACAATGTCAAGTTCAGAATCTGCACAGAAATATAACCGTACAATGCCAAGCTTTCATGAAAAAAAAAAAAACATAAAATGCAACAGAAAGCAGGAACAGTTCACAATGGACTGAAGGAGAAAATGGGTGTGGGAGAGAGTGAAAAAAAGAAAGATGCAAGGGCCAGAAGGATGCAAAATATTTTACAGCCACACATTAAAAGAAAACCTTATGACCAGTCACTCACTCACTCTGTCTTTATGTAGTGATCAAACAAGTTTTCAGTGTCAACTCTTTTTGCACAGTTTCTGTATTTGTGGGTCCATGTCATGAGATCTTTCTTCTATTTCTGATGTGTAGTGACCACATGCTCTGATCACAGCTGTACAAGGTGAAGGCTGCACTACCCTGGCATAAAGCTGCCGTGTCCCTTGCTAGAGGTTGTCACATCCAGAGTAGTGGCTGCCATACTTTGGCAAAAGGCTGCAATGCTCAGCCTAGAGGTTGCAATGCTTAGGCTAGAGGTTGCCATGTCCATTGCTAGAATTTGCCACATCCAGGGTAGAGGCTACCATGTCCCATACTAGAGGCTGCAATGCTCGGCTAGAGGTTGCCATGCTCTGGCTAAAGGCTGCCATGTTCCATGCTAAAGGGTGCAATGCTCAGGCTAGAGGGTGTTATGCTTTGGCTAAAGGCTGCAATTTCCCATGCTAGAGACTTGATTTTACACTTTACTGTGTCACTGGTTCCTACATCTGATGTAACTATGTTTTTGAGATGTAGAAAGACTCAAAGACTTGATTTTACACTTTACTGTGTCACTGGTTCCTACACCTGATGTAACTATGTTTCTGAGATGTAGAAGCATTTCCTTCTGCTGAGATTTTTGTTTCTAAGTTTTCCATGGGTGCTGAAAAGTGAATGAAGGTCAGAACTCATGGCCTCTAAATCCATTCAACAGGTGTTCTGCTTACTGAAGCTGATGATCAAGATTTTACTTTTCTTCTGTGGATTTGGATGAGATGAGTTGCCCTTCCTTTCTGCTGCCACTAGACCAGCTTGTTCAGATTTTTTCTGTCTCATTCTTTATTTTTTTTCCTGGAGTTTTCCAGTGATTGTCAGGTTTCTATCTTCTGTCTCCCTGTGACTTTTCCAAAGAATTTTGATTGTCTTTCAATTATGGTCTTAACTGGTTTTTTTACAATCTGCAACTTCTCTGAGAGCTTCTTTTGTTTTTTTTTTTTTTGTGACCAAAGTATCTGTTGCATTTAAAAACCATATTTCTATTGCTTTCCATTTATGTTTCATCAGTCTGTCCAAGTCACACAAGCACAGAACAATACTTCATCTATCAGTTTTGTCACAAGCACAGATTAATGCTCCATCTTGTTTTTAGCTCTTTCACTAGAATAAATAATTGTTCTATATATCTATAATTCTTCATGGACATTATCTTATTAATTTCTTCCTGTAACAAATATCTTCCCCTCCCCAATTTCAGCTATGCAGTTATGGGTTGTTCCAAAGTATCTAGATTCATATATCAGTTTTGCATGGACATTTTGCATGGATATTAATGTTTGGTATTTTTACTTTAAGAAATGTATCCAATCAATTTTGTCTTGGATATGTTTACTATATGCCTTGTCATTTGCCACTTTTGAGGTCTTCAAGCACAGAATACTCTTATTCATTACTTCTGGATTGGAACTTTATTTCATTCCACATTCTTTAACCACAGTAAAAAAAAAAGGAAGCGCAAATTATATATATATGTAGGCTGGCTAGTAAAGAGGATTAAACAGAGAAAACTTAAATATTTTCGACATGTTAAACATCATGACAATCTAAAGAAGACCATCTTGGAAGGGTACATAATGGGAAAAAGAAAGACCAAGGCGAAGATGGCTGCAAGACATCGCTGATGATCTGCAAATGGATGCATCAGCAACAGGGCACCTTGCTTATAACAGAGAGGCCTACAGGAGAGCTGTTAGGGAGGTAAAGTTCCGCAAGGGACATGCAAATGACTGACATATCTGATTGGATACATTTCTTAAGCAAGTAGAATGAAAAAAATCAGTGCGTACAGGGTTTTCTAAACAGAAACTAGTGAAAATAGTTGTCAAAAAAAAAAAGAGCTAATAAAGAGGATTGGAAATAAGATAAAACTGTAATGTCCAGTAAAGTAAAAATACCAAACAGTAATATCCATGCAAAATATGCACTGCAAAACTCTGACATATGAATCTAGATACTTTGGAACAACCATAACTGCACATAACAAGTAAATAGCTGAAATTGGGGAGGGGAAGATATTTGTGACAGGAAGAAATTAATAAGATAATGTCCTTGAAGAATTATAGATATATAGAACAATATTTATTCTAGTGAAAGAGCTAAATACAAGATGGAGCATTAATCTGTTCTTGTGACAGAACTAATAGATGAAGTATATATACACACACACACACACTTTTGCTTTCTTATTAAAAAAAAAATGGGGATGAAGACATCTTTCAGAGAAGACACCATTCAATGCAGCAGACACCAACCCACTGATGTCATATTCAAGTCAAGACTGGTGTACTACAGTCCACAAAGACCCTTTTCCACTTATTCATTGGTACCCCTCATAATGCATCCAGCTGGCTAGTGGCTACGGATCATCAGTCTTCATGGCAGATGAGCCTGCTCAAGAGGCACTGCAGCCCGTGTCTGCTTTTTTAGATCCACTCAGTGGCTGGGAAATACAGCCACCATAATCCTCTCCCCACTGAACACAACAGTGTGCCTCAACACCCTTGCCATCATCAGCCACATTGGATACATCCTGCCCGCAGTCCCGGAGAGGCAGAGTAATAAGAAGAACTGGCTCATTTTGTCTTACACTGCATCTACACAGGATTACATATACAACTTTCAATTACTGAGATAATGCCTGAATATCTGTTACATTATTCTAATGGCTGTTACAGGACACTAGTTTAATGTTACTGAAATTTAATTCAAAACACAACAGATGACTGGTGTAAGAATATAATTCTCTATGTCTACCAGAAATGATAATAAACAGATCCTGACCTACCTGACCTCGCATAACAGACATCTGTTTCTCAAACGTGTGTCGGTCAAAGCCCCTGTCATTCTGAAAGTAAGACAGTCAATGTTTGCTTAGTTGTAGATATGAACATAATGTCCCCCTTACCAAAAAGACAAAAAATAAGTTTTAGATGCAAGAGAATGTCAGATAACAAATTTATCAAATTTGTTTCAATAATAAAAGTGATTTTTTTTTTTTTTTGCGATAACTCTACAGTTTAACTTCACAGTTAAGCAGAACATTAAAATACCAATAAAAGTTCAAGGATAATTCTAAGGTCTTTGAAACAAAGTTTTCAGAACAAAAAGTTAAAGTGTCAAAGAGTTATCATCACCACACGTCATACAAGTCTCTCATGTCCTCCAACCTCCTTCTGCGAATTAGGATTTCAGCACAAAGTATGGCAAGAGACCAGAACGATGGAGATGAAAGGCAGGATTTGTTTGATTCTGCAACCTAATTCTGAGACCTGGTGGGTGGAGGTGAAAGGCAGGATTTGTTTGATCCTGCAATGTAATTCTGAGACCCAGTGGGTGGAGGTGAAAGGCAGGATTTGCTTGATCCTGCAATGTAATTCTGAGACCCGGTGGGTGGAGGTGAAAGGCAGGATTTGTTTGATCCTGCAACGTAATTCTGAGACCCAGTGGGTGGAGGTGAAGGGCAGGATTTGTTTGATCCTGCAACCTAATTCTGAGACCCAGTGGGTGGAGGTGAAGGGCAGGATTTGTTTGATCCTGCAACCTAATTCTGAGACCCAGTGGGTGGAGGTGAAAGGCAGGATTTGTTTGATTCTGCAACCTAATTCTGAGACCAAATGAAAGACCATGTGCCCATCAATTAGAAATAAACTTACATTTAATAACATCACAGGCATAACACTCTAAATAAATAAAATAGATAAACTTACTATAAATAAAAAAATGCATATAAACTTACTTTAAATAAATAATACATATCCATCAATATAAACATACAATATACAGAGTTTCATAATGACGGGACACATGTTATTTCTTATTTACAAGAGCGTACATAGTCACCCATCTTCAAATTTGTTTTATTTCAACTGTCTGACCTATGGAGGTAACGCTGCAACATCTTGGTTTCACACAAATATGGATGCAATAAGATGGTTCCACTTTTTATACGGCATAACTGCCAGTGGCAACCCTTCAACAGCAACTCCCAGGATACTTCATTTCCAGATTTGGTGATATCCATTGGCTGTTCAGACCACTGGATCTAGACTATTTCCTGTGATGTTATCTAAAGGAAAAGGTGTATAATGAGAAGTCCAGTACAGCTCTGTAACTCAAACAAAACATTTGGAGGGAGATATGTTCCAGTATATGGGATATACAAAGGTTTTGAATGATGTCACTCTTCACAACAGAGTGAATGTCCTTGTTCGTCTAGTCTTGGACTTATGGAAAGTCTGTATTATGATTGGTTGTTCGTGTGTGCTTCATGAGAATTTTGGAATTTGAAAAGCAGGGGTTGGGGAAGCCGTGAAAGACAGCAGACTTTTAGTGATTTGGCTAGGGTATTTGGATTAGTAGCATTGTTAGAATGTAAGAACTGTTGTTTGCTTGTCCTTTTTAGGACACAGCTGTAATTTTTGTGTAGTCTAGTTAGATGTAAGAATAGTTGTCTGCTCATCCTTTTTAGGACACAGCTGTAGTTTTTGTGTAGTCTAGTTAGATGTAAGAACAGTTGTCTGTTTATCCTTTTTAGGACACAGCTGTAGTTTTTGCGTAGCTAGTTAGATGTAGGAACAGATGTCTGCTTGTCCTTTTTAGGACGCAAATGAGAGATTGTTAGCTGTGTTGTGTAGAGTTTTTTTTTCGGATCAGATGAGTTCTCAATGTGAGGTTAGTATGTCAGTTTTTTTTTTGGCATTTGTACATTCCAGTGGCAAAGTCAGATTCATTGGAATGCTTTGGGTACTACTGTATTGTTGATTTCTCAGATCATGAATTGATATTTCATCTTCACCAGGATTCCATCCTCATTGTTTCTCATACTAAATATTGTTGAAGGATTTTGGTAACTGCTGACTTTGCCTGCTGTGTACATCAACGTTTTACTGTTAATGCTGTTGACTGATTGATTAGACTGCTGAGCCCCTCTGACCGTTCAGTCATTCATGTTACCTCCCTTCTGTTGTCGTTTTTCCATACCTGAGCTGAATGCTGTTACTAAGTGCATAACAATGTAACGTTCTGCTGTCAAGTATTTCTTACTTGTGTTGCTGTATCACCTACAGTTAACTGGTTTATGCCCTTCATTGTACAAGGGCACAGAAAGATTCTGCTTCAATAGCTGCCATTCCAGCTGATGTGCTGCACCACGCTATGACGGAGATGATAAACAGAGCCAAAGAATGTTCTCTGCCAGGTGGTGATGTGATATTCAAACCTTGAACACTGTTATGAACCCCAGTATCTTGGGCATCTATTACACACTTTCTGTGCCCCAGTCATAGATAACTGCTTATAAAACGTGTCCCATCATTATAAAACACCCTGCATATAAACTTACTTTAAATAAACAATACATATAAACTTACTATAAATAAACAAATACACACAAACTTTCTTTAAATAAATGGTACAGATAAATTGACTACATAAAAAAAAAAATACACATAAACTCACTTAAAATAAATAATATAAGTAATCTTACTCTAAAAAGATCATAGAGATCATCACACAGATCCTGAACAAAGTTCATGTCTGAAAGCTGTGGCAGCAGAAGCTCTTGGATTTCTTTGGAAAATGCTACCTTCGCTTGTGGCAGCCAAGCCCAGTGGTATGGATCTGAATAAACATACATTGTGAATACACTAAGTTTAATAATGAACACATAATGAGAACTTTTCTCAGGGAGAAAATAATAATAAATAACAAATATACAGAATAACATTTCAGAATAACACCTCTGGCTGCACATTCTGAATACTGCTGTGAGCAATGAATGTGTGGTAAAACATTATCTTTATAAGTGAAAATACTACTTCTTAAAACAGTATGCTAAAGTGACAACACTGTTACTGGTGGAAAAAGCAAAGAATTCTAAGGGATGACCCTCGTATAGATGCTCATTCAACTGTGGTTAATGGTATAGGGCTTGCTTTCATCACTACAGGGGGTGGAGTCTGCTAAGAAGGTTTTTCCTTCAGTCTTCTCCAGTTCTGATTAACACACACCCCACCCCCTGCCCCTCAAAGTAAAATGTTTCTGTATGAAGGAGAAATAAACTGAATATTTAGCATCTGCAGCAATTTAAAATGATTAATTCCCAGCTACAGAACAAAACCATATATGACTAGTTACTATATTTAAAAATTTTTTTTTCAAAAACCATTCAAATGGTTCAAGGTAGGTCAAGAGTTAAGTAATAAAATCTTTGAGCTTGCTTACTGTTTAGTTAAGTTCCAAATAATATAATTAAAATGACATAGTTTATATTGAAAAGAGAAAAATCTCACAAGCTCTCCATTCATCTGGATGTTTAAATGGGAAAGCTAATCCATTATCTATAGCAGCTACGGAGATCTCTGGATTTTCTACCATGCTCCATTCTGTTTCCTGCAATGAGAGTATTTAAAAAGAAACATTCAAACTCTGGCAAAGCAAATCTATAAATAATATTGGCCATTTTTAGAATACAATAAAAATCGGTACTTGTAATTTAAATCGCCAATCTATTAAAAACCAGGAATTCTGGAAAACAAAAAAAAAATGACTGAGAAGACAAAGAAACCTTCCCTAAAAGAATGAACATTAAAAACTATTTTCAAAAAATGAAGAGCTGGGGGTGCAGGTCAGTTTGACATTCTGCCTGTCATCGTCTAACTTTTATTCTGTCAAAACAATGTCAGTTTAGTAAAAAGTCTACTAGACAGAAATAGGTTAAGCTATGCTAGGAAAAATGCTACAGCTGAAAACTGAAATTCTGATTTTCTGCGTGACCAATACAAATTTGAATATGTGGTAATCGTGTTTTACAATAATAGCAAATATTTTATTATTTGATTCCTTTTGAATATGAATATTCTAAACATGCCATCACTTGGCTGAACATGAAGTAAAACAATATATTCATAACATCTCCAGTTTCAAGTACACGAGATATAATTCTGATAAAGTTGGGGCTGCTAAAAAAAAACAAACAATTGAAAGGGTTAACTTTCAAAGTTTAACTAATATAATCAATCCTATGCTTCCATGTTTGTGTTCTTCTAAATAGGTTATAAATGGTATTTACATTTAAAACTCTTTACAGACTAAAGAATTCTTGTCCTAAAAGTAAGTCATGGAAACCAGTAGTATATTCTCTACATTTTTCTTACAATTTTTATGTCAACTGTCTGTAAAAGAACCACACTTAAAACAATCTTTGTTTTCTTTCTTACAATGAAGCTCATCTTACCTCGAAATCTTCTTGGTTTGAGCTCTGCGCTTTAGTTGATGCTGGTTCATATTTTATCAACCAATTGTCATTGCCTCTGTCTGTTGATCAGAAATGAAATACATTAACTCACATGGACCTCTGCCAATATAAAACTGACTTAGTGAATATTTATTTTCTAATTCACTGTGTTTATCTGTTCTACAAACTTTACCTTATATTTATGATCTAAAATGTAGAATATCTGAATATTTCAAATAAACTATGGTACAAGAAAGACTGGCTCAGTGTAATATTTCTAAGAATTAACGTGCTAAAAATCTGACAAAAAAACCGAGTGGAAAGCCACTGTAAAATGACACAAATCTAGTAAGTGGAAAAAAACTTCAACTATGACACTTAACACAAGAAAGGTAGGGGAAGAACATAGGGAAAATACTGTACATAACACAACAGTCTGTATTAACAATTATCCAACAAGCTCAAACAGATTATCTATATGGCATTAACAAATTGCTAGCTCAGAATCAGCTGCAGGTACATGTGACCAATACCATACAAACTAGAGGAAGGTCTCTAACTTTAGAGAACTGCTGCTTCTTCAGATTTATTCAATGTGGCATCGGAGAAAGTAAACTAAAGAAGACTTCACAAGAGTACCTGTATTTCTGATGAATAATGAAAGAAAACATCACAGGAGCAATTGTGTTTCTGATGATATAAAAGAAAATATCACAAGAGCAATTGTGTTTCTGATAATATAATGAAAGAAAACACAAGAACACCTGTGTTTCTGATGATATAGCAAAAAGAAAACATTATAAGAATACTTGCATTTTGGATGTAAGAAAAGAAGACTTCACGAGAGCATATGCATTTCTGGTGTAAGAAAAGAAAACTTTACAAGAGCACCTGCATTTCTGATTTAAGAAGACTTTACAAGGCCACCTGTAATTCTGATGCAAGAAAAAAGAAGACTTCACATGAGCACCTGTATTTCTGATGATGTAATCCAACACAACCACTCGCTCAAACAAGTGCTGGAATTTCTTTGCAGTAGACTCTGGCAAAGCCTCACTATCGAATCGTCGGAGCCAGAAATCAGCATCCTTGTAGCCATTAACAAACAGCTGGAAAGACCCTGTCTGAAAATGCAGATAAAGTATATTTAATATACCTGAAAGAAACGAACAAGATGGGAACTATAACAAACACATTTTTCTAAGTGTTTCACTCTACCAAACATACATAATGCTGATAACTGATTAGGCTGAGTAAGAACCTTAAGCTATTTCTGACTATGGTGTATGTACCTGAAGAAGAAACAAGAAGCAAGGTGTATCTTCAGGATGAAAACTTGGGCAGGATTATTTAGGGAGAATTCAGCCCCTTCATCCACAGCATGTTAGCGTTAGGTCAGAGAAAAGGAAAAACCTGACATCAAGAAACATATGCCACATATATGACTCTACTGAGGCAACTGCAACTGTCAAATAAGGATCACATCATCAGTGCAACTTCAAATGAGAGATGGATCACTTTGTCCAAGATCAATATTCTAGTCTTTTAATTGCCCTCTTATAAAACACACCAATTATAGGACTTTAAGAGATTTATACTTCTGTTGCAAGCTTTCAAATCCAGGCATATGCAAAAGTTTCTCCTGCTGCACCACCCATGAAAGTATGCTATCCACAAATGTGTACATCCAATATTCGTGAATTGTTTTCCAACAATAATAAAAAGAAACAAAACTGGTAAGCACCTGGCTACAAAAAAAAAAGACACTGATTGTAATTATTCACAGAAGTGTCATCTACATTTGAATATACCTGACACCACAAAACAAAAAAATCCTTCACACGTCCAGAACACTACCAAAAAAAAATGTATCACAAGTCTAATAATTAGCAATCATTGTTTTTGAAATAATATATTGTTCAAAAAAAGAAACCACAACACTGCTGTAGTATCCTCCAGAACTGCATCAACTACGAGACACTGAGAAATAATTACTGGCCCAGTGAAACCACTAAAGAAGATAAGCTCTATGGTTCCATACATGAATTACAAAAAACAGTGAAATTTATCCAAGAGACAGGACTGCAGATATAGACAGACAGTGTGAACGAAGAAGAAGAAGACTACTGTAGTCATAGTGGACACCACATTTAAAACTTGTATCAAAATTTTGTTTTTTTGGATTTAATGTTTCAATCTTGGCATGAAGAAACGTTAAGACTTTAACAATGAAATGATGTTCATTAAATTTGGTTTGGACTTTTATTCTTTGTGATTGAGGCCCCAGTTTCAGTAAGGTCTATGGCCTCCTCTGGCCTGTATCAGAGAACGACATCTTCTTGACATGGATCCAATTAGCCGTTGGATCTGTTGTGGGATAGCTGGCAATTCTTCCCGCAGTGCAAGAGACAACTGTCGGAGATTGGTTGGTGCCACGTTTCGCTGGCGGACTTGCTTGTTGAGTTCATCCCATAAATGTTCTATTGGGTTCATGTCTGATAACATGGATGACCACAGAATGGTCTGGACGCTGTCAGCGAGGAATTGGGTGGTGAGTTGTGTCACATGGGGTCGAGTGTTATCCTGCTGAAAAACTGACCCTGGCTCAGCTAGAAGTGGAACGATGTGAGGACGAAGAATTTCAGTGATGTATCGTTGGGCATTCAGGCATCCTTCAATTTGCAAAAGGTCACTTCTTCCCATGAGCTGATTGTCCCCCAAACCAGTACACCACCTCCACCACGTGGAGGAGCCTCATCCACACAGTTATGGGCATAGCGCTCATGGAATCCTCGTGTAAACTCTTCTTCATCTTTTGTGTCACTGGAGCAGAAAGAATGATTCATCACTAAACCAAACCCTTCTCCAATCATTCACATGGTCCACTCATGATGCTGGTTCGCCCACTGCAGTCACTTCTGGCGATGCTGGTCCATAAGAACAGGAACTATGTAGGGTCTTCTAGCCCAAAGACTAGTGTTATGCAGTCGGTTCCTGACAGTTTGATCTGAAATTCGACGAGCTGCTGTCATTGACTGGACTGTTGTGGACACAGATGCAAATCTATTCTTGAGGTGACACAGTCGTAAGAAGCGGTCTTCAGCAGGAGTTGTGACTAAGGGTCTTACACTGCGAGGCCAGTCTGCAACTGAGCCAGGTTCTTGAAATCGTCTCCAAAGGCGACTAATGGTGCTTCTAACCACATTAAATTATCAGGCCACTACACTTTGTGACTGTCCAGTCTGTAAATGTCCAATGATGATGAGTCACTTTTCTGTAGTGAGATGAGCCATTGAATTTTGAAATGAATTGATTCAAGGAGTGTCAATCTTTTATAAGCATTCAATAAATGGTCAGTGAGTTTTGTGCTCAGTAAGTTTCACGGGATTCTCGTGAACCTGTCATGAGTTATTGTCAAAAATGCTGTTTTGACTAGTGTCACTTTTCTGTGCTCATGAATCATCTGCTGAGTACAGTTCAGGTCAGCACGTGAAGTTGATGTTCAAGTGAACGTTTCAGGCAATTTGCCCTTGTCTGATCAGCAAACTTCAGTTTAAACTGCAATATCGTATTTGTTGTGTTTCTTTTTTTGAACAGTATAAAAAAAAGAACCTCTTGCAATGAAGCACACGTCTGTGTATAAAAAGAAACATTTCAGATGCTGATAGGTTTAAGGTTACTTAAGTGTCAATAAATTCAGGCCAAACATTTCTACATAAAAATTAACTGGCTTGCTTCTCAACGGCTTATCTTATCAGATAAGCACACAATCTCTCAGCAATGCACATGTCCAGTTACTAACATCTGTCTTTGGTAAATACAAACAAAAAAATTAACTCAAAGACAGCCATATACTACGCCACAAAGAACTACAGCAAATGCAAAATGTAATGATAAATGCAGAAATCAGTACAAGAAATACATAATTATATTTTAGTACACTACAATTTGTTCTTCCTCACTGTATCTCCATTTTTAGCTGGTAATCTTCCAAGATATTCAAAGTTCTCCTCTTCCAATTTTTCCTCATTGATATATACTTCAGCTGGCTTATGTGTTTTGTTAGTTGTCATCAATTTAGTTTTCTTCACATTAAGATAGAGGTTTTGCTCTTCACTGTTCTTACAGACTGACATAATTAGTTTTTCCATCTCTTTTTGTGTTGTGGACAGTAATACTGTGTCACCAGCATATTCTCCATGATTCAGTCACATATGCACCCCTGAAAGACCCCTTGTTTTATGTCAAACCAAGTTGCTGAACTCTCTAATACCAGAGATTAGATATGCTGATGGTACAGTATTACTGTCCACAGCACAAAAAGTAATGGAAAAACTAATTATGTCAATCTGTAAGAACAGTGAAGAGTAAAACCTTTATCTCAATGCAAAAAAAAAATAAAACTAAATTGAAGACAAATGACAAACAAATAATGCAGTTGAAATATATATCAATAAGGAAAAATTGGAAGAGGTGGAGAGCTTCGAATATCTAGGAGCATTATTAATTAATAATGGAGATACAATGAGAGAAAATTAAAAGGAGGACATCTACTGCTCTTCAAAAAATAAAGATGATGTGAAGAGGAACAGACAGAACTACAAAAATAAGATTTTTAAGGGCATGCATCCTTCCCATAGCAACATATGCCTGTGAGACCTGGACACTTAACAAAACAGATGAGAAACACATAAATGCCTTTGAATGTAAATGCTACAGAAGAGTTCTTCAAATACCATGGACACAAAAGAGAACAAATATATCCATACTACAAAACTTAATACTGAAGAAAGTTGACTAGTAAAGAGGATTAAACAGAAAAAACTTAAATATTTTGGACACATTAAATGTCATGAGAATTTAAAGAAGACTGTCTCGGAAGGGTACATAATGGGAAAAAGTAAGACCAAGGTGAAGATGGCTGCAAGACATTATTGACGAGCTGCGAATGGATGCATCAGCAGCAGGCCATCTTGCTTAATACCGAGAGGTCTATAGGAGAGCTGTTGGGGAGGCAAAGTTCCACAAGGGACATGCAAACTGACTGACTTTAATTGCCTATTATGTGAAAAAACATAATTCACACAATACTATACTTTACATGTAACTGATGTAATAATGAAACATGCTAAAATGAGGCATATTTTGACCACTGTGCTTAAAACTTATTAGTCTCAGATGAGAAACTTACTTTTGGGGGCAGTCCTATTCTGTTGAAATGTTTTCCTACAGATGGCACTCTGTTATAAATATTGCGTTTGGTCCTGGCTTTTGCCCGATCTATTGCACTGTAGTTGAATGTTTCACTAGCTAAACGAACCACCTGTTGGAGCAAAAGTGAGAGATGTCACATTATTTCCTCTATCTTGGCAGATATGATTCATACCTCAGTTGTTCATGTAATCATTATCCATAAACATGGCTTAGACAAAATGTGGAATAAAACGGTGAGCTCTAAGTGTTACAAGTAGTGGACAAAGATGTGCAGTGTAGTGAATGAAACAGTTCATCATCATCACCATCATCATCATTAGGTATCATGCTGGTATGTTTTATCTCTTATTTGTCCACAAATCTTGGTCCTTTATATTTTCCATCAGCTCAGTTGGAGACTTCTTTTGTTGTACCATCACATTAGACTGTCCATTATTTTTTTCCTCTCTTGTTTTTCCTATTGTTATGTCCCTTCTAACTATATATTCAATGAAAGATGATTGTCATTTTCTTATGGATTTAATTAGGCTCCTTTCTACATCTGTTTTTTGTAGAATTCTCTAACAAACAATTAAAAAAATGAAATAAAACAACCCTTATTTTATGTCTTCTTCAGGAACCACAAACAAGACAAATGACAAATAAGCACAATGTAAGAACACACATACAGCTGAACCCACAGTTTTCACATAAACTTCCCTACTGTTGACTGGAGTTGTACAGTGTTGCTTATTTACTACCTGCTACTTTTTAATTTCAACACAGGCTACTTGACACATAATAATCACAAATTATAAACCATTTAATATTATCTTGGATGCATCAGCAGCAGGGCATCTTGCTTACAACCGAGAGGTCTACAGGAGAACTGTTAGAGAGGCAAAGTTCTGCAAGGGACATGCAAATGACTGAACACCATCTTACTGGTCTCTGTTTAACCAACATCCATGAAAGATGAAGGTAGCCCTGCAAGATGCCACCATGGCACACAGGGCTTACAGTGTTAATGCTCACACATACACTGACCTGCCAGCACACTAGGTGGTCAGATATCAGTATCACACCATCCTTTTCATAGTTACATACAGAGCCAGGCACCTATTTTTACAAATGGGTCTAATGGGTACTTCTTGCTGGTACTGAACCACAAGAAACTGACGTGTGCAAAACAATGAATAAAATTATTAAACAGAAATAAACTGTGCTGATAAAGTTCTTTACACTGATGATCTATCAACACTACACACATGGGTAGAATATATGGCCTACTAATACTGTACTATTTAAAGATGATATATTCATACACTGCATATAATTGGTCATGGATGAGACGTGCAGAAAATTATGACTAATGCTGCAAAGTAAACTACAGATAAGAGTATGCCATCAAAAGGCTCTGAAAGAATAAACTTCATTTAACTTAGTCATAAAATTAAGGGCGGAAGTATCCACTCTAACAATTTGGCTAGCAAGGCATAGCTCACCAAGACCCCACCATAATAACCAGACACACCAAAGGCAGGCGGCATCTCATCAAGACCCCACCATAATAACTAGACACACCACTGGGCAGACTGCAGCTCACCAAGACCCCACCATAATAACCAGACACACCACTGGGCAGGCGGCAGCTCACCAAGACCCCACCATAATAACCATGGTTATTAACTATGGTTAACAAAGAAAACCATCTCCTTACTAGAAAAACAAATGAAACAACAACAAAAAAAATGCCCATTTCTTTAACACAGATTCCCCTATGTTAATCATTAATGAGGATGTAATTAAAGAGGCTTAACTTTTTTTTTAAACTAATAGGTTCATTAATTATTACAGAACTCTAGGCTGCAGATGTGAGCAGATGAAATCAGCATGACCTTATCTGTGACCAGACACTAGGCTTTAGTTCTAGTTTGGTCTTGGTTTCTAATTACATTATAACAGTAATTATTTAGGATACCAGTTTATATAACCTGAGGTCCATAAAGGACCATGTGGTAAATATAAACATGTAGAATGCTATAAATGTGCAAGTTTTTAGTTTAACACTATGAGAGTAAGAAGCCACAGTGCCTTGTCATTAGCTTCCGGGGGTCCACTGTCAGAAAATGGTTGAGAACCACTAATCAAGAGACAGTCAATTTTTTTAAAAAATCTTTTACTTCACCTTTGTTTTTGGCACAACATTTAATCCAAGTTTTTGATCCACCAGGCTTGCTCCAGCTTCAGACAGGTATCCCTGGTTGGGTACGAGACAGCTTCTTCCAAAACAGCACGGACAGCACAGTTTGTGCATCCATTTAGTCCACTTGGGATTCAGATGCCCATAGGGCTCCTCATCCTTTGGCTTAAAAACAGCTATCGTTTTCTGGAAAACAAAGAATAAGACACCACACTGAGATTTACTGTAAATTATTATCTGCATTCTGCACTGTTAATAGAAACAAAAACTGTGTTCAATACATATATAAATGTCACAGTCTATCACTATCATCATCACTGCAACATTTCAGATGGCACAGGCTAGTGGTGTTCAAATGGTGGCCCCCAGACCCTTCTTTTAAGGGTTAAGAGATTACGAAAATGCAATTTATTATTTCATTAAAATTAATACTTGCAGCCAAGGAATGAGTTTCAGTTTTATGCTGCGAAAGAAAGAAATCATCAAGGCTCCAACTGATTTGTGCAGTCAATGGTCAAATTCCTTACAGCATGTTATATAATTCAGAAAAAAAAACTGGTTGATTCAAATGCAGGCCATCACATGACTCCTGGCATGGATACAACTGCAGCCATAGGGATGTTTGAAGTTGGACACTGCTAGAATAGACACTCAAATTATTTCATAAATTGAAATCTTTGATGCTTTCTATCAGCTGAGTTTGTTATTGCCATACACTATCAAATCATCCATTTTATCCTCTCTTATGGCCTTCTTTTTTTCTTCTTCTATAGCCATGTCATCTGGGTGAAGTTTAATGCTTTTACTCAGTTTCTGAGTCTCAGTCTCATTCTCTGTCTCATCCAGACCTTGTGGCCAGGTCAGCCAGCATATGCTGGACACTCCTGGAGCCCATCCATTTCTGTGCAATATCTTAAATCAAAAGAGGTGACTCATTAATCTACAGTGACTGGTGCACAATCAAAATCATTTAAGTCCACTGATGCAAACCCATGTGAACCATGGCCCAAGATGATCATTCCTCTCAGACTAACGGTAGTTTCAAATGTCAAACACTGGGGATACTTTCATCATAATCTGGGGAACTGTCTTAACTGTTACACCACTTCTAACACAATTTCTTGCCTTCAGCTCTTATGCTATAATGAAGAACTCTGGACCTGTATTCTTCAGTTTATTTAATTTAAAGAGAAACAGAACTGTATTCCACATCTTCATCATCATCATCATACAGCATCTGCAATAATTGTCACTGCTGCAACATGATGTTTCTAACAGTCTGATACTGTGGTCATCATTTTTTAAAAAAATGTACTGAATAACAAAGTTAGTAACCAAAATATTAATAAACTTAACATGTTACTTGCTTTAATAAAAAGAAAGATGTTGAATTAAAGGCATCTTATTCAAATTCATGGAGCACAGCTATTTAAATAACTCCAACAATAACTTCCCAACAATATCACAGATATAAAAAAAAAGAAAGTGATACAAGTAAATATCAAACAATAGGCAATAATACTGACAGTGAAACAATGAGTTAAAAAAACATAATGAAATAATGTGTGTGTAAAAAAAAACAGATAATGAAACAATGAGCAAGAAAACTGATAAAGATAGTGGACAGGTCATGTGATAATGAAACCTTGGACTGGCTAAACAAGACCACTCTTCACTCTCAACAACAGATAAGATCTAAATAAAAAAAAACACATACACAAGTATAAACAGCCAGGGATATGTAGGCTAAAATGACAAGGCATCAAGTCAAGGGGTCTTGGAAAATGTCAAGTGGACACATCACGCAAAGCAAACAGCTTATTAATTCATATAGTTTTATCTTTGTAAAAAATTCAGCATATGACGCACTGAAAACAAATCCTTCTCTACACACCATATGGTATAATCCTTTCCTTTTCTGGATTCAGATTAATCAGATGCACATAAACAAGACACTAAAAGTAAATCAAGACACAATGGTGATGTCCAACTGCTTTCCACTGCTTTACGTTTGATTTTCTCCACTAGCCTTTGTTTACAGGAAGCACTGCCATAAAACAGTTGATATACCTGTTCTGACTTTGTTCTTTTTCATATTCACAGGTACTCCTCATACCTAGCAGATGCTCTTCCACCTGGTGGACACCAAATGGAGTAAGAAGCTTCTCCAGACACATCCACGACAGAATTCAAACGGTGATCTCCCATGGCCCCTTCCTGCGTGTGAGGAGTAAGTGTAATTTGGGGAAAGAATGATGAGATTCTATGAAGACTTGGTAAAGGACTGAGGGGGGAGGGGGTTCACAGCAATGTTCCTGATAAGCCTGCCCAGCCTATGCATCCTGTGGCTGTATGGATCACTGACATAACCACACAAGACGTAGCTGTATGGATCACTGACATAACCACACAAGACGTAGCTGTATGGATCACTGACATCACACAAGACGTAGCTGTATGGATCACTGACATAACCACACAAGACATAGCTGTATGGATCACTGACATAACCACACAAGACAGCTGTATGGATCACTGACATAACCATACAAGGCATAGCTGTATGGATCACTGACATAACCATACAAGGCGTAGCTGTATGGATCACTGACATAACCACACAAGGCGTAGCTCTATGGATCACTGACATAACCACACAAGATGTAGCTGTATGGATCACTGACATAACCACACAAGACAACACATAACATTTCTGCTACTCAGTGTACACATTTACAGGAAATATAGCCATGAAATGAATGAAGCGAAAGTATGATGTGCCAGGAAAATATGTTACAGAAATGAGAACTAATGTTACACGAGAATGGAAATTAAGGAGTAAAAAATAGAACAAGGTCTATCATGTTACACAGGCACTAAAGCATGTGGTGTTAGTGACCAATCTTCCCCTGATTATTTTACAGAGCCACTAAGGGATATTACATTAGTGACCAACCCTCCTCTGATTATGTCACATAGCCATTAAGGGATATTACATTAGTGAGCAACCTTCCTCTGATTATGTCACATAGCCATTAAGGGATATTACATTAGTGACCAACCTTCCTCTGATTATGTCACATAGCCATTAAGGGAATGAATGAATGAATGAATAATCTTTATTTTTCAAGGGTAAAGAATTGGGCACGCAGGGATATTACATTAGTGACCAATCTTTCTCTGATTATGTCACACAGCCATTAAGGGATATTACATTAGTGAGCAACCTTCCTCTGATTATGTCACATAGCCATTAAGGGATATTACATTAGTGAGCAACCTTCCTCTAATTATGTCACATAGCCATTAAGGGATATTACATTAGTGAGCAACCTTCCTCTGATTATGTCACATAGCCATTAAGGGATATTACATTAGTGAGCAACCTTCCTCTGATTATGTCACATAGCCATTAAGGGATATTACATTAGTAAGCAACCTTCCTCTAATTATGTCACATAGCCATTAAGGGATATTACATTAGTGACCAACTTTCCCCTGATTATGTCACAGAGCCAGTAAGGAATATTACATTAGTGACCACTCTTCCCCTGATTATGTCACATAGCCAGTAAGTGATGTTATGTTAGTGACCAACCTTCCTCAATCATATCACAGAGCCACTAATGGATGTTATGTTAGTGACCAACCTTCCCCAATCACATCACAGAGCCACTAATGGATGTTATGTTAGTGACCAACCTTCCCCAATCACATCACAGAGCCACTAATGGATGTTATGTTAGTTACCAACCTTCGTCTGAGCACATTCAACTGCCCTTTCCTTCCCTAGCTCCATAAATTGTAATGTACCCATTTCTACAACTTGGTGACTGTAGCACCAATGACAAGATCTGAACCAATGACCACTGCTACACTTGTAGAAATATTACATTACATGCCAAGCAGCTCAAAAGTATTGGTTCATGGAAAAAAAAAAAAAGGGGAGATCAGAAAAGTTTGTTGGGATGGGAAAAAAAAACACATATAAGTAAGTGTATATTAGAGTGGGA
The DNA here is from genome assembly GCA_009760885.1 of Achatina immaculata. NCBI lineage: Eukaryota > Metazoa > Mollusca > Gastropoda > Stylommatophora > Achatinidae > Lissachatina > Lissachatina immaculata. The sequence goes on along the minus strand of CM019717.1, from coordinate 21,220,685 downwards.
TACCTAAAAAACAGAATGAAAGTAATCACGAAAAAAGTGTACTGTAAACACAGCCAGACAGAAGACATCTTACAAAGGCTAAAGAAGAAAACTGAAATCAGTTATTATAAACAGACATAATACCATATTAAAAAACTATATGAATCTCTGTATGTATGTATATATATATATATATATCATTCATCTTGTTTCTTCCCATACTGATGTCTCAATGCAAAGCTCATCAATAGGACATGTAACCATATACAACGGGGGACCCATAATTACTGTTCAGCCTCATATACTGTTGGTGTTGCCTCAACCTGATAAAGTTCTTTTACTCAAAAAAAAAAAAAATCATCAGTATACCACGGCACTCATGTATATTGTGTCTGCTTTTGTCAGGACATAGGATGGTAAAGTTCTCGAGGACACCAAAACCAGAGCCGGGCAAGATCCTGTCTCATCTCTCCTTTGGTTTTCTCAGTTAAGAAGGTGAGCCTGCCTAACAGGGCATGGGTCACTATGGTGGTGGAGTATTTCATAAAGCTTGTTATTTAGGTCAACTCTTAGACTTAAGCTACCCACTGCTACCTGATATGTTTGTGTTTTAATACCATGATAGTGCTGGCTGTGAACATCCTACTCGGTTAGCCACTGTAACCCACTGCTACCTGATACAATGTCTGTGTTTTAATATCATGTGAAAGTGTTGCCTACAAGAACATCCTGCTCAGATTTCCATGAAAATGTAACCACAACAAGAGACATCAAACAGGCAACTAACTAACTATTTTTTTTTAAAAACTGGATACACAGATGCAGTAATACCTCATGTCTGTCTGTTATGAAGTAGCAGCCGCTGGTCCCTTTAGAACTGAGTTTTGGTTTTAATCCCAAATCTAACGCAATTTCAGCCTCCCGTACAATAGCTGCAAACTCAGGATCTTTTGAGAAATTGTTGTAACTAATAGGACCACTGATTGACTCATAGTCTCCGATACTTCGAGAGCACTGAGATGCCGAACTGGGGTTTGTAAGTCCTATATCACTTGATCCATTCGACTCTTGCTTCTGTACAATGTTGATTCTGTCCAACTTAACTTCAGTCATACTTGCTGCTGTCTGTCATCACAATTACACTAGACATCAGAACCTTACAAATGCAAGAAATCACACACAATTAACTTCACCCTAATGGTAACATTTTGTTTTTCGAGAATATGAAAAATTTTGTCTTGTAACAAATGAGAAATTTTGCCCAAATAATTACTTAGTTGTGTTAGAGCGGTGCTATCTGTATGTAATATTTAACAGACACAGTACCTTGATAATTCTCATAATTCAGCATGAACACTCCAACACTATATTTATATATGAATTTTGTTTAAAAGATAAATCATCTCTTTCTAAGTATATTTCATGAAATCTAACATTTAAATAACCGCAAAACATGTTTATGTTTCAGACTCCAAAAAAAAAGTTCCATAATTTTCTTCTAAAAAATGTTCAGCTTTCTTTGTATCTTCAATGAAATGTCCCATTTCTAAACATCCAGTACAAATAATTAGCAAACTTCATGTTCTTTAAATTAAGGGTACACCACTGATATACTAAGGCTTACAGCCATTTTCAAAATACTCCCATTTTACAGATTGTGTTAACATAATCTGAAGTATTTTGCACCAAATAATGTTACAAAAATGTCCTAAGAGTATTACTCTATGGAAGTGAATGCTGGGAAAGCACCAAAACAATAGAAAACAAGCTGAATTTTTTCCAGACTAAATGTTTATGAAAGGATTAGAAGAATATTTTGGCCAAACACCGTCAGAAATAAGAGCTTGTTGGCAGAAATGCAGATGAAGCCACTGACAGCAATTACTGAGGAAAGATGTTTACGATGGTTGGGACATGTGCTCCTGATGACAGACGACTCATTACCAAAAATAGCACTGGGGTGGACACCACAGGGGAACAGGAGTAAAGGTAGACAAAAGAAGACATGGAGAAGAACAACAGAGAGGATGTTGAGCACTAGAAGGCTCATCTGCATAAGAGCAGAGAAAAAAAGGCAAAGAACAGGGGTTTGTGGAAAAGCCTTGTGGAAGTTCCATGTGTCTAAGGCACTTAAGGTTCAGAGAGAGGGGGAGGAAAGGAGAGAGAGATATATGCAAAGATTACTAACTATAAATACAACTAAACTAAATTTTCTCATTTAAAACTTTTCTTGGTACTGGTTGCTATCTCAAAAACTGTTCTTGGTACTGGTTGCTATCTCTAAAACTGTTCTTGGTACTGGCTGCTATCTCTAAAACTGTTTTTGGTACTGGTTGCTATCTCTAAAACTGTTCTTGGTACTGGTTGCTATCTCTAAAATGGTTCTTGGCACAGCTTGCTATCTCTAAAACTTTTCTTGGTACTGGTTGCTATCTCTAAAACTTTTTCTTGGTACTGGTTGCCATCTCTAAAATCCCATACCACCCATACTGTTATTATTCATTTCATCTAAATGTAATCATCATCATCATGTGGCATCTCCTGACGTAAGCTGGCTGCAGTGGATTGGAAGACATCAACATAGATGGGAAAGATCTGAAACTCATCAAAAACATATACTGGCAGCAATCAGCAGCAATGAAGATTGAGAAACAAACAGGAGCACTCCAAGACATAAAACTGGGAGTGAGACAAGGACACGTTCTATCTCCTGATCTCTTCTCCATCTACAGCTAAAACATAATGAGAAATATAGAGAGCTTGCCAGGAATATCAATTGGCGGGTACAACATTAACAACTTAAGATATGCAGACGACAAAGTTCTGATTGCTAAAAGTGAAGGGGACCTACAGGCTCTTCTGGACATTGTGGTTCATGAAAGTAAAAGTAAAGGTCTCAATCTGAATAAAAGAAGGCTGAAGTGATGGTCATCTCAAAGAAAAGAATACCACCAAAATGTAGTATTAACATCGATGGCATAAATATGAAACAAGTTGATGGATTCAAGTGCTCAGGAATGATTATAACAACTGATGGGAAATGTCACAATGAAATAAAAAGCAGATGTGCTCAGGCCAAGTCAGCATTCCAGAAAATGAGAAACATCTTGTGCAACATATCCATATTGATGGAAACAAGATTCCAAGTACTTAAATGTTACATTGAGCCAATTTTGTTTTATGGATGTGAAGCATGGTCCATGAATAAGAGAGTACAGTGAGAAATAGAGGCCATGGAAATGTGGTTCATAAGAAGGATGTTGAAGGTACCATGGATAGCTAAGAAAACCAACAAAGAAGTCTTAAGAGAGGCTGCCGTTAAAAGGCAAATTATAGCAAAGATCAGAGGCAAACAAGCAAGATTTGTAGGACATTTTCTGAGAAGAGGAAAATTAGAACACAATGTGGCAACTGGAAAAATTTAGGGAAGAAGAGACAAAGGACGACAGATAGAGAAGTTACTGGATGGGCTGTCAGTGTGGCTAGGAAGAAAGTCACCGGTGGAGCTCATAATCAAGTCTAAAGACAGGGAATTGTGGAGAGAAATGATCACCTACGCCACGGCATATGACTGATATCTAACCATCTTGCTGTCCTCTTGCTCTTTTGGCCTTCAACTTTTCCTGCAATAACGTTTTCAATTTATAATTATTTTCTATTATTATATCCAAATTAGTTTACCCATCTGCTGTGAGGCTTTTCATTACTCTTCTCAAGAAAAGTTTAGTTTAAATGTCCATAGTAAGGGTTTTTCCCTTTTTTCTGAATATATCCAGATTGGTTTAACTATCTGTTGTCTTATCTTATATCTTTTATCCTTCCCGTGCCGTTAAATGTCACATAGGGCTCGCAAAGTAGCTCGCCAAATTTTCCTGTCTTCGGCGAGTCTTTCAACCTCATCAAAGGATTTTATGCCTGTTAATTTGGCCTCTCTTAATAATGTCCTCTTCAGAGTTTCACGCGGCCTGCCTCTTTTTCTTCGGCCTGTTGTGTTCCACTTGATAGCTTGTTCTGGGATTCTCTGATCATTTCTTCTCATCAAGTGACCAACATATGTCCATCTCCTTTTCCTGATCACCCATGAGACTGGTTGTTGTTCAGTCATCTGTCTTATCTTTGCATTGTTCTTGAATTCGTTCCACTTGATGCCGAGTATTTTCCTTAGGCATTTGTTTTCAAAAGAGTCTAATTTCTTTTCTATTTCTTTAGTTGTTTTCCAGCTTTCGCATGCATAAATGAGGGTGGATATTACATTTGAATTGAATAGTCTTAACTTGGTTTTTGTGCTTATAACTTTTGAATTCCATATATTCTAAAGATTCTTGAAGATTGATGCTGCTTTTGCAATTCTGATCCTAACTTCCTTTCTAGTGTCACCATCCTGGTCTATGTAGCTACCAAGGTATGCAAATTGACTGACTATCTGTTGTAGGAATTCAATATAAAACTTATCAACTTTTACTGTCAAAAACTGCCTTTCTTTTCCATGAAATATGCCCTAATCTTCAGCACTCCAATATTTCTGGGGTTAACTTTTACTACAGTTGCTATTTAACACAGTCATAAATTACTTTACGATAACAGATTTTATTTCTTTAAAATGTTTCCTTCTCTTCATCTTTGTTATTTATTTTAAAATGCCTTACAGAAGTCTGAAACAGATAATATATACTTGAAACCTGTAACAGACAATGTATAGAGATGTCTGTAACAGATAACATATACCGTAAACCTGTAACAAGCTAAAAACTGTGAATAATAATATTTACCCTTAAACTTGTAACAGACAATGCATACAAAATTCTGTAACAGATAACATACACCTTAAAGCCGTAACAGACAATGTATAGTGAAGTGACAATGTTGAAGCCAAGAAAGTATCTTACATCCTTCCCGTGCCGTTAAATGTCACATAGGGCTCGCATAGTTGTTTGCCAAGTTATCCTGTTCTCTGTGAGTTTTCTGCTTCATTAAGGGATGTTATACCCACTAAATTGGCTTCTCTTAGCAATGTTCGCCAGAGTTTCACGTGGTCGACCTATTTTTCTTCAGCTTGTTGTGCTCCACTTGATAAGTTGTTTGGGGATTCTCTGATTGTTTCTTCTCATCACATGGCCTACATATGTCCAACTTCTTTTTCTGATCACCCATGAAACAGGTTGTTTGCCCATCTGTCTTATCTCTGTATTGTTCTTGAATTCATTCCACTTTATAACAAGTATTTTCCTTAGGCATTTGTTTCCAAAAGAGTCTAATTTCTTTTCTATTTCTTTAGTTGATTTCCAGCTTTCACATGCATAAATGAGGGTGGATATCACATTTGAATTGAATAATCTTAACTTGGTTATAACTTTTGAATTCCATATGTTCTCCAGATTTTTGAAGGACAATGCTGCTTTTGCAAATCGAATTCTAACTTCCTTCCTAGTGTCACCATCCTGGTCTATGTAGCTGCCACGGTATGCAAATTGGTTTACTTCATCAACAACTGTTCCTTCTACGTACATTTTTCCTTCTTGATTAATGAGAAGTTTCATTATTTTTGTTTTGTCTTTGTTAATTTCAAGACCTATTTTGCTAGCCAAGGAGGATAGGGAATCTGTTTTTTCCTGCATCGATTTCACATTGTCACTGATAAGAGTTATGTCATCAGCAAAATCAAGATCTTCTATTTGGGTCCCATGTACCCAATCAATGCTGGTTTTACTTGTACAGCATCTTTTCATTATAAAGTCTATGGCAATTCCAAAATAATATACATCATTGTTTCACGCCCATTTCAATCTGAAACCGTTCGTTCATTCCTTCTACTGTCTTGACTGTACAAACAGCAAGAAAGTTTGCCGATTATAAAACACACCTTCCCCCCATAACAGAAACCTTAATGTTCACAAAATGAGCGACACTTCGTCTATTAATTAGTAAATTTGCCCGCATAAAAATGACACATTTTCTCCATTAATGTTAATGAGATATCATAAACTAACATAACCAGTATAATGAACGCGATCATAAGGCAGCACGAACGAAATAAAAGAACAAAACACATGAACTCCATCAACCCATCCCAGATAAGCCGGCCTACGTCTACAGCCTTGTTCCACGTCGGTCCACACAATCCAAATAAGTCGAAATCAAACTGTGGCCTGACCAATGTTCATTTCAAAAACACATCATCATTACACCTGTTCAAGGCGAACACGGCAACAGCCGGCATGGTCTGAATGTGTAGCAGATGTTTACATACTTAAAACACTTGACACAAATTAGTCAGCCATCACGAAACTGTCACGGGAAGTGTGTTTCTGGATCGTCTTGTTTTGTTTTTTTTCTGTCTCATGATACTCCTACCGCCTCCGTTTGGGTGATGTCGGGGGGAAGGAGGGGGGGGGGGAACGGATTTTCAGGTCATAGGTCAAGGTTCAATACGGTGAAGGAGTTAAAAACATCTCCCAGTACGAAAGTCCCATTTGATCTGTATTACTACGCGTTAAAATATTTCCTCGATCATCTTCTTCAACCTCCCTGGAACTCCTAGCTTGTGTTCTTTGCAGTCGATGCGGCGAAGATGCTGAGACACAACTTCGCGTCGGCCTGGGAACAATTTATTGTGGCTTTTTAAAAAATAATCCCTTGAGTGGAAGTTTTAATAATCAGAGGATGCACAATTCTTCTTTAGTAGACTCTACGGCCATGGGGATTATGTCGATCCCTGCTACGTTAGCCAAGCTAGACTGGGGGCACCAACAGAGATTGGGACAGAGTCTTGGTCAGCTATAGTTCGCAATCCCTGACGCTAGCATGTCAGATGTGTGTGGCTGATTGCAAATCGGATATCTTCAGAAAAAAAAGCTATATTTGCTCTACATTTTCTAAGGTCAACTATAATTGCCTTCATTCTTTCTAAAATGTTATTACTAATACACGTGTATTGATTTCTTACGCGGTTGAACAACTCTTTTTTCCCCTATGTACTTTTCTTTTATCATCTCGCTATCCTTGTCCCATCTAACAAAGATCTATAATGCTCATCTTCTCCCTGGAAACTGTGACGCATTAAACCACTTTCCAGGTCCCTATCCCTAACATAGGACTCCCTGTCCTCTCATAAATATGTCGTCCATCTCTCGATATATGGCGACTTTGGTTGTAATCTTCACTACGGCTGTATGATTTTAATTTACACAAACATTAGTGCAGTAATGAGCCGTGCAGAGTTAGGTTCGGCCCTTACCGGTCAGCTATTTTCTAAATTTTCTCTCTAAAAAAAAAAATAGGAGAAAGTGTCTTAGGACCCCCTTAGCAACCTGAGCCCCAGGGACACAACCTGGCTCTCCCCTGCTCTCATGGGCCCATTACAACAATAATAGTTATAAATGAATGTTACATGAAACAATAATCTATATCTTTTTTTCTTGACACTTAGGTCCCTTATAAGTAATGATTATTGTTATTATTATTATTATTATTAATGAATATGATTATGAAAAAATACTGTAAACAAAATAGTAACATCGAACAGCGACAGAGAAAAGTATGTAGCAAAAGGAAGAGAAAGGTATAAAACTTCCATGACACTAGAACAAGACGCGGACAAAAGTAAACAGTGGAAACAGTGAATAGAAAAAGACGAGACTCAGTGACACTGAGATACAGGCAATACAAAGGCAGGACGCCAGAAAGTAGGATGGTCCAGTAACAGCAAAGCGATGACTGGACGCTGACACGTGTAAACAAAATAGAAAAGACGAATAGAAAAGGCAGACACAATGAAAAAGCGAGAACATAATAAAACCTCCGACATGAAAGAGCAAGATAATGACTTAGGTAAATAACAAGTGTATAGATGAGACTGACACGCATGACACGCGTTAGGACGCTATTGAGCAGGGTTTTTAATTAAAAGAGTGACCAACTCGGTCAGCTGACCAATTAAATATTGAGAGGCGTGGCTTACTGGACAATTGACTTACGAGAGATAAGTCACGGACAATCAGAACGCTCATGGGAACCAGTGGACATCTGAAGGGTGGAGCCAAAATACTTATTGGCTAATCCGTCAAGCTGGGCTTGAAGATAAAAAGGCGAGCGGAGAGGCACGAGATGACGAGGAAGAAGAAGAGACAGAGGAGGGGTCCCGAGGACGGAAGAACAGACAATCAGGGGCTAAGAAGTATGGAAATACAGGGAAGAACCAGGACGAAGAAGAAGTAGAGGAGAGAGAAGAAAGAGGACGGAGCCCGAAGATGGAAGAATAGACAATCAAGGACCAATAAGAAGTATGGAAGTAGAGGAGAGGAGACAGAGGAGGGAGCCTGAAGACGGAAGAACAGACAATCTAGGACCAAGAAGGAAGAAGAAGTACGGAAGAAGAAGAGAGAGGAGACAGAGGAAGGAGATCGTCAGAACACCGTCGGTCCGGCAAGTAGCGACTGACCAGAACTGCAAGAAGGATGGTCAGTACATGTGGACAGTCAAGAGTAAAGAAAAGAGGTCCGACCACAGCCGAGAAGCCATCAGATGAGAAATAAGAACAGAAGTCCAGAGAAGAGCCAAGAAGACTTTGCTCGCTAGTACACTGCGATTGAGAGACGGCAGAGGAAGACCGTCAGAAGAAATCAGAAGACAGACAAGAGAAGAAAGAGGACGAGACTATATAAAATCAGAAGTAGTGTTAAACGGAAGATGGTTTTCAAGTGATTCAAATGATTAATAAGAATTCACACTTTTGAAACTTTGAGTACAGTGATTTTAGACGAGAAACTAGTTGACCACGTGTTGCAGATGTGATATAATACTGAGATAGGAAATGTTCTCGTATCAAGTATAGAATATTGTGAATTTGAGAAATGCGGCACGTAGAATATGATAGAGTTTGATATTGTGAACAAATGATTAAGTGATTCAATCCAAGTGATGTTGTCGACGATATATCAGTGATCTTATATGTCAGAATTAAATAATGGAAGAACATTTCATCGGACTTGCTCTGATCAGGGAAGTGGTAATGTTTTGTGAAACCTGTGAGGTGGTAATCAAAAAGCACTTGTAAGATTCAGTACAATAAAACTATTCTATAATATGGAAATATTCAACAATAATATGATAATTCAGTCTTCAATATTATTCAGGCTAATCCACCACTGGCTGCAATCCTGACATATTTGTTGCTTTTCTGCTAAATCTATTAAATGTCTACATTTTTTTCATTCACCATTAACTATTTAGACAGCATGTCAATGGATACAATATTAACAACCTTCGGTATGCTGACGACACAGTACTGATAGCTGAGAACCAACAAGACCTGCAAAATCTCTTGGATAAAGTCGCTAAAGGAAGTGAACAGAAAGGCCTTACTTTAAACATCAAAAAGACAGAGACTATGGTTATATCTAAGAAACAGAATCCACCAACATGCAGTATTAAATTAAACGGAACTATTCTAAACCAGATGCAGAAATTCAAATACCTTGGAGCAGTAATAACTTCAGATGGGAAATGCAGAACAGAAATTAAGAACAGAATAGGCCAAGCAAAGACTGCATTTCAGAGAATGAGAAACATATTATCCAACACATCCTTATCAATGAATGTTAGAAAACGAGTCCTAAAATGCTGTATTGAACCTATATTGTTATATAAAAGTGAATTATGGACAATAGGCAAGTCTGCACAAAAATCATTGGAAGCAGCAGAAATGTGGTTTATTAGAAGAATGTTGCGGATCCTGGACAGCAAAAATAACTAATGAAGAATGTATGAGAAGAGCTGGACAGACAAAAAAACCTTGTTAAAAAAAATAAGAGAGAGACAATGTACTTTTATAGGACATGCAATGAGAAGAGGGGGAAATTGAAAATATTATAACAACAGGTAAAATAGAAGATCCAGAGGAAGACCAAGAGAAATGATACTGGACAATCTGACGGGATGGTGTGAGAGGAGATCACCAACTGAGCTGATGGCCTGCATGAAGGATCGTGTACTCTGGAGAAGCATAATAGCCAACGCCAGTCGGCACGGCACCTGATGATGATGATGGCCAATGGTGATCATCCTGGTCTAATTTGTGCCATCTTTGGAATTTGGTTCAGATCGGTTGCCTTTCCGTTCTATTCTTGTGCCACTTGGTCAGCATGTTCTGACATTTTTTTCTCTCAGTCTAACCTCTCTTCCCCCCTCCCCCCTCATAATGACTTGACCATATTCATGACCAACAGAGTTCATGGCCACGTCTACATTCTTTAGAGGTTTCACTTCAAATTTCACCTCATATGACTGATATGGAAGGTTACAAATGTCCCCGCCTCCTCTCTCTCTAGGAGGGGTGTAGTAAGGGGTGGGCGTGGCCCTCACCGTGTATATTTTCTGCCGAGAATGTGAAAACTAACCAGCACACCGAACAAATGTTTAGCCTGTGGTGACTGCCCAGACCACTAACAGGTTGTCTGGAAAGCGAGAATGGAAGAAAGGTTTCTTCCGATCCCTCAAGAGCTGTGGAACAATGGTTCCCAAAAATTTTTCGGACTGCTGCCCCTTCACTTTCCAAACCACATCCAAAGAGCAAACTAAAGAATGGTCTTTATTCAACTGGTTCTGACCCCCCTCCCCCTTTTCTCTCACTGGCCTCTAGATCTTCCCATCCCCCCCAGGTGGGTGGGTGGGGGTGAAGAGGGGGCGATACCGCTAACTAAAACACAGGTACGGAATAAAACAACACGCTCCAACGACGTTAAGTGCTTGAACGCTGTCTGCCCATCAATGAGAATGTGAAGTTAGCTTTAAAAAAAAAAAAGTGGCAGGCTCGTAGTCGGTCCTGGCAAGAAGTCTGAAGAGGGCACACTTTAACCTGTTACTGCTGTATACCTGATATCCGATCTTGACTTCGTCGATGTTAATCAAGAAAGGAAGTAACGACGGACATTTCTATTCAGTTGAGCTGGGTGGAGACAGAGAAAATATGGAATGACAAACTTCATGGGCATGTAAAACTTTACCAAGAAAAAGTGTTCAGAATTTGAAAAGTTTATTCAAACTCCTCTTCTTCCCCCTACAAAAACAAAACAAATTTTTCCCTGTGCACAGACCACATATAGAAAGACGGATGTTGGGGTATTCAGTTTTCTAACCGTCTTTAAAGACAAATGTATAGTAAATCCTAACATACCCCTAGACATTACACTTTTTTTTAACCCTGTACAGAATGAGAGTAAGACCAAAGCGAATGGCTACAAGGGGTCGTTGATAATCTGCAAATGGATGCATCAGCAGCAGGCCATCTTGCTCACAACCGAGAACCCTACAGGAGAGCTGTTAGGGAGGCAAAGTTCCGCAAGGGACATGCAAATGACTGACTGACTGATAGAATGCAGTTCTTCCCTTCCTCTTTTGGCATGAAGATTACATAAACTGTAATTCAGTCACAAAAATGTTTAACCAGAATCATCCTTTAGCGATGTACAATGAAACCCGACGTTTTAATTAAAAATGTTTCAAAAGATCAGAGAACAGAAACTGTTGAGAATATTAACTAAGTAACAACTACAGTTGGACATTAACCTGGAAATATGAATCAGAGTGTCTAAGCAGATACAACGATGAGAAACGTAAATATTTTTTTAATGCTCTTAACTACTTTAAAAAAGAAGAAAACAGAAGAGCAACGTTTGAATACCTCGCATGTTTTCACAAAGAACTCGCTCTAAAGAAGCAGAGCAAATAAAGTCTGTAATCTCTTCCGTTGAATAATTTTCACTTTTGTCTGCAGAATAACACAAATTTTCAAGTACTGTAAATTTAAAAAAAAAACAAAACAAAAGAAATGTTAACAGAAATTTATGATTAATATATTTTAGCGAAAATTTATCAACGAAAGTTGTTCGATTCAAGTTCGAAGGCACAAAATCATGTGCAATACAACTTCAGGAATTTATGGTGAAATGGAATTTTTGCAAATGTGCAAAATTTTAATTTAAAACCTTTCTCGTTTTGACATCCTTGACTGCAGACGTATACTTACTTCACTTTCTACTTCTCCGATGTTCTCTGCCATCGGTGCGGTGAAGATGTAGGGACACAGCATAGTATCGGTCAGGTGAAGATGTAGGGACACAGCATAGTATCGGTGCGGTGAAGATGTAGGGATACAGCATAGTATCGGTGCGGTGAAGATGTAGGGACACAGCATAGTATCGGTGCGGTGAAGATGTAGGGATACAGCATAGTATCGGTGCGGTGAAGATGTAGGGACACAGCATAGTATCGGTGCGGTGAAGATGTAGGGATACAGCATAGTATCGGTGCGGTGAAGATGTAGGGACACAGCATAGTATCGGTGCGGTGAAGATGTAGGGACACACCATAGTATCGGACTGGGAGCGGGTTACGGCCGCTATTTGTTTCAGTCCCTGACTGGAACTTTAAAAAAAAAAAGCAAGGGGTATGCAGTACTTCTTTAGCACAGTCCACCACCTTGGGGACTATGGCGATCCCTTCCCTCTTAGTCAAGCTAGGTTTGTTACTAGGGGTACCAACAGAGAGGTGGGACAGGGTCTCGGTCAGCTATGGCTCACAAACCCTGATGCTAGCATGTCTGCTATGGGTCTCTGACTGCCAGATCGGACAGCGTCTTATTCCCCCGGATGTGCCTGTGAGAGATGCTTTTCCGCAATAAAATTAAAGTCTTCTTCCACTGACTGTAAGTCAGCGTTTCCCAGGCTTGTTCGGGCTGCCGCCCCCTATTCAATGCCATATCGTCAACGACCCCCACTCTTGCCCCTCACCCTCTTTATGTACTATTCGCAAAATGGCTTACTGAACTAGGATAACTAAAACTTCAGCAAGCATACCAATTTAAACAATATGAAGGAGCACGTTTATAACTCACCCACTGGATTATTTTCTCAGCTCTTAAACGTGACGGATGAGTTTCATGTAGTGACACAAGTTTCTCAATAAATGGTTGAAAAGTGTTAAGAAGGAAGGCATTACTGCCACCGTCTGCTGCTTCATTTTCCATCATCACCCCTCCCTCTCCCTTACCGCTCCATTTTCTTCCACTCCCCCACCCCCCTACTGGTCCTTTTTCCTCCATCATCCCCTGGTCCTTTCCAACGCCTATAGGTGGACGTTAACGCCCACTTTTGGAACACACTACTGTAAGTGAAGACCAATCTTGAAAGTTATCAACAAGTATTCTGACAATGCATAAAACAGACATATATGTCGTTACAACGAGAGGCAAGCATTTAAATATAATTTTGCTTTTCTTTGAACTGTTATTTTAAAAACAAAAATAAATTAAAAGTTATGAATCCATTATTTATTTAATTTTTTTAGAAAAAGGCCCTGGGATCCACCCAGCCTCTAAAAAAGGGTAGCAGAGAAATCTGGGGAAGGTAAATGCGGACAGGCGTGATACTGACCACATCAGACTTTCATGTGCCGAAGCTCTTAGAAATACGGGCTGTATCCCCAGTATACCTTACTAGCATGGTGACAGGGATTTTATCTTTTTTTTTTTTTGGTAGACAATATTTATTTTGTTTAGTTTTCTATATCTTACACCCTTCCCGTGCCGTTAAACGTCACATAGGGCTCGCATAGTTGTTTGCCAAGTTTTCCTGTTCTCGGAGAGTCTTTCAACTTCATCAAGGGATGTTATGCCCACTAAACTGGCTTCTGTTAACAATGTCCTCTTTAGAGTTTCACGTGGTCGACCTCTATTTCTTCAGCTTGTTGTGCTCCACTTGATAGCTTGTTTTGGTACTCTCTGATTATTTCTTCTCATCTCATGGCCTACATATGTCCATCTTCTTTTTCTGATCACCCATGAGACAAGTTTTCTACAGCTCAGCTGGTATTAATAATACGATATATATATATAGTGTCAATCTGCATGGCGTGGGCGATGATTTCTGTCCACAATTCCCTGTCTTTAGACTTGATTATGAGATCCGCCGGTGACTTTCTCCCTAGCCGCACTGACGGTCCATCCAATAACTTCTCTGTCTTCCTCTGTCTCCTCTTCCCTCAGTTTTTTTTTCAGTTGCTACAGTGTGTTCCAATTTTCCTCTTCTTAGGAAATGTCCTATAAATCTCGCTTGTCTGCCTCTGATCTTTGCTATAACTTGCTTTTTCTCCAGCATCTCTTCATTGGTTTTCTTGGCTGTCCATGGTACCTTCAACATCCTAATAAACCACATTTCCATGGCCTCCATTTCTCGCTCTTCTCGTTTATTCATAGATCATAATTCACACCCATAAAACAAAATTGGCTCGATGTAATATTTAAGAACTCGGAATCTTGTTTCCATTGATATGGATCATTTTCTGGAATGCTGCTTTTTACTTCATTGTGACCGTTCCCATCGTTCCTAAGTACTTATATCTATCAACTTGTTTCAGTTCTGTGCCATATATGTTAATACTACATTTTGATGGTATTCTTTTCTTTGTCATCACTTCAGTCTTCTTTTTATTCAGACTGAGACCTTTACTTTTACTTTCACGAACCACGATGTCCAGAAGAGCCTGTAGCTCCCTTCACTTTTAGCAATCAGAACTTTGTCGCCTGCATACCTTAAGTTGTTATGGCTGAACCTGCCAATTGATATTCTTAGCATGTTCTCTATATTTCTCATTGTGTTTTCGCTGTACAAGGGGAAGAGGTCAAGAGATAGAACACATCCTTGTCTCACTCCCAATTTTATGTCTTGGAATGCTTCTATTTGGTTCTCAACCTTTATTGCTGCTGATAGCTGCCAATGTATATTTTCGATAAGTTTCAGATCTTTCCATCTATGTTGATGTCTTCAAGCATTCTTATAATTTCTGTGTGTGTCTGAATTTCTTTTCTAGTACATGTGCTTAATACCATTATTATCTAATTATTATTTTTTTACAATTATCAATTTTTGAGCCCTCCCCCCCCCCCCCTTAAAAAAAGAACGAGATGATCTGTGCTGGGTGCTACAGACAAGAGACAAATATACCTTTAAAAAAATCAAGTTTTGACAAAATTTAATGACAACAATATTGTTGTATTTCCTGAATGCTGGTCTAGTATACTGAAGTTAGGAGGAAGAAGAAGATGCTGTCCG
The DNA here is from genome assembly GCA_009760885.1 of Achatina immaculata. Classification (NCBI taxonomy): domain Eukaryota; kingdom Metazoa; phylum Mollusca; class Gastropoda; order Stylommatophora; family Achatinidae; genus Lissachatina; species Lissachatina immaculata. The sequence continues at coordinate 21,205,602 of CM019717.1, read as the reverse complement.
ACACAGCATTCACTGACCTGTAGGTGACATGCCAGCGTCAATGTTGGTGAATAACAGCTGACCAAGACTGTGTCCCACCTCTCCGTTGGTACCCCCAGTAACATACCTAGCTTGTCTAACGAAGGCAGGGATCGCCACACTCCCCATGGTGGTGGAGTCTGCATAAGAAGTACCGCACATCCCCTACTTTTTATCTCCATTCTGGGGCTGAAACAAATAGCTACCGTAACCCGCTCTCAGACATATACGATGCTGCGTCCCAACATCTTCATCGCACATGCTGCAAAGAAACCAGCAATTAGTTCTAAGAAGGAGAAGAAATGTCTCGAATGAAAGGCGCCCCCCAAGCGTTAAAAGGGCACGGCCTAGTTGCCCTCGCTCAAAGACCACGCAAGTGCTCTGCACGAGCCAAGATATAAATTAACTCTTCAGTTTCTGATTTACCCAAAAATAGTTGCGTGTGCCGCACTTGATCACCGTGTTCCCAAATTCACTGTCATTTGGACTATATACAGAAGCTTACAGTGTTTTATGTCTAATGTATTTCGTCTTATATTAACGAAACACAGCTATATCTTTATAACTGTGTACTTCTTTAATAAATAAAGCTGTTTCTATCTTCTTAAAAAACAAAACGTCCACTTATTTGTTATCACAGCCTTGCTGTAGTGGCTGCATTGTTTACTTAGTTTTATGTGCTTATACCCAGAAACACTTTGTGTTACAGTTCGTAGGACTGCATGTGCCACCTGCCGTATTATATAACATAATACATATACCAGGTAATCTAATGTGAACACGTGATGTTTTAAAATACTCTTGTATCTCTACCTGTCTGGAAAGATGACTGCTAGAAAGACATCAAAGTTACCTGGCCCTGGCACAATATTATCCTACCTCCCTGTGATGTTGATGTACACAGGCTATGGGGGTTGGGGTGGGGCGCTGGGAGAAGCTGCCTGGTTTGGCAGTCAGTAATCCATAGCTGATCGAGACCTTGTTCTCCCTCCCCTACTCTTCCAGCGGTACTACCAGTAACAAGCCTAGCGTGGCTAATGGGGCAGGGATCGCCATACTCCCCATGGTGGCGGGGTCTGATAAAGAAGTACTGTACCTCCCCTGCCTTTTAGTTCAACTCGAGGACTGAACAACAACAACAACAACGCCACCATAACAGGCCCCCAATCAAACACGATGCCTTTATATCTTTACCGACTTTGGTATCAAAGAAAATCAGTTCGGATTTCCTAGAAGAACAAGAAGGGAAACGAGGAGGAGGAGCAGAAGAATAAGGATAAGAAGGATGAGAAAAGAAGAACGAGCAGAAGAAGAAGGATGAAAGAAGAAGGATGAGAGAAGGAGAACGAGCAGAAGAAGGATGAGAGAAGGAGGAGGAGCAAAAGAAGAAGGATGAGAGGAGGAGGTGGAGCAGGAAAAGAAGAATGAGAGAAGGAAGAGGAGCAGAAGAAGGATGAGAGAAGGAGAAGGAGCAGGAAAAGAAGGATGAGAGATGGAGGAGGAGCAGAAGAAGAAGGGTGAGAAATGAAGGAGGAGCAGAGGAAGATGGATGAGAGAAGGAGGAGCAGAAGAAGAATGATGGGGAAGAGGAGCAGAAGAAGGATGAGAGAAGGAGAAACAGAAGAAGAATGATGAGAGGTGGAGGAGGAGCAGAAGAAGAAGGATGAGAGGTGGAGGAGGAGCAGAAGAAGAAGGATGAGAGGTGGAGGAGGAAGAGCAGAAGAAGAATGATGAGAGGTGGAGGAGGAGCAGAAGAAGAAGGATGAGAGGTGGAGGAGGAGCAGAAGAAGAAGGATGAGAGATGGAGGAGGAAGAGCAGAAGAAGAATGATGAGAGGTGGAGGAGGAGCAGAAGAAGAAGGATGAGAGATGAAGGAGGAAGAGCATAAGAAGAATGATGAGAGGTGGAGGAGGAGCAGAAGAAGAAGGATGAGAGGTGGAGGAGGAAGAGCAGAAGAAGAATGATGAAAGATGGAAGGAGGAACAGAAGAAGAATGATGAGAGAAGGAGGAGGAGCAGAAGAAGAAGTATGAGAGACAGAGGAGCAGAAGAAGAAGGATGAGAGATGGAGGAGGAAGAGCAGAAGAAGAATGATGAGAGGTGGAGGAGGAGCAGAAGAAGAAGGATGAGAGATGAAGGAGGAAGAGCATAAGAAGAATGATGAGAGGTGGAGGAGGAGCAGAAGAAGAAGGATGAGAGATGGAGGAGGAAGAGCAGAAGAAGAATGATGAAAGATGGAAGGAGGAACAGAAGAAGAATGATGAGAGAAGGAGGAGGAGCAGAAGAAGAAGTATGAGAGACAGAGGAGCAGAAGAAGAAAGATGTGAGATGGAGGAGGAGGAGCAGAAGAAGGATGATGAGAGAAGGAAGAGGAGCAGAAGAAGAAAGATGAGAGGAGGAGGAGGAGAAGAAGAAGGAGGAGAGAAGAAGGGAAATGAGGAGAAAGAGCAGAAGAAGGAGGATGAGAGATGAAGGGAAATGAGAAGGAAAAGAAGAAGGATGAGAGAAGAAGGGAAATGAGGAGAAGGAGCAGAAGAAGGAGGATGAGAGATAGAGGAGGAAGAGCAGAAGAAGAATGATGAAAGATGGAAGGAGGAACAGAAGAAGAATGATGAGAGAAGGAGGAGGAGGAGCAGAAGAAGAAGAAGAATGAGAGATAGAGAAGCAGAAGAAGAAAGATGTGAGATGGAGGAGGAGGAGCAGAAGAAGAAAGATGAGAGGAGGAGGAGGAGAAGAAGAAAAAGGATGCGAGAAGAAGGGAAATGAAGAGAAAGAGCAGAAGAAGGAGGATGAGAGATGAAGGGAAATGAGAAGGAGAAGAAGAAGGATGAGAGAAGAAGAGGAAATGAGGAGAAGGAGCAGAAGAAGGAGGATGAGAGAAGAAGGGATATGAGGAGAAGGAGCAAGAAGAAGGAGGATGAGAGATGAAGGGAAATGAGAAGGAAAAGAAGAAGAAAGATGAGAGAAGAAGAGATGGAGAAGAAGGAGGAGGATGAGAGAAGAAGGGAAATGAGGAGAAGGAGGAGGAGAGAAGAAGGGAAATGAGCAGAAGGAGAAGAAGAAGAAGGATGAGAGAAGGAGGAGGAGAAGTAGAAGAAGGAGGATGAGAGAAGTGAAATGTGGAGAAAGAGAAGAAGAAGAAGGATGAGAGAAATCTTCACAAAAGCATCAACAGCATGGAGCTGAAATTTGCAGTTAAAGTGAGATCACTCACAGACCAATTTTAACAACATCTTTTGTTTTTCCTTAAGGGTCTAACAATAATTGAGAAAGATAAGCCGAACATCAAACACAAGAAGAATAAATGTGAAAATGATCTGAACGCAAAAACATTATGTACAATACACTACCCATATCTTGCCCTTATCCGTATCGTCTTATACATGTTGGATATCTTATCATGCAGTACAAAAAAAAAAATGATGTGTTACATAAAATGTTAGCTCCAGTCACTTGCTATAAAAAATATTAAGCTTATGTTATGCCTTCTATCTCCCCCAGTTCAAAACTTCTGCATTTATATAATTTTATTTCATTTATTTCCACTTTTTTGGAAAACTTCTTTTAAAAACACTTATAATTCTGATAAATTCAATAAACAATGCATAATTTGAGGAATGAAAGAATTTAAGAAGCCGAATGCAAACATGTTTATTGTAAACATGACTGAAATAATAATGACGGCAATCAGAGTAAAGCTGACATTGTTTGTTGTTTGTATATTTTCATTAAAAAAAAGCACTTTTTAAGATTCTTTTTGTCCTGTCACTGACAGAATGTCTCAGTCACACAATTTAATGTCACGACATCTTTAACAAAAGATGCTGTGCTGTCTGACCAGCTATTTGAGTGTCTAATCAAAATATAAAGTTCTAGTGCTCTGGCAACTATCAGTGGTTTTTTTTGTAAATCATGTTCTAAAGTTCTAGTAACTATCAGTATGGTAAAGGTAAAATCCCATTTTGTCTCTTAGGACCCCCTCAGCATTAAGGCATATTGGGGATATGGTGTTAGGCTTGCATTTCCACGATCTTCTGCACATGAAAGTGTGATGTGTTCAGTATCATGCCTGACTGCATTTATGTTACTCAGATTTCTCTGGTACCCATTTTTAGAGGCTAGGTGGACCCCATGGCCTTTCTGGAGTGTACTAGAAAAAACTCCATTGCTGGGACTTGAATCTGCTACAACCAGATTAGTAAACCAAGCGTCTAACCACTCAGCTAACCAGGCCGCCTAGTAACCATCAGTGGTTTTCATAAATCGTTTTAAAAGCTCTAACGCTATAGCAGCCAATAGTAAATATATAAAGCGGCCTTATCATGTCACCAAGGCAGCCAGGGAATGTCATGCTGATGAAATAGTGCCTTTATTTTTATTTATCTGTCAGCACACTAAATGTGGTTGAACCGCACTTTGTTACTTTTCCTTCCCAGCTCAAGGGGAAACTATGAACCTAATTCTACAAGTTTCTAAACCTACCATGAGAAATGAGTGCACACAAACTTCACTTATCATGCGTCCAGTAACTGAATGTATCTTTTGTAAATCAAGTTCTAAAGATCCAGTATTGCAGCAACTGTCAGAGCTTTGACTTCCTGTAGTCTGGATGTTTGCTTCTCTGAAGTATATTTAGGTGAGCAATGTGCAACTCTGGACGGGTAATGGCTGTATCTGTGTTGCAGATTATATTCCCTCTAAAGTTTGGCAACTAATCTCTAAATCATATGCCAAAAAAGTGTTAAAAAAAAAAAAAGAATTTGTCTTTTTATTCATTTTAGGATGATGACACTGCCTTAAGACCTGCTAACATAAACACCAAAGAGAAATTCCTTTAACAGTGAACATGGCACATCACTCTGTGGAACACACATGCATAAATGCTTATTTCTTACACATGCCATAGAAAACAGTTAAATTCATCAAATAGAAAGATTTCAAATTTAGACTCCAGATAATGAAAAGAAGATGAAGAATGCAGCATATATATATATATATATATATATATATATATATATATATATATATATTTTGGGGGGGGGAGAGAAAGGTAGGAGTGGGGAATACTATAAAAATAATACTAGCTGCTTAAATTATGTAACTAAAAGAGTATAATTAAAGGAAGTAATTTTAATCAGTACATACTTGTATTTTAAAAAATGTTATGAAGATCATTCTTACATTTAGCCAGCTTCTAGATAACTGTTACACATACCTGCTTGTTTATTTTTTTCCAAAATCAATAAACCTATACTAATCTACCATTATATCCTGCAGCTATACATGGCCTTAGTTTCTTCATAGTGAATACCTGTGCACACTGCAACATAGTACACAAATAACTGAGAGTAAACTACTCTGGTTATAGAGCTAGGTCTGTTATTAGATCTAGATCTTACAAGTGAGCATAGAAGGATTGACCAAAACACACAAAAAAACTGATACCATTTCCTTCTCTTTCCCCATGTTAAAACTGAAGTCAATAACGTAACCTTTTTCAAACAATTTCATCTGACTTGTATATGTTATCAGGTTGCCAAGTTCCATTCATACAATAAGAAATGTTTCTATAAGAGCTATAAAACAAACACTGTCAAATGCAGATCATTCCTTTACAAGATCTTCAAGGGCAATGAAATAGACTATACATAAGCCTTTCTCAACCTTGTTTACATAGGCCAAACACATTCAAATAATTTCCGGTTCTCACCTCTGTGCAAAAAATATATGTACAACTCATGCTAGTTTTGTGAGATCAGTAGGTTGTAGATATCATAATCCAATGCTGTCAGTGCTGTCTTGAGTATACCTATTTTATAAATGTTTATAAGTTTTCAAACATAACTTTTCATGGACCCCCAGCTATCTCTCAAAGAACCCTATCAATCCACAGAGTCCTGGTGGAGAGAGCCTGATTTAGGGAGGTGACATGGTCACTAGTGGGTCCAATGAGAAGAGGGTCTAGCCAGCCCACCATCACTCCAGACCCAGACAGCTGAGCCTGTTGCAAGGGGGAGGGGGGGGCCCACAGCAGATGAAAACAGAATGGCTAATCACTGGGCAAGCAAAGGCAGAGAAACAATTCTGCACCAACTTATAAAGAAGCCCTGGTCATCAACACAAGCAAATCCTAGTTGGTCACAAAAAGCCGCACCATACAGACCAAGTATTTCTTTAACAGCACCATCTTTGTGTTTAATAACTTTGTGCAAAAAGAAAACTGCAAAGTTCTGGAGTCAGCAGGCCATTAAGTTACTTTGTCAGTTACAAACACTGAGTGTGAATTCAATTTCAGTTTGAAGTCAGTGAAAATAATATTGTAATTTTCTTTTCCCATCCAAGTATAAGGATATCCAGTGGCTCTCTCTGTGTCAGTGCTTAAAATATAACAAGCAAGGTATTATACACTTCTCTATGACAATATAACAATGGCCCCAGCAAAAATACAATAGCTGTATACTTGTGAGGCAAAAAAAAAAAAAGCAGTGACTTTTAAAACAGCACAAACACATTTCTATAACAGCATTAGCAAGTTTTGATTAAATACAAGCAGAACAAATGGGTGAGAACGAATTACTGAACTGACCTCTAAATACACAAAATTATATGGCACCATAGCTCATGGGAGTGTAATTATGCTGGCTAATTTAGTCTACATAAGCTACAATGGTTATATGAATATTTTAAGATGTAACTGTATTTACTGTATATAAAACTATTGTTATACATGAGAGTTTCTGAAATCACAAATGCATGAAAGAGACTGGTACTACAGCTTGTTTCTGACAAATGCTATCTCTGGAACAGAAACTGATTTTGTTGTTCATCCACTCTGGACTCACATGAAATCTTTTATTTGTGGGACTGAACTGCATATCATATCCTATTTTCCTTTCACTCACTGACAACCAAGTATCCAGTGAAATCTTGAAACCAGTGTACCTTGCCCTGCACGCAAATATTCTCTCTCTGGACGTATTTTTTTTTTTACTCAAAACATTAATATATAAAGTACTTATTTCCACAGGTGAAGTAACTAGTGATTTATTTATAGACATAATCCTGTTTGCTTTATGTGGGTTACTTATAGACTGGTTATAATCTTATATTTTGCATGTGCATGCTATGTGCAATTACTTTCAGACAAACAATGTTATGTGAATTAACCATTAATGCCTTTTCAAGAGCTAAGATTTCTCTAGCCAGCACTGCTACCCAAATCACAAATGGTCAAGAATGTTCTTCAAATCTTCCATATAATGTTCATGAAAAAAAGGCCTAATAAATGGGACAAACTGGTGGACCCTACTGGAAACTCTAACACTGCAACCTACTCACATAGCCTTAGAAAGTGTGTATTAAGAATTCAGGAATACCATGGAAACCAGATATTCATGTCAACAATAACTTGGTATGAGCAGCCATTTACATCATTTCCTTTAAAAAAAAAAAAAGGTGACAAAAATAAATATCCACAGTGTTATACATCATCATCATCGCCCGTCACTCCTTTGACAGCATAGGCCATGGATAAAAGCTCTCCAGTCATCCCTGAATTATTCTCTGCTTCCTTCCACATGTATCCTTTATCTCTGAGCACTGTCATAATTTCTCTTCTCCAAGTAAGACTAGGTCTTCCTTGTTTTCTATTTCCTTGAGGATTCCATGTCAGTGCCTGTCTTGCTATGCTGGTGTTGGGTTTTCTCAGAATGTGACCACTCCACCTCCATTTCCTAGACATGATTTGTAGGTTCATAGGTTCTTGTCTTGCCCTTTCCCAGACCTCCTCGCTCCTGATCTTGTCCTGCAATTTAATGTTTAAAATCCTCCTCAGGTAGTAGTTCATGTTTGTATCCTCTGTTGTATACAGTGTTATACAGCAAAGAGTAAACTTTCTTTTCACAAACTGAAAAAAAAAAAACCCACTAGTATACAAAAAGGAGAACTGCTGCTGCTTATTATTCTCCAAAAGCTGACTTCCAAAAGTGTATATATATATATTTTTAAAAAAACCAGTCAATTTTCAATGCAAGTAAACCTCAAGTTCTTTCCCAGTTAGTTTGCAAGTTCTGTAACATTTTTGTTTTCTTACTCTTAGATCTTACTGTTGCTCCATTACCATGTCTCATGTCCCTCTGGCTGCATGTTCAGTTTTCCATCCCACCTTCTGTCAATCTGCTTTTCTCCTCCTTTACTTATCTATGCAACCTATCCATGCAATGTTATGCAGTCATGGCTGTGGAATCAAAGTCAGAAGCAGTTGTGGGTGGAGTGGGAACATATGCACTGTTATGAGAGAATTGATACTGAGTTGGAGTGATGTGATAGAAAAATTGAGGACTCAAAGAGTCAGAAGCAATTCTGGGGAGTCAGAGTCATTAAAATGCACTATTTGTGAAGGAGTCTGACCTGGAAGTTAGGCTCCACAGTCTTGGACGCAACAACCATTTTTTTTTTTCAATGTCTCATTCTTCCTACCACAACTACCTTCATGCTAAAAGTAAAGATTTTTCCTCTCTCTCTCTCTATTTTTATTGGTTATATGTCCTTTCTTAATTTAATCTAGCTTCATTCTTCCTTTTTGCTTTTTAAAATCCTGTATAGCCAACAGCTAAAATGTCACATTTAATTTTTTGTTGCTTTGTTTGTTGAATGAAGCTGTTCTGACCTTTTGAAAAAAACTTTGCAATTCTTTAAAAAACATACAATAAGAGGAAACTGTGTTTTAGTTCTCAAAGCACTATTAAAAATGATGAAATGTCACATATGTTGTATTATGAGATCTTGATACTGTGGACCAAAATGAGAAGTCTAACATGGCAGCTGACTGGGGGGGGGGGGTGTGGTGGGATGGGAACGGGGACACTGACCCACCTTCTTTCTTTCTGACCAAGGAAATGAAGAAAAGTATGACAGCCAGTTATTTGCAAAAACATCACTATCATTATCACTCGGCACAACCACAAAGTAGTTTGTACCCAAAACAAGACTGATGAGTTCCCAGTGGTGGAGCTAAATGAGATGCAATGTGGCCATTGATCCTTCTTCTTTTGTTTTCCCTGAGAAATGTTAACATGTTAAGTTCTAATCACCATTATCATCACTTTACCTACATGCAAAGTGTTCTGTCTTAATGCTTTTTAGAAGAAATGAAGTTGTGTCTCCACTATTTATATCTTGTAACTTATACAAGCAGAAAATGAAAATGGTGTGCATGCAGAAGCTAAAAGCTTTGGACCTGGGTAATGATTGACAGAATCAAAACAAAGAATGAACCAATAAGCCACAAGCTGGATATTAAAAAGGGCAGAAATGGCCATGTAACACACAGCTTATAGAATCTGTCTGATTCTTTCACATTCAGTTTATAATTAGCCTTAAATCAACGTAAACAAATGCATTATGTACGAATGTAAAGCAGCAGATAAACCAAAGCATTTGCGCTGATTACAGACAAAGACGTGCAACATTGCCCTTCTGGAAAGAAGGTAGAATTTTATTAAAATTAACTTACCCCATCTATGTTTTTAACAAAATAACTTCCACTTGATCCTTGATAAATCCTCTCTGGAAATATACCGTTTTCTATACCGTTTTCTGCTTGTGAAACTATCTCTCCGAAATGTGGATCATCATGGAAAGAATTCCATATACTTGAAGTGAGTGAGTGTTCAAAATCTGATTTTGGTCCCAGTAGTGGGGAGTTTTCTTTGACTCCCTGCCCACTCCCCCGTGTTGGAGATCGTGGTCCTTTGTGTCCATTGTGTCCGTCTTTGTCTGATCTATGGTTGTGGTTGGACACCGGTGCGAACGAAACATGTACTTCGTTAGTACAGGTGAGTTGGTACACCTCAGTATTAGACTGCTGGGTCGCACTGTTCATATCTTCATTGAAGATGAAATGTTGGGCCCCGGCCTCTTCATCCGTTGTCATTTTTATCGTATCTGTTGCCATAACGGTTGTGTGTACATCTGCGACAGCGCTTCTCGTTCATGTGATCGTGTCCCGTGACACAAATCACTGGGAGTCCTTAGCACCTTATTCTTGGATGATATCGCTTGGGGGTAAAGGTCACTTCCGCTTATGATCAATGTCGTTAAATATAATATTTTAACACTGTTACATATAGTCAATAACTGACGATCAGCGTATCATTTAGTTGTCATGAATTTAATAATATTGATTTGTGTTACTCGCATTTTTCAGCTGTAAATATTTTGCATAAGCGTTTACGACTTCTCCCGGTGAAACTCCAAATTATTAGCCTGATACAGTCATTGCATGTCCTATGAAAGTACATTGTCTCTCTCTTATCTTTTTGACAAGGTTTTTTGTCTCTCCAGCTCTTCTCATACATACTTCATTAGTTATTTTTGCTGTCCAGGGGATTTGCAACATTCTTCTAATAAACCACATTTCTGCTGCTTCCAATGATTTTTGTGCAGACTTGCCTATTGTCCATGATTCACTTCCATATAACAATATAGGTTCAATATAGCATTTTAGGACTCGTTTTCTAACGTTCATTGATAAAGATGTGTTGCACAATATGTTTCTCATTCTCTGAAATGCAGTCTTTGCTTGGCCTATTCTTTTCTAATTTCTGTTCTGCATTTCCCATCTGAAGTTATTACTGCTCTAAGGTATTTGAATTTCTGCACCTGCTTTAGAATAGTTCCGTTTAATTTAATACTGCATGCTGGTGGATTCTGTTTCTTAGATAAAACCATAGTCTCTGTCTTTTTGATATTCAAAGTAAGGCCTTTCTGTTCACTTTCTTTGGCGACTTTATCCAAGAGATTTTGCAGGTCTTGTTGGTTCTCAGCTATCAGTACTGTGTTGTCAGCATACCGAAGGTTATTAATATTGTATTCTCCAATTTTTATGCTTGGTTCTGTGATGATTGTTCTTAGAATATTCTCGCTGTACAGAGAAAAAAGGTCTGGAGATAGTACACATCCTTGTCGCACCCCTTGTTTTATAGGTTGATATTTTCCAATTCTATTTTCAACTCGAACTGCTGCTTCTTGCTGCCAGTATAGATGTTTTACAATCCTCAGGTCTTTGCCGTCTATATTGATGTCTTCAAGCATTTTAATAATTTCATTATGTTTCACCTTGTCAAATGCCTTGGTGTAATCAATGAAGCATAAGTAGAGATCTTTCTGTACTTCTAAAGCTCTTTCTGTTATTGTTCGTAAAGCATAAATGGCATTGTGTGTTCCCTTTCCTTCAACAAATCCAAACTGTTCATCTGCTATTTCCATTTTATCTTTTTCCTTGTTCTTCTCATAATTATTCTCAGAAGTAGCTTCGTTATGTGACATGAGAGGCTGATAGTCCGGTGGTCGTCACATTCCTTTGCACCTGGTTTCTTTGGTAGTGCTATAAACATGGATTTAATCAGGTCACTGGGAATATAACCACTGTTGTAAATGTCATTCAGTAACTTGGTTATTATTTTTATTCCTGTCTCATCTAGTGCCTCTATTTTTTCTATTGTTATATTATCAGGCCCAGTCGCTTTTCCTTTCTTCATGTGTTTGATGGCATCTATGATTTCATCTTCAAGTATTGGTGGTCCCTCACAGTTTTCAGTATCTGGTGTTAATTCTGGTCTTTCTCCTCCATATAGCTCACCGATATACTCTGTCAACCTGTCCACAATGTCTTCTTTTCCCATTAACATTTTACCTTCTTTCGATTTCAGGCATCCTGTGGTATATTTTGTTTTCCTGCCTGTGAGTTCATTAATTCGTTTGTGCATGTTTTTGCTGTCTTTATTATGAGAGTCCTCTATCTGTCTGCACGGTTTATTTAACCACACTTCTTTTGCTTCTCTGCATTTGCGTCTCTTTATTTATCTTGCTATATTTTTCCTCGTTATTTTTACTCCTCCTCCTCTTGTCCATCAGTCCTAAAATGTCGTCTGTCATCCATTTATTTTTAGAGGCTTATTTTTTTTTGGTGGTATTATCTCCTTAACAGTTTGGTGGATAGAATCTCTTAACATTGCCCTTTGTTCATCTGTACTATTTATCTTTGCTATTGCATTGTATCTATTTGTTATAATAACTTTGTATTGTTCTCGCAGTTCTTGGTCATTTTTAAGAAGTTCTGAATTCATTTTGATGTCTCTCACTTTTCTGAATGCTTTCTTTAGCTTTATTCTAACTTTTCCACAGAGTGGATCATGGTCACTATTGCAGTCAGCTCCTGGCATGGTTTTTGTTGTCAGTAATGCATTGCGGAATCGTTTGTTGATTAATATGTAGTCTATCTGGTTAAAAGTCTTTTTGTCTGGGCTGCACCACGTTGCCAGTCTTCGAGGATATTGTTTAAACCAGGTGTTTCCTACAACCATGCTGTGTATTCTTGCCCATTCAATTAATTTATAACCTCTGTCATTCCTCTCCCCCAGTCCATAGTCACCAAAGATGTCTTTACCAACTTTAGCATTAAAATATCTCATGACTATGGTAACTTCATGTGACTTTGTGTGTTTTAGTGCTGTCTCTATGTCATTATAAAATAGCTGTACATCTTCTTCAGAATTTCAGATGTTGGAGCGTACACTTGTATAATATTTATGTTTATTGGTTGTCCTTTCAGTTGGGCTAGCAGGACTCGGTCCGAGATGTTCAAATATCCTACAATTGTCCTTGCTGTTTGTTCATCAAATATAATTCCTACTCCTCGTTCATGTTTCTCACTTCCTGAATATATTATTGTATATTTATCTGAGTTTATCTTCCCTGCACCTGTCCATCTAACTTCACTCATTCCTAATATGTTGATTTTCATCCTTTCCATTTCCATCTTTCCATTTTCTAATTTTCCAGCCTGGAATAAAGTTCTGACATTCCATGTTGCTATTTTGAACTTGTTAGTTTTGCCACCAGTAGCTTGATGACGATCTGGCCTCACATGTGGCTTGTGAGCTGCTTTACCGGACGAGGCTGTTACAGAGGAACATCCATTAACGTCGTTCATGATGAATCAATTATTCTGTTCAAGCATAACTATTATTGGGAACTACAACAGTGGTTTCCCGTTGCCTTCCGTTGGTTTGTGTACGGACTCTCCGCTAGCCTTTGGACTCCCTGTCCTACCCGCAAGGCAGCGGGAGCGAGAGGTTTTAAGGCGCCTCTGACCCGCCTGGTATTCCCTTCACTGAGCACCTGAGGCACTTTATAGGAGTAGTAGAGCCACCTACTACCCTACCTCGCTCTCCGAGTCTACCGCCAGTTGGTCCGCGCCTGCTTATTTGGACAACTCCTTATTCACAGGGATCTTCCATATCTGGAGGACTTTCACCATCCGGCACCTGTGACGCGCTGGGTTGGGGATGGTCGCCCCAGCTTTATCCAGGGCAATACAATACCGTGTTTTATTACTTTTTTTTTTTTTCAGAAAGGCATTCAAAATGTCAGTTATTGCTCTTCTGTCAGAGAAGTTTTGATTGCCTCACGAAAATCTCTGACAGCCAAAAGTTCACCGTCAAACAGAAGTTAATCAGTCATGATTTCCTTCACAACTAGATCTATTAATGTTGTTATATAACACATATATATTTCATATGTTCATATACATACATTGTAAATGTGTTTTTTAAACTCTTTGTCGTTAGCATATTTTATTATTTAGATAATACATGTTGTCCCCCACCCCCAGCCCTCCACTCCTAGCTGTCTCAAAAGATGTGAATGATATTATTCACAACTTTGTATTTTTCTTACTGTGTGATTTTATTATTACTGTATATGTTTTCTGTCAGCTGTTGATAGACTCTTTTTTTCATTCCCAGCTGCATCACAATTAGTCTCATCATGTTTTGCTTGTTTCTTTTCTGTTCTTTTCTGATACATTTGACCCCAGATTTAACCTTTATCTTTTTTCATTCACAAGTATTTTGTTTGTAATTCGCGTGTGATCTGTATCACTTCTTCTTCTTCTTCTTCCTCCTCTTCTTCTTCTTCTTCTTCTTCGTCTTCTTCTTCTTCTCTTCTTCTTCTTCTTCTTCTTCTTCTCTTCTTCTTCTTCTGCGTTCGAGATTGTTGGTCACATCAGACTCTGATCCCTGTCGACATGGTAAAGCCCCCCCCCCCCCAGTCCTCTCCAGATCCTGATAGGAGCCCCAAAACCTTTGCCCCAAGCTTGTGTCCTCTGGCCATGTCTCACGCCTCAGGTCTGCATGGTTTGGGCACTCTTGAAGGATATGTTCTGGAGTCTGGACTCCACTGGCACTCATCTGTGTGGTTTTGTGTGATATCACTTGTTTGTGGACGCCAATGCATAAACCAGCACTAACACTGCGGAGAAAATCACAGCCATGGTTGTCTCATTGTGTCGAATCGAGAATAAATTTATATCTCGCGTACTCCTCTGGACTAATAATGTTGGTCTCAACATTGGCCAAAGTTTGTCCTACTGTCAGCAGAATAAGCTGTTGGCGGTCTGGTTAACTGAGTAGTTAAGTGCTTGGTGGTACCGGGTTCAGTCCCAGCAGTGGGATTTTTTTTTCTGGTACATACCAATATAATAATAATAATAATAATAATAATAATAATGCCCCGGGTTGACCCAGCCTCTAAAAATTAGTACCAGAAATCTGGGGAAGGTAAATGCGACCAGGCGTGATACTGACCACATCAGACTTTCATGTGCCGAAGGTCATGGAAAATATGGGCCTACACGGTCTCCCTAGTATGCTTAATGGCGTGGAAACGGTAATTTTACCTTACCTTACCTGGAATCAAGGTGTGGAAAATTTATTGTAGACTAAAAAAAAAATTGTAGACTAAAAAAAAGGACACATATAATCTTACATACATAGAGAAGTGTGCAAGAAGTCTTTAAATTTTCTTGTTTAATTTCAGAACACAAATGTTTATTCTCAGATTTTACATATAATATGAGAGCCGCATAAACAGGGACAAAAGCTGACGAGAAATGGCGGCATGAATTGAAGTACATGAAATGGAGAACATTCGAGTATTATCCCGGCATAAAATGGGGAAATATACTCAGTTTAGATGAAGGAGTCCACATTGCTGGTGTAAGTTGATGAGTTAAGAACAAAATTTTAGCTATAATTATAACAGTTATAGCTAATTTTTAAAAAAAACAGGTAATAATTTTCTTATCTAAAGTATCAGCAAGCTCATCATACATTGGTTCAAAATTTAAAAATTAGCCATCATCATTATTGGTAGGAGAGATAGAGAGAGAGAGAGAGAGAGAGAGGTGAGCTGACATAGCACTTCAGCCAGTAAAAGATTTAGAAATATTATAGTTTTAATAAAAGAAAGTGAAAACGAATAAGACAGAAGTTGACATTCAGCAAACAGGCATTTCCTTACAAGACCATCTATCATACATGTAAATAAATATTATGGTAGAAGAGAGATAATGCAACGGCAGACGAGAAATGACATCAATTATAAAATTTCATGAACTGTACACTTAAAATGTTCCAAGATTTTTGAGATACGAATTGCCATAAATCATAAACTACACAAGCGTGGAAGGGGGCAGCCGCGTGTGACCAGCTTTTTGCTGGTCGTCATGGCAATAATCCTGGCCAAACTGCTGACGTAAGTGATCGTTTTCAATTATTAGTTCCACGTTTTGGCAACAGATAACTGAAATATACTCCTAGATAATTATGTAAAACATCATAAGAAACAGCTTATAAATGTTTATTTTATGTATGAACAAGAATTACACATGACAAAAGCTAACACTAGCGATGTAAATTAATGTAATGTGTAATTTACATTCTGCAATTTTTACTGCAGCAATACCCTCTTGTGTTATGGTTATATTATAGACAGTATTTATCTTGTTGCTTGCTGAACGTCCATACACTCATGACTTAGCGCCTACATTCTAGTATTGCTTATTAAGTTAAAAATATGAATAAAATATGAGATAATGATGATGATACAACAAGACAAGGACATCACAAACAGTGCTACATAATAGTTTCACCATTTGAGACATACACATAAATATTACGGCCCACAGAATCTATATTTTAAAAAAGATGAAAATAAACGCCATACAAACTGGAAAAAATGCATATAAAGTATAATTAGCTTGTACACTTGATTTAATTTTTAAAAAGTAAAATTTTGAGATGAAACAATCAAGATGAGATGAAACAATCAAGATGGAGGTGGGTTTCTCTGGGCTTAAGTAAAAACAGAACCAGACAAGGCCAGCCGTAGGAATATTACCTCCCCTTACACTAGCAGACCTTGCTGCATCAACTAAATGTCAAAATAATCCTTACATTTTAAAAGCATTAATATTAAGCAGGCTTCAACATTCCCGACCATTAATTTTTAAAAAAAGTATTAATAATTTATGACTTGATGAAAAAAATATATTACAAAACGAGAGACAATTAAAAGAAATAACCCTAGATACACAAATTATGTCATTATAATGCTCGTCACATATAGTACGAAGAACTGTTAGTCCACAAACACTTAACAATGGTACGTGTGTGTTACAGCTTTTAGGACATATGTCTTCACGTTATTTGCACTTCTGCTGCTTCACGTAAATATCTAGTGCTTAAAAAGAAACGTCAGTATACAATTCCATTTTTGTGTTTTGCATTATATTATCAGAAAACACTGGTTTCACTAAAACAAACAAACAAACAAACAAACAACAAACAAACAAAAACACACACAGTGCCATATAACAAGATACAACAAAAATGTAATTTCTGAGTTTAAGGACAAGTGTTTCAGCGTCATTTCTTTCAATTTGTCCACTGATTCATCATCGGTAATATCTATCAAAGCGTCATAAAATTCATCAATATAATATCTTAAAGGACGAATAGCTTCCATTCTAGATTTCCAGCAAGTTGCACTTAGCGGCTTTCGCTTCAGAGTTGTATATATTTTTAAAGATTGTCCAACAAAATGTTGACACTGAGATCTGAACTGTTTCAAAAAATGAACTCCCCTTTAAGACATCGCGGCATCACTGAGAACAAACTTTAGAGAATGAGAAGAATAAGAGTTTTTAAAAAAAACTATAGTGTTCAAGTCTTTAATACGTTGTTAAACTCCTGAATGTTTTCCTTTTGACATTTTATCAATTGATGTAACTATGGTCACGCATGTTTACTACCGAAATTACCACGACTGACAATTTTCTAAGAATAAATTCAGTTTAATACTGAGTCTGTAGTGACTTCTACAGGAATGAAAGCAAGGAAATGCTGATGAATATTGGTATCACTTAGACCCGTATTTATCAAATCTTACAAACAGTGTTACATTTTCTGCATGAAATATATTTGGAGCACTGTCTGTAACTATTCTATAAGATTTAGCTTTCTATACCATATAAACTATTTCTCTTTTTTATGGCCACAGAAAAGAGAAAAGTCATTTCATTTTGAATGTTGTTTTTTTTCAAGATAAAGTTGGACCAGTCCACGAGCAACTGTCATTAATTGCTCAGACACTTCAAAATCTGGCAATTAATTAAACAAACTTGAACAAAAATTCAGTTATTAGGAACACATAATTTATCAGACGTCCCAGGAAAGGGCAAACATTATGTACTCAAAAACTGGACAATGATGATTACGTTTTCTATTATCTTCCCAAGGCGCAGAACTGTTGCATTTAATAATGTTGATCTCATCGCATCAATCGCCTGCTCTAATTTAAGCCTGAACTTGATAATTTAATCCATTTCTTAAAATAAAACTCCAGGTTGCTTTTGGATTTGTTCCCCCTTTCATGCTCACTAAGATACACATGTAAATGTCCCCAATCTGATCAAGACGTCATCTGGGTGTATCGGTCTGTTTTCTCCCATCCACAAATTTCTGCTCATTGGATACTGTAAGACCCAGTTCACTGTAAAGCGAAGTTGACTTTTCTTTTTACCTGGCGCTGCACCTGTAGCAGGTTACCTTTGCCCCGACTCTGTGCCACCATGCTCCTTTCCTGACTTCCCCCTGTAACACGACTTGTAAAACTTCACCACATCCATTGTTTTCCTCAACTTTTGTCAGGGTACGCTATAGCAAACAGTCACGACCATCTCCTAAGTGATTGTAGTTTTATGGTCCTCGAATCCCTTCACGAATGTATGAGACACCTCTGCGCTGTTCTATTCTCGCTCCCCCCCCCCTTCTTTTTTTGTCGAGGGAGGTCTCTTTGTTGGTAGTCACTAATAACATTAAAATGTGTTTTTAACAGATAATTTCATTTCATATTATTTTTCATTTTTTCCCCCATTTATTCCACTTTTCCCATATTTCCTCAGTTAAAAAAAAACAAAACTTGGTGCCCCGTGCAAATGTACGGTAAAGTAAGAGAACAGAGTTTTGTAGGATTAAACCTCGAAAAAAAATGTAGACAAAGCATTTTAGTGAGACGTGAAAGAACGAAAAATAACAAATAATTACCTGGGATTCGAACCACGGACTCCTGTAGGAAGAGCAGCCGGCCAGCCACGAGAGAACAGCGTACTAACGAACTGCACTATCTCGCACCTCCAAAAAAAAATGTGTTTGAAAGCGAAGTCATTAGTAACTGTTCAGTCGACACGAGGATCGTACACCAGGAAAGACGTGGCTAGACAGCTGCTCGTCCTACCGGACTCAGTGGTTCGAATCCACGGTAATTAATTCTCTTGTGACTTTTCTTTCTCTCACGTCTCACTAAAGTGTTTTGTCTACGATATTTTCGAGGTCTAATCCTACAAAACGAAAGCCTCGTTGTTTCCTATTTATAACAAAAATGTTCCGTGCAAATGTGCATGTTCTATCATCGGAAGATCCAGCTCTGAAACCAAAAAAAAAAAAAACAGCCATTGGCCGAACTTGACGGGCTAGCAGAGTGGACCCAGTGGCACAGTGTGATGAGTGTTTCAGACAGATCTTGAAGACTCTGGTAAAAGCAGAAAGAGAGGCAGCAATGTATGGTATGCTTATGTTAATATGTGTTTTAGAAATGTACAGGTGACCAGCTTTTATAATTATGGACTGTGGAAATATGTATCAATGAGGAAAAATTGGAAGAGGCAGAGAGTTTTGAATATCTTGGATCACCAATAACTAATAATGGAGATACAATGACGGAAATTGAAAGGAGGACATTTATCGCTCTTCAGAAAGTAAAACAACTAAAGAATCTGTGGAGAGGAACAGACATAACTACAAAACCAAAATTTTTAAGGGCATACATCTTTCCCATCGTAACATATGCCTGTGAGACCTGGACACTTAACAAACCAGCTGAGAAACACATAAATGCCTTTGAATGTAAATGCTACAAAAGAGTTCTTCAAATATCATGGACACAAAAAAGAACAAATATATCCACACTACAAGAACTTAATATTGAAGAAGGCTGGCTAGTAAAGAGGAAACTTAAATATTTTGGACACATTAAACGTCATGTTAATCTAGAGAAGACCGTCTTGGAAGAGTACATAATGGGAAAAAGAAAGAGAAGAAGACCAAGGCGAAGATGGCTGCAAGACATCGTTGATGATATGCAGATGGATGATGCATCAGCAGCAGGCCATCTTGCTCACAACCGAGAGACCTACAGGAGAGCTGTTAGGGAGGCAAAGTCCCTCAAGGGACATGCAAATGAATGAATGAATGGATGGACCAGGGACAATCATCAAGGAATTATTTATGCTCTGCAGCATAAACAGTTTATATTATTCTGCTTCCGTGCAGGAGACTACATGATAAGAAGCACCCGAAGGGATGGAACTACGACCAATATCCTAGCGACATTTTGAAAGTGGCAAGCAAGCACTGGCAAGAGTAATGTCCTCCTTGTGAAAATCTGGTGTTGTTTGTATGGTCTATGCAAGTGCCTTTCTATGGTAGACTTTATGGGAACATGAAATATGTGAATAGATTTATTACTGAAAATTCATATTAATATCTTATGATATATATGAAACAAGGTTAAAAAAAAGATACACAGGATTGCGTCTGGTGAAATGATTCTTTTTCTCTTGGAAGGTTTAACGAGTGCTAGTAAAACGAACTGTTTATGATTATAACGATGATGATGATGATGATGAAAATGAGGAAAGTTTTTGTTTATTTGTTTGTTTTGTTTTATTTTTTCTTTAACTTGCAACAACCACGTGCCAGTTAGACCATATTAGTCGTGGAAACGTCACTGAGCAAAACTGAAACTTAACACTTTCGCTCCAACACACCACTGGCAATGTTGGTAGATCTTGCACGCATTCGCAAATCTGTGATCGGAGCTATATTCAGGCAAATTCTAAATAAAATGACAGGTTGCATATTTCTAACTCAACCCATATTTTTAAATTATAGAGCAGCGTCATTATAGTTCTTTTTTTTCTATCAACATTTCTCACATCAAAATTGATTCTGAAATTAATTCAAAAGTGAAAAGTAAATAAACATAAGAATAAACAGAGAAAGAAGAGATAGGCAGGTAAAATCTAAAACATTAGAGGTAATAGAAGAAAAGACTTACAGTGAAAGCAAAAACAATGAGATATAGAACAAAGAAAAGAAACAGCAGAATTTGCAAAAGAGGGACTTTATGACAACAACATATTACAGTGATTTATGTTCTGAAACACATATATACTGCACTTCAGTAAAAAGAATTCCAGAAAATCTCAGATTTATAATTTGTAATTCTTCTTATCTATTACATTGCATGTCATTAACACCTGCAAAAATATCCTAATAAGACATAATACGAAAACACGCGAGCAGTTGATAGCAAAACTTAAATGTTTATATAACTATACAGCATACGATCGCTTACATACTGGCCATATTCTGAAACGAAAAATTAATATAGGTACACATAGGCATTTTTAAAAAATAACAGGTTTAAAAATTATCAGGTATGCAGTTTTGTGCAGTAAAGTGACATTTCAAACATTTTACCAGTAATTCGCTCGCGCACGCACCACAGTAAAACAAAGATACCGTGAACTCATTCAACCATGGAATACTTCTCGATAGTCTCATGAATCAGCAGAGACGGAAATTCACCATGTAGACAGTTTGACATTTTTCTCTGATTACAATTATTTCCGGTCTCTATTTTAGGTCAGAATTCTAATTATTTTCTCAAAAGGTTTTGTGCATCACATTTCACGAATATCCAAGAACGCTCATTTGTAAACATTGAAATTAAATTATAATTATCTACTAATGAAGTAGCAAAAACTTAACAAATTATCTAGCAATAAACTAATACATTATTTAGCAAGAAACTAGCAAGATATTAATACACCATTTAGGAATGAACTAATGCATTATCTAGCAAAAAAGAAATACCATGCAATAAACCAATGCATTATCTAGCAAGAAACTAGTACATTATCTAGCAATAAACTAATGCTTTATCTAGCAATAAACTAATGCTTTATCTAGCAATAAACTAAAGCATTATCTAGCAATAAATTAGCAATAAACTAATAAATTATCTAGCATAGCAATAAACGAATAAATTATTAGCAATAAAGTAATAGATTATCTAGCAATAAACTGCAGGGAATTTCAGACGTCAAGAAATACATTTTTGCAACACTTGTGTATGGTGGGGGTAAATTAATAATGTCTTCCACAGTTCAGAAATGTCTGAACATTCTACCTCTTAAGTTCCGCCGACGAAAGCTTCAAAGTTCAAAGTTCAGACTCCGGCTTCATTGCATTTGGGATAACGAAAGTTTGATTCAGTTTACATAAAAAAAATAATAAAGGATTATACTAGCTCAGAATTTACGTCATTTCAACTTTGAAATTTAAATAAATTAAATAATTAAAAATAAAATAAATTATTGCCAAGAGCTTCTACGATTCATTTTATCTTCAAAGCTTCATCATGAAGTATAATACATTCAGCATAACAGACATACATATGTGCAAACTTTTTAAGCGCTAAATTCTATCCATGCATATCATGAGAAACACAGCACATAAATTATCGCATTTTCTGCCAGTTACATGGTATTTTTTTTTTTAATTTTGAACGTCCACATTCATTATTTTGTAAAAACTGATTATTTATTGAGCCATTGACACAAATAATGTGTTGAGCCAACCACAGAAAAATTGTTGAGTCATTCACAGAAAAAGATTTACCGAGGGACTAGCACACAGAAGTTACTGAGCCATTCACGCAAACAATTTTTTAACCCATTCACGCAAACAATTTTTTAACCCATTCACGCAAATAATTTATTGAACCACTCACAGAAAGAATTTACTGAACCGCCCAACCGTAGAAGTTGTTGTTGTTTTTTTTTTTTAGCCATGTAGGCTAAAATAAAATTTAAAAAAATTATTAAGCCACTCATGACAAGAGTGTGCTGACCTAGCGCCCCCTCCCCCTCCCCATGCAAATTCAGTCTTATAAGGGGCGTTCACTCATACGTGGTAATCAGCGTTGTATACCGCATCTAACGACATATATCGACTCTGTAATCTCGTATGGATTTATGTCCGCGCTTTCAATTCTGTAGCAAGTGTAACACACTGTGGGAGGGGGGAGGAAGACAAGGGGGGAGAAGGTATTTTCCCAGGCTACACTAGCTACCTATTGAGTATGCTGATAAGCTCATATAAGAAAATTGATGTAAATTAACTCTTGTTTTACTTCCAACCGAAAGGATCATTGTAAAGAAGTTTTGTGTGTAGAATAAATGTTGTATTTTCTGAAAGTATTACATCAAACTAAGGCGATGATCTTACCGCATGAAGCATTTTATGAAATAATATATCGTTGCCTGTTTATAATATTAAAGATTGTGAATTATATATTTCCGAATAGTTCCATATTATAGAATTGAAGCTTAAAGATGCTCTTTGATTAACACATCACAGGTTTCACAAATATTACAATTTCACTAGATCAGAGCAAGTCCGATGAAATGTTCTTTCGTTATTTAATTCTGATTAATAATTTCATGATGTATAGTCGATAACATATCTTCGATTGAATCACTTTATCATTTGTTCACAATATCAAACTGTCATATTCTACATACAGCATTTCTCAATTTCTCAAATTCACAATATTCTACACTTGATACGAGAACATTTCATATCTCAATATTATATCATATCTGCTACACGTGGTAAACTAGTTTCTCGTCTAAAATCACTGTACTCAAAGTTTCAAAAATGCCAATTCTTCTTAATCACTTGAAAACCATCTTCCGTCTAACACTACTTCTGATTTTATATCGTCTCGTCCTCTTTCTTCTTTTGTCTGTCTTCTGATTTCTTTTGACGGTCTTCCTCTGCCGTCTCTCAATCGCAGTGTACTAACGAGCAAAGTCTACTTGCTTCTTCTCTGGACTTCTGTTCTTATCTCTCATCTTATGGCTTCTCGGCTGTTCTGGTCGGACCTCCTTTCTTTATTCCTGACCCTCCACGTGCACTGACCATCCTTCTTGCAGTTCTGGTCAGTCGCTACTTGCCGAACCGACGGTGTTTTGACGATCTCCCTCCTCTTCTACTTCCATACTTCTTGGTTTCTTGATTGTCCGTTCTTCCTTCTTCGGGACCCCTCCTCCGTCTCTTTTTCTTCTTCTTCGTCCGTACTTCTTCGTCCTAGTTTGTCTGTTCTTCCGTCTTCGGGATCCCTCATCTGTGTCCTCTCTCCTCTACTTCTTCTTCTTCTTCGTTCTCCCCTGTATTTTCGTACTTCTTTGTCCTAGTCTGTCTGTTCTTTCGTCTTCGGGCTCCTTCCTCTGTCTCCTCTCATTTACTTCCGTACTTCTTGGTTCTTTTCTGTCTCTCCGCTCGCCTTTTTATTTTCAAGTCCAGCTTGACGGATTAACATTAACCAAGAAGTATTTTGGCTCCACTCTTCAGATGTCCACTGGTTCCCATGAGCGTTCCGATTGTCCGTCATTCAAACTGCCCCGTGACTTATCTCTCGTAAGTCAATTGTCCAATAGGCCACTCCTCTAAATATTTAATTGGTCAGCTGGCCGAGTTGGTCACTCATTTATTTAAAAACCTTGTGCAATAGCGTCATAAAAACGTCCTAACGCGAATAGGTGTTAAAGTGTCAACTCTGTCTATACAATTGTCATTTACCTAAGACATTATCTTGCTCTTTCATGTCGGAGGATTTATTGTGTCCTCGCTTTTCATTGTGTCTCCCTTTTCTATTCGTCTTTTCTATTTTGTTTAAATATGTCAACGTCCAGTCACCGCTTTGTATGGACCATCCTATTTTCTGGCGTCCTTCCTTTGTATTACCTATATCTCAGTGTCACCGAGTCTCGTCTTTTTCTATTCATTGTTTCCACTGTTTACTTTTGTCCGCGTCTTGTTCTAGAGTCATGGAAGTTTTATACCTTTCTCTTCCTTTCCTACCTACATTTCACTGTCGCTATTCGATGTTACTATTTTCTTTACAGTATATTTTCATAATCATATTCAATAATTATAATAATAACAACAATAATCATTACTTACAAGCCCATGCTACACGTTTAAGCTTGAAGTTCTCACTTCAGTGTCTCTCAAAATATCGAGAGCGAATCTATCTTTGGTAATTAGCCATAGTGACAGCTCTCATTATGCCAAGAGATCTGAACGCCAAACTTCTGTATGGTTCAACTCCGTTATAGTGTAGGAGCGCTTTCTTTGGAAAGTGAATTTGATCATCTCGTTCTAGAATGTTCCCTAGGTTTATTTTGTTTTGTTTTTATTTATTTATTAAATCCTACAGGTTTCTCTCTTTCGTCATTATTGTGCTTCAGAGTTAACTTACTCTGGTTTTTAAAAACATCTAAATAACACACACACACTCACACCACACACACACATATATATATATATATATATATATATACACACACACAAACGTCCGACAATTAAGTAATGAGACTAATTCCATTAAAAAAATAAAATAAACAACAGCTGAAGATATAACCTGCATTTTATTCAAAGTAAGAACCTTGTGCACTGATACAGCGAGTGGCACGACACATTGGAACTACCTCTGCAGTTCTTCTGTTGGTTCATTCATTCATTTGCATGTCCCTTGAGGAACTTTGCCTCCCTAACAGCACTCCTGTAGGCCTCTCGGTTGTGAGCAAGATGGCCTGCCGCTGCTGTATCCATTTGCAGATCGTCAACGATGTCTTGCAGCCATCTTCACCTTGGTCTTCCTCTCTTTCTTTTTCCCATTATGTATCCTTCCAATACGGTCTTCTCTAAATTATCATGACGTTTAATGTGTCCAAAATATTTAAGTTTTCTCTCTTTAATCCTCTTTACTAGCCAGTCCTCTTCAATATTAAGCTCTTGTAGTATAGATATATTTGTTCTTTTTTGTGTCCACGATAATTGGAGAACTCTTCTGTAGCATTTACATTCAAAGGCATTTATGTGTTTCTCAGCTGTTTTGTTAAGTGTCCAGGTCTCACAGGCATATGTTGCCATGGGAAAGATGCATGCCCTTAAAAATCTTATTTTTGTGGTTCTGTCTGCTCCTCTCCAAAGATTCTTTATTTGTTTTACTTTATGAAGAGCGATAGATGCCTTCCTTTTAATTTCCCTCATTGTATCTCCATTATTAGTTAGTCCTGTTATTCGCTCTTATTATGGACTGACATAATTAGTTTTTCCATTCCTTTGTATGTTGTGGACAGTAATACTGTGTCATCAGCATATCTATTCTCTGGTATTTCATAACCTCCAATTGTTGTTGCATCGCAATATTCTTTGTCTACATCTTCTCTAACATTCCTCGTTATATTTTCAGTATACAAGTTAAATAAGTATGTTAGTATGGCCCTTAAATTCGATGTTACGGCCCTTTGGATGTTAACAGTATCGTAGAAGAAGCATCCTTTCAATGGTAACTTTAATTTTGGGAATAGAAAATAATCGCAGGAAGAAAAATCTGGGAAATAGGGTGGATAGTTGAGAACATACTTGTTTTTGGGCCAAAAATTCCTAGTGGGGCGGTGCATTATCATGAAGAAGGAAAAAAACTTCCAGGTGTTGAATTCTCTGGTCGGACTCGGAGAATCCTTTTCAAGAGGCGTTTCAAAACACTTAAATAAACTTTGACAGTGACAGTCTGTCCCTCTGGAATAAATTCTTTGTGAATAACTACTTTGCTATCGTAGGAGCACACCAACATTGTGTTCACTTTCGACTTTTGAAGACGAAATTTTTTTACATTTTGGTGATGATGATGATGACTTCCATTGAGAGCTTTGGCGTTTAGTTGTGGGATCATAGCGGAAAATCCATGCTTCATCCTTTGCAGCAATGAAATTTAAGAATTGTTTATTTCTGCGACACGTTTTGATGATGTCTTTTGCTTACTCAACACGCTGATGTTTTTGATCATCAGACAACGCATGTGGTACACACCAGAAAGCAACTTTTTTCTTGCTAAAATCTTCCACTAAAATGTTACGAATGGTCTCTCGGTTAACATCAAATTTATCTGCCATCATCCTCACATTCAAACAACGATCTTGTTGCATCCGTTCTCTGACCTTTGCAATGAGTTCTTCATTACGAACAGAAATTAGGCGTCCATGTATAGTTGCATTTGTAATCGTTTCCACAACACTTTTGAATCGTGAATACAAGCTGAATATCTGCGCACGAGATAAACAATTATCCCCATAAACTTGTCGCATCAATTCATTTGTCTCAATGGCACTTTTCCTGAGTTTTAAACAGAATTTAACGTTAGCGTTGTGCTCCATGCTGATTACGTGACAATACACCTCTAACTAGGCCAACAAAATGGCGGCTTGTTTGTTGTATGCTTATTGGGCGGCGATGAAAAATTGTCAAATCATAGATGAAGGTTGCCTCTTTGGATTCCATGCTTTGCTTCATAGATGGCATTTTTGTCTTGTCCATAATAAAACCAGTCTCATTACTTAATTGCCGGACCTTGTGCATATATATATATATATATATATAGCAGGTGAGAGATATTATTTCCTCATCTATTCACACTAACCTGGAGAGAGCGGTAGAAGTACTGACCGTAGTTTGTGAAGATAGACATTTTTTTTTTACTTGAGGAAAATGTCTGCGTCTGCGAGAGTTTTTTTTTTTAATTATTGCGCTCCAAATTCGTAAATTCTATTTATATTTGCTATACTAGTCAACATGTGTCTCATATGTCAGGGTGAGTTAAAATAACATACTGTACTAGTCAACATGTGTCTCATATGTCAGGGAGAGTTAAAATAACATACTGTACTAGTCAACATGTGTCTCATATGTCAGGGAGAGTTAAAATAACATACTGTACTAGTCAACACGTGTCTCATATCAGGGAGAGTTAAAATAACATACTGTACTAGTCAACACGTGTCTCATATCAGGGAGAGTTAAAATAACATACTGTACTAGTCAACATGTGCCTTATATGTCAGGGACAGTCAAAGTAACATACTGTACTAGTCAACATGTGCCTTATATGTCAGGGACAGTCAAAGTAACACACTGTACTAGTCAACATGTGCCTTATATGTCAGGGACAGTCAAAGTAACATACTGTACTAGTCAACATGTGCCTCATATGTCAGGGACGGTCAAAGTAACATACTGTACTAGTCAACATGTGCCTCATATGTCAGGGACGGTCAAAGTAACATACTGTACTAGTCAACACGTGCCTCATATATCAGGGAGAGTCAAAGAATCATTTCATCTATTTTTCGCTTGTTACACTCCTTGATCATGTCACTGAAAATGTCAGTTATAATCCCTAGAATACTCATTTACTAGAATATACTATTGTTACTTCTCTCAGCCTATAGTTAAGAAATATTCACACTGGAACAAAATTTCAAACTCAGAGAGACATGACGTAATATTATTTCAAAAGTAAAGTCAGAGGAGATGATGCTACCTAGGAAACTTTTTCCTGAAAGTCTTAGAAAAGGGGGTGGATGGAAACTTGCGTGGGTGTATACGTGCCTGTGTTTTGTGAGTGAAGGATGAGTGTGATGGGCGGTGTGGGAGCTCACTCACACTAATTTTACAATCAGTTCGTACGTACTGAACCAAACTGACCAACAGTGATTCTCTTGAACATGAAAGTTTAAGTAAACGCAGGAGGCCATACTTGTAAAGAAAACTTAACCAACTCTATAAGAGTGACCCAGTCTCTCCTTTCACACGGAAGCTGCTAATACAGTACAACAATTAAAAAAAAAAGGTTCAGATCTTTCAACCTGCAGATCTCACAGTCTGCTACAAATACATAGAATTTCTCAACGCCATGTTTGTGTCCATAAGAAACGTCTTCTCTATGTCCTTTCACACCTGCTAAAGTTTCTACCAAAAATTCACTGTAAGTTTCCTTTAACGCAATGTGTCTGTGCAAGACAAAGAACGTTAACTCTCTGTCTCTATTCGTATGACCAATCTATCAAATTCTCATAATCCCTCAGTATTCATCCTCGAATCATACAATACTTTCACCTTAGATCTCTTAAATCCTATCGTCTGCCAAGCGCCCCCCCCTCCCCTCCATGCGAAAAAGCCTTCAGGCAGGCTGTTCTCAACTATCAAAATATTTATTAAATATTTGAAATGCTACAATGATTTTTTTTCATCTACACTCCCGTGAAGATTGTAAACTCATAAGTATTCGCCTCGTTTTCATGACAAGATCTTGTATCCTATCAAAAAATCGTTTTATTCTGCGAACCATGTATATACGTATATGTTCTAATATTCTGTGTACCATGTATCCGTGTATGTTCTAATATTCTGTTTACCATGTATATACGTTTATGTTCTAATATTCTGTGTACCATGTATCCGTGTATGTTCTAATATTCTGTTTACCATATATATACGTTTACGTTCTAATATTCTGTGTACCATGTATCCGTGTATGTTCTAATATTCTGTTTACCATGTATATACGTTTATGTTCTAATATTCTGTGTACCATGTACATACGAATGTGTTCTAATTTTTGTAAAGTTGCTTAATAACGTATTTTAAAAATCTGGAAATAAAGACTTTAAAAAAAGAACTGACAAAATAAGCTTAGTAAAATAAGTAACAGACCAAGATCTTCATAATCTTAGTAATACAAGTTTCTAGTGATAAAATAAGATTTTCATAATCTTAGTAATACAAATTTCTAGTGACAAAGCAAGAACTTCATAATCTTAATAAAACAAGTTTCTAGTGACAAAACAAGATCTTCATAATTTTAGTAATACAAGTTTCTAGTGACAACGCAAGATCTTCATAATTTTAGTAATACAAGTTTCCAGTGATAAAGCAAGATCTTCATAGTTTTAGTAATTTCTAGTGATTAAAAAATATTTAAAACAAGCTTCTAGAAGTTACAACACAAAAACTCCTACCAGCTGGCCTCATAAGTTCATAAAGTGTTTACGAGAACATGTGGCTCGCAATAGACAAAACATACAGTTTTATATTTCCTTTAACATGATCATCATCATTTCCAAGTTCAGACAGAGGACACTAGATAAAGGACAAAAAATAGACGGCGCTGGGGGGAGGGGGAAGGGGGTAAGTTTAATTTTAATTGTAACCCGAAATTTTAATCGGTAGGTTAGATTTGTAACTACTTACAAATGTGTCAATCAGGTCTACTTATTGTTCTCTATGGAGTGAATTTTCTTCGAAATAGCAACATTTCCATTAAGATAATTTTGTTGTTTGTTTGTTTTTTTTTAATTCTGTATTTTTCGGAACAAGCGACGATCAAAGAGGAGAATACGGGACAATATGGGGCATGTGTTTTAAAATAGGGGACATTTAGCCGCCCAAATCAAAGTAATACGACTTCCGGGACAAAACCGGTACTGCTTTGTATAATACGGGACGGCTAGTAAACCATTGTGAGCGAAGAAGTTATAATCAGTTAACAGATCAGTTTTATCAAGCATAGTTTACGACCCCAAATTATTGAACATTTTGTTTTGGCCGCCGTCAGTTCATGGCCATTTTTAAGTGTAAGAAGAATACACAAAAAATATCCGATTATTTTTTGTGTGCGATGTCTGGTGCAGAGGGAAATATATCCTGAAGGTCTCTAGTGTTCACTCCATTAATCTAGTCTCCCACATTTTCTCTCCCACTTCCACTGTCTCCAATGCTAGCTTTATCAGATTCTGTGAGAGTAAAGTTCCGCAAGTTTCAACCATTATTCTCACTGGGGTTAATAGAAAATAATGAAGAAATCACGACAGTGCGAAGATTTGGGCAAAATTCTGATATCATTTTGTTCAAATTTCCACCGGAATATGGCGATTCGCGCGAGACCTTCACCTTGAGATTGTTGCACTGAAAACGTCTGTTTCTGTCAAAATGTTCTGGTTATTTCTGCAACAATAAAGCTGTGTCGTATTGCGATGGATTTATTCATAATTTTTTTTCTAATTTATAAAACAAGACAAAAAGAAAGTGAAAAAATGTCAATAAATATATATAAATATATGAAGTCGGTTTTTTTAAAGGGATTATTCACCCCTAATGTTGTTTTTTTTTTCATGGTTACCTCCCTTACTCCGTTGTTTTAAAAAGTCCTATGGGAAATAAACAAATATTACAGAGGTTTGGAAGATTTTTAGCAAGATTTTATATCTTATCAAAACGAGAGCTAGAAAACACGTGACGAAAATTGTGTAGAAAAACATCAGAAACTGCAGAAACAGCCTCGTTTTTGTTTCAGTTGCCATGACGTCACTTGATTCAGTGTACATGAAGATGCCACGTGAACGAACTGTTAGTGAACCTAACTAGTTCCATTGTAGAGTGAGGTTCGACTATCACATATTTTTTGCGACTTCTCATTTACTCAGGTCTCTGCTCAGTCAGTATTTTGTCATCACTCTGCTACTATCTTTCATGGTTTTCACAAATGCACAAATCTCTGGCCACTACTTGTTTATTCATTCATAAGGAAATTTATTGACAGTTACGTCTGTCCAGTTACTTTCGGTTATTGATATTTCTAATAATTTGTTTTTCTTCTCTTCTGCTATTTTGTCAGTCAGTTCAGATAGTTTTTTTTTTTCATGGTTACCTCCCTTACTCCGTTGTTTTAAAAAGTCCTATGGGAAATAAACAAATATTACAGAGGTTTGGAAGATTTTTAGCAAGATTTTATATCTTATCAAAACGAGAGCTAGAAAACACGTGACGAAAATTGTGTAGAAAAACATCAGAAACTGCAGAAACAGCCTCGTTTTTGTTTCAGTTGCCATGACGTCACTTGATTCAGTGTACATGAAGATGCCACGTGAACGAACTGTTAGTGAACCTAACTAGTTCCATTGTAGAGTGAGGTTCGACTATCACATATTTTTTGCGACTTCTCATTTACTCAGGTCTCTGCTCAGTCAGTATTTTGTCATCACTCTGCTACTATCTTTCATGGTTTTCACAAATGCACAAATCTCTGGCCACTACTTGTTTATTCATTCATAAGGAAATTTATTGACAGTTACGTCTGTCCAGTTACTTTCGGTTATTGATATTTCTAATAATTTGTTTTTCTTCTCTTCTGCTATTTTGTCAGTCAGTTCAGATAGTTTTTTTTTTCTGTTTCCATTTTTTCTCTAGTATTTCCCTAGTATTTCCGTAGTGTTTTCCGTGATTACCAAGTTCTATAAATTATTCCTTTTCGTGACATGTTGAAAGATCTGTCTTTTTTCCCACTGGCTTTGATTAGTTGTTAAATTTTCTTTACCGTCTCTGAGATCTTTCTCTTTTGTTTTGTTGTAAATCTGAGGTTTATGTAGCATTGTTCTAGAAAAGTATGCTGCTGTTTATTTTCTGTTTCTGCGTCGTCTGTTTGTACACAGAACAGATTCCACACCGCCACAGAAGTACCACTGGCAGTCACTAACTGGTATGTGGCATTTAGAACACGCAAACTATCCCTATATTGTATATCTCGCGGCACGAATCATGGTTGCGTTATGCTGTGTGTTACCCTTTATTCAGAATTTTGTTCATATTTGCTATACAAAAATTTATAAATAAAATAAACGGAATGTTTGATACATGGCAGAACAGAAGAGGTTGACTTATCCGACAAGTTAAGTTCATACTTAACTTTATCACTGCTGTCATCATCATCATCATGTGCCGTGCCGACTGGCGTTGGCTATTATGCTTCTCCAGAGTATCCAATCCTTCATGCAGGCCATCAGTTCAGTTGGTGATCTCCTCTCACACCATCCCGTCAGACTGTCCAGTATCATTTCTCTTGGTCTTCCTCTTATCACTGCTGTAGATAACTGTAATCTAGGATGCTGCACAGAAAGGGTCACATTTGGGGCAAAAAAATCCCTATAAGACCAGGGAATAATAGGCCTTACAGTGGGGTGCGCTGCAAGGAAGTTTGCGACTGCTCCTGTGGTCAATACACGTGGATTATGCACATGCATAGAGAGACAAAGAGTTAAATACCAGGACAGTGAGGTATAAATCCTTAGTAACTTCCCTTTATCTCAGTCTTCGGGGTTGGGTTGCGCTGAAAGGATAAATGGCCATAGAATGAACATAAAAATTTCAGGTGCAGTATCACTCCACAAACCTACATCACTGAGACTTCTGATAACTATTATCTAAACATCAATCCTTTGTGTCAGGCTGACCATTACATTCTCTCTTATTTTCTTCTTTTTTTTCACTTGAGTGGCATTTTACTTAGGTTTCCTTGTGTTCTGACGTGTGCTTTTGCAGTGGTTGTGTAAGACCTCTGTCCAGTGAGAAGAGTGTCATCACTTTCTTTCTTCGTGCTTAGAAGACAACAAAATGAAGATACTCATGAAGCCAGGGATCTTATAATATAGGGTTGCTTTGTGGCCGAGTGGTTAGCGCGTCGTGTCCTCTTGGGCAAGTGGTTGGTCTTCCTACTCCACAAACTTACTTGTGACCTGGGTTCAGTCTTACTGTTTTTCTTTTACTCACGTCTCAGTTCTAGAGGCTAATCCTGCCTGGTCTATTCTCTCAGTTCTAGAGGCTAATCCTGCCTGGTCTATTCCCTACGTTCCAGAGGCTAATCCTGCCTGGTCTATTCCCTACGTTCTAGAGGCTAATCCTGCCTGGTCTATTCCCTACGTTCTAGAGGCTAATCCTGCCTGGTCTATTCCCTACGTTCTAGAGGCTAATCCTGCCTGGTCTATTCCCTTAGTTCTAGAGGATAATCCTGCCTGGTCTATTCTCTTTCTTCGCGATTTTAACTAAAATTAATCACACAAACATGAAGACAGAAAAAATAACGGAAATTTAAAAAAAACCCAATAACCATAACATATAAGGGACAAAAATGAAATGGGCATTCGCGTCATAAATGAAAGATTTTTTTTTGTGTCAGAGTGTTTATCTATCTAAGAAGCATTGTGTCAGTGAACGACCATTTTTATAAAAGAAATCATTAAGCAGAGAATTCTGAAAGCGAACAATGAACTGAATATACTTTGTCTCATACATGAATTCAGCCCTGAAGTCTTATACATGAGAGATAAGCGATCCCGTCTGGCGATGATCTTTTATTATACGGTCATAAAATGCCTCATGAGACAGTCGATCAGGAAAAAAAAATCCCCACAAATTCTAACCAATGGAGTGTCTTGTCTCTGTCTTGTCAAAACAAGGACAAAAATAAATGATTACTGAAAATTATGAAAACGATGTTTTTAATGGAGTTTCAAACCATATCTTCACATCGCACTCTCATTAGTCAGTGTCTCTGATTAAAGTTTCAATTTTTGTTTGTAAAGTTCAGTAACTTCTTTTTCAGACATTTCTACACAACGGTCTTCAACAAAAAAAAACTTTAATACTTCAGCCACAAAACACGCAGTGAACATGTAACTGGCGAATTGCACAAATCTGCGATAAACACGTTTTCAAGTAAATGAGCACAGAAAGAAATAACTTTCAGTTTTTCGCTGTTTTTCATATACTGAAAAGCTGAATATCAGTTATGCTTGTTGTCTCATCACGGTCATTGCTAGGAATATATACCGTAACTAAAAAAAAACAACAACAACAACATGAACTCCACACAGTTACCAGTTTTCAAATTCTGTACAATTATTTTGTATACTTGTGTCTGTACTTATTCCATAATTACTGGGTTTTTAAAAAAAAATTAATCCTCAGATTCAAATTTCAACGGCCTTTTTGCTCCATTCGATAAATTGTGTAGCTAATTCATAAAGTCTCACCAGCTGTAACTTCCTACAAACACTAGAGGAAGTTGTATGATGCAGACACAGCAGATCTGGGCGCACTATATAGGTAATGTTCTTTCCAAAGAAACAAAAATGTACATTGAGCCAACAATAAAATAACTTTAAAAAAAGTCCCGACTCTTGCCACTTTGGTGCATGTGCACTTTTAAAGAAATGGCACAGTTAAAGCTAAGACATACATGAATAACATTTTTGTTCAAAAGTAACCTATCTTTAAAAAAAAAAAAAGGTCACAACTGATGTGGCAGAATACATAGTTTACATAGTTCTGTTCTGTTCTCTTTCAGTTTGGGGTACATGGTTTTATTTTTGGAGTATGAGTCATTGAACGGCACGGTACGTGGCAGAACATGAATCCCGTAAAAAATAATGTCAAGTTCATGGAAGCTGATTGCCTCATATCAGCAACCATATACATAAATAATTTCTTAATAATGAAGCACAGCAAACACTTTTGAAACCCTTGTGATCTGTTTCTGCCGAACTGACATCTGTAGTTCTCCGTGTATCACTGGACAGATGCCGAGTTTGGCTCTGAGGTTTCCATGACAACACTGGATTGAATGAATTTTAAACCAGCAGTTGTTTTTAACTCTTCATTTGGCCTGCCTCTTGTCCATCGATCTGAATCTTTGCGATAACGCTATCGGGCCACTCTATGGCATGGCACTCTTTTCTAGTTGCCAGAGTTGACAGTTTTGTGAGAAGATTCAACACATGTTATTGTCCCTTTATTATATACTACATAACCCCTACAATACCCCCCCCCCACATGCCAATTTTGTAAAACATCCTTCAATACTAGTAGACTTTGAAATTCTCAATCACAGCCTGGTTCAAGTGTTCTAGGAAAGAATTTATGCATCAGAAAAAGAAGAAACATTGGTATTTTTGCAGTGCTGTGAAAGATTAGAGGATGATCTATTTTGTTCACTCTGAAGGATTAAACTTTTGAATATTTCTAATTATTTCCACTGCATCTTTTTTTTAATGTAACTCTTGGTTCTTCCATTGTTGTACAGAGAGGGACTCACAAATGCGGAATGTCGTACATTGAAAAGCTGTATAACGAAGTTTACCTAGAATTTATTTCAAAATTTCAAGGGTATAAGTTTAGGTCAAAGAAATTTGGCTTCGGGACTTCATTTTCTCTGTGAACTTTAAAAGAATATATAAATATCTTTGCTATCACATGTTACAAGCAGTTGATGATGTTTCATCTTTTAAATGCTGGTTTTCTACAAGACTAATCTTATCTGGAAAATAATTTACGTTCTGATGCAAAATATTAATAGTATACATCAAACTATGATTCATTCAGAAGCACAGTACAGTTTCGAAAACAGTCACTTCCTGTCTCAGCTTGGAAACAGCCAATAGCCAGTGAGCGTTATCACCATGACAATGGAAGCTAGAAGATGGCGGTGTAGGACTGCCACTTGAGCGCTGTTGGTATGTCTGGAGGCATATCTGTTGCTGTTGCTCTCATTGCTCCCAGCAATGGTGCCTACGTTGTAATAGTTAAAAAAACATGCGATAAACAGTATAAGGTGAAAACAAGCCTCAGTTCTTCACATAATATATATCTATATAAGTGTATCCTCTCTCTCTCTCTCTCTCTCTCTCTCTCTCTCACACACACACACACACAAAACAATACACTCTATTTTCAGTTTGAAAGTCTCCTTAGTTGTCTTTGAACATGAGATCAACGAATATTAGCCAGGTCGGTGGTGATCGAGGTAGCTCGATTTACTTCCTTAGAGTGGCAGACTCGAGTTCTTTGCATCTGACGCTGTGGTAAATACCTTATAACACAGGCACTGAGTCAAAGGAAAAGAGAATAAGAAGAAAGAAGGAGGGAGGGAGAGAGAGGGAGGAAGGGGTAGAGAGGGGGAGAGAGAGGGAGAGGGGGACGGAGAGAGGGAACAGAGAAGAGGGAGGGGGTAGAGGTAAGGAGGGAAGAGAGACAGCACTGCACAAGGTTTATCTAATTTCCAAACCGAAGCCAAGAATACTCACTCTTAGTAGGCTCCGATCCAGAATGTAAACTTAACCCACGTTCGGTGCTTGGGTGAGGCTTAACAACGCTGAAACAGGACGATATGTGCAAGGCCTTCGGCGGAAATTTTCTTAGGTGGTGCAAATCCACCACCCTCCACCCCTCTTCCCCCCCCCCCCCCCCCAACATTCATTTGCATGCCCCTTGCGGAACTTTGCCTCCCAAACAGCTCTCCTGTAGGCCTCTTGGTTGTGAGCAAGATGGCCTGCTGCTGATGCATCCATTTGCAGATCGTCAACGATGTCTTGCACCCATCTTCACCTTGGTCTTCCTCTCTTTCTTTTTCCCATTATGTATCCTTCCAAGACGGTCTTCTCTAGATTATCATGACGTTTAATGTGTCCAAAAGCTGTTTTCATCCCTATGGGCCACCTTCATCCACTACGGGTCGCCTTCATCCACAACGGGCCACTTTCGTCCACAACGGGCCCTCTGACCCGTTACTTGAAACAGAGAAGCCTGCCGGACCCCCGGGGAACAATGCACAGACTGCACCCCTCTCTCATAGGGCTCGGATGTGAGTAGACATGACTGGTTGAGCTTGATAGCTTATTTTGTTCCTCTAGAAAATACACCTAGCCAGAAGCTTTCTTGAGATGTTCACTAGCTGTTGTTTTGACTGAACAATAAATAAAGAAATAAATTAGATTACTTTTTATAAAAACTCCACCGCTTGTTCATTTCTCACAGCTTTATTAGAAGTGGTGGAAGGGAGATAACCGTGAAAAATAAATTTGGGAGGATAATCCCTGAATGGCAAGTTCTGAGATTTCTTGCTCCTGCATTTATTATGTATGTTTCAGTGACGGAAAGGTTGGCGAGTAGTTCCAAGTATTTCCGGTCAATTCATATTTCCTCCTCTGTTCCACTTTATCACTCTGGTTTGTTTCTTTTTCGCCTCCATGACTTTCCTTTTCCCTTCAATTTTCCGGTGTTTGTAATCTTAATTGAGTTCCGTCTTCTCGTTCCACGCGAAAGAACTGTAATTTCCTCATTTTGTGTACAGTTTTGGTCCGTTTGGGTTGTTTTGTAACTTCTCCGAAAGTCTTCTGTTTGTTTTTCTGGCTGTCAAGTGTATGCGTTTCATCTATTTATGAAGCAACATTTCCTGTTCTGTTGCATGTTTCGTTGTCCAAATCCCGAAAGTATTCATTAACATGGCTTAGTGTATGAAGTCACCAACTAACGGAAACAAACAAGCACACGCTACATAGGGCCGCAGTGAAGTATTTACTTGTTTCTCTTTGTGTTTATGAAAATCCTGCTAGAGTTATTTTCGTATTCTGAAGAAGTTTTTTAAAATGTATTCTCTGCATCGTAAAAGTGTACAACATGGAGAATAACAAAAGAAAGGATTTTGAGCAATAGAGGGCTCACCTGGGCAAGAGCAGAAAAAAAGACAAAAGACAGGCATTTGTGGAAAACCCTTGCGGAAGCCCCATGTGGCTTGGGCACTTAAGGTTCAGAGAGATAGATAGATAGATAGATAGATAGATAGATAGATAGATAGATAGATAGATAGATAGATAGATAGATAGATAGATAGATAGACAGACAGACAGAGAGAGAGAGATCTTAAAATTGCCAGAAAAAAACCAGCTTTTTGGATATTCTTAACTTGATTCTGTACTGTACATGCTATCAAAAACTATTATTTTTCACGGCAGTCAACCTTCGACCTAGATCGAAAATGTGACACGTATCAGACATGCTTTCTTTGAAAAGAAAGACAGTTACAATTGTTTAACTTTAAATGAAGACGAAAGTCTGTGAAGATTATAAACACCCGAAAACTTAAGGGAAAAGGACACTCATGGAAAAAGTATACGATGAATCATAAGTTTTAGAAAATTTCTTAAGTGTCAACCCACAAAGTATGAATTTAATACTAGACTTTTCATATATTTTTCAATCATGTGACGTGCCCTTTCCAGCATGTTGTCTCTCTCACAGCCTTCCTACACAGCCGACTCCGAAGTCATATGTATACAAAGTTTAAGGTTGGTACTACTAATCTATGTACATGTGCCCAGGTGCCCCAAACTGTGGAACATATCCTCCAGAACTGCATCAACTACGAGGCACTGAGAAATAATTACTGGCCCAGTGAAACCACTAAAGAAGATAAGCTCTACGGTTCCATACATGAGTTACAAAAAACAGTGAAATTTATCCAAGAGACAGGACTGCAGATATAGACAGACAATGCGAACGAAGAAGAAGAAGAAGAAGACAGCCTTCCTGAAAGCAATTCTTGTGCAAGTTGACCGGCGTCAACATTCAGACTTTCCATGATGTCCTGAGTCCACCTGCAGCGAGCTCGTCCCTTTTCTCTTTTGCCGGGCGCTATGCCTTTTAGTGTCAGCCTCTCCAACCTGTTGTGTCTCTTGACGTGGCCAAATGTCTGAGCTTTATAATCTTGATAGCATTTACGAGCCAGTTTTCTACGACGCGTAGTCCCATCAAAATCTCTTCTTTTTTTCTTTCTACCACATTCTATTCCAGTGGTTATATCCCTTGAATTGTGATTACTTACTTAAAACTCGCCATGTATTTAATACACATTGCTTGTGTGTGGGTGTATGTATGTGCGTGCGGGTGTGTGTGTGTGTGCGCGTGTGTGTGTGCGTGTGTGGGTGGGAAGGGGGATGGGAACTCTTTGATGTAAAAAATTAGGCCACGTATAATCTACTTAAACCCTTCAGATAGCTGTAACCATATCCTAACTATTGATCTGACCTACTTTCCGCCGAGATTACAATCACCAGCGATGATATGTTTGTTCATGGAGAGAGATTTATCATTTATTGATACTGATTTAAAGCACAGTTCAGCCGGGAGCGTCGTTATTAATGCACATTACAGTTATTATGAGAACTTGATTTGTTATTCTGGGCAAACAGAACTCTGGGAATATATGATCATAGGAAACGTAACCAAAACTGTTGTAATCGAATATACGTGAATATCGCTGTGATTTCATGGAAGAATCGAATCGGATACGGCTGTAGCGGAGTTAGTGTATTATTTAAAACCAGGAAGCAAGTTTGTGGAAATCGATTATACTGTTGAATGTAGGTTCCAGGGCAAAAGACAAAACTGCGTATAGAAATGGGGGTCGACTGGCATTAGAGTGGTTTGATTTTGTATTTTTCTTGATGATGTACTAACCTGTATAGCTATCTGTTTGTTAAAACACACAAATAACTTGTGAATAGGCAAGAATACATTGAACAAGAAGAAAGTGTTTTAGGATAAAAGGCTCTTTATCTACCTCTCTCTCTCTCTTATACACTCTTAACTCTATTCAGTCTCAGCTCTATTCACTCTCACGCACTCTCTCTCATACACTTTCATGTACTCTTTCATACACTCCTACGTACTCCCTCCCTCTCTCTCTCTTTCATGTACTCTTACACACTCTATTTCACTTTCGCATACTCTCTCTCATACTTTCTCATGAACTCTCTCTTTTTCTCTCATACACTCTCGCGTACTCTCTCTCAAACACTCTCACGTTCTCTCTTAACCCTTTTGAAATAAAGATCAATAATAAAGATCAATCTCTCTCTCTCTCATACATTCTCACGTACTCTCTCTCTCTCTCTCATACATTCTCTCATACACTGTCATCATACATTCTCAAGTAATCTCTCACATACACTCTCATACTCTCTCTTGCGCACTCTCTGTTTCATACTCTCTCATGCATTCTTTCTCTGTCTCTCTAACACACATACATCTCTCTAACCTTTGCTTTCCTTTCTCTCTCTGCCTCTTACGATTACTCTTTCTCTCTCTCACACACACAGTTACTCTTTCTCTCTCTCTCTCACACAAACTCTTTCTCTCTCTCTCTCATTCACTCACATGGAGAGAACGAACAGACGAGCGATCTTTATTTTCAAAGGATGAAGAACTAGGCACGCAGGAAAGAGGGGGAAGAGAGAAAGAGAGAGAAATAGAGAGAAATAGAGAGAGAGAGTAAAAGATATAGAAATAAAGAGAGAAAGAGAGAGAAATAGAGAGAGAGAGAGAGAGTAAAAGATATAGAAAGAAAGAGAGAGAGAGATTGATTGATTGATCTTTATTTCAAAGAGAGAGAGAGAGAGAGAGAGAGAGAGATTCCTCATATTTCTTCTAAAATGTAGTTAATGAATTCCTTTGTTCTTTATTTCCCATATATTCTAAGCCTGATCTTTCTTAGCCCCTAAGCGAAGGTAATCAGACGGCCTGCGTTCACTTCACACTTTGAGAATGCTCGTAACATTTAAATTCTTCATAACACCTTTTGTTGTATCAGTTCCACTTGGGGGTATTTCACTGAATATAAAATGATAATTCTTCTCCAAATTTTTTTATATATTCACATTTTGGTGTGAAGATTTGAAGTATCAATAAGTAGACTGTCCACGACATGTCAGAAAATCTGAACCGAAAATATTCACTTAGAAATCTGTCCTTTAACCTTCTCCTAACTCATTGTTTTACAGATAACCCTCGATTAGCCATCTCTCATACTGATGACGTTTTTTCAAATATTCGTCTTGTAGATAACATTCGTTCAGGATTTCTGTTTTAGATAATTTATGTACAGAAATTTATTTTTACAGATATTTACTTGGAGATCTCTCTCATAGATAACCTTCATTCAGAGATCTCTCATACACTTTCATTCAGTGATTTGTCTTACAGGCAACATTCAATAAGAGATCTGTCTTACCTCTTTTGACGTTGTAGGAGTCCGCTGAAAAGAGAAAGAAGAACAAAGTAAATAAATTAATCTCATTAATATTCTCCTCAGAGATTAAAGTTAGTAACTACTCTTACTCATTAATATTCTCCTCAGAGATCAAACTTATTAACTAACATTACTCATTAATACTCTCCTCAGAGATAAAAGTTAGTAAATAATCTTACTCATTAATATTCTCCTCAGAGATCAAACTTATTGATTAACATTACTTATTCAATATAAGATTAATAATAGAGAAATGCAGATAAATTAATGTGAATCTATATATTTATCCTTTATAGACTACACAAAGGCTTTTGATTGTGTACAACACCAGAAACTTTGGGAAATAATGGAAAAAATGGGATTTCCAACACATTTGATACAATTAACATCACTGCTGTATCTAGACCAACAAGCAGTTGTAAGAATAAATGGTGAAACAACAACTTGGTTTGACATAAAACAAGGGGTCCGTCAGGGGTGCATATTGTCGCCTTATTTATTTAACTTGTATATTGAAAATATAATGAGGAATGTTAGAGAAGATGTAGACAAAGAATATTACGATGTCATAACAATTGGAGGTTATGAAATACCAGAGATTAGATATGCTGATGACATAGTATTACTGTCCACAACACAAAAAGGAATGGAAAAACTAATTATGTCAATCTATAAGAACAGCGAAGAACAAAACCTCTATCTTAATGCAAAGAAAGCTAAAATGATGACAACTGACAAAACAAACAAGGCAGCTGAAATATGTATCAATGAGGAAAAACTGGAAGAAGTGGAGAGTTTTGAATATGTTGGATCACTACTAACTAGTAGTGGAGATGCAATGAAGGAAATTAAAAGGAGGACATCTATCGCTCTTCATAAAGTAAAACAACTAAAGAATCTGTGGAGAGGAATAGACAGAACTACAAAAATAAGATTTTTGAAGAGCATGCATTTTCCCATCGCAACATATGCCTGTGAGACCTGGACACTGAACAAAACAGCTGAGAAACACATAAATGCCTTTGACTGTAAATTCTACAGAAGAGTTCTTCAAATATCATGGACAGAAAAAGGAACAAATATATCCATACTACAAGAGCTTAATATTGAAGAAGGCTGGCTAGTGAAGAGGATTAAAGAGAGAAAACTGAAATATTTTGGACACATAAACTTCATGATAATCTAGAGAAAACTGTCTTGGAAGGGTACATAATGGGAAAAAGAAAGAGAGGAAGACCAAGACGAAGATGGCTGCAAGACATCGTTGATGATCTGCAAATGGATGCTTCAACAGCAGGCCATCTCGCTCACAACCGAGAGTCCT
Organism: Achatina immaculata; assembly: GCA_009760885.1. NCBI lineage: Eukaryota > Metazoa > Mollusca > Gastropoda > Stylommatophora > Achatinidae > Lissachatina > Lissachatina immaculata. Next base: position 21,163,191 of record CM019717.1, on the reverse strand, counting down.
ACAGGAGTGCTGTTAGGGAGGCAAAGTTCCGCAAGGGACATACAAATGAATGAATGACTCATTAATATTCTCCTCATAGATCAAAGTAACTAATCTTTTTCGTTAATATTCTCGTCAGAGATTAAACTTATTAATTAATCTTGCTTATTAGTATTCTCCCCAGAGAAGAAAATTGTTAACTAATCTTACTCATTAACGTCCTACTCACAGATCAGCCTTACAGATGCAGAACTCTTAAGAAGGCAACGCGACACATCCTCTTGACAGGAAAATAAGCAACAGCCTCAGACGCAAACATCACTAAGACAAGCACGAACAGACATATTTATCTTTGTCATAATCTAAGGAGACATCAGTCATAATCTAAGGAGACATAGTCATAATCTAAGGAGACATAGTCATAATCTAAGGAGACATCAGTCATAATCTAAGGAGACATAGTCATAATCTAAGGAGACATCAGTCATAATCTAAGGAGACATAGTCATAATCTAAGGAGACATAGTCATAATCTAAGGAGACATCAGTCATAATCTAAGGAGACATAGTCATAATCTAAGGAGACATAGTCATAATCTAAGGAGACATCAGTCATAATCTAAGGAGACATAGTCATAATCTAAGGAGACATAGTCATAATCTAAGGAGACATCAGTCATAATCTAAGGAGACATCAGTCATAATCTAAGGAGACATAGTCATAATCTAAGGAGACATAGTCATAATCTAAGGAGACATCAGTCATAATCTAAGGAGACATCAGTCATAATCTAAGGAGACATCAGTCATATTCTAAGGAGACATAGTCATAATCTAAGGAGACATCAGTCATAATCTAAGGAGACATCAGTCATAATCTAAGGAGACATAGTCATAATCTAAGGAGACATAGTCATAATCTAAGGAGACATAGTCATAATCTAAGGAGACATCAGTCATAATCTAAGGAGACATCAGTCATAATCTAAGGAGACATCAGTCATAATCTAAGGAGACATAGTCATAATCTAAGGAGACATCAGTCATAATCTAAGGAGACATCAGTCATAATCTAAGGAGACATAGTCATAATCTAAGGAGACATAGTCATAATCTAAGGAGACATCAGTCATAATCTAAGGAGACATAGTCATAATCTAAGGAGACATCAGTCATAATCTAAGGAGACATCAGTCATAATCTAAGGAGACATCAGTCATAATCTAAGGAGACATCAGTCATAATCTAAGGAGACATAGTCATAATCTAAGGAGACATAGTCATAATCTAAGGAGACATCAGTCATAATCTAAGGAGACATAGTCATAATCTAAGGAGACATAGTCATAATCTAAGGAGACATAGTCATAATCTAAGGAGACATCAGTCTAACAGTTTATGGACATGCATCAATGAACAGCTGGTTGAGTACCAAGGTACGGCATCTCCGAAATCACAAAAGATAAATAGCGACTTCAGCATCGTCATCATCTATTTCTACTTTTTCTCTCTCCAATAATTCTTCTTCTATTTATGAGATATCGATTCTGTTCAGTTTCTTGACGGAAACCGAGAAATGACTTGATCGGGCCGTGCACCAGCTTCGTTGCTTGCTCAAATGACTTGAAAATATGGGGAGAACAAAATAAAACTGAGATCGGAGAACGAACAGTCTGCACGTATACGGGCCAGTTTCTGGGCAAAGATCACGTACGGGTGTGCAACAACGAACAGAACCGGCCAGAAGTCGCAGGCGCCATCTCTTAATAATACTGGTTACAATTTCCGCCGTTATTGCCAGTCGTTTTAAAAAGCGATTTCTGATTGGACTATCCAGAAACTGAGCCAAGGTTTTTTTTCGATTATAAATTTAGTATATCATATCGGCTAGGAAACTAGGGACGTATGGACCAGAAGGAATAAATGAGATAGAAAGACGTGATTAGAGATGAGAGAAATGGAATATTTCTTTTATTTGCATGCGAAGGCATACATTTCTTCTCTTAAACTTATATTTTAGTCAAACTTTGAACAACCAAAAGTATCAGAAATATGTAAGTATTGCACAATATTTTAATCCTGGTATGCTACCGTGCAAGAGTCTTGTAAAGTTAACACCCCTGGTTGTTTGTTTATATACCAGGGCTTATGGGGTGGTTGCCCCCTGACTTTTGAGCGCAGATTCGGCGTGCAATTAATGTGTGGTTTGGAAAGGTACGTGATTTTTGGAGAGGACGTCTGAGCATGATTTGTAAGGTATGATGTTTGAGTTTGTTCTGAGTTTGGAAGTCTTCGTCTAACCGTGTTTGAGAGGTCGTGTTTTGTGTTTGAGTGATGCTGACAGTCATGCCTCTACTGTTTCGTCCAATTCTGGTGGTTCCATTTGGTCATACTTTTCATGTCAATGGAATTTGTTATATCTGAGTCCTGCCACCAGTATTTTGACATGTAACTTGATATATCATCATCCATCATCATCATCATCATCATCATCATCATCATCATCATCATCATCATCATCATCATCCTGAGCCGCCATTAAACCGACCTGATGTTTTCCCTGACCGACGGTGTTGGTAACATGGCGCAGACAATTATTCACCTGTCTCAGTGAGATGTCTTACCTGGGTCTCTTTTAAGTGTTTATCATACAGGAACTGTGACGTTGTCAAGGTGTAACTTTGTGTTACTCGTTTGAAATCATCTCACCGGAGGCACCATGTAAAGACGTCGTTAGGCTTCATCAGTTAGATTTAAGAGCACATGAACTGCCATAAATGGTAAGGTCAAGTAAGGCAAGGTGAAATCCCCGTTTCCATGCCATTAAAATATATTGGGGATATAATGTTAGGCCAGTATTTCCAAGACCTTCGGTACATGAAAGTGTGTTGTGGTCAGTATCACGTCTGGCCCCATCTACCTTCCTAGATTTCTCTTTTTAGAGGTTGTGTGGACCCCAGGGCCTTTTCGGTGTTGTGGTATCATAAAATAAAAGAACACCACTGCTTGGGCTGGGAACCAGTACCACTGTATTAGTAGACTGAGCTCCTAACCACTCAGCCAACCAGGCTGCTGCCATACATAGCGAGAAGATGTATTATAAGTAAACAGGTATGTTAAAGATCATTTCAGCAAAACTCTAGTAACAAAGGTTAAAGGTGGAGCAGGAAAGAACGACATCGTTCTAGTAAACAAAGCCACGCCCCCAGCGTGATGATATTTCTTGTACTAGGAATCAATGGTTTCGATGAATTTGTTGAAAACACATTCCTAGTACACATCAACGGCCAGGAAAGTTCCTCAAGTGTGTGTGTTTTATAACGTTGTATCCAGGGTACTTCTGTATTCTGTAGCTGATTTTACGATCTCTGGTTGAGCTAATGTTTCAATAATTTCACAGACAAATATTGTTATACAAAACAACATTCGGTAATAGCCTTTGGTTATAAAAACGACGTATCCTCATATGAGCTGAAAAGCTCTTACAGGATGTGTGAAAATATGCGAAATACTAATATTAACCAATAGACTGTCTGTAGATCTAAACTAATTTCGAAAGGTCTCCATAGGTCTCCCTGGGACTTTACTGTCTTTGTTCATCAGGTTTAGCACTCTCATAAGGAAAGTCCTAGAAAGATTTATCAGAATGAAGGCTACAGATCAGCTCCAGGGGTAGAAAACTTTGCGAGAAAGCATCGGGCACGTAGAAGTTAAGCTTTGTTCTTGAGAGAAACTGTTACGGAAGTGAACATTTATGAAGTCAGGACAAGAAACAAGGAGAGACATCGCGTGGATATAGGGCGTGAGAGATTATAAGCTTTATATATATATATATATAAATATATATATCTATATATATATAACAAGGATATTGGAATAACACGTACAGATAGAAAGAGAGAAGAGAAAGAGATATATATGGAGAAAGAGGGAAAAAAAGCTATAGATAAAAATGGTGGAAGTCAAAGAATGAGAAAGGAAAGAAAGAAAGACCGGGGAAAGCGAAGGTAACGAAAGACCGACAGAAGTGGGAGTCTCTTGCTACCAGTAATCACTTACCGTTTAATAACACGCTAACTCCAGGATGTGAACATCACTTACCGTTTAATAACACGCTAACTCCAGGATGTGAACATCACTTACCGTTTAATAACACGCTAACTCCAGGATGTGAACATCACTTACCGTTTAAAACAGTAACTCCAGGATGTGAACATCACTTACCGTTTAAAACAGTAACTCGCATGCTCTCAATCTGGAGATTAGATGTTCTGCACACGTACACGCCGCCATCTTCAAGCTGTGCATCCTTAATCTCCAGGATACTGACGATAGTGCGGGATGTTATGGACACGAATTGCCTGAGATTGAAAGAGAGAATCAGCTGTGCCTTTGTACTCATGAACTGTGCAGTGACCATATCAGGAGTGAATATATTAAGATCTGTACGCGAATCTTACATCAGCGATGTTTAGATGGGAAAAAAAGTCATGTACAGATCTACCGCATAAGAGACAGGTTAAACCAGATTAAACTTATTAAGTCAGCTCCGCCCCTCACTCACTCACTCACTCACTCACTCACTCACTCACTCACTCACTCACTCACTCACTCACTCACTCACTCACTCACTCACTCACTCACTCACTCACTCACTCACTGGATGCTCAGTCTCAAACACAAAAAGGCTCCACTCACTTCACAAGCGAGCATTGAATCTTATTTGTGACAAAAGACTGTAGATCAACACAAACAACTCAAAATTCTACCCCTCAAAAATAGAATCAGTTTTAACAAAGTTAAGTTTGTTCACAGAATTCTGTCGCACAATGCTCCGCCTTACCTGTGGTCACTGTTTACATATAACACTAAACATAGCCAGCGTTTAAAAAACTGTCTTCTTCCTAAACCCAGGATTGATCTGTACAAGAAAAGCCTTGCATACTCTGCAGTACAGCTCTGGAACACCCTCCCCTACAATTTAAAATCCATTGTTAATACTTCATCCTTTGACTCAAACCTGTTTCATTATTTACTTGCTTGTAATTATATGCCTCCATAAAATAACCAGCACTCTCTCAACACATGGCTCGTAAACCATCAATTACTTCAATGACATAGTTAGAAAAGCACCTTGTTAGATATTGTTAGAAATTATTTTAATGTTTGTTAAAAAAAACATATGTTAGAAGATCTGTATTTACAATGTATTTTTATTTATGTATATGTCTGCGTGTGTATGTGTGCGTGAGTGCTATTTTATTAGGTTAATTACTTCTCCTCTTTTACTTTGAATGTAGTAGTTAAATCTTACACTCTTTTGAAATGTTTTTCATAATTTAATTTGTATTTTTGTACTAAATCAAGTGTGTGGGAAGAATGAAAGATGGAGTGATAAAGGGCAGAATGTAAGACGGGCCTGCGTGCCCAATTCTTTACCCTTTAAAAATAAAGATTATTCATTCATTCATTCATTCACTCACTCACTCGACCTATGTATTCAGTTTCCTAACATAAAATTCATAAAACAATAGTATGTATTTGTAAACACAAAATTACTCTTAAGGCGGGGCCTCTTTTCATACTGGGCCTCTACGCGTGGGCCTCTACGCTTGGGCCTCTATCCTTGGGCCTCTTCAGCCACTGGATATATTTCTTGGTGATTTACAAATACAAATAGAAACCACAACGCGATGGCTCAACCAGGCAATATTTTTACATGCATTTCTATTTTGAACATTTTATTAAAACTTGCTGACTGGTCAAGATCTGTAACTCGAAAAGACCCGGAGTTTCCAGTGACCTAGATACCTGATGGTAATCTTGTTGCTGTCCTTCATGGAGATCTTGTTTCCGTTCAGGAACCAGTCCAGGTAGTCAGGTGGGTGTTCCAGACCAGTAGCGTTACAGATCAGGTGTATCTGGTCATCTTTCTCAACAAAAGACGTGCCTGAGATTTTGATGTCTGCGGGGGGAATAAAATGATAAGCGCTGAGGCAGAGACAAAATATTTTCTTGAATATATCCTCTTAATATTTCATCTAGTATGAGGGCGTATTTAATTCAATGGAATAGTTACAACTAAGAACCGGGTAAATATACCTTTATAAGTAGGATATTATCATCACGTATTTATTTATTAAGCTTCGGTCGTCTGCGAATATCAGTTCATTTAATTTCTTCCATTCCAGGTTTGCTTTATTTGGTGATCTGGTCCATATATAAGATAAACATTAGGAGAGGGAGCGGGGATCCTTGTCAAACACCCAATGTCACTTTGATCCTTTTAGTCAAACCAGAGGCTGTTCGCGGACAACCAAAGCTTAATACACCGAAATGATGAAGAACTACATCATCACATCAGTAGCCTGGGCAGCAGCTGCAAAGAATACAAGATGAAAATAAATCTCGAGAAAACAGAAACGATGGTGATAAGAAGAAACCCCAAGAGAATGTAACATTTATATAAATAACACTAAACATAGCCAGCGTTTAAAAAACTGTCTTCTTCCTAAACCCAGGATTGATCTGTACAAGAAAAGCCTTGCATACTCTGCAGTACAGCTCTGGAACACCCTCCCCTACAATTTAAAATCCATTGTTAATACTTCATCCTTTGACTCAAACCTGTTTCATTATTTACTTGCTTGTAATTATATGCCTCCATAAAATAACCAGCACTCTCTCAACACATGGCTCGTAAACCATCAATTACTTCAATGACATAGTTAGAAAAGCACCTTGTTAGATATTGTTAGAAATTATTTTAATGTTTGTTAAAAAAAACATATGTTAGAAGATCTGTATTTACAATGTATTTTTATTTATGTATATGTCTGCGTGTGTATGTGTGCGTGAGTGCTATTTTATTAGGTTAATTACTTCTCCTCTTTTACTTTGAATGTAGTAGTTAAATCTTACACTCTTTTGAAATGTTTTTCATAATTTAATTTGTATTTTTGTACTAAATCAAGTGTGTGGGAAGAATGAAAGATGGAGTGATAAAGGGCAGAATGTAAGACGGGCCTGCGTGCCCAATTCTTTACCCTTTAAAAATAAAGATTATTCATTCATTCATTCATTCACTCACTCACTCGACCTATGTATTCAGTTTCCTAACATAAAATTCATAAAACAATAGTATGTATTTGTAAACACAAAATTACTCTTAAGGCGGGGCCTCTTTTCATACTGGGCCTCTACGCGTGGGCCTCTACGCTTGGGCCTCTATCCTTGGGCCTCTTCAGCCACTGGATATATTTCTTGGTGATTTACAAATACAAATAGAAACCACAACGCGATGGCTCAACCAGGCAATATTTTTACATGCATTTCTATTTTGAACATTTTATTAAAACTTGCTGACTGGTCAAGATCTGTAACTCGAAAAGACCCGGAGTTTCCAGTGACCTAGATACCTGATGGTAATCTTGTTGCTGTCCTTCATGGAGATCTTGTTTCCGTTCAGGAACCAGTCCAGGTAGTCAGGTGGGTGTTCCAGACCAGTAGCGTTACAGATCAGGTGTATCTGGTCATCTTTCTCAACAAAAGACGTGCCTGAGATTTTGATGTCTGCGGGGGGAATAAAATGATAAGCGCTGAGGCAGAGACAAAATATTTTCTTGAATATATCCTCTTAATATTTCATCTAGTATGAGGGCGTATTTAATTCAATGGAATAGTTACAACTAAGAACCGGGTAAATATACCTTTATAAGTAGGATATTATCATCACGTATTTATTTATTAAGCTTCGGTCGTCTGCGAATATCAGTTCATTTAATTTCTTCCATTCCAGGTTTGCTTTATTTGGTGATCTGGTCCATATATAAGATAAACATTAGGAGAGGGAGCGGGGATCCTTGTCAAACACCCAATGTCACTTTGATCCTTTTAGTCAAACCAGAGGCTGTTCGCGGACAACCAAAGCTTAATACACCGAAATGATGAAGAACTACATCATCACATCAGTAGCCTGGGCAGCAGCTGCAAAGAATACAAGATGAAAATAAATCTCGAGAAAACAGAAACGATGGTGATAAGAAGAAACCCCAAGAGAATGTAACATTTATATAAATAACACCAAACTCTACTCTAGCAGGTTACCGAATTCAAATATTTAAGAAGGAAATTTACACAGGATGGAAAAATAGACAGAGAAATCGAATGTAGAATTCATAAAGCAAACAATCTGACCTATCAGCTTGCATCAATCCTAAAACAACCAAATATCTCGATGGACGCAAAAAAACCCAATATTCATCCCGATTCCGTACTATCAGTTCCAAACATGGACACCAACCCAACGCCATGACAGAAAGATAACAGCAAGTGAGATGGATGCTTATGAGTAAATGGTAAACAAGACAAGAAAGGATCAAGGGCGAAACGAAATATAAGTAATCTGGAAAATGGTGGGAACAACACTTGTCAAAGACTACATTGAAAATCAGAGAATTAAATAGTCTGGGAATTTGATATGTATGAATCCAGAACAACCAGCCTCACGCGCATACAGTTCGAAAACCTCTGGATATAGGGCACGAGAGCGATCGAGGAAAAAAAAAACTGGATAGATGGGCTGAAAGACATGCTAAGAAAACTTAATAAGACAGCTTACCCAAGCCTTTCACCGTGCACTGGACCGATGTCTAAAACTCCCTGGGACGCTCATGGCGTAAGCAGAGAGATAAGAAGAAGAGGAATGTTAACTATTTATGAAATAGGGAAGCCTTGAACTAGTGAATGTCCGGCAGTTTACTTTCGTGGTCATTAATGTAGAAAGACTGAACCGATAACTACCTGGCTTGTGGAACTCACTTTAATGGTCTCTATATGACTGTCGATCAAGTTTCATGCCCAAATATTCCCGCCACACAAAAAATGGCAGAATAGTGGTTATCTAATATAAATGATGATAAATTATTTGGTGCTGTCTTTGTTGACTTTAAAAAAGCATTTGACATGATCGATCACGAAATTCTGGTTGGAAAGCTTGAAACTTATACATCACACCCAGACTTAACGAAATTTAATAACTTTCGACAGACAGCAGGTAGTGTGCCTCAGAAACTAAGTCAGATTCATTTGTTGTTGATAACTGTGTTCCATAAGTGTCTGTTCTTGGTCCTCTGCTTTTTACCAATCAATGATCTTCCATTTCATCTCAAGAAATCATCTTGTGACCATTTTGCTGACGGCTGCTCAGCTTACACCAAAAGACAACGACTGCTTTAACCTTGATTCAGCTCTTCAACTGAAATAAACAATCTAATTAACCGGAGCAATAACAACAGAAATCTGATACACACCGACACAAGAAACAAAATCCATGCTCTTTACACAAGATAGAAACTGATCAATTCTCCAACAGCAGTGCTATAGCTCCATTCTGAAACTTCATTGATAGAGAGTGTTAGCGAACATAAAACTCTAGGTCTCACGACTGACCATCTCAGCTGTCATGTAGACAGTATAACTAAACTAGCTTCGCAACAAGTTTACAAATTTGCCAGAATTAAACACCTTATTAACACAGACACTAGGAAATATCACAAAATACAAACGCACTTGTGATTATTGTTCCGCAGACTAGGATGGTTTGTCCCTTGTCAAACATAAACAGATTTTACTCACTTCAAAAACAAGGAATGATGCTTATCAGTAAATAACAGAAACTACAAATAAGGACAAGCATCACGGCGTTCTACCGCTCAAAAAGAGATTTCTATTTTATAAAGTCAAGCTTTTTCATAGAATTCTATGGCACAACCCCCCCCCCCCCCAACCACCACCCTCTGTGTGGTCGTTGCCCAAATTTAGCCCAAAACACAATCAACGCTTAAAGAACTGTTTCTCTCAAAACCGAGAACTGACCTGTCAAGGAAAGAAAAAAGCTTTTCTTTTACTCAGCTGACCATCTTTGAAATACCCTTACCAACTCATGCAACACTCGTAATCAATACTCTTTCTTATAACTTCAAACTTTGTTAATATGTTTGAGGCTGACGCCTCCCTAATATATATGTGTGTGTCTGTATATGTGTAAATATGTATAATTACACGGAGACATATATATATATATATATGCACGTGGATACACACATATATGTATGTATACATATGCATGTATTTATGTATATATATATAAATTATTTTAATATAAAGAACGTACATTGCATTGTTTTACAGTAAATTGTTAATTTTACAATGAATGTGAGAATATAATAAAAGTTTATGCACGCAGTTACATAACTGAGAACATATGGACAAGACATGAGATGTTTTTTCCTCCCTTCTTATTATGTTAAAAACTAACGCTGAATGTCTGTGACAGAGTTAAAGCTGAGAAGTGACGGACGGGCCTACCTAATAAAGTTATTTTTCCCCTTGGAAAAGATCTTCAAGAGAGATTATAAGGGCACCTATAGAACTGTCTAGAGCTCAAGGCAGATGATCCAAAACCATTGCAAAGCCTTGTTTAAAAAATTAGCAGCAGTAACAACGTCAGCTCCATTTTTCAGAAAAGACGACAACTGGAGACCTGCAAATCCGGAGAAAGAGAATATTCTGGACAGCGGCAACAGATTTTCCTGCCAGCACATTTGAAAGCTCGATCAGTTACAGACAAAGAACATAAAAAAGTAGGCAGAACTTATCAGTTACCGGATATAAATAGATGTCCGACTTCTTTCGCAATTTATTTGAAAGCCAAAAGTGAAAGCGTGTGAAAGATTCATTGGGGATTTCCATGTTAGTTTGTCTCGGAAATTGAATGTCACCGCTCACTGTTTCTTAGAAATGAAAATCGGGGCCGAATGGTTTGTACTTGGTATAGAAGGGAGCTATCTATAGTTTCAATCACTAACATTATCTAGTAATACAGCCTTATTGTCTGAGGAGGTTTACCAGAGGTTCAGCCGAGGTTTTCTAGCTCTAGGCTGTGGCTATTTGTATTTGTTGGAAGTGATAGGATATCGTGTGTCTAGGGCACACTGCTGCGTTCTTTAGAGATATCCAAACTGTTGTCTGAGAAACCTCGAAAAAGGATTACATTTCTACAGCAGATAAAGATTCTCGACGCTGCTACAGCCCTACAGCAGATACAAATTCTAGACGCTGCTACAGCCCTACAGCAGATATAAATTCTAGACGCTGCTACAGCCCTACAGCAGATATAAATTCTAGACGCTGCTACAGCCCTACAGCAGATACAAATTCTAGACGCTGCTACAGCCCTACAGCAGATACACATTCTAGACGCTGCTACAACCCTACAGCAGATACAAATTCTAGACGCTGCTACAGCCCTACAGCAGATACACATTCTAGACGCTGCTACAACCCTACAGCAGATACACATTCTAGACGCTGCTACAACCCTACAGCAGATACAAATTCTAGACGCTGCTACAACCCTACAGCAGATACAAATTCTAGACGCTGCTACAGCCCTACAGCAGATACAAATTCTAGACGCTGCTACAGCTCTACAGCAGATACAAATTCTAGACGCTGCTACAACCCTACAGCAGATATAAATTCTAGACGCTGCTACAACCCTACAGCAGATATAAATTCTAGACGCTGCTACAACCCTACAGCAGATAAAAATTCTCAAGGCTGCTACAGAAAACGTGCACTTGAGATTCCCCTTCCAGAATGCAAAGATGATAATCCTAAATAACAAATCTTTATTCTAAACAAATTGTACATCTGAATATAAAAATATTTATATAAATTCTACTATTTATGCTTGTTATCTTCACTCCCAAACATGCTCTCCTTTTTCTTTACGTTTCCATGAACTAGGCAGCATTTCCTTGGCCTGTACGTAAGTGTGTAGATTTTGATTTTCCAGGCTCAATATTTCTTGAGTCTAACAATATTCTATTTTTTTAATTCCTCATTCATTCATTCATTCATTCATTCATTTGCATGTCCCTTGCGGAACTTTGCCTCTCTAACAGCACTCCTGTAGGACTCTCGGTTGTGAGCAAGAAGGCCTGCTGCTGATGCATCCATTTGCATATCATCAACGATGTCTTGCAGCCATCTTCACCTTGGTTTTCCTCTCTTTCTTTTTCCCGTTAGGTACCCTTCCAAGACGGTCTTCTCTAGATTATCATGACGTTTAATGTGTCCAACATATTTAAGTTTTCTATCTTTAATCCTCTTTACTAGCCAGTCTTCTTCAATATTACATTCTTGTAGTATGGATATATTTGTTGGTTTTTTTTTGTGTCCATGATATTTGAAGAACTCTTCTATAGCATTTACAGTCAAAGGCAATGTGTTTCTAAGGTGTTTTGTTAAATGTCCAGGTCTCACAAGTATATGTTGCGATGGGAAAAATGCATGCCCTTACAAATCTTATTTTTGTAGTTCAGTCTGTTCCTCTCCACAGATTCTTTAGCTATTTTACTTTATGAAGAGCGATAGATGTCCTCTTTTTAATTTTTCTCATTGTATCTCAATTATTAGTAGTGATCCAAGATATTCAAAACTCTCCATTTCTTCCAGTTTTTCCTCATTGATACATATTTCAGCTGCCTCGTTTGTTTTGTCACTTGTCATCAATTTAGTTTTCTATGCATTAAGATAGAGGTTTTGCTCTTCGCTGTTCTTACGGACTGACATAATTAGTTTGTCCATTCCTCTTTGTGTTGTGGACAGTAATACTATGTCATCATCATATTTAATCTCTTGTATTTCATAACCTCCAATTGTTATGGCATCGTAATATTCTTTGTCTACATCTTCTCTAACATTCCTCATTATATTTTCAGTATACAAGTTAAATAAGTAAGGTGACAATATGCACCCCTGATGGACCCCTTGTTTTATGCCAAACCAAGTTGTTGTTTCACCATTTATTCTCATTGCTGGTTGTTGGTCTAGATACAGCAGTGATGTTAATTGTATCAAATGTGTTGGAAATACCATTTTTTCCATTATTTCCCAAAGTTTCTGGTGTTTTACACAATCAAATCTCTTTGAATAGTCCATAAAAGATAAATATAGATTCACTTTAAACTCTCGGCATTTCTCTATTATTAATCTTAGATTGAATATATGATCTCTTGATCCTCTTCCTTACCTGAAACCAGCTTGGACCATATTGACCTCTTCTTCTATTTTCTTACGAAGTCTACCCATTATGATTTTTAACAGAATTTTACTGGCATGACTAATCAGGGCAAAAGTTCTGTAGTTTGTGCATAATTTCAGGTTACCCCCTTTTTTTTTGGCAGTGGTATGAATACAGTTCTTTTCTATTCTTTTGGCCAAATACCTGAATGCCATATCTTTTTACATAGTGCATGATAGACTGTTGCACATTCCTTTCCTCCTGCTTTAATAAGTTCAGCTGTTATTTCATCACATCCTGGTGATTTACCAATTTTCAGATTTCTTATTGCCCATAATATTCCTGATTAGATTAGCTAAAGTGGGGCAGAGTTTTCCATAAGAAGTTACCATTATTACAGGTATTACCATCTCGAAGTGGAACCTAACGTTTTCTTTATCGTACAGAATCCAAAGTAGGTTTCTACTATCTTTTTTTCAAGAAATATCAGACAGTAATATCAAATGTGCAAGTTTTAATAAAAGAATTAAAATATTTAAAATTCCAGTGTTATCTCCGCCTCCATATCACTTGCTCATAGTGTTATCATAATCTATTACAGGTTGCTCATAAAATTATCTCCACCGTCTATTAAAAATTTATAACTTCTCTCTCACAATCATTCAAAAAATTATCTACATCCTCTATCATTTAATCATAAAGTTATATGGAGCTTCTCACAGCTGCTCATAAATTTATATCCACTCTCTTACAATCGCTCATAAAGTTATCTAACCCTCTATCAGTTAATCGTAAAGTTATATACAGTCTCTCACAGTTGCTCATAAAGTTATGGCTCCTCCTATACTAGCTGTTTGTATTCTTTAATTTCCTGAAAAAAGTCTGTTGAAGTCTGCATGTTACATCCACGTCACTACCACATCACTACCACATCACTACCACGTCACAATCACATCACTACCACGTCACTACCACATCACTACCACATCACTACCACGCCACTATCACATCACTACCACATCACTACCACGTCACTGCCACATCACTACCACATCACTACCACATCACTACCACATCACTACCACGTCACTATCACATCACTACCACATCACTACCACATCACTACCACATCACTATCACATCACTACCACATCACTACCACGTCACTACCACATCACTACCACATCACTACCACATATAAGTTCATACACCTCAGCTGAAGAAAAACCCACCATTTCTCTCCCCCCCCCCCCCCCCAAATATCCAAGCAGAAAACCTGGCAGGAAACAAATCACGTGACGCTGAAATGGAGCACTGCCAGACTTTGTTTATCCGTTCACGTGACCTCACAAACCACCGTGAAGGCTAGCGGGGATGCTTCGTCACGGCCGATTAGCTTTCATTATCATAATTTATGTGAGAGAACCATCAGCCACATGTTCAGTAATGCAAGCTGCACTTACGAGGTTTAAAAGCCGTCGAGTTGTATTTTAAAAGTAATTTGTGGAGCAAATTTAAAACAAACTTATCTTATATTTACTTAAAGAAAGCATATTTTAACTATGGCTAGATAAACGCTGTTGCATATCACGGAACACGCTGTATTGTAGACTTCGCTACCAATGTTCCATCTAGAGTCTTGTGGCTCGGTACAAACTTTTCAACTCGTGTGCAAATATGTTGTTAAAAACATGTTTGTGTGCAAATGTGTGTCATAATGTCAAATTACAAAGTAGAATTTAAAGTTGTCATAGTTTTAAAAAATTCGAGGAAAATAAACTCATGTAATTATCGTATTTTTATTCACCGCTGTAACAGCACAGAGTGACATAAGGAAACTTTAAAAAAAAATTAACATTTTGATTTTTCTTTGCGCGGCATATGAAGATATCAAATTTCGTGCCCAGCATTTTCTTTTTCTGTGTGCGGTCGCACCGCCGCGCAGCCGAGAGGGAACATTGCTACCTTACTGCCCCAGTCCCTCTCTCTCTCTCTCTCTTATCTTATCTCTGTATTCTGTTTCTCCTGCAATTTCCCAAACAGAATTTCTAGATGTCCTTTCATTAATATCCTATTTTAGTGATGTTTAGACTTAAAAAAAAACCAAAAAAAAACAAAAAACCGCGCTTACATCAGAAAGGGAACAGCGTGTTTAATAAGATCATAAACCATAAAGTTAAATGAAATAAAATTAAAGAACAATCGAGAATATAACATAAAGTGTACATATAAAAATTACACGATTTAAAAAAAAGTCAACAATTTACACAATGTTCCAAAGGTAAGTTTACACTTTTAAAAATAGGACAGATTCAGATTCTGTGCATAATTTAGTTTCTAAAATAAATATCCAAATATGATTAAAAGAAAAACAAACTCAAGTAAGATAAACAGGAAAACATATAAAATATAATTCATTACTGAAGAATGAAAACTACAGCACGCCAGGTTAGTTTTCATTAAAATATCTGTAAAAAAAATAATGTTAACACAGGGTAAACACGCTTTTCCTTGGATCACTTTGTATTTTTCTAATAACAGTGTCCTTCTTCTTCTTCTTCGTTCGCATAATAACAGTCCTGAAACGCTCGTCATCTCTCAAAGTTAATCACGTTTCTTATGGAAGAAAATTGGCACTGAAGCACTGCCGGAAATGTATAAAAGACGCTCCAAACATGATGTAAAAAGGACAAGAAAAAAAAACCTCCAGATAATAATGATGTTGATAACACAACTAGTAAAAAACATTGGATAAAAGAGAGGAGAAAAGATTGATGAATACATTAAGAACATTTGATACACAGAATGTTCGACGAAAAAAAAAGAAGATAATCTAGTTAATAAGTGCAAGAGTATTGTTAAATAAGCGATTTGGAAAGAAAGAAACAAAGAAAGAAGGAAGGAAGGAAGAAAGACACTATGAAGAGAGGAAAAATAATGAATAACGATTACCAAGAAGTGAAGAAAAAAATGATTTTAGTGGTCTGGATTTTGAGCGAGCTGAGAAAGTCTAATTTCAATGAAAATGAAAGATGATATAAATAGAGAGGGGAAAAAAACGGAAGAAAGCTTGAATACATGTCAGCTAAGAAACAAAATTTAAAAAAAAATAAAAGATTATATTTAGAATGATACTCTGTTCAAATGTAAAAACTTGTAAAAATATTGTTAGAGTTTGATTTTGTTTAGCTCAACATTTAACATTATGTATACGCATATGTAAGTTTGTTCCGTTTCTTTTTTCTTTAAATCATATAAGTTTACACTAAGCTTGTCTGAGACACGAAACAAAACCCTGTGTATGATGGAAGCAGACTCTCCACAAGGTTCATTAAAAAACAAAATCTCTTAACACAACGACCGTAATTTGTTATCGTCACCTTGTACTGTCTGAATACACAGATATTTCACAAAACACACGTCGGCCATATTTACATCCGGGTGAGCTTTCTTTGGGTGAATATGATCACATTTAAAGTATGAATGATGGGATATTGATAGGAAGAGGGGAAACCATATTTGAAATTTTTAAGTGTTCAGATTTATAAAAGCAAAAATGAAAAGAAAGTAATAAATCTTGTCATCTTTGTTACAATATTATCAAATAAATTAAGTGTCATTTTTTCTGAGAGTGACACTTTTCTAGGAAAACATATTTTAAGAGAATTAACCGTATTTTCTGAATAATTAATCCCCCCCCCCCTCTCTCTCTCTCTGTCTGCTGCTGCTGCTGCTGCTGATCTTTGGAATCCCCCCCCCCCTCCCATCCTGTATAAAAATATAAATTATACTCCTTCCTACAACTACAACTTTTCCCAATATCTTTTTGATGTCGACTACATGCTTCCATGAATTATAAAACTTAAAAGTTATCTTAAACTGCTCTTACAGACACCGAATACAGTTAAGTGTTTATTCTGAATAGTCCAGAAATTTTTGTTTAGTAGATAGTCATTTATTTATGTATGTAGTTACTTTTCTGTACTGAGTGAATGGATAAGAGCGAAACGTAAATGTTATATCTTATTTTATGTCTCTCAGCTTCAATGTTAATTATGTTTGTTACATGAACAGCATATTTGTAGAATGTCTGGAATAGAGTGAAAGATGTATGATAAAGGGCAGAATGTCAGACGGACCTGCGTGCCCAATTCTTAACCCTTTTGAAATAAAGATCAATCAGTCAATCACTATCTCTCTCTCTCTCTCTCTCTCTCTCTCTCTCTCTCCGGTCTGTGTGTTAAAAAATGTAAAAAATGTAATTATTTCTTCGTATAATATATACTGATTGTAATTGGAGATTGCTGTCGATTGACACTTACGATGATTGATTTAGTATGAATTCCCTTGAATGATATTAATGTCATTTTCGTTCTTCTCTACCTCCACTATACTGTTGTACTTCGGTAGAATGTGTTTATAGACATTCAGTCTCCACTACTCCATAGTAATTCAGATTTGTGGGCCGTTCGCACATAGTAACACCCAATAAATAATGTATAAGTATACAACTATACACGAAGCACTGCAGTAAAGCTGTGATACCAAAATGTATAAACTAGGAAAAAAGTAGGAGCAGCTTTGTTACTTAACGACTACAAAGTTGTGACGTTTCGGCGTGAGCCTTAATCATACAAACACACACAGGACGAATAATTAGAGAGAGGAGATAAAGTATAGATTCACATGAATCCTATGTTTAAAAAAAAATAAAATGAACTGAGCACTTAGCTATAATTTGAAAGAGTATGTAGCTTTTCCGAAATGTGCTACGTTCAAAGATTTTTTTAACATAACACATTCTGAACGAGTTTCAGTAAAAATACATATTCTTTCAAGTTATAGCTAAGTGCTCTATTCATTTTATTTATTTTTTTAACATAAGATTCAGTTAACGATGATGTCGGGCGATGAATTCATGTTGGTGAAAATATGTCATGTCATATCTCAAACTGATTAGCAAACAAGAACAAGAAAACCCAGACGGCTTGCATGTCAACACAAGATATCCGCCACAGGATACTAAATGAAATATCACTCTATTCCTAACAAGAATACTCTGATCACAAGCATTCTAACGACGCTTACAATCACTAGTTCTACAGTTACATTAATAACGAAAAAACAACAATACGTCTTAACACAATAAAGCCTAACTCTCTACTGATCAAAATTTAATCACCTGTCTAACATTTCCACGGGCCGGACCTTCTAGAAAAACATAAGCTGCACGCCTGGTCCATGTAGAATTAATAATCATTAGTATTCAGGGAGAATTAACAAATAATTTCACGTAATAAAAAAATTTACACGAATCATATATCTTTAACCATGAGCAATGTTCCTTACATGTGTACATAAAATGACTTCAAAGACGGGTTTTAAATACACTGGATGTGAAATAACGCAGTTCAAGTTTACATTTTCGTTTACAAGTAGAGGCCACGGCAGGAAGTGTAGCTTGCCTGAGAGCCACAGTAGTAAGTGTAACCTGCCTGAGAGCCACAGTAGGAAGTGTACCCTGCCTGAGAGAGTAGTTATAGTGACAAAATTTTTGAAAAGAAAACCAAAATTTAAGGGTAAGCTATTTCGGGTCTTGTTCGGGTGTAAAGTTCTGAAACACAGTCTCGGATCAACCCGCGTGATGCAGCTGTCTCAAAATACCAGGTCATAGACGCACCGAAACTTACAGAAAATTATTAAAGTACATACTAAAACCTATCAGACACATCTCCGTGGAAATATTTTTTTCATAGTTACTTGCAAAGACAAAAGAAATCTTAAAAACACTTGTGAAAGAACTAAATCGTAGTCCACAGCTAAAAACAGGATACTGTTAATCATTCAAGTTGCAGAAAGAAACAAGTTCGCATCTGAAAGCAGTGAATATTGTTTCTAGCATTGTGATCCATATTGCAGGGATCAACACAACGACGCCTTTTCTCCAGGTCGCACAAACGGGCGCTCACCTGCAGAATCAATCGCTTTTGACCATCTGCCAAAGAGAAATAACCCCTCCACACCCTTCACCTTATGTTAACCTCTAACACCTATAATGACGGAAGTGATCCAGAGGAAATAAATCAAGACGCCTTCACGCGGCAGGAAACAATCAGGTGTAGCATTTTCTTCCAGTCCATGTTATTTCCAGGTCCGGTTACTAATTTAGTGTAAGAAATGGATTTCTTTGTACCCGCATTCGGAAAATGTGGTCTAACGAGATTAACAACACAAAGACTCGGATGATATTCGTACTGTCACATAACATTCACTTTCTGTTGTGATTAAAATTTTCTGGCTCAGTAAGAACAAGAAATAGTAGAAATAACATCTCTTGATGAGGTTGAGAAGCTCACCGAAAGCAGGAAATCTTGGCAAGCTAACATGAGAGGAGCCCTATGTGACGTTTAGTGGCACGGGAAGGATGTAAGATACAAGATAAGAAGACTGTATTAGTAAGTATAACATCCCTTGATGAGGTTGAAAAACTCGCCGAAAACAGGAAATCTTGGCTAACTACCATGAGAGGAGCCCTATGTGAGGTTTAGTGGCACGGGAAGGGTGTAAGATACAAAATAAGAAGACTGTATTAGAAAAACAACATTTATTACAAGAAATTGTGCAGTACTCGACACTGAAAATGTATATTTTATTGGATGAATTTATTTTCAGTTATGATTTAGATCACATATGACCAAAAAAACTCAAACAAACAAAAACAAACAAACAAACATCAAGAACAGCACCAGAAAACTGAGAAATAAGAGAAACAACGATTGCAGTAAAACTGGTTCTAGTAATAAAATAGTTGGAAGTGTGTGGTTCAGTTTTACAAAAAGACAGAAAGTCCCCCCCCCCTCCCAGTAAATCTGAATATTATACCTTCATATAGTTTATCAAAAGCGCAACGAATAAGGAAAACACGAGGGGGGGGGGACAGATTATACGAAAACGCAAAATTAATTACATTCACACAAACATTTCACTGAAGTATTACTCTTCTCTGTTTCAGAAGAAGAATGAAAACGCTTTCTGAAAGTTATGTAGAAAAGTTCTGGTATTAGAGAGAAACCAAGCAAATGTTGTATGTGAAACATGCGTGAAGCTCGACTGTTTAGACAGCACTGTATCAACAGCCAATAACAAACAGGTAATTTAAAACATTGTTTAGATTCATGAAATCTATGGTTCAATCACAATGGGGAAGACAAATGACAGCTCTAAACATTTTTAGAATACCCTTCTCCAAAACTTACAGGATCGTGGCAGTACATTTTTTTTCCCACCACGTAACTGTTTTGGGACGGCGCTATGCTCTCTCGTTTCAGTCTTAGAAAGCCTGGAATGTCGTCCAGGACAAATGCCCCTCTGCGCTTGGCAGAACATGTGATGTGGTATGGAATATTTTAGCTTCTTAGAAGTAATACGGTAAACGAACTTACCACATATGCTCGTTATCGTATTACGCTTATCCCCTAACATCGTAATGTTTGTTTTACATTTGTAATGAAACTCAGAACAGTAACAAGAAAATAACTAATTCTTAGACTAATGTGAACCCTTTACTACACGGTTTTAAATAAAGCTGAAAAGAAACAGGGGCTAACTGTTGTCACATGTTCCATTGGTAGGAGATGGTAATTTTAAACTGACGTAAATATTAAAATGCGAAGCCTGGACGGCCAGTACAGAGAAACAAAGAGTGATGGAGCCGGCTGAAATATGGTTCTTAATTAAGGAGAATTCTGAAGGTAGCACAATAAATCGAGCGAGGAAGTTGTGAGAGAAGCTCAGGAAACAAGGAAAATTATAACAAAGATCAGAAAACAACACTCTACATTTGTGGGCCATGTTTGGAGGAGAGGCGGGCTAGAGCACATAATGACAACAGGGAAGATCGAAGGTAGAAGAGGCAGAGATAGACAGAGAGAAAAGATGTTTGATGGTCTGGCATCCTGGCACTGGAAATGTTGAAATGCACGAGAGATCGAGGGTTATGGAAGGACATGATATCCTACGCCTGCTCGCAGGGGCATTAAGAGACGGAGAGAAATATCAAAAATAAGCATCGAATCATTATTTGGGTAAAACACAGCAAACGTAATGAACGATAACAAAAAAACATTCACGTGTTAGGGGTTTTATTTAATAAATTATAAGGTTAAACCAAAGAGAAGAAGAAGAAACGAATACTTATTCGGAGAGGAAACCAGGGGCTTTGTCTTTTTATTTTTCTAATATCAAATTTGAAACGGGACAGGTACTTTCACCAGCTGAATAACTGTGAAGATAATGGAAATTGTACTGGAATGACTGGAACAGAACTAGAACAATGTCCAGTCAATACTGAAATATAAGTGGAAGAAAAACAATGATTTTCCCCTGCACTGATTCAGACTTTTAGAAAAGAAAAGCTGGCACTTATTCGTCACTGTAAGAGTGGGCAGTTTAAACAAGCAAAAGTTGCCCTTCATATCAGTACTAATGTATGACGTGGTGATCTGTTGGTAAGAACACTCAAAACCACATTGAGGGAAGGAATAGAAGTTATAACAAACAAGTCAGATGGCGTATATGCTACGTGACAATGGAAACGGATCTTAGAACAGGCTAACATCATATCCTCTACGGATCTTAAAACAGACTACCATCATATCCTCTACGGACCTTAAAACAGACTAACATCATGTCCTCTAAGGACCTTAGAACAAGCTAACATCATATCCTCTAAGGACCTTAGAACAGACTAACATAATATCCTCTACGGACCTTAGAACAGACTAAAATCATATCCTCTACGGACCTTGGAACAGACTAACATAATATCCTCTACGGACCTTAGAACAGGCTAACATCATGTCTTCTACGGACCTTAGAACAGGCTAACATCATATCCTCTACGGACCTTAGAACAGGCTAACATCATGTCCTGTACGGACCGTAGAATAGACTAACATCATATCCTCTTGGTGCCTTTATAACATTATAAGACATACCTTTTTTAACTTCATTTTAGGATAAGAATATAAAGAATGCTCTGCTATTGTGGAAGATGCTTTATTTTTCTTTCTTCTTTTTAATTTAACTAAACCAGTTCAACTCAGCCAGCATAGAGGATCATGGTCTAATCACCGTTAAAACAGTACTTTTTAAAGTTATTCTGTTCAGATAAAAATCATTTCTAGAGTTCTTGTCTGACAGAGTAACTATGAATTGCTGACTCATTCTTATTATGATTTTGTTTTTATTCCTAGACTGTCAGTTGTTGCTGCTCCAGTCCCTCAGAATCAGACTATGATTTGTTCAGGTCCGTTCTTGAAACAATATTATAAGATAAGGGTATGGCGATGTTTCATTATGTAATGAATTTATCTGGAAGAAACTTAGCATTTTCAGGACAACAGGTATGTAGCAGTAATCAGATCTTGGTACCTACCAGGTCTTGGCATGGGAGTAGTGTACGTTTCTTTTTCTGAAAAATAAAAAAAAAAAGCAAAAGAAAAACAGTCAGATTTTATTTTCCAATGCTGAATCATAGTTAAAAAAATAATGTCAAATTTAAGTATCCCCATTCAAAAACAACTGATATTGGCTTGCTCATGAGTGTTCTCAAGAGCTCTCGTGAAACTCTTGAAATGGCTAACAGCAGCATATCTTCTGTCTGCTTCAAATTTGATCGCTAATTGATCTGTCTAGTGAAAACCTGGTTTAGAAAGTTATATTTCTGATCGTGGCGTGGCTGTAGAAACGAGCTCCTAATTTAATTTTAGGCAGGGAAAGGCTGGCCAAATTTAAATGTTACCACAGAACTAACTTGAATTCTTTGACACTGGTAAATGAACTTTTGAATATAATTTTCTTTTCTCAGTTTTAGTATCATCAACATTTGGGAATATATTGTCTTCTTATTTCTTATCTTCAACAGTGATATCCATATTTTTAATACACTATCATCATCAGTTCAAAGGATCTTGAGATTATAAATGCTATCAAATTCAATGCCAAGATAATCATACCAAAAAAATCAATATATGATAATCATACTTAATACTATACACATTTCGTGTTCTCAAGTCTCGTAAATGGCTTTCAATCGGGTGAATGTGAGATGTTAAGTGTGACTGACAGGTACGGTCTTGTCTGGCAGCTTCCCTGTTTATACCAGAATGTCACAAGCAGGGTCAAGGTCACAGGAGCAAGTCACGTGCATGCTTCAAGATTCGGTTTCTCTGCTTCTGTGTCTCGTGTAACTCGTCGCCTCTCCTTCCTCGAGTGACAAGGAACTCATCGTGACGCAATATTTCTTTATCCCTTTTGAGCAATAGTAGATTCTCAAACTGACTCCCTGGATTTGTCATTGTAACCCAGTTTTGGTAATATTTGCTTGGTTCCCCATTGTTCCAGAAGTTTGCCATGTTAATTTCAATGTTAACTCTCAATGTTAATTTCATTAAAACTGTTTTAATCAGCGTTAACAGTTATCACCAGTTGTATATTTTTTTATATAATGAGAGGCTTTGGCTGGTTTTGGTTTTCTGGAAACAGTCGATTCGGAAGGTCAAGGTAAGCATAACTTCGAGTGTAATCACGTGACTGATCAGAGTGAAAGCACGTAGTGTGTAGTTGATACTGGTCAGTGTCACTTTTTTCGTGTAAGGCGATGGCCGGGTAGCATATTGTTTAGGGGGAGCTATTGTCGTGGAATAAGTGGGCTTGTAGTTGCTGAAGTGTTCTGACGTTTTAATGTGGGAAAATGATTGTTCTTTGCAGTGATCTCAAATATTCGAGCCGACCTCATGCAGTGTAAGCCTTTTCTTTGTAAGTTCTTGTAAGTACAGTATACCTTTGTGTGAGTTGCTAGTATACCTTTGTGTGAGTTGTTAGTATACCTTTGTGTGAGTTGTTAGTATACCTTTGTGTGAGTTGTTGTATGCATATATATTTTGTGAGTTAAAAAAAGGTACAGATAGTCCCATAGCAAATGCCGTAGGGGATGAAGCATTATGCTGGGCCATCAGCATAAATATATATATATATATATATATATATATATATATACATTACAATAATCAGTAATAATATTATTATTCCTTTTTGCTTTTTTTTGAGTTCTCTGGTTGTCTTTCTTCATTCCATTCCCCCACGCCACCGCCACCCCCCCCCCTCGCTATCAGTCTCAATTTTCGAACACCCAAGACAGCAAGGATCTAAAAAAAAAATCACATTTCCACCACAACCTTCACCTTTGACAGTCAGTAGCACGTGTTGCCTTAAGTGTCTTAATTTGGAGCTGACTTGGCACTCGTAAACTCCGGCGTCAGACAAGCGCACGTGCTGGATAATGAGGTTCCAAGTGTCTTCTCCGGGTTCGTGCTCTACCAGGTACCTGTCATTGTTGTAGAAAGACTCGTAACCTACAGTCAGAGGGTTCGGGTCTGAAGCCTTTCTCCAGATGACCTAGCGGAAAAGAAAAAAGCAGTTGATATTGGAGTTAAAGAAGCGGTTCTTACTGGTCAAAATTAAATACACATAAGTTGTTGGTGTTCAACAATTTCCACAATCGTTCCGTGAAACACATCTAGATTTACAAACGACATACACTTAAATACAATCTTACGTGCACGCATATCTACGTATATGCTTTTTTTCTGATGTGGTAAAATTTATGGGCTGATATGTTTAAGCAGATGTTCCAAGTTTACTGAAAACGAGTCATAAAGGTAGACAGAGGTGTATAGCTTAGTTTTAGAAAAGAATAAAAAGAGTGAGGACAGGTGGGGAAGAGCGAGGGTGGTAAGATGAGTACATATAAATGAAGAGCGTACAACAAACTAATATTTCGACAAAAGCTTTTTTTTTTTTTTAAGGACGACATACAACGAACAACACAACAGATGAAAACAAGACAGTCTCCAAACCACTTAGATCAAGGGCATAGTTTTCTTGCTTTTGGTACTACATTTGATTATATACTGACTGAAAAATTGGAAGAAGGGGAGAGTTTTGAATGTCTTGGAAATAATAATGGAGATACAATGAGGGAAAATAAAAGGAGGACATCTTTCTCTCTTCAAAAAATAAAACAACTAAAGAATGTGTGGAGAAGAACAGACAGAACTACAAAAATAAGATTTTTAAGGGCATGTATCTTTCCCATAGCAACATATGCCTGTAAGACGTGGAAACTTAACAAAACAGTCGACAACACATAAATGCTCTTGAATGTAAATGCTATAAAAAAGACCTTCGAATATCACGAACATAAAAAAGAACAAATATATCCATACTACAAGAACTTAATATTGAAGAAGATTGGGTAGTTAATAAGATTAAACAGAGAAAACTTAAATATTTCGGGCACATTAAACGTTCTGAGACTTTAGAGACCGTCTTGGAAAGGTACATAATGGAAAAAGAAAGAGAGGAAGACCAAGGCGAAGATGGCTGTAAGACATCGTTGACGATCTGCAAATGGATGCATCAGCAGCAGGCCATCTTGCTTACGACCGAGAGGCGTACAAGAGAGCTGTTAGGGAGGCAAAGTTCCGCAAGGGACATGCAAATGACTGAATACTGACTGACAGAATACTAAATTAAGCTGATAGAGTAGGTTTTAATTTGTAATCTTTACTGATCTTCCTCTTCTCTCTCTCTTTCTCTCCTTCCCTCACTCTTTCTCGCTCGCTCGTTCTCATTCACACTCAGAAATAACTGCACTGTTGAAAGCAGACTTGAGTCCAGTTCTGGTATTTCACATTTTAGCAACTAAACAGTTGAAAATTTATATGTAAAAATTTCACTGTTTAGATCTGAATTTTTAAATTTGAACATTTCACAGCTTAGATTTTAATATATAAAAGTAAACATTTCACCGTTCAAATTTGAAGATTAATAAAAGTAACCCTTTCAGTCTTTAGAATTGAATTTTTAAATGTAAACATTTCATAGTTTTGAAACTAAATTTATTCATTCTTCAATATTCCCAGATTGTTTGAAAATGACTGACACTAGCGAGTAACACGAGTTACTTTAACCACTTAGAAGTATTCTGTATTATAGATTTAGCCACGCTATTATAACCAAAGTTCCTAAAGCAGTGGATGTAGAGTCAAAGAAATTATCGGTAAAACAAAGTACAGATATTTGTTCACGACACTGGAGGAAAGCTTCACAAAGTTCACAAAGTGAAGCTCGTGTAATGAGAGTCTGCTGATCTCGCGGACAACATCTCGTCATTCTACCTGCCAGCCAGACCCAGCCCGAGGGACCACCAAGCGACGGTAGGCTGATGGCTGAAGTTTCCCCTATAAACATCTACTGGAACAGCTTTACATTGTGACAGCAAAGTCTAAAAAGTTAAAGATCTCTATAATTCGACATCTAATGAGGGTGCTAAAATTAAACTCTTAACAATGTGACACAAGAACTGAAAAGCTTGTTTCAGAACCATCTGGTTTTACTCTGAATACAAAAATGTTTTATAAAAAAAAAAGCAATGAAAATGCTAAATAAATAATAGCACTTAGTCATTTGAAAAATGATATAAAATTAGCAGGAAGACAAGAGCGGAAGTAGTCGAATAAATGAGTTTCTCATGTCGAAAGAAGTGGGCGTAACTTCAACTCTGCCTGACTCGAGATGACCATGATGTAAAACAAAAACAACCAAAAAAAAATGCTTACCTGGTCAGTATAAGGGGAATAAAAGCAGCGTTTCTCAAATGCACAAAAATGTCTGATGACAAAGTTAGGGGCACCAGAATATACCGCACACACTTCTTACATTAGAAAATGAGTATAAACAAAGAGGTCATGTCCATATCAGTTCTATGCACACTGAAATACTCCTGGGTCTGATTTGAAAGCTGATGAGCACAAATAGTCATAACTCTGCATACTGTGAACTGGACTAAAGAAATACAGTAGTAATAAAGGTTCATAACCAGAAACATAATAGTAATAATGGTTTCATAAGCAGCTTGTAATGATGTCGTTGTGACGGATTCACAGTGAATGCTTTGTAGAACTGAAAAGAAATTGCCATGAAAAAAAAACTGAGTTAATCTGTTACACCATTCAAATGTGATGAATCTGATGTGAATTTACTGTTCAGGTCATGTGGGAGTACATGGAAATGAAATGGAGGATAGACTTGCTGGATAGGCTAAACTAAACGGCAGGCTGAGAATTGACAAGTGACAGTTCTAAAACTGCATTGGACAGACTTTGGGAAAATGAAGAGCAGGAAAGGAAGAACAGTGTCCATATCAGTAAGGAGAAAGCTGGAGCTGGCAGAAACTAAAGGCTCTATCAAGGAAGCCAGACTGCGTGGTAGAAAACGCGCTGTAAACAACCAACATTGGTCAGGAACTATTAGCAAACATACTCTTGGATGGATGCTGCAGCATGCGTGGAAGCGTATATGGGTCTGTCCTAAGGGCAATGGCGTCGGATTCTTGAACTTTGAACCAATGTTATCTAATTCGAGACGAACGTTTTTTTGTTTAAAAAATCTATTCATGTATAAAGAATTGATATTTTAGTTTGAATTATAATCTTCTGTCATGCATTTATGTTTTTTTTTTGTTTCTCTTTCCTTTTAAGCGTTGTAGTAGTCACCACATATGTCGTGGAGGTTGAGTGGTCAGTGAACTGACCAGATGACCCCAGGTTCATTTTCTCACTGGGAAGGAATTTGTTTTCGGACCGACCGGCACTGTGGTCAGTTCAGTCTTAAGACATGGATACCCTGGGCTTTCTTTTAAAAAATAAAATATAGGCAGAGAGGAGAAGTGTTGGCTCCCTTACCTGACAGTGCAGCATAAGCCTAGAAATGTGAAGGCAGTAACACTAGGCAGTCCTAGGGCAGGACAGAACTACAGGGAATAATAATTGGTATTGAGACATTTATATTCTTGATTTTAATAAGCGCAATATTTAGTTACATACTTCAATATTCCTCTTTTTATATTATGAGTTATTTCTTTATCTTATTTCAGATTTGCACTTTGTACATCAGAGAATTCTTAAGACAGCGTATTAGTTATTCCTTTATTTATAATGTCATCTATCTATCTGTTAACTGAAAAAGTAGTTTGTGTTGAGTTTCTTTACGTGTATTATATATTTTTCATATCCTTCTTTGTCAACATCGGACTCACTTGATGTTGTATGATAGGAGGCAGCAACTATCTGCGGCTGTCAAACATAGCTACAGGGGATTTATGTCTGAGGGAGTGAGCCCTGGCAGAGAAATTTCGGGGATTTAATCCCCGAGGTGGTTGCTTGATGGATAAGTTTTCCTACATTACATTGTAGCACTCCTACAACTTTTCTAGATTCCCAGATACATGGACTCGTCCTTCCTGTGAAAGATTCTTGGCAGCAGAATAAAGTATGGCTTGTCTAGTCTAGAAAAAAGATATTTGCTCAATAACAGCTTCTCATTCGAAGCAGGATGAAGGAGTAAAAATTACGTCCGGGAAAGATCTCATCTCTGTACTTCAAGCCTATCGTCTGTGATAAAAATACAAGCAATTATTATGTCAAAAACGAAACTGGTCGAAACAGCCAAAAAGCAGTTCTTCTATTCGTTCGCATATGGTCAAAAGCTGGTTTTTTTTTTCAATACTTAGTGCTGAAAGTATTTGCATTAAAATTTCATTCGAACACTTTTTCTTATAAAAAGTATTTGCATTGACATTTCATTCCAATACTTTTTTCTTAGAACTATTATATATTTTTGAGAGATTTCCTCGAAAATTGAAGAGAAAAGGAGAAAAGATTATGATAAAAGTACTGTTTCTTTAATGATCGCTAGAAAATTGGATCTAAGAGTACTGCTTCAGAAGCCGCCTGGCTATTTTGTTGAAATATCTGTGCTTTCCACTACAGTTTATTACCTTAAAGTTGGCTTTTTAATTGGCCAAATAATAATATACAATGTATCAATGGCTCTCAGATTAATTAAGAAAAAAACAACGTAGCTATAAGCGTTGGTATACCGTATTTATGTACAAAAATACGAACGGAAGAAAAAGAATGTTTTATATAATAGAAGGGACTTGCACTTTTCTTGCAAGAAAAAGATGTTCACGTGTCACATATACTTATAAGGTGTGTCCGGGAAGTAATGAGACTGATTTTATTCATCCAATCAGCAGGGTCGGGGTTTTGTGTTAAACTTGAAAAATCCGCGACCGAGACGTTTGCTGTGATGCAGAAAGCCTACGGGAAAGATGCTTTATCGAAAGCACAAGAGTTTCGATGGCACAAGACGTTCAACGAAGGAAGAGAGAGCGTTGAGGATGAACAATGGTCGAATGTGCAAATCGAAGAAGAAATCGATGGTCATTGTCTTTTTTACTCTAAAAGTGTTGTCCATAAGGAGTTCGTACCACCCGGACAAATGGTCAACGCAGCATTTTAAATGGAAGTGCTTAAACAGCTGAAGAACAAAGTCGGGCGCATCAGTGCAGAGATCACCAACATCTGGGTTCGTTACCACGACAATGCGCTGATCCATGCGTCGCTGCTAGCGAGAGAGTTTCTGGCGAAACAAACCGTGGCAGCGCTGTACCAACCTCCCTACAGCTCGGACTTGGCCCGGGCTGACTTATTTTTGTTTCCCCGGCTCAAATCAAGCTTGAAAGGCCACCATTTTGGGACTGCTAATAACGTGCGAGCTGCTATGACGAGTGCTTTGAAGGAGATCCCTGTTCAAGACTTCCAGGCGAACTACGACGCCTAGCCGAACGGCTGGCAACGATGTATTGATGCTCAAGGATGTTATTTCGAGGAATTTTAAGTATATATAAGTACATCTTGAACAAATCGAATTTTATGGACTCAGTCTCAATACTTACCGAACACACCTTGTATATAAATTCAAGGGGAAAAACCCAGTTAAATATATAAACGAATAGGTCAAGGTAACGTGACACATTTTTCCTGATCTATAAACGTTCACATTTTCCCTAGGGCATTTCCTTCATTACATTCAAATCAGGTCTTGATTAGCCTAAGTTTAATCTGCCTTGTAAGGGAAGAAACAGCCGTAATTCTAGTCAGCGTTTCCAATATAGCTTTCCAAATAGCCTTGAGTCAGCTTAAGTAGAGCTGCCTTGATTCAGATTAGGCGGGGCTGAGCTCCAGGAAAGCGCTGGAAATGACAGAAAAAGCGTGGCCTTAAAGCTGACGGCAACACCGGACGCGTCAAACTTCAGCTAAAGCCAAAATATGAGTTTCTGGAAGAATCGATTTTATTCTGCAGTCATAACGTAGAAGATATGGCTACATCACTTGTAAGCTTAACACACAGATTTGTATATTCATAAATTACATTAGTTTTCTTCTCTTCATGTATAGAACGTTGGGCCTCTTTATTTTAGCTTTGCCGTTCCTTTTTCTCAGTGTGGCCGATGTCTTTTTAACTCTGAAGCTGTAATTCCAAACTTCTTTTTAGAACGTATTCCAAATAACTCTTCTTTAACCAGCTAAAATATCTCTAAACCACACACACCAATTTTATAATAAAACAACTGGTTTGTTGTACTTGAAAATGTAATAATTATATTTAAAGGGGCATTCGAAACATAGTTTTTTACTGTGACTGTAGTGTGTGTTTCTTTCAGGGCGTACGTTTCACCTGAGAGCAGGTACAAGACGTTTCAAGGCGTTTCTTTACCTTTTTTTCAGTTTTTATAACTTTGATATTGTAGCTATGTGAAATAATATCTGTACAGTTCATTGAATATATGACTTTTTTTTTTCAGAACTAAAGAGATCCAGAGGAGAGCGGAGAAATCTTAACGACAGTGAGGCGTTCGTACATGATTCTTTCATTCCGTTCCCGTCTTATTGGTTTTATGATGTTTATTTGGGAAGTATTCCTCTCAGGCCAAGCTAACAGGCATAAAATCCTTTGATGAGGTTGAAAGACTCGCCGAAGACAGGAAAAATTGGCGAACTACTTTACGAGCCCTATGTGACATAGACCAGGATGGTGACACTAGAAAGGAAGTTAGGATCAGAATTGCAAAAGCAGCATCAATCTTCAAGAATCTTGAGAACATATGGAATTCAAAAGTTATAAGCACAAGGACCAAGTTAAGACTATTCAATTCAAATGTAATATCCACCCTCATTTATGCATGCGAAAGCTGGAAAACAACTAAAGAAATAGAAAAGAAATTAGACTCTTTTGAAAACAAATGCCTAAGGAAAATACTCGGCATCAAGTGGAATGAATTCAAGAACAATGCAGAGATAAGACAGATGACTGAACAACAACCAGTCTCACGGGTGATCAGGAAAAGGAGATGGACATATGTTGGCCACTTGATGAGAAGAAATGAGCAGAGAATCCCAAAACAAGCTATCAAGTGGAACACAACAGGCCGAAGAAAAAGGGGCAGACCGCGTGAAACTCTGAAGAGAACATTATTAAGAGAGGCCAAGTTAACAGGCATAAAATCCTTTGTTGAGGTTGAAAGACTCGCCGAGGACAGGAAAAATTGGCGAACTACTTTGCGAGCCCTATGTGACGTCTAACGGCACGGGAAGGATATAAGATATAAGATGTGACGTTTAACGGCACGGGAAGGATATAAGATATAAGATTCCTCTCAGCATGTCGTGTGTAACAACAGCAGCAGCCTGTGCCAGTAACATTAAACAGCGAAAGGATCAAACCAAAGAAAGGAAAACATCCCCTCGTGCCTCGCTTCCGAGTTACATTCCTCCTTGATTGTGATTTGTCACATTCCTAAACCTAAAAGATTGTGCTATGATTATTCCTAAATAGATAATCACCAGTCTAATGTTTATCATGGTTAATGTGGCAATTACGCCATGCTTTTTGGTGATAATGGTACCGTGTCATTATCTGTTTTATTTGATGTATCCTCAGAATGTTTGTCAAGTTCTTTCTTTGCAGACAGTTGTGCTGATAGAATGTATGTCAAGTTCTTTCTTTGCAGACAGTTGTACTGATAGAATGTATGCCAAGTTCTTTCTTTGCAGACAGTTGTACTGATAGAATATATGTCAGTTTTTTTCTCTGCAGACAGTTGTACTATAGTCTTGTCTTGATTCTTATTTTTTTTCTTTGTTTTGTTTTTCATCAAATATTATTCAGGAAGACAATGGTGAAAAAGCATATTTTCTGTTCATTTATGGTTGTCCTTACATTATTATAATGACAATATTGTCAAGACATCATCATCATCATCATCGTCATCGTCATCGTCATCATCATCATCATCATCATCATCTCCTTTCACTCCCTTGAGAGCATAGGCCATGGATAAAGGGTCTCCAGTCATCCCTGTTCTTGGATTTTTTTCTCTGCATCCCTCCATGTATATCCCTTGGCTCTGGGCACTATCATAATTCCTCTTCTCCAAGTAAGTCTAGGTCTTCCTCGTTTTGTGTTTCCTTGAGGACTCCAAGATAGAGCCTGTCTTGCTGTGCTGGTATCGGGTTTCCCAGAGTGTGGCCAATCCAACTCCATTTCCTAGACATGCTTTGTAGGTTCATAGGTCCTTGTCCTGCCCTTTCCCAGACTTCCTCGTTCCTGATCTTGTCCTACCATTTAATGCTGAAAATCCTCCTCAAGCAGTAGTTCATGAATATTGTCAAGACATAAAGGGGAAAAAACCGTAACAATTGTGTTTTAATCTTCTCTACCTTCGCAAATTAATGAACATCATGTAGTAGGACACAGAAACTAGACTCAGCGTGTCTGTTGTCCATGCATGATGACAATATTCAGTAAGACAAGATAAAGAAAGCTGGGACATGGGACATACAACAAGAATGGAAGATAACCACACCCTCACACAAATACGGCCGTATATGACAAACTTCTAAAGGAAAACTGGCCACAACGTAGACCAGTACTGAGATTCAATGATATCTGGAAATAATTCATGGGAGATTGTACCACCAACTGCAAGAACTGGGAAGAACTAGTTATAAAATGAGACCAGATGAAAAGCAACTCTAC
This sequence comes from Achatina immaculata, assembly GCA_009760885.1. Taxonomy (NCBI): domain Eukaryota; kingdom Metazoa; phylum Mollusca; class Gastropoda; order Stylommatophora; family Achatinidae; genus Lissachatina; species Lissachatina immaculata. The sequence continues at coordinate 21,130,115 of CM019717.1, read as the reverse complement.
TTAAGGGTGTAGGGTCATTTACGTAGGAAAATAGTTGGTCACAATTTAAGACAAATGATGCATCACTAGAAATACTGGACCTTGTAATACAAACATTCCTATTTCTGTGACCCGTAAAACAAAGTTTGATGCGGGTGCCTTGTCGTGGCGTGACCACCCCCAGAGCTATACTAGCGGGAGTTTTACTCCTGGCAGGTCCAGCCAAGCTGGGAAGGTCGTCGCGGGTAGGGGTCAGACGAAACTTGCACCCTGGTTCTCCGGGGTGGGGGGTTGGAGCGTGGGGCCAACGACTCCATCTCCGTAAAAAAAAAGATTAGTGTTACGAAACAGATAGAGAAGCCTCGAAATTGAACGGATAAAAATGGATTAGGACCTTGCAACGCCAAAAACAGTATGAGATTTGGAGCATGGAATATAAGATTATACAGACAAGGGGCAGCTAAAGAATTAGCAGATAAACAAAGTAGGTATGACATGGATGTTACAGCATTACAGGAAATCAGATGGCTTGGAGAAGATATAACAGTCATATGAGAAATGGTACTAGTATATGGAGGTATTAAAGGCATGAACTTGGGACAAGTTTTGCTGTCAAGAGAAAAGTGTGGGATTTAGTGATGGACTTAAGTTACACCAGTGAAAGAATCAGCAGCCTCCGCATCAAGGGAACAAAGAAAACTATAACAATGATTAATGTGCATACACCAACAGAAGATACAGATGATGAAGTCAAACACGAATGTTACAACACGTTACAGAGAGTAATAGAGAAGACCCAGAAACATGATATACTGATAATACTATGAGATTTCAATGCAAAGATAGGAAAGGAGGAGTCACACAGACACATCACAGGAAAAGAAAGTCTGCATGAAACATCTAATGATAATGGATGGAGACTAATAAATGTGGCAGAAGCTTATGGAATGAGAATAAGTAGCACACGTTTACAAAATAAGAACATCCATAAACAAACATAGAAATCCCCAATAATCTAACATGCAATCAGACAGACCATGTTTTAATTGATACCAAGTACACAACAAACATACTTCAGATCAGAAGTTACAGATGAGCTGAATGCAGCAGCGACCATTATCTTGTATTAAAATTCAGACTGAATAACAATTTTTTATAGTAAATGAAATAAAAGCTCAATATTAAATAGAGATGCTGTGAAAAGAGAAGACACTAAAGAAAAATACAGAAATGAGTTAAAACATTAGATAAACATACGAGGTAATAAATTAAATAAAAGCATTGATGATAGATGGGAAGATATAAAAATCATTATGAAGAACACAACGGAAGAATGCCTGGGAGTCGAGACCATAACTAAAAAAAAGAACTGGTTCGATTAAGTCTGCAGAGAGGCAGTCATAAAGAAAAGAATAGCAAGATAGATATAGTTGAATGACATGAACAACAAAACAAATGAGGAAAAGTACCATACACAATTTAAAGAAACTAAAAAAGTTATTCATCAACAGAAACGACAATATATGAAAGACATGGTAAGCGAGATGCAGACATGCCATCAAAATAAGAAAACCAGGGAATTCTATAACAAACTACGAACTGTAAAGCAAGGGTATAAACAACCTCTGCAGAGCTTGAGGGATAGTAATGGAAATATGATAAATAATGAAGAGGAAGTCTGTACCAGATGGAAAGAATATTTTGAAAAACTGCTAAACTGTGAAGAGCCTAGAAAAACATTACCATGCGAAGAAATACAGACTTGTGAACCTGAAATAGAGGACTTACAAGAAGTCATCTACAGTATCATGTTACTACGAAACAACAAAGCAACTGGTTCAGATGGAAATGCTGCAGAACTGATTAAGGAAGGAGATTTAAATCTACATGAACAGATATGTGCACTAATACAACAGATATGGAGAGAAAAAAAATTCCCTAGTGAATGGAGAGAATCATTACTGATCCCAGTATTCAAAAACGGTGATAAGAGCAGTTGTGAAAACTACAGAGGAATATCATTACTACAAACAAACTACAAATACTATCTATTATACTTTTAAATAGATTAAAACCATACAGCGAGAACATACTGGGAGACTATCAAGCAGGTTTTATGAAAAATAGATCAACCATAGACAAAATATTTTATCTACGTCAAAGAGCAGAAAAGTACTGGGAATATAGAAAAGAAGTACATAACATCTTCATTGACTTCAAGAAAGCCTATGACAGCATAGATAGGAGCAGCTTATGGAAAATTATGAAAGAATTTGAGATACCTAATAAACTAATCAATCTGACCAGAATATGTATGGAGGATACACAAATATAGTAATATATAAAGGAAGAAAGACAGAACCGCTCTCCACAAAAACTGGTTTAAAACAAGGTGATCCATTATCTCCATTACTATTCAACCTAGTCCTAGAAAAGGTAATCAGAAAAGAGAAAGAAGAAAGCAGTACAGAAGAACAAGCTAAATTACTAAGATACGCTGATGACACTGACCTGGTGGGGTAAACTATGCAAGACGCCATCAATACCTGCAAACACCTGAAAGATGTAGCACTAAAAGTGGGCTTAACCATTAACCAAGATAAGACAGAGTATATGAAGATATCAAGAGACCAAAGGCAGAATGATCCAAATTATATAAATGTTGGAGATATGATTATTAGGAAAGCAGAAACATACAAATATCTAGGTACAACGTTCAGCAGAAGCAACACAGTAAGCGAAGAAATTAAAATCAGAGTACAGAGAGGGAATAAAATATACACCTGTTAAAATCCAAAATCCTGTTCCAAAACACCAAAATAACAATCTACAAAACTATAATAAGACCAGCCGTCATGTACAAGAAAGATAGATTGCAGATCTGTGGGAACAAGGTCCTAAGAAGAATCTTTGGGCCGATAAAGAATACCAACAGTGGAGAATGGAGAGCTAGAAAGAACACTGAACTGAACAGCTTATTTAAATCTCAACGAATTATAAATGTCTTGAAACTGAACAGACTACGCTGGCTGGGGCATGTAGAAAGAATGGAAGAGAACAGACAAACGAAAATGATGTATGCACAAGAGATGAGGGAAACAAGACCAAGGGGTACACCAAGACAGAGATGGAAAGACAACAGAAGAGGATATAAAAGAAATTGGTGTCACCAACTGGAAAGAGAAGATTCGGAATAGAGAGAAATGGAGGCGAACTTTATCTGCAGCAGTGAGTCTTAATGGCTCGGAAATCTGAAGAAGAAGAAGAAGTAAAACAAAGCAGTATCAATGGAATCAATCATGACAAAAGCTGCTCAGTACAGTGATGCTCAGCGAGATCTACAACTGCTGTTCAGCAAGATCTACATTTGCTGTTCAGCGAGATCTACAACAGCTAACTTCAACTTCTTTCTAAGCCTGTTATAATTATTCCTGTCATTATTATTATTGTTATTTGAAGCGCTGTCTCTCTATATCTTCTTTGTTTTCGACAAAATGTATAAACTAGGAAAAATGTAGGAACAACTTTATTACTTCACGAGTTGTGACTTTTCCGTCTGAGCCTTAATCACACAAGAACACAGGATGAAGGAATAGGCAGAGGGGATCAAACACAATTCACACGAATCCTATGTAAAAAAATAGAAATTGAAAAAAATAGAATAAAATAAAATGAATGGAGCACTTAGCTGTGGCTTGTAAGAAGTTGTGACTTGTTAGAGGCTGTGTTCAGAAGTGCCCATGGTGGAGTGTAGAGAATATTTAATTGGAGACATGTGATGTATGATAGGTGGGTCGTGGAAAGGGGAGAGAGTGATACAATGGTAATCTAACTGGGAGAAGGTGGATTAGGTGATTATTTTCTGGGGTAGAGGGGTTGTAATCTGATGGTGTGAGGAGGTTCTGAACTATGTGTTACAAGTGAGAAAGGAGGGTAATTTAGTGCAGAGGGAATGTGATTGTGGAAGAAGGGAACGTTAGTTGTAGCTGAATTGCGAATTCACATCATGTGATTCCAGCGTCCCATATTCCTGAATGTAGTGGTTGTCAAGCGCTAGGCAACTTCTGTCATCAGCGTGACATTGTTTGATGGCTGTTACCAGAAAATCAGATTTGCCTTTTTGGTTAGGACCATTGAAATTGTTAGGGACTGGTTTTGAAGCATGCTGGGTGATATCATACATATGCTTCTGCATGCTGTCATCTAATCTGAGGTCAGTCTCACCAGTATACGTTATCTGTATCTTTTGCATATGATAGCACATATCACATTGCGGGACTCGCATGTGAATCCCCCATGGAGAGTTTGGATAGTTTTGGGAAAAGTGATCGTTTTCGTTTCCCAGAGTACAGTGTAGGAAACACAGCGAGGGCGGTTACATTTTTTGGTTACATTATATGCAAAGTTCCGCTTCAGGTGACTATAGACGAGGATGTCCTTAAATTTGGTTCCCGTTTGTATGCTAATATCGGTAGATCAGAGAAGATGTCGCGGGTATCGGGGTCGAGTTGGGTTAGTGGTGGATGGCGATAAAGAATTTTCTTAATCAGTTTCCCCCCTCCCACCCATTTACGACCCACCTATCACACATCATAATTCTCCATTTAAACATTCTCTACACTTCACCACGCGCACTTCTGAACAGAACCTCTTACAAGTCACAGCTTCTTGCTGGAGCTAAGTGCTCCATTCATTTTATTTTATTCTATTTTTTTCCATTCCTATTTTTTAAATAGCATTCATTTGAAGTTATATTTTATCTTCTCTTTCTATTCCTTCGTCCTGTTTGTTTTTGTATGTTTAAGGTTCACACCGGAAGGTCAAACTATGTGCTCGTTAAGTAGTAAAGCTATTCCCACTTTTCCCCTAGTTTATACATCTTGCTATCACAGCTTTACTGCAGTGGCTTCGTGTATAGTTATATACTTAGTTTCATATACTTATACACTAATTATTCTTTTGCTTTCGACAGAGCTTTATGGTGCAGTTTAACACACACACACACACAAAGTTGAGATAGGTAGGAAGGAAGGTCTCAGTGTTTGTTTTTCGTAGAACTGCAACCATACACTTTCGTCTATCTCTACTAGAACGAGTTTTACAACAATTACCATTACAATTATCCTCTGTCCGTGCATACTCCATGCATAATTTTGTAAGCCAAGATTTACCGCGTGAGTCCTCAATATTTTCAGTTGGCCACATCATCACATGGGTGTCTGAGTGGCGAAGTGGTTAGTGCACTGGTCTCTCATGGCGAAGGTCGGGGGTTCGAATCCAGCCGGCGGCACCCCAGTCACCCAGCTGTAGAAATGGGTACCCGACTTCTTCTGGAGTTGGGGAAGGAAAGGCAGCCAGGCGTGATACTGACCATATCACCCTCTAGTGTGCTGACAGGTCAAGGAAAATATGGGCACTAACACCATATCCCTATGTGCCTCCAAGTCATGACAGGGTCACCGTTACCTTTTTTACATCATCACATTACACGGTCACACCATCAGACAGAGACACACAACGTACCTGTCTGTCCTCCAGGTCTTCGACAGCGCACTCGAGTATCGCCATAGATCCTACCTCCACGGTATAAAAGCTTGGGGTATTTAGGAACTTGGGGTGAGAGCCATGTAGTTCCAGCGCTGTGAAGAGAGCAACAAGTGAGAACTAATACCATGAAACAACCATACCATCATTGTGTGACATAACGGCAGAAGTGTAATGTGACAACACTTCACACTGTACAATAAGACGATACATAGAGCTTGACATAATAGAAAAAGACAAAACTTCGCATACATTTCTCTATCTCCGATATGAAAGGACGGTTGCTTCAGTTAACAGAAGTCACATTTTGGTGCACAATTTAGTCTTTGAGCTTTACCAGTGATCAACGCAGCTCAGTTCCTTTCATTGCTACGCTGACAGTAAGTGTAGTTCAAATTATGTGGTGTGAAACATCTTGAAATCACATAGAAGATGAGACGATGAATAGAAAATTTAAATACCGATTAACAGAGATTTACACACGCAGGAAATAGTTGCTTGATCCTGAAGTTTTTCTTTGGAGGTGAAGTAATAGGGTGTATGAAATGTCAAGTCTCAGTGGGGTACAGATTCATTGGAGATGTTGGGTATTCAGTCTTGGTAAAAACAATTTCAGAAACCAAGTGTCAGGCCCATGCAAAGCTCGTAATAGGCTTTGGCTGGATGAGAAATGTAGGCCCCATTTAAAACTACCCATTCCGTTTATTTGTAACCAGTGCTAAATATATATGGGGACGTACATGTACACGTTGTGTGTACGGCGTTCTTACAGGTAACAAAACAAAGGACAACAATTTGAAAGATTTATTAAAAAGGATAATGGCAACATTCATGTTTATCCTGTCTTTGTCTTTACCAGCTGGAGTAGGCCCAACACTTTTTTATTGTGCTCTAGCACATGAACTGCCAGGTAAGGTCAGGTAAAGTTAGGTAAGGTAAGGTAAGGTAAGGTAAAGTTATGTAAGGTAAGGTAAGGTAAGGTAAAGTTAGATAAAGTAAGATAAGGTAAGGTAAAGTTAGGTAATGTAAGGTAAGGTAAGGTAAAGTTAGGTAAGGTAAGGTAAAGTTAGGTAAGGTAAAGTAAGGTAAAGTTAGGTAAGGTAAGGTAATGTAAAGTTAGGTAAGGTAAGGTAAGGAAAATCCCCGTTTCCATGCCATTAAAGTATACTGGAGATACAATGTTAGGCCAGTATTTACATAAGTATTTCCTTAAAGGTTTTTTTTTGGGGTTTTGCTTATGGATGTTTGCTGACAAATTGCAGCATATCATCTGTTTGAGAGAGATTGTCTCACAAATCTGTATATAACCCAAAGCTTCAGAATAATTCTTTCAGCCCTCTTTATCTCCAGCCAGATAGAAAGGAAGAGGGATGTTCAAAATACACGAACAATATAAACGATTAGAAAAACTGAAATTTTGTGAACAGAAAAGAAAGGCCAACAAAGAAGTATGTTGGCCAAACACCATAAGAAATAACATCTTGTTGGCAGAAATGCAGATGAAACCACTGACAACAATTATTGAGGAAAGACGCTGGCGATGGTTGGGACATGTGCTCCGAATGACTGACAACTCACTACCAAAAATAGCACTAAGATGGACACAACAGGGGAGCAGAAGTAAGGGTAGACCAAAAGAGACATGGAGAAGAATAACAGAGAGGATGTTGAGCAATAGAGGGCTCACCTGGGCAAGAGCAGAAAAAAAGGCGAAAGACAGGCATTTGTGGAAAACCCTTGCGGAAGCCCCATGTGCCCTGGGCACTTAAGGTTCAGAGAGAGAGAGAGAGAGAGTCATCTCGACGAGGGATAAGGATAACCTTCTCATATCGGGGCACAGAGAACAATAATGAATTGAAAGGGTTAAGGCTGAGATTTTACACAGAGAGAGAGAGAGAGAGAGAGAGTTGGAACACAGAGAAGAACAGTGAATTGAAAGGGTTAAGGGTGAGATTTTACAGAGAGAGTTGGAACACAGAGAAGAACAGGTAAATTGAAAGAGTGAGGCTGAGATTTTACAGAGAGGGTTGGAACACATAGAAGAACAGTGAATTGAAAGGGTTAAGGCTGAGAGTTTACTAATAGGGTTCGAACACAGAGAAAAACAGTGAACTGAAAGGGTTAAGGCTGAGATTTTACGGGGATTTACGTCTCCTGTGAATAGTCTTTGAGTCATAACTGTGGAATAATAAATGTGAATAGTGTATTACGTATAGAATGTTATATTTACATTATTCTATCTGTGTTATGTAAAAATAAGTTCACGTTTCGTGACATATATCTCCAAGTATTCTGGTTACAAATCTTTGTACCCGAGAGGAAAGAAATTACTTCGATAATAAACTACTTTTTCAGTGTTAGAGATAAAAAAATTTGCTTTGCATTATATGATGCTTTATTTCAAATCTCGCGATGATATGATGTATGGTTAGCTAAACACATCATACTTAACTAATAAGAAGTCATCATTATCTATACTCGAGTCATACCAATAATCGTTGAAATTTGATTTAAATTTAAAAATTTAACGAACTGAGAATTGTAGGAAAATACATTCCGTTGTTTTTAATCGAAAAAAATCTGTAGCGATCTTAGACGTGGAAAAATGTGTTCTCTCCCATGTTATTTAGACTTAGTTCATGTAGAAGAATACATTTGTACAACAGAGTTCTTCTACCAACTACATCTGTCGTGGGATGTAGTAACCAAAGAGAGGTATGGAACGCAATCTCGGAACAATTTCTGTCTCTGAAATATACGATGCTAGATCAGAATGTTTCTTTCTTTCATCCATTCTGTTTCCAGCTGTCTATACGTGGAGTAAAATCAGGCCTGTGATATCTTCTTAAGTTATATATGTACCTAATAGGACTAATGATGATGGTGGTAGTGGTGATAATAATGATGAAAAAAATGCCAAAATGAGTATGGATACATGTTGGCCAGTCCATTGGGGATCAGTAAGTAAGTCATTTGCATGTCCCTTGCGGAACTTTGCCTCCCTAACAGCTCTCCTGTAGGCCTCTCAGTTGTAAGCAAGATGCCCTGTTGCTGATGCGTCCATTCGCAGATCGTCAACAATATTTTGCAGCCATCTTCGCCTTGGTCTTCCTCTCTTTCTTTTTCCCATTATGTACCCTTCCAAGACTGTCTTCTCTAAATTATCTTGACTTGGAATCAGTGATAGTAAAAAAACGTTAACAAATTGCAGAGAAAAAATAAATGTTAAAATGTAGCAAATATATATTTTAGCCACTTCAGCGGTAGCAATTTTACTGTAGAAAGTATCGTTGCAATGTTGATGTAGCAAACTGACACATTCAGCGAGCTTCATTTATGCCTATAGTATATGTAGCCATACGCATAATGAGAGTTCCAGATCTTTATAACAACATAAAATTAAATTTGTCACATAGTTCTCTAGTGTAAGATACTTTTATTATCTCCCGTAGAACAGATTTGAACAAAATGTCTGTTAAATGTTTTAACACCTTTGTAAAACAATCATCTATCACTACCGCAGGTATATGTTAGTTTATAATACGCCCTTAGTACTAATGACCTTCTAACACTGCGAGGCTGCTGACTGCGGCGAATGCATCGCCCTCACAGACTTCATTGTCAGAACTGATCTTAAGTGAAATCTCTTAGCACTGACGTTCCACACATTTCATGCTCTGTCAACAGCCTGGCCTGCGGTCGATCTCTCATTTGACCATCAAGCCTACTCTCTAGTTTCAGCAAACATTACCCGTAAGTGATCTGTTTTCCTTGACACGCTCATTTATGAATACGGGTCGCGTTTTCTCCTACAAAACGATCACTCGTTTCCCCACGTTTTTAAACTCTATGCCTTCTACTTCTTCAATGACAGAAGGGCCAACTGTTATTTTAATAAAGATGTAAAAAAAAATTATTCAGCGGAAGAGTTAAAATAACAGACATCGGAAATTTGAATCCTTTTGAAAGTTTTTCATATCGTTCAACATGATGGTAAACTTACTGAGCTGTGTGGACTGATCGTTTCCGGCCATCATTTGTGTGTGTGTGTGTATTTCGACTGATATCGCAGTTGTCGATGACGATAAGCAAGATTTTCTGAGAAAGAAGGATAAAGAAACATGCAAAGAGATGCTGCTGTAGATTTGAAGCAGGGGACAGCAACATCAACAAGATAATGGTGTTGATTTGAAATATGAGTAAAAAAACAAAGAGAAGCTGATTTTGATTTGAAATAGCAGTAAAGGACATAAATATAAGCTGATTTTGATTTGAAATTACAGTAAAGGACATAAATAGAAGCTGATTTTGATTTGAAATAGCAGTAAAGGACACAAAGAGAAGCTGATTTTGATTTGAAATAGCAGTAGAGGACATAAATAGAAGCTGATTTTGATTTGAAATAGCAGTAAAGGACACAAAGAGAAGCTGATTTTGATTTGAAATAGCAGTAAAGGACACAAATAGAAGCTGATTTTGATTTGAAATAGCAGTAAAGAACACAGCAGGACGGTGGTTTTGACTGCAGGACCTAAGATGATATGACAGTAAAGCTATTGTCAAGTCAGTTTTAGTTAGTAAGTTGAATAAAATAATCATAAACATTACTCTACCTTCTATTATGTCTACGTCCATTAGTGATTATTGCCATGATAATGTTTACCATGGCTGTCATCTAGAATAAGCGAGCACAAAGTAAAATTATCGCATGACAGAAGACGACGGCTTGTCCTATAAGAACATTGCCGACAGTTACAGCAGAAGAGTATGTTAACATGTCAAGATGTCAGCCACGGAACTTTCATCTTGTTAACCGTCTTGACTCGAAAACTGAAGGCTTACTTAGGAAAGGAAGGACTAGAATCACAATTAAACTTGACGCCACAAATAACATTAGAGCGAAACACTGAATGCAATAAAGAAGACACTGTGCGAAGACTGTCAATACAAGCCCACAGTAGCCTCCCCTGGACTGTACAACAGATCTGATGTTTGAGTCCGTCACGTATAGTCTACGGTGCTCCCAAAATGTCCGTTTGAAAGGTTTCCACACGCCCGCATCTATTTGTGTGATTATTAATTAATTTACAGGAAGTGTGACTCGTATGTCAATCACTGGTTCCTTTTCTCTACTTTAGATTTATAAATAAGAGGCATTATTTGATTTTTTTTTTCGTCGCATTCTCTCATTCGTTTCTCCCAGTATTGATCTCTTCTCCTTCGTTTCATGTGGTGCAACTTTCCCTTGGTTTCACGTGGTGTAACTTCCCTTGGTTTCACGTGGTGTAACTTCTCCCTTGGTTTCATGTGGTGTAACTTCCCCCTTGGTTTCATGTGGTGTAACTTCCCTTTGCTTTCACATGATATAACTTCATGTTGATTTCACGTGTGTAACTTCCCTTTGGTTTCCCGCGCTATAATTTACGCTTGGTTTTTTTAAAAATATAATATAGGTTTCCTTTCATTGATGTGGTGTCTTTTCATCATGCACCCATTCTCGTAAACTCGCTCTGTGGACGGAGACAACTAACCCACACTCAACCAGCACCAGGTACAGTTAGTCGTACACTGGTTACTGGAACAGCCAGCAGTGCAGATATTGGAAGTGTCCTGACTGCAGTGACGTCACCTCATGAGATCCAGTCAGTCAGTCAATCTATCAATCACTCAATTAATCAGTTTCGTTTTGTTTCTCTCAAATGCTAACTTCTTCACGTGCTGTGGCTTTCCCTTTATATTGTTGGTCGTAAGGTCAAGTACATCTAGTCCGACTGTCTGTTTTTAAAAGGCAAAACACACCAAGGGCTATAGTACAGTTTTTTAAAAACTTATTATTAAGTGTCTCACAAACTCACTCGACGATCTTTAACTGATCACGTTCATGCTCTTCTTAAAAGACTTTCTATTTTCGTCTATGAACTGAGCGCTGTGTAAAACACATGGCTGCAGTGATATCTTCCGATTATAAAGCAAAAAAGTGACAAGGTCTATACTAGGCGGAGTAATATTTTTTTATGGTTAAGTAAAGCTTGCACGATTTTATGTACTAACCATATCTTCATTTCTAATGTTGGCAATCTTATGGTCTCAGTGGGAAAACTTCCTGTTGCAGGATAAAACTCACAGCTGGCAGCCGGTGTTTCACACCTTCAGGCGTCTCTTCCTCCGAGGATGGCAGTTTAGTTTAGCTCCGAATGATTCTTGGCGCTCGCAGATAATTTCGTTTTATGACCTGTACACGAGAGTTGTGTGAAACTTCCCTTTTTTTGAAACTATAATTAGTTTTGAACTTTCTACATTCACTTCCTTGCCCTCGTAACGGCTCATTTAATCCCGTAACGTTGCATACTGCATGTTCCCGCCACAGCAAGCAGGTTGCTGGTGTCCATGGAGATCGTTTGGTTATCCAGGCAACACCGGGTATGCGACCTGTCAGTGACGACAGCCTGTAAAAGTACATGTGACAGGAAACGTCGTTTCTACGGGTTTTGAAATTAGAGTTTTTGATGCAGATGTCGCATCCGTTTTTAGTCGTGGAAATATTTTTTTGACCGGAAGTGACGCCGTTGGCGTTGTCGTCATTTGTTCATGATGAACTTCACAGAAACAGATGTAGCAGACGTGCTTTCAACATCCGGTCACATCTGGAGAAAAAAAAACCTGACTACCATTAGTGACAGGGTTTATGTTAGAAAGGAAACGACACTGTCAAGGGAACCAAGAATAAATGACTTTATCATCTGTCTGATATGAATCAGCTTCTAAGGTTCGTTCTTAAATTAATAACTATTTTGTCAATCATTTCACTGAATGATGTCTGATGGCATTTTCAAATATTTGTATTCAGTTTTTAAATAATGTGTGTTATGAACAAGTACGTAAACCGCAATGTTGAGAGGGATAGTTTTTTTTCAGTAATCTGAGCAAGCAAGTATAGCGCAATGTTGAAAAAGACGTTTTTTTTTAGTAATCTGAGTAAGCACGTATAGCGCAATGTTGAGAGGGACGTTTTTTTTTAGTAATCTGAGTAAGCACGTATAGCACAATGTTGAGAGGGGCGGTTTTTTTTTTAGTAATCTGAGCAAGCACGTATAGCGCAATGTTGAAAAAGACGTTTTTTTTTAGTAATCTGAGTAAGCACGTATAGCGCAATGTTGAGAGGGACGTTTTTTTTTTAGTAATCTGAGTAAGCACGTATAGCACAATGTTGAGAGGGGCGGTTTTTTTTTTTAGTAATCTGAGTAAGCACGTATAGCGCAATGTTGAAAAAGACGTTTTTTTTTAGTAATCTTGAGTAAGCACGTATAGCGCAATGTTGAAAAAGACGTTTTTTTTTAGTAATCTGAGTAAGCACGTATAGTGCAATGTTGAAAAAGACGGTTTTTTTTTAGTAATCTGAGTAAGCACGTATAGCGCAATGTTGAAAAAGACGTTTTTTTTTATAGTAATCTGAGTAAGCACGTATAGCGCAATGTTGAAAAAGACGGGTTTTTTTAGTAATCTGAGTAAGCACGTATAGCGCAATGTTGAAAAAGACGTTTTTTTTTTAGTAATCTGAGTAAGCACGTATAGCGCAATGTTGAGAGGGACGTTTTTTTTTTAGTAATCTGAGTAAGCACGTATAGCGCAATGTTGAGAGGGGCGGTTTTTTTTTAGTAATCTGAGTAAGCACGTATAGCGCAATGTTGAGAGGGACGTTTTTTTTTTAGTAATCTGAGTAAGCACGTATAGCGCAATGTTGAGAGGGGCGGTTTTTTTTAGTAATCTGAGTAAGCACGTATAGCGCAATGTTGAGAGGGGCGGCTTTTTTAGTAATCTGAGCAAGCACGTATAGCGCAAAGTTGAAAAAGACGGTTTTTTTCCCCCCAGAAAATCGGTTCGCTGCCTGTTTCAGTTCACTTCAGTAAAGACACGTAAAAAATGAATGCCTGACTGCTGTATCACGGAACAGAGGTAACCAGGTACGACTTTAAGCTCAAGAAAGAGTCCTGACTTAGTAAAGTCTCGAAACATTCAAGCCCCTATGGGATACAACGCACATATTTCTATTAAGTGTCACAAGAATCAAAGAAGAAATCTTCAAAGTAATCAAAGTCTCCCCACATATTCGTTCTTTTTCGACTGCGTAACCTTAGTCTATGTCATAACCTTAATCTATGTCATAACCTTTGTCTACATCATAACCTTAGTGTATGTTATAATTTATCAAACAATACTGAAAAAGTTATGATATCAGAAATAACTAAAAATGTGACTGATTCCAGAAATACGAGTGACTTTACCTGTATGATATAGGTTTCCAAACTTCCGAAGATCAGGTTAGAAAAGAGAAAGATGGCAGGGAAATGAGATATAAAAAAAAAACAATAAAAACATCACAAAGCAATCTTGATATAATCGGGAAGAAGTAGGAAATAAATTACAAAAAAAAGGGGAGGGAAATCTGTTACAGGTCAGAGATCCAATGTGACGGTTGCAGTTTTTGTCAATAAATAAAAAGCATTGAAGTGTCCTCACTTTCTGGCATTTCATTGAGTTATGAAGATTTTCATTGGCTCGTGCACAACATTTGTACGGCCTTTGAGGTTCAAGGTTAATAATAAATACAGCAAGGGCAGCCTGGCCATGTGCTTTTAACGCCTGGAGTGGTTTTCATCCAGGAAATTTGAATTCAAATTACGGTAAGGTCAATGTGTTTTGTTTTGTTTTTTTTTTGTCCTAGAAAAGGAGGGGGGGGGAAGTGTAATTCCCTCCTACGAAATCTGCTATGATTGCTCTAAATAAGCAGATTTAATTCTTCAGTTTCAGAACTCTCTCCCATCTGCATCAGCAGCAGGAGCATCTTGCTTACAGGACAGCTGTTAGGGAAGCAAAGTTCCGCAAGGGACATGCAAAAGACTGACACTCTGCCGTCTCCCACAAACAGTCGATGATGGGTATGTATGCTGTAGGTTTATTTATTTGTTTGTTTGTTTATTTATTTCTTTAAAACAAATATATCCTAAGTAAAGTAGTTCTCCTGTTTGTGTATATATATATATCACTACTAGACCATCACACAAATCACTACTAGACCATCACACAAATCACTATTAGACCATAACACAAATAACTACTAGACCATAACACAAATAACTACTAGACCATCACACAAATCACTACTAGACCATCACACAAATCACTACTAGACCATAACACAAATTACTATTAGACCATAACACAAATAACTACTAGACCATAACACAAATAACTACTAGACCATCACACAAATCACTACTAGACTATAACACAAATTACTACTAGACCATCACACAAATCACTACTAGACCATCACACAAATCACTACTAGACCATAACACAAATCACTACTAGACCATCACACAAATCATTACTAGACCATCATCACACAAATCACTATTAGACCATCACACAAATTACTACTAGATCACCTCACAAATGGAAAGCTGAAGAAAGTGATGGTTAGTAGTCTGAAGATTGTTTGACTTACATGCAATTTTCTCTGTGTTTCTTGTTTTCTGTTTACTAGCCCTTAAACTTAAGAGTAAAGTAACAGAACACGGTCTCGAAAAGTGGTAATGTGAGAAGGCTGAGTGATGTCTTCTCGTGACTAGGCGGTTGTCCATACTACAGGAGTCCACGGCTCGAGTTACGGCCATTATTTTGTCATTTTTCTTTCTTCCACGTCCGAAGTGTTTTGTCTACCAGTTTTCGAATGTTAAAAATGATACTTCGGCTCATAGTTTCAAATCTCAGAGTTGGTATCCATTACGTGGCCCACAGGCTGAAAGGAAATTTAAACTGGATTCTAGACATACCAACTATCGCAGGATACGCATGTGGCCAATTTGCTGGTTAGATTGATCGCTGTATCGAGTTACGGAACAAGCAAAGTGCGGTGTAGGGTAACGCACTGTACGTGAGCGATGTGCGTAAGTTATTTACGTAGAGAAGCAAAATTCAGAGGAAAAATGTGAAGCAAGACAAACGACGAATGTTGAAATCCCACAACACATCTTATAGTCTCATGCAACAAACAGAGGGACTCTTGTATTTACCGAGGGCCCTGTCAGCCTTAAACAAAGAGAATTTGATCTCACCTGTTCTTTACGCTGTCTAAAGAAAAAAAGATACATATATATCCTTGATCACCATCTGATGCAGACATAATAGGGTTAAGATTAATGTTTATGTGGCAGCAAACAATGGAACTGGCTAATTATAGAGAAATGAATCCGTCAAGGTCTTTTGATTAGCCATAGTAGAGGAATTAGAGCAGATGGAAACAGAGGAAGGGATGAAGAAATTGACAGCTGCAAATAGTACCGAAGGTTACAAACGAAGCAGAAATTGTAATGAAGCTGATTATTTAAGTCTGATTTAAAAATACAAATAATAATGTATTTCGTTTGTTTTTTTTTCTTTCTTTTGAGTTGGCTTCTGTCACACCAAGATCGGACCCAACCCCGAGTCATGTAGACCTCGAGAGAAGTCTCGTGTAGGATGGGGGATCGGAACATCAGAGGGCAAATAATGTATAAAAACAGAACCAGTCAAAACGTTGCCAATCTGTAAGAAACAGATAAAGTCTAATAGTGGTTTTCTCTAACGGATAAATCAGACCACGCAAGTGTCTCAATTACTGAAAGTTGGAGCAATTGATTTTGTTCTGTAAAGAAAGTGACACAAAGATGGAATGTACTTCATTTTTCTCTGGAGTACAGCGGCTAGAGATAAGGTTCTGTTGAGAAATAATTTAGGAAGCACGTGTTGATGAAGGTGATAAATTGGTCAAGACGATAAATTCTCCTCTATCTTGTGGAATATTGAAATCTCAGGTAACTAGCTCCCGACTCACAATTAGTCTAGCTCCTAGGACTTCATGACTCCTGAAAGCTGGAATTCATGGTTCCTGCGAGTTGGAATTCATCGCTCCTGTAAGTTGGAATAGAAAAAATCTGCCAACAGAAAGTAACCTTAAGGTGTATTTTGATGTCGGATCGTACCACGAGTTCTTCATTTCATGTTTTGATATATGCTGGCAATCATTCTTCTCAACTTTGTAGAGTCTTCGGTATCTCTAATTAGACTAGTTTCATGTCCTGCCCCGTGCCATTTTATCAGCCTTCTCGGATATCTTTTTCCCAGCCTCATTGTCTTTTTTTCCCATTCAGTTTTCCCGGGACAATCAGCTTCTCTAACTTTCTGATGACGTCTCCAGAACTTTCATCATTTTAGTCAGTTTTCAATGTTCTGCATCTACTTTGAGGATCATCTCCACTTTTTTAACTTCACAGTTCGTGGGGGATCTGCTGTTATGTTACCAAATGGGAATACATATTAATAATAATAATGATGATGATGATGATGATGATAATAATAATAATAGCAGTTTACGATTAGAGACAGAAAAAAGGGGTGGGAGTGAGAGAGACAATGAACATTTATTACGTTCTCTCTCTCTCTCTCTCTTTCTCTCTTTCTGAACCTTAAGTGTCCTGGGCACATGGGGCTTCCGCAAGGGTTTTCCACAAATGCCTGTCCTTTGCATTTTTTTCTGCTCTTGCCCAGGTGAGCCCTCTATTGCTCAACATCCTCTCTGTTGTTCTACCATGTCTCTTTTGGTCTACCTTTACTTCTGTTCCCCTGTGGTGTCCATCTTAGTGCTGTTTTTGGTAGTGAGTTGTCAGTCATTCGGAGCACATGTCCCAACCATCGCCAGCGTCTTTCCTCGATACTTGCTGTCAGTGGCTTCATCTGCATCTCTGCCAACAAGATGTTATTTCTTATGGTGTTTGGCCAAAACATTTTTCTAATTCTTCGTAAACATTTAGTCTGGAAAGAATTCAGCTTGTTTTCTATGGTTTTGGTGATTTTCCAGCATTCACTTCCATATTTATTACATTCAGACGCTGCTAGAAGTGTCTGTAACGTAACCGATTTTTACGTTTTCTTCATATTCCATTTCACGAGTGACTGTAACACAGTACACAAATCTTCAGTATCCCTGATTCTCATGGAAGATATTACCCGCCCCCCACCCCCCACCCCTTATTTTGCTTTTTGAGTATATCTAAGTGACTTGTTTGGATTGTTACACGTGACCTGGACAGGACACCTCATACAGGAAAGTTCACGGAAACAGTCTGGGTGTACTGTCCTCGAAGCTCAAGTGGATAAGACCGTAACCCATTTTTCGTGCCGTTCTTTAGGAAAAATAAATTCACCAGTTGAGATGACGGAAAATATCAAGGCTCGAGATCTGTGGGACAGCATGGTCGCAAGAGCCTGCCGGCATGGCACTAAATGATGAGAAAGTAGGATCTTAAAAAAAAGAGTTGTACATTTTCTTCATACTTGCTAAAGGGTTTGACTCTTGAATCTACTACAGGACTTCAGGCCAGCTATAGTGACTTATTCTCCATCCGACACGCTACCTGTTCTCAAGATCATCGTGGCGTAGGCTAAAGAGAACACAGATTCTAATTCAGGGATATTAAAGAATAATAATAATAATGATAATAATAATGATAATAATACATTATTTAAAAACCCACACAGATAATAATAGAGAGTTCAAGAATCTGTTTCACTGATGAACGAGATTTCTAATAGCAGTGGCGATAATTAGGAGCCTATACGAAACTGCGACGACGAATTCCTAATAATAAAAAAACTGTGCTGTGACAACTGATGATGCCAAATGAGTGCAACCAGTAATGATCTTATCAAAGGACCACGCCACGTGCTGGTGGCTGCGCTGTTAGAAAACACTGTTTAAAGAAATCTATTTGACACTTTCACTGAGATCTTCCAGTATATGGGCACCATCTTTTTTTTCGGAGGGGAGGGGGGATATATGGGGCAAAAGGAAATATTTATTTACTGTGTTGTGAACAGTTTATACTTTTGTGAGTTACTGGAGTTTAGAAAAAGAAAGTACGAGAACAATTTGGGAGTGAGGCACGAATGCACTGAACTAATTGAACTCTCAGAAGAAACAATTTGCTTAAAATCTTCGTTAATATATTGCTGTATGTTGCTCTAACATAGAGCCTGGTCGCTAGATATTTTCTATTTTCTATTTTATTTCTAGTTTTATACCTGCTTAGTTCACTCTTCGATACAGTTCTTTATTTTTTTTTCCTGTTTTGCTTATAAATATATATTTGTATACTGTGCTGGTTCTCTGTCATATTTCAGTAAATGTTATACGATATGTCAACATTTTCTGCAGTATTTGCAGAATCTGTTTAACTCAGAATCTTTCAACAGAATGATATTCTAAGAGAGAACAAACCAAAGAATTTTGTATACATAAAGTATCATATACACAAACGCTAGCGGGAGAGTTGATTCGTAGATTTTTCAGCGTGTTTAAAAGGGGGAACACGACGCTGAAGTATGCCATGCGTCGTTTTGGTTGCCAGTTATTCCCAACTTTTTTTTTTAGCATGACCTAAACTAACAATAATTCGTGATTCACGACCCACGATAAAAGATTTGAGAAACATTTTAAAATTCAACAAAAATTAACTATTTTCGATGCCATTTAACATGAAGTAACTCCGTGCTATATAACGTGAAGTAACTCTGTGACGTTTAATGTGAAGTAACTCTGTGCCATTTAACGTGAAGTAACTCTATGCCACTTAACGTGAAGTAACTCTGTGTCATTTAATATGAAGTAACTCTGTGCCATTTAACGTGAAGTAACTCTGTGCCATCTAATGTGAAGTACCTCTGTCACTAATCACAAAAAAGGATATGTAATGCCACTTTCTGAGTGATCAAACCTTTTTTTAAAGGATTTTATGAAATACTCGAAGCATTATGAAAAATAAAACTTATATGAAAGCAAAATTTAACGCCATTCTAGGGAATATGGCTGTTGTTGTTGTTGTTGTTGTTTTAATACTTGGACAATACGAAGAAGAACCAGATCGTCCCGTAATGTTTTTCATAACTTTTCCCGACCTTAACCTCCAATCCCCGGCGGCTCTACATCTTTTCCCCCGTGACTCTACCTCTGATCCCTGGTGATCCTATCTCCAATCCCCGATAACCCTACCTCTGATCCATGGTGACCCTATATCTAATCCCCCGGTGACCCTAATGTGAATCGCGACCGGAAGTGGGAAACCACTAGCGAACGCTATAACGGAGGGCATCAAAACACGCACACTCACACACAAACTCACACCCCCACCCCCACGCACACACATGCTCACACACAAACTCACACACACACGCCCACACACCTTGTGGGACGTTCCAGAAGCTCAGAAACTGAAGACATAAAAGAACATTAATCAGATACACCGGGACACTGAGAACCAACAGACGCCAATTTGATGATGACAATACGGGCCCTGGAAATGACATTAACGATGACTGACGATAATAACAATTTTTTTTTTAGCCTCTGGGAGGATCTTCATAGAGACCACCTTGCCCTCCACGACCAGCAGAAAAAATAAAATGAGTACTGCATTTAATTTACGCCCGGACAAGCGTTCTCGCTCAAAGGTCACCATCCCATCCCGGTCGTCAATGCATCACGTGTGCTGCTGTACGGGTCTGGCTAATTGCGATCGTTCGAAGCTATGATTAAGACTCAATTAAAGAAAATATCTGTTGGTAACCGTGCGGCTAAATCTGAATCACAAAGGTTTATAGGTTATTTTGTAACCTCCTGTCTTTGCACTCTGTCCTGGGCAGAGTTCTTGTAAGATTTTTAGAGAAAACTGAGTCTCATTTTCTCTCCATCTAATACAAAAATGTATCAAACAGATTTATCGGAAGAGTAAAATTATAAGTAGGACTACTACATCCATCCATTCATATTCGCTTAATTTTCATAATTCCCAAGGGTTGGAAGTGTGTATAATGTAAAATTATGTTTGTAAATACGGAGCGAAATGTCAGTTGTTGGATTGTGTATTTTTCTCAAGGTATGTACGTAGCTTGGGAGACGATCTACGAAGTTCTATTTTGCCCACAAGTCTATCACAAATACTAGATATTTGTCTGTCCGTCTGTCCCTTAGTCCATTCAATCATCTATCCTATTTCAGTCTCCCCGTTATCTGTTTACACGTTTAGCCGCCATTCATCTGCCCCTTAGTCCATTTACCCTTTTATCCGCCATTCATCTGCCCATTAGTCCATTTACCCTTTTATCAGCCATTCATCTGTCCCTTAGTCCATTTACCCTTTTATCAGCCATTCATCTGCCCCTTAGTCCAAGTCCATTTACCATTTTATCCGCCCCTTAGTCCATTTACCCTTTTATCGGCTTTTCATCTGCCCCTTAGTCCATTTACCCTTTTTTCCACTATTCATTTGCTCCTTAATCTACTCACTCGTCTATCTGCTATCCATCTGCCTCTGTGTCCATTCACCCGTTTATAGGCCATTCATCTGCTTCTTTGTCCATTCACCCGTTTATTCGCCATTCATCGTCCCTTAGTTCATTCATCCGTTTATTCGCCATTCATCTGCCTCTTTGTCCATTCACTCTTTTATTCGCCATTCATCTGCCTCTTTGTCCATTCACTCTTTTATTCGCCATTCATCTGCCTCTTTGTCCATTCACTCTTTTATTTGCCATTCATCTGCCTCTTTGTCCATTCACTCTTTTATTCGCCATTCATCTACCTCTTTGTCCATTCCCTCGTTTATTCACCATTCATCTACCTCTTTGTCCATTCACTCTTTTATTCACCATTCATCTACCTCTTTGTCCATTCACCCGTTTATTGGCCATTCATCTGCCTCTTTGTCCATTCACCTGCTTATTCGCCATTCATCTGCCTCTTTGTCCATTCACCTGTTTATTCGCCATTCATCTGCCTCTTTGTCCATTCACCCGTTTATTCGACATTCATCTGCACCTTAGTCCAACCTCAACATAGTCAAATCGACAACTAATTCTTCTGCTTATTTGTCTGTCTGTCTGTGTGTGTCTGCATATGTTTTCATGTCCGTATCCAACACCTGTGTCTCTTGCACGTGATCTTCAAAACATCACCGAGTGATAAGAGCTTAAACTTTCTCATTTGCTGAAACTGTTACAACAAGAACAAAAAAAAAAAATCAAATCCTGCTATCTTGTCTACTGTCCTGTCTGCCTATGCCATATAACAACTTGGCCCTCAATGCTCCTGTTTGATGTATTTTTAACATGGGAATCTCTGTGAATGAATCTCTGTATGTATCTCTATTACTCGATATGTTGATTTGAATCTTAGTTTCCAAGCTTCCATAAAAAAATATTTCTGATTATATAAATATTTATAACATGGACGTTCTGAGATTTCATTCAGGGAGCAGACAGAATAAAACATACATGTATTCAAATATATACATCAGCACACATGGAACAAAATTCTAAATGAGCAATTAACTCATGTTACACGAAGAACCGAAAGCTAAATTAACCCCAGGTTTACATAAGAAAAGGTGTTTACCAAAATGTGTATCAGTCACCTCGATAGTTCATGACTAATTCAGTCCTTTGATCAGGGCGATGTCAGGATTTCTGTCTCATCTAACTGTCCGAATCTATGACCGGCTCATTTGCATGGCGACAGCGGCTGGGAGCGTTAATGTGACGGATCAATGAGTTAATGATCCAAAGCTCCAGCACGCAGGTACTCGTGCAGTGAGTCAGCGCCGAGTTAGTAACACTCCAGCAGCAGGCACTGGCGTGAGACAACTGGCAGGAGAGCCTGCTAGAAATTACTGGTCCCATTAAGATAATTGTCAGCGTCGTCGGGTCTTGCTGAATGAATGTAACGGAGAGCTAATGAGAATGTGAAAGTTGAAAGTTGTGTCATGTTGATACATTTAAACGTGAGGCGTTGAGAATGAGTTTATAGACAAGGGAAGCATGCTTATAACAATTGAAAGTGAGTGCATAGATAAGAGAAGTGTAATAGTAACGGAAAAGAGGTCACGATGTATTGGCATGTATAATGAGCAAAATAAAGGAATATTGAATGGGCCAGTGGTTAAAAATAGGACTGCAAACTACAAAAATAAGATAAAACAAGTGTAGGGTGTAAAATTGTAGACAGACATACAGACTGACAGGCAGGCAGGCAGGCAGATAGATAGATAGATAGATAGATAGATAGATAGATGGATGGATGGATGGATGGATGGATGGATGGATGGATAGATAGATAGATAGATGGATGGATGGATGGATGGATGGATAGATAGATAGATAGATAGATAGATAGATAGATAGATAGACAGACAGACAGACAGACAGATAGATAGATAGATAGATAGATAGATAGATAGATAGATAGACAGACAGACAGACAGACAGACAGACAGACAGACAGACAGACAGATAGATAGATAGATAGATAGATAGATAGATAGATAGATAGATAGATAGATAGATAGATAGATAGATAGATAGATAGATAGATAGATAGATAGATAGGTGTGGGTTGTATAACCTCACGAAGATCAAACGACAAAATGTGAAACAAAAGATGGCGGCGAGGAATATAGTCAAGGCATGTGAGGGATGAGATGATATATGTTGGAGAAGTGTAAAGTTGTATGTTGTGGAATGTAAGAACTGATATGAAAGAAGTGAGATGATAAGTGGTAGAGAAGTGTAAAGTTGTATGTTGTGGAATGTAAGAACTGATATGAAAGAAGTGAGATGATAAGTGGTAGAGAAGTGTAAAGTTGTATGTTGTGGAATGTAAGAACTGATATGAAAGAAGTGAGATGATAAGTGGTAGAGAAGTGTAAAGTTGTATGTTGTGGAATGTAAGAACTGATATGAAAGAGGTGAGATGATATATGTTGGAGAAGTGTAAAGTTGTATGTTGTGGAATGTAAGAACTGATATGAAAGAGGTGAGATGATATATGTTGGAGAAGTGTAAAGTTGTATGTTGTGGAATGTAAGAACTGATATGAAAGAGGTGAGATGATATATGTTGGAGAAGTGTAAAGTTGTATGTTGTGAATGTAAGAACTGATATGAAAGAGGTGAGATGATATATGTTGGAGAAGTGTAAAGTTGTATGTTGTGGAATGTAAGAACTGATATGAAAGAGGTGAGATGATATATGTTGGAGAAGTGTAAAGTTGTATGTTGTGGAATGTAAGAACTGATATGAAAGAAGTGAGATGATAAGTGGTAGAGAAGTGTAAAGTTGTATGTTGTGGAATGTAAGAACTGATATGAAAGAGGTGAGATGATATATGTTGGAGAAGTGTAAAGTTGTATGTTGTGGAATGTAAGAACTGATATGAAAGAAGTGAGATGATAAGTGGTAGAGAAGTGTAAAGTTGTATGTTGTGGAATGTAAGAACTGATATGAAAGAAGTGAGATGATAAGTGGTAGAGAAGTGTAAAGTTGTATGTTGTGGAATGCAACAACTGATATGAAAGAAGTGAGATGATAAGTGGTAGAGAAGTGTAAAGTTGTATGTTGTGGAATGCAACAACTGGTATGAAAGAGGTGAGATGATATGTGGTAGAGAAGTGTAAAGTTGTATGTTGTGGAATGCACGAACAACATTGAATTTATAAGTGTCTTGTCTTGTCTTTTCTTGTCTTTCCCTGGAATTGCGAGCTGGTTTTCTTTGCATCCCGTGCTGTAAAGACGTTGAGGCAGATTGGGAACGGGTTATGGCGGCTATTTTTCTAGTCCCGGAGTACAGCTAAAAAGCAAGGGGTTGTGCAATGCTTCTTTATCAGACTCCACCACCGTGGGGACTACGACGATCCCTGGCCCATTAGCCAGGCTAGGCCTGTTACTAGGGCTACCAAAGGAGAGGTGGGACAGGGTCTTGACGCTAGCATACCAGCTATGGGTCGCTGACTGCTTAATCGGATAGCGTCTTCGAAGTTGGAGTAAAGATTAAAAGATAAGAACTACAGATTTTGGTTCAGAATATGAAATTTAAAGCGGGCAGTGACAACAAACTGAAGAACAACAGAATCACGTGCTGAGGGTTGGCTAGCTGGAAACAAATTAGATTTCATTATTCATAATTGAAAACAAATATTGCGAAACAACATGAAATCTAACATATAGGAAACATAAATGCATTTAAAATAGTCAAACCAGGCAGTGTATGAGTAGCGCGTAGTCAAACTAGGGAGCGTATGAGTAGCACGTAGTCAAACTAGGGAGCGTATGAGTAGCGCGTAGTCAAACTAGGGAGCGTATGAGTAGCGCGTAGTCAAACTAGGGAGCGTATGAGTAGCGCGTAGTCAAACTAGGGAGCGTATGAGTAGCGCGTAGTCAAACTAGGCAGTGTATGAGTAGCGCGTAGTCAAACTAGGGAGTGTATGAGTAGCGCGTAGTTAAACTAGGGAGTGTGTGAGTAGCGCGTAGTTAAACTAGGGAGAGTATGAGTAGGGCGTAGTCAAACTAGGGAGCGTATGAGTAGGGCGTAGTCAAACTAGGGAGCGTATGAGTAGGGCGTAGTCAAACTAGGAAGCGTATGAGTGGGGCGTAGTCAAACTAGGGAGCGTATGAGTAGGGCGTAGTCAAACTAGGGAGCGTATGAGTAGGGCGTAGTCAAACTAGGGAGCGTATGAGTAGCGCGTAGTCAAATTAGGAAGCGTATGAGTAGGGCGTAGTCAAACTAGGGAGCGTATGAGTAGGGCGTAGTCAAACTAGGGAGCGTATGAGTAGGGCGTAGTCAAACTAGGAAGCGTATGAGTGGGGCGTAGTCAAACTAGGGAGTGTATGAGTAGGGCGTAGTCAAACTAGGGAGCGTATGAGTAGGGCGTAGTCAAACTAGGAAGCGTATGAGTAGCGCGTAGTCAAACTAGGAAGCGTATGAGTAGCGCGTGGTCAAACTAGGAAGCGTATGAGTAGCGCGTAGTTAGTGTACAAGTTTGTCGCGGCAAGTGGGTGGTTCATGTACGGTGTGTGACGTTCCAGTCATACAGCTGTTGAAATGGGTACCTAGCTCTTCTTGGAGCTTTGGAAGTAAAGGCTGACAGCATCACAGTCTGGTGTGCCGAAAGATCAAAGAAAAATATGGGCACTAACATCATACTCCCCCGGAAGCTTTTTTTTTAACATGGTACCGTTACTTTAACCTACCTTTTAGCAAATTAGTCGGGGGAAGATCCACAGAAATGAAGTCTATCGGAAAATAGAATATTAAAAGTATAGAAAATATATGTAGCCACGTCTCTCTCATGGGGAATAAAAGGATTTGGAGCTTCTTGCTTAAATGACATTATTCAATATACCCAATAATGGGATAAAGGATATAAATGGACTCAGTGTCCCAGTGTCACTTTCCCCCCCCCCCACCCCCCCAAAAAATCAAGTCAATCAAAGACACTTGTCATCCAGGAGCAGATAACTCTGACTCTATCCACTGTTCACTGCTCTATTTATCTTCAGATTTTCAAGGGAACGAACTTCCGACTTCAGCCCTTCGAAGCCACTACACTCTTTGACAGTTTCTGCGCATCTTTCCCCAGAAAGACGCATGCGTTTAAGGCAATATATTGGATCTTTCCTGACGCTGATGCTTGGAGGCCTCATTTTTCACTTTCCCTGTGGTCTTCACCTCAGAGATCTTCCAGAAATTTCGGACTGTAATTTCCGAAATGCCTGTTCTGACAATCGATATCGCATCTGACGAATCTCTGCTGCCTTTGTGATCAATGAAAGGTTGAAAACAAATTTCTTAGGGTAAGTTACGGTCACATTAGCAACCAGGCAACTTCACTGATATCTTTAACGAGTACACACAGAAGTACTGAATGTTAATGTTTCATTATTTATACTTAAACTGACAGAACAGTTTATTTTCCTGACAAGGGAGTGGTTATATAATAAACTATGTAGTTATTATATCCATCCTCCCCGCAGTGTGACGTTGCTGTTACGATGTTACATGGCCGAAGGAAGAAACATGCCACGGAAGCCGTTAAGAATGCTGTATTCTGGATCTGTTCTAAGATTTAAGAACATACAAATAAAGCAAAGTTAAGAATGCTGTATTCTGGATCTGTTCTAAGATTTAAGAACATACAAGTAAAGCAAAGTTAAGAATGCTGTATTCTGGATCTGTTCTAAGATTTAAGAACATACAAGTAAAGCATAGTTAAGAATGCTGTATTCTGGATCTGTTCTAAGATTTAAGAACATACAAATAAAGCAAAGTTAAGAATGCTGTATTCTGGATCTGTTCTAAGATTTAAGTACATACAAATAAAGCAAAGTTAAGAATGCTGTATTCTGGATCTGTTCTAAGATTTAAGTACATACAAATAAAGCATAGTTAAGAATGCTGTATTCTGGATCTGTTCTAAGATTTAAGAACATACAAATAAAGCAAAGTTAAGAATGATGTATTCTGGATTTGCTATAAGATTTAAGAACATACAAGTAAAGCATAGTTAAGAATGCTGTATTCTGGATCTGTTCTAAGATTTAAGAACATACAAATAAAGCAAAGTTAAGAATGCTGTATTCTGGATCTGTTCTAAGATTTAAGAACATACAAGTAAAGCAAAGTTAAGAATGCTGTATTCTGGATCTGTTCTAAGATTTAAGAACATACAAATAAAGCAAAGTTAAGAATGCTGTATTCTGGATCTGTTCTAAGATTTAAGTACATACAAATAAAGCATAGTTAAGAATGCTGTATTCTGGATCTGTTCTAAGATTTAAGAACATACAAATAAAGCAAAGTTAAGAATGATGTATTCTGGATTTGCTATAAGATTTAAGTACATACAAATAAAGCATAGTTAAGAATGCTGTATTCTGGATCTGTTCTAAGATTTAAGAACATACAAATAAAGCAAAGTTAAGAATGATGTATTCTGGATTTGCTATAAGATTTAAGAACATACAAGTAAAGCATAGTTAAGAATGCTGTATTCTGGATCTGTTCTAAGATTTAAGAACATACAAATAAAGCAAAGTTAAGGATGATGTATTCTGGATTTGCTATAAGATTTAAGAACATACAAGTAAAGCATAGTTAAGAATGCTGTATTCTGGATCTGTTCTAAGATTTAAGAACATACAATGACAGCCGAAGAAATATTGTAACATATGATACATTTTGCAAGCATCTTCAACGAACGTCATGGGATGCCTTTTTCTAAACGCCAGCTTAAGTTTATACTCATTTCTACCGCCACCGGCTTGTGAGACTAAGAAGAAATGAATATTATTACAGCAAAAAATGAAATGAAATAAAATAAAACAACCCTTCTTCTTCTTCTTCGTTCGCTTCTACCACCAAGACCGCACTGTGATCCTACTGTGGTCCTCGTTAGGTCCCATGATCTCCTGTGTGGTCCCCGAAAGGACCACACGAGACCCCCGAGATGACCACAAGAGGTTCAGAGTATCGCAGGGCTTTAGCCTGTATTCTTGGTGGGTCTCTGAAGCGGATTGCGTGACACCGTGGTTTTCGTTGCACCAGTTTAGTCTAGAGTTGGACTTTCTCACCGGAAGACCTCGACGTGTTTAGGAAATCAGTGCATCCCCGCTGGGTGAGAGGCGGTAGCCCACCCAGGCCAGAGTTGGACCTTCTCACCGGAAAACCTCGACGTGTTTTGAGATACCCGTGTATCACCGCCAGGTGAGAGGTGGTTGCCCATCCAGTCCAGAGTTGGAATTTCTCACCGGAAAACCTCAGCGTGATTAGGATACGTAAACATTCCCGCTGGGTGAGAGGTGGTTGCCTATCTAGACTGCCCTGGTCCAGTGTCTCCGACTTCAGCATTTTGTGGTCGTGGCCGCTACCCTTCCTAGTTGTGACCAGAATGGAGCTTTTGTCCAGGAGGACGAATCCTCGCCACTAGTGACTTCCACCCCTGGGTTGAGCCGGTTTTGGCATATTAACCCAGTATGGGCGTGTTTGGGACGTGAACGACCTCTAGAGCAGAGGTACTGCGACATGCGTAGCCTTCAAGATTCACCCCTGGTGTGAGCCGGTTTAGGCATAATTCACCAGTATGGGTGTATATCAGGCGTGACCGACCTCTAGAGCCGAGGTGGCATGACATGTCTAGCCATCAAGTTCCAACCCTGGTGTGTGCCGATTTAGGCATATTTCACCAGTGTAGGTGTATTTCGGACATGGTCGGCCTCGAGAGCAGAAGCGCCGTGGTATGTGTAGCTCTCGTAGCGATAGTACTGGACATATCGATTCAATTTCACATTATCCTTTCCACCACCTTTCCCATCGGCACCGCACAGCAACCTTTATTTCTTTTTCGCATTTTCTTCCTTGACCGGGAGGAGCTTCACTCCACGCGCGGCATTCGAAAAGTCTCGCCAGCAGTGTCTTAACCTCTGGGACAAGCCGGTTCATGCTTTTCACCCGATATGACTGCACTCAGGATGTGGCCGACCTCCAGACCAGAGGTGCCATGATTTATTTGACTGTCTGTTTCGCTTTATCCTTTCTACCATCTTTTCCGCAGTGGTGCTGCGCGGCAACCCCATTTGGACTTTTCTTCATTGGCCGGGAGGAGCACCGCTCCACGCACGGCAGCTGAAGAA
Source organism: Achatina immaculata (assembly GCA_009760885.1). Taxonomy (NCBI): domain Eukaryota; kingdom Metazoa; phylum Mollusca; class Gastropoda; order Stylommatophora; family Achatinidae; genus Lissachatina; species Lissachatina immaculata. The sequence continues at coordinate 21,101,036 of CM019717.1, read as the reverse complement.
TCTCGCCAACAGTGGTAAAACAACCCTGAAAATGGATTGCTCATGTGCTACGAAGGGACACCAGCGACATCACTAAGACGGTCAAGCCACAGACCTTTGAGGGAAAGAGAGAGAGAGAGAGAAAGAGAACGAAAGACAGAGAGAGAGGTCGACCAAGAACAATCTGGTGAAGATCTAAAGTAACAGAGACGAACAGCAAGCTAAACAGCTGGGGCACCATACAAGGTCTGGCCGCAGACCGTGAGAAGTGGAGAAAATTTGTTTCTACCCTTCAGGACGTCAAGAATTTTTCTGCCCTGATTTTTTAGTCGATCGTCGAGATGGATGGATGGATGGATGGATGGATGGATGGATGGATGGACAGACGGACGGACGGACGGACGGACGGACGGACTTATGGATGGATGGATGGATGGATGGATGGATGAATGGATGGACGGATGGACGGACGGACGGACGGACTTATGGATGGATGGATTGATGGATGGATGGATGGATGGACGGACGGATTGATGGATGGATGGATGGACGGATGGATGGATGGATGGATGGATGGATGGATGGGAGAAGTTATATTTTCACGAAGCTGAATTTTACGTGATATCCCATTTTCCCTTCATCTATCGATAACCTTTTGGGAGGCATACTCCAGTGAACTTTATAGTGTAAGCACATATTTTCCTTTTTCGGAGGTGATATTTTCTCCCTCACATAGCGTGCAGAGTGCCTATTTTCAGTGCTGGGTAGACTGGAAGGCGACGGCCGGGAATATAGAACCCGTTTTGCTTTCAGTCCCAGAAAGCACGTTGTTGTTGATCCACCTCCTGGATCTTATCTGTTCAATCCCACCTTTGCCAGGTAGTGTCTCATCGATAGCTTGCAACGTATAATTATAGGCAAGTCTTACAGACTGCTTGCAACGTATAATTATAGGCAAGTCTTACAGACTGCTTGCAACGTATAACGATAGGCAAGTCTTACAGACAGCTTGCAACGTATAATGGCAGGCAAGTCTTACAGACAGCTTGCAACATATAATGTCAGGCAAGTTTCATAGATAGCTTGCAGCATATAATACCAAGCAGTGTCTCATAAACAGCCTGCAGCATATAATGACAGGCAGTGTGTCACAGACAGTTTGCAGCAATATAATAACAGACACTATCTCATAGACAGCTTCCAGTATATAATGGCAAGCAGTGTCTCATAGACAGCTTCTAGCATATAATGGCAAGCAGTGTCTCATAGACAGCTTGCAAAGCATAGTGAAGGCAGTATCTCATATACAGCTTGCAGCATATTATGAGAGGCAGTGTCTCACAGACAGCTTGCAGCATATAACGACAGGCAGTGTCTCACAGACAGCTTGCAGCATGTAATGGCAGACAATGTCTCATAAACAGTTTGCACAACTGAATGATAAGCATCTGCGCTTGGAATAAGTGCTGTTCTCATAAAAAAGTGAACTATAAACCATGTACGATGATTAATATCAGCAAACAGGTGATATTTTATGAAGACCTGTCAGGGATATAAATTAAATTCAGAGTGTGAGGCACTTTGTTTGTCAAATGTGAAGATGCATAAAAAATGTTTGATGTATATCTGAAATGATGTCAGTTTCCTCATTTTGGCGTCTCTTGTATCTACAACTGGTTTGTATCTACAACTCGGGTGACTTGGATCTGTCAACAAAGTGGTTTTTTTTCAAGATTGGATGCGTCTTCAACCAACATCTGGTCATTTGCCTCTATTACGTTTCATAGTACAAACCTTATTGCCATCTTCCACCGAATAGACTACTCGATAGATAATGAAGGACTGTTTCTATAACACAGTATAATATAAAGGCAATTAGTGATTTATTTTGCTTTTATTGGTACTTTGCGTCTAAGAAGACGTTTTGAGGCAAGCAGATATCAGCTTTTTTTAAAACTGAGAATCATCCTTTGGTTCTTAGAAAACGTTTTGAGGTAGGCAGATATCAGCTTTTCTTTTCACTGAGAATCATCTTTTGGTTCTAAGAAGACGTTTTGATGCAAGTAGATATCAGCTTTTTTTTACTGAATCTTTTATGAACAACTTTTCTCGTGGCTGACTCTAGGATTCCTCTCATCGAATTTTTCTTTAAAAGTTTACTGCTGATGCCTCTAGCTCTTCCGAGACACCCATAAGACACTGCGCTTCACAGGGATGATAGCACTTACTGCCTGGCCTATGGTAGCAGGTCAGCTCGACCAAGGCTCCTCAAGATTCAGAGCAGAGCAAGTCATGTGCAACACAGCTGGAAGCCCAGCAGGATATCAGTTCAATTTACTGTCATGAAATACAGAACTTAGATCATACAACATGAAAGTTCGTATTGCTCAGATATTTTTATAACCCAAGACTGACAGACTAAAAGAACAATAACATATTCATATCTAGTAGGAGAGAGATGGGATACAAGAGAATCCGATTTATGTGTAACTTAATTTGGCAGTTTTGTGGAAATAAAATGTCAAAGTTGAGACGAGCATAATGAGTAGAAGTGATCAATAACAAGAGACAGAGTAATTATAAAATTGTTTTCACAGCAAAGAAAACTGAGATGACATTAAGGACAAAGACCGGCTATTATTTTGTCACCAGTGAACAGGCAAGGCACAGATCTCAGTTCTCTGACATTAAAAGCCTAGGCCAAAACATAATATACTTCCATTGAAGGCAGAAAAAATAATGAAATCGCAAAGAGAAAAGAAGGGAAGGAATGACAAATTCCCTGCAGAGATCAGTTAACACAGTTTTACTGTAGCGCTGAACAAGATTCATGTTCGGAATCTGAGCAGGACGGGACGTTAATATCCTGTAAATGTTTTTATATTATTTGTAGGCGGTCCCAGCCATGACAATCAAGCCACCAGGGAAAGATCTGAGACGTGTTTACAGAGATGGCGTACTCTTACGTTATCTTTTAGAGACCGAAACTCTCTCTCTCTCTTTCTCTCTCTATCTCTCTCTCTCTCTCTCTCTCTCTCGTTTTCTCTGTTACAGGCTAATATTTATGGCATATGATATACCATTGTAACGAGTAGTGAGATATTCTTTTCAATAAAGGATCGACTATTTAGGAAGAGATAAAAGCAGTCAAAATAACATTAGCTGGGTATATACATATATGTTTATGTGTATACACGTGTGTGAATAGGCAGACATGCAGGTAAGCAGGCAGGCAGGCAGGCAGATAGATAGATACCGAGCTCAGTAGACAAACAGGACCACTCGAGCAATTATAGAACCCTAAAGCACAGTACAGTAATTACTAGACTACACCTGTGTGTCCCACGTTCATACATTGTCCCAAACTATTTCTGAGTATTCTTCTTTTTTTTAATTACTATCTTTTTTATGAACATCTTCTTACATATTTGACACGAAAAATAACATATTCTACGTTTCTGCTGGTGTAAATTCTCCTATAGTACTCAGCTATCACAGCTATACATTCTCCAGATATCCCAAGCTATCACTGGTATACATTCTCCATATATTCACAGCTATTACTGGTATACATTTTTCATCTATCCACAGCCATCACTGGTATACATTCTCCATCTATCACGAACTATCACTAGTGCACATTCTCCAGATATCCTCAACTAGTACTGGTATATATTCTCCAAATATCCTAAACTATTACTGGTATACATACTCCATATATCACGAACTATTACTAGTGTACATTCTCCAGATATCCTCAACTATTACTGGTATACATTCTCCATATATCCTCAACTATTACTGGTTTACATTCTCCAAATATCCTCAACTATTACTGGTATACATTCTCCATATATCCTCAACTATTACTGGTATACATTCTCCAAATATCCTCAACTATTACTGTTATACATTCTCCAAATATCCTCAACAAAAAAAAAGGTAAGAAACAAAGACATGCAATCAATCACAGAAACAACATCGATGTTATAAGCGATTGAAAGACAAACGATGAACTTGTTCGCCCAACTGATGAGAATGAGCCCAAGTCATCAAGAATACCATATAAAGATGCCAAGAATCAGACAGAGGATGACCTAGAAGAAGAAGAAGAAGAAGAGAGAGAGAGAGAGAGAGAGATATCTTGAAAAGAAATCATCATCATTAACAGTCATCTGTACTCCCAATGGAACATAAGGCATGAACAAAAAGTTCTTCAGCCAAGCCTGTCTTGAGCATGTCGGGATACCTCAAACCTTGTCTTTCCCGCTTCCATTAACTTTATTGTGTGTCTCCATGAAAAGCAAATGGCACGACAAAAGAAAACGTCAAACCGCATCAGGTGCTTTGGTTTGGACATCAGTGGTCATACTGACGGTTACACGTTGCGGCACATATCGAGAACTAAATTAAGACGGAAGAAGAAGAATCAGTCAAAGCTAACGTTTGCCGTTATGGCTACATCATGTGAGAACCAGCAGGGTAATCCCAAACACAAACACAAACACAAGTCACATAGACCCAGCAAGGAAAAGATTGAAATAAACTCAGAAATATTTGATGGGAGATGACAAACACACACTGACTGGAAATACGTTATAAGATTACGTGCTCGCTTTATTGCATCTTGAGAAACTGATCTTTCTCGTCTTGTAAACATGACAGTGAACGTGGGAGATCAAAATTATGCCTACGCCGTGTGATCTATCATCAGACATGATTACAGTACAAGATTATGATGTATTTCTCTCGCATAGAACAGGTGATCAAAGAGATTAGATTGATATATTACGTTGTAACTTAGATATTAGATAGATTTTGTGTTAGGAATTAATGAAACACAGATAGATAGATGGATTTACAGACAGGACAGACAGGCAGGACTGATGATTGCTATGTTGGAAAATCATCATCATCATCCAGTGCCGTGTAGACACTCTCGCTATTTCTAGTCTTTCTGTTTAGGTGGATGTCCTCTCATTTCCTGAGCCACCTGGTCAGATCATCCACTCTTTCACTCTTTACTCTCCGTTGTATAGTCCAGTGACTTTCAGGTCTTCTTACTTACTTACTGACTTACTTCTAGCTTCTCTCCCGAGTGGTCGAGATGGTATGAGTGTCACCTCTGGTGTGAGACGGATTAAAAAATATAAAACAGTTACTCGGCCATCTTGGACTACAGCGAAAGAGAGCAAGGTTTTCTGTCAAAAGCGTGCCAAATAGAAAGTGAAAGTAACTAACCTATGCAGGGAAAAAACAACCAACTAAATCAAATAACGGAGTAATCAAGTATTAACAAAGTTATTCTACTTTTGAATTAGGTTAATTTACAAGCATTTCACGTTAACTTTTCAGTTACAACTGCCTCAAATAATGGGTATAAATTCGTAAGATCTGAACCCGCAGAGTTTGCTTGTTTTAAACTGGAACTCGGAAACGCTTTCGCAAACAAAATAGTTTACAAATAATTAATACTGGAATTTACCACACAGGAAGCCACTCTATAACTTATCACACAGAAAGCCACTCTATAACCTATCACACAGAAAGCCACTCTATAACCTATCACACAGAAAGCCACTCTATAACTTATCACACAGAAAGCCATTCTATAACTTATCGCACATAAAGCCACTCTATAACCTATCATACAGAAAAACACTCTATAACTTATCACACAGAAAGCCAGTCTATAACCTACCACACAGAAAGCCATTCTATAACTTATCGCACATAAAGCCACTCTATAACTTATCACACAGAAAGCCACTCTATAACTTATCACACAGAAAGCCACTCTATAACTTACCACACAGAAAGCCATTCTATAACTTATCGCACATAAAGCCACTCTATAACCTACCACACAGAAAGTCACTCTATAACTTATAATACAGAAAGCCACTCTTTCATGAAAACTGTTCAACAGAAATGGCGATTGATGACCGGATTGCGCAACCTCCGGTTTAGGAGAAAGGAAACTAGATAAGAAATATGAGTGGGTTTTTAAAAAAAACAGTTTTTTTTTACAACGGATGCAATAATTTTCTTCGATATAATCAGACAAGAGTATAGTTTTATCAGCGCTTACCTGCCACATCATTTCCATCTTAGACAAAAAAAAAGAGACAGTTTTTGACAGTGTTCATTAAAGAGGACCACGCATAAAAGAGATGAAAGTGGAGAAATAAAGCTGAAAGAAGCAAACTATGACAAGACATCATATTTCTCAGGAGACGAGAGAAACGAATGAAGTGTTAAATGAATAAGAAATGAGATGGATGATAAGGGAAATAAAGCGAAAAAAAAACTGTAATTAAAACCACCGTAAAATATTATTTAAGGATGCAGGATAACTGACAGGATTTGCTGTAAAACTAGTACCAGTAGAGCAGAGTTACTCTTCTGTGGTTCAGTTTTACAAAAAAAAAAAAAACAGACAAGAAGGAAGGAAGAACAGTTAAGTAACTTCTCAAATTTCCTCTCCTGTCTGCGGGCATGATCTGCTCAGTTTTCTCAGACTGCAGATACGTTTCTGTGGATGTTTATATATATATATATATTTTGGGACTTTTGTGTCGTTCTTGACAAAAGCAATTTTGTCGAAATATTAGGCTGTTGTTGCTACTTAAAAGACTCTTTAAAAATTAGATTGTATATGGATATATACAAATATAATTGGATTGTGTATGTATATATACAAATATATCCATACTCATCATCATCATCAGGTGCCGTGCCGACTGGCGTTGGCTATTATGCTTCTCCAGAGTACCCGATCCTTCATGCAGGCCATCAGTTCAGTTGGTGATCTCCTCTCACACCATCCCGCCAGACTGTCCAGTATCATTTCTCTTGGTCTTCCTCTTGATCTTCTTCCTTCTATTTTTCCTGTTGTTATAATATTTTCAATGCCCCCTCTTCTCATAATATTGAAGAAGGCTGGCTAGTAAAGAGGATTAAACAGAGAAAACTTAAATATTTTGGACACATTAAACGTCATGAGAATTTAGAGAAGACCGTCTTGGAAGGGTACATAATGGGAAAAAAGAAAGAGTGGAAGACCAAGGGGAAGATGGCTGCAAGACATCGTTGATGATCTGCAAATGGATGCATCAGCAGCAAGGCATCTTGCTCACAACCGAGAGGCCCACCGGAGTACTGTTAGGGAGGCAAAGTTCCGCAAGGGACATGCAAATGAATGAATGAATGTTGCTATTTATCGTAACTATTTCATTGTTTCTGTTCATTATTGCTAGCTTATCTTTTTGCATTCCTTCCTCTCTCTCTCTCTCTCTCTCTCTCTCTCCATATTTTCGTAAAATTGCACCATACATCTCAGTCTAACTTTACTTCATTTAATGACAGAGAGGAGGTATAGACTGCGCTGGGAAACAGTAAATTTATCCAGTCAATAAATCAAAACAGGCGAAAATGCTGCATTACCGTCATGTCTGGGAACATGTGATTCCGGTACTTCGACCTCGGTACTTTAACCTGGCTAATGAGATTAGTCATCGATATGTTTTATAGTGTTGAAGTTCAGGAACAAGCAATTTTCTTTGTCCCACTGTGGAAATATGAAGTCATCGTAGCCCACTTTCCATCCGAATCGATGCTTGTGCTTTAAGATTTTTGCCACTGCCGTCTTCTGGAGAGAACTCAGGTTTGTTCGTGTAGGCAGATCATCGACCACACAACTACTACCTCAAGGAACCAAGATACAAATTGGTATGAGATTTTGTAGAACTTTGTGCTAAAAACAAATACTTTTCAGAAAAAAACCCATCTCAGATTATAACACGTCTAGATAAGAAAATGTTTAGTAGTATCATAGAAAGAGATGTTTACAGACAAATAACTGTATGTAAAGATAAAATAGCATGAGGCACACACACACACACACACCCACACACAAACCTATAGCATCTGCCTAAATACACAATACACTGCAGGAAGAATTGAAACAAAATCTCCGGAATATATAAGCACTGAATATGATGATGATTATCATCGCCAAACACACAACATATACTCATGATGGTTTATAACACGCCCAAGTTATAAATTAACCCAGGAAAACAGCCGCTGCTTTGAGCAAGGGAAAACCCGCGTGACCTGTCTATCGCTAATAAAATTTTCCCGCCACCCGCTGTCGTTATATTACCATTTGCTGCACCTCGCCTTTTGTCCGTATGCCAAGTTGTCTTTTTAGAAGGTTAAACTAGGGGGAAAAACCGTGTCTGGTCTATGCTAATTTCTGTGCACACAATGAGGATCAAACTGTACACTAATCTTTTGTTTATTTTTTCTAAAAATAACGAATATTATTTGCAAGAGCGATTTCTCCTGTTTGCCTCCACTTCCCTTCCCGCCCCTGGACATACAGACACGCAGGCACGGGTATTAAGGAAACGTATCCAACTCGTTACATGTTCATTGATGATACATGAGAACGGGTGAGCCCTGTTTCATGGAAAATCAAGATTAAGAAGACGCACCGACTGCTGAGTAGATCGCTTCCTGCCAATATAATCGTAAATAAATCCTGTTTATCCTTTTCTTTCACGTGAAACTTTTTTTTTTCCTCTATGTTCATGTTTTTAGGATTTCGTCCAATGAAACTTAGCTTGGCAATGTTTGCATGAGAAATCTGGCCAGAATAAGACAGGGAACGAAAGGCGGGAAAATAGCCAGCAAGAAATACGGCGGGAAATTCTTATTAAAGATGAGTAATGATAGTGGTGATGCTAATTTTGAATGGTAATATTATAATATTAATAATAAAATGAATAATAAAATAATAAAAGGATGGGGGGGGGGGGGGGCTTACCCCGCTTAGCGTGTCAGAAGTTTAGCAGGGCCGGAACAATTGTCGGGGGAGCGGGTGGTGGTTGGGGGGGGGGGGGGCTCTGATGATCTGAAGGAGTTGTGTTGCTGTTCTGCTCTCCACAGTAAAAAGTTTCCTGCATATATATCACATATTTACATATATAAAACAGCCATGTTCAGAACTGAATTAGTTTCGGTTTGGTGATAAATGATGAGAGTGCGTTCTGATGGAGCAGGAAAAGAGAAGATGATGACAGCGGTAATGAGATTGAGAATGTGGAGTACCATATTTTATGAAATGTTAGAAGGAGGGTATAATATTTCATGAGCCGTTAGAAGAAAGGGTAGCATCCTTCATGAATGGTTAGAAGAAAGGGTAGCATCCTTCAATAATGGTTAGAAGAAAGGGTAGCATTCTTCATGAATGTTTAGAAGAAAGGATAGTATTCTTCATGAATGTTTAGAAGAAAGGGTAGCATTCTTTATGAATGGTTAGAAGAAAGGGTAGCATCCTTCATGAATGGTTAGAAGAAAGGGTAGCATTCTTCATGAATGGTTAGAAGAAAGGGTAGCATCCTTCATGAATGGTTAGAAGAAAGGGTAGCATTCTTCATGAATGGTTAGAAGAAAGGGTAACATCCTTCATAAATGGTTAGAAGGAAGGTTGCCGTAGTTCAAGAATTGTTAAAAGGAAGGGTCCTCCTGCAGAGAGTATTACAGACATGTCTATCCATCTATCCATTTCTATAGCTATCCATTTTTCATCCATCCACTAAAAGATGACAAAACTAGGCTAAAGCTCAAAGCGGCATTTATGCTGGATGATTTTATTTCTAAATGTTCATATGGAGCTGGTGAACTTGCACTTCATATTTTATCCTGCAAATTTGTATTTCATTTGCTCTAAATATCTTCCTATGTTAGCGATCTCAAAATTCAGCTCATTCTTTAATTATCATCATCTCACTTTGGAATAGTTCCCAAGAAAGTAGTGCTACTGTTTGTATGATTGTAGAATGTCTTCCTGTTTGTGCTAGTCTTCACCTACACAATTAACAAAATGTGTACCTCACATCATCTCAGTGACAGCAACAAGTTATAATGATTGGGCCACTCCTGACGCGGGTCTTGATCTCAGGGTCTAGATCTGAAGTAGGGGCTTCGGGGATGCAGCGAAACCAAGTAGAACAAAAACAAAAACAACAACAACAACAACAACAACAACAAAAAGAACAAAAGAAAAAAAAACTGAGGACTTAATCCTGACCTCCACGTTTTGCATGACCTAGCAAATATAAGCTGAGATTGAAGGGTCATTGATTTATCTTTGATATCATATACTACTTATGGGACAAAAGCAATAGCTGAAAAACAGTTTTAGATACCACTACATCAGTGCTTCTCAAAATTGTCCGTCCTGTTACCTCTTTGCCTCCGGACCACATCTTTTGTCCCTTCCCTCACCCCCACAATCTTTTGTTCCTTGATTTGTTCTAATTCCCCCTTCCGCTCCTCTTTCCCTCGCAGCCATTTAATCTCCCCACTGTCCCCAGCTCCAGGGCCGTATTGCGCACTTTAAGAACCACTGCACTGCCATGATATTGGATGGAACACAAATAAGAGGTGAGTGCAGTGACATGAGTCACTGACAAGAACAAACACAATCAGTGAAAGTGCTTTCGACAATCGACGGTAACTAGTCAGGTAGTGCTTTATCGTTCAGATGTGTGTGTGTGTAAGAGAGAGAGAGAGAGACTCCAATGAAAAGTTCGATGTAGCCAATGTGTTTCAGTAAATTGTTGTCTATGTTCCAGCTGGTTTACGTGCTTGAAGAACCCTTCAGTACGACAGCCCAGGTTCTAGTTCATGGTAGTTCAGGTATAAGGCCGCCATTACAGTTCTTGTGTTTAGGTTCCAGGAGGTCTGCAGTCGGGCTGGGGACTTCCAGTGGCTGGCTTTCATCCACAACCTTCATGGGCTCAGTTTCCTGATAAGCATTTCTCCTTCCACCTGCATTTGTTGTTTCCCTTGCTTCTGTTTCTGAGCGGTCTGATAGTTTTTTTACCAGATAGGGTTGCTGGCCCTATACCGAACCGTCCTTTGTCGCCTTTTACGATCATGCGTGGTAGCGTACAGTGTTTCTATTCTTTGCAGATCCCTGGTACTATTACAGTTATATCCTCTTAAATGCGGGCACGTGATGATCATGAAAGAAAATGAGTCTGGTGATGAAAGTGAAGTTTTAATATCCCAATGCAGAAAAGCAGGACGAATATCAAGATCCTGCAGAGACAAAGGCTGTACAATCACTTCTGCCACAAGAATAAATTAAAAAAAACAACAAAAAACTAACACTGTACCAACACACACACAAAATAAATCTGCGCTTGGCAAAATACATTGTTACATTACAACACTTACTTTACTTTATCTTTGCTACTTTCCAAAACTTACTTTACTTTATCCTTGCTACATTCCAAAACTTACTTTACTTTATCATTGCTACATTCCAACACTTACTTTACTTTATCCTTGCAACATTCCAACACTTACTTTACTTTATCATTGCTACATTCCAACACTTACTTTACTGTATCCGTGCCACATTCCACCACTTACTTTACTTTATCCTCCCTCTTGTACTCTAAAGTGTCAAGGGGAGATCAAATTGGCGTTTTAGAGTCAAATAGTCGCCTCAATGACGGTCATGCCATAATTAGCGAATGTTTCTCTGATACCATCTATCCATCTCCTTCTTGGTCTTCCTCTTGGTCTGAGTCCTGTAGGCCTTTGGTTGAAGGCTCTCGTGTCTGGATGTGAGTGTGTGTCATTCTCATTAAGTGGCCGAACCACTTGATTCTCTGCTTCTCTGTGTGCCGTGGACATGATGTAGTTCCTACCATCTGTCCTATGGTGTCATTTCTTAGCTTGTCTCAAACCAAGTGACGTCTACTGCTTCCCTAAGACATCTCATTTCACATGTGGGTGTTTTATCTTGTTGTTTCTTAGTAAGTGCCCGTGTCTGGGATTGGTAGCACAGCGTTAGTAACTGATTTCAGAACACAAAGAGCCGATGTTGTTACATACCAGCTTTCTCCGCTGCTTACATACCCCAGCGTCCCACTTGAAACTAAGAGAAAACAAATTAATACCACGTTCCAAGACTAATGTCACAAAAAACCCCCAACTTTCTCTCTCACTTTCTCTCGTCCCTCTCGACTAGATACATTCCTCGTACGATTTATGTCGAAACGACCGTAACTAAAATCTCTGCAAAACAAAGAAAAGCTATGAAACCGTGTGTAAATTTCACAACATTGACCGAGACACTTATAATAACTTCAAGCCATTTAGTAACGGCACTAAAGTCTTTACACGGCTTTGAGAGTAATTTAACTTAAATTACACACATTCTCTTACACCAGAACATTGTCCTGTGCTTCCGAAAAGCCTAGTGTAAAATATTATCAAACGTTATATGAAATGACATATGTATGTGTAACCGGGACCCCCGAGATAAGCCGGTATAAAGCTCCACCCCCATCCCAGCCCTTCTGTTCTGTTTGTTTACTTCCATCCACCTCGAGCTCGGTCAGTCAGTCATTTGTATGTCCTTTGCGGAACTTTGCCTCCCTAATAGCTCTCTTGTAGGCCTCTCGATTGTAAACAAGATGCCCTGCTGCTGATGCGCCAATTTGCAGATTATCAACGATGTCTTGCAACCATCTTCGCCTTGGTCTTCCTCTCTTTCTTTTTCCCATTGTGCACCCTTCCAAGACGGTCTTATCTAAATTCTCATGATGTTTAATGTCCAAGATATTTAAGTTTTCTTTGTTTAATCCTCTTTACTAGCTAACCTTCTTCAATATTAAGTTCTTGTAGTATGGATATATTTGTTCATTTTACTCTGAGCTCAACCTTAAAAAAAGGGGAAAACCTTCTGGGCCCCGGAGCGATGTATTGGCTGCTCCCTACCCCCAACCCTTATCGGTGGCCCTCCCGGTAGCCTGGCACATATTTGCAGTAAGAACTTGACATACTGCCATACATCTGTGCCTTTAGACACACATCTTAGACACACATCTGTATCTTAAAATTTACATTAACCTTTCACTGTAAAGTGGCCCCCACACCTGTAACATTTGTACTCTAGCAGACCAACAGTTGTTCCTGTAAAATGACATACATACCTGTATCATTTGGTTGACATGCACCATGTACATGCAGTATAGATTTACACCTGTACTTGTAAGTTGACGTTTGCCTGTACCTGTAAGCTAAAGTACAACTGCTCATGTAAGCTGACGCACTGTGCATTTGTAAGGAGTTATATACCTGCGCCTGAAACCTGACATACGCAAGTACCTGTAGGAAACATACACCTACATCTGTAAGCCTATGTACTGATGTGCCCAAAACTTGACACTGCACCTGTATACCTCAAGTATCCTCAGTTCCATAGAGCGGCAGGGGCAGATGTTGTTACTTTTTTTTTAGTTGCAACTAAATAACGCTTGAAACGGGTAAGTTCAGTCACAACAGCGGAAAAGTGAATTTACAGATCATGTGATAGCTCTTGGTTGCAGATCATGTGATAGCTCTTGGTGTATCGAATAAGTCAAAACACGTCTACACTGCTATTATTTTCCACGTGGCTTGGTTTGACATCATATCATGGATGCCATTGATACAAGTTCCGAATGTTTTGGCAGACGATGCAGAAGTTAGATGGTGTTTAGTTCAAATCTGTTACGCCTACGAAGTACAATGCTCAGGAACTAGCAGAGAAATTTTGTAAAGTTGTGCAAGATATTTTCGGGGTTATCTCCCCTAATGATTAGTCATTCTGTTTTCATCCACTATGGTTGCTCTCCCCCAACCCACACCTCTGTAACGGAAGAAGCTCTCCAGATTCCCTCACTTCCTCACTGATCCTGACAAGGATATAGCAACATTGATAATGAAGAAGTGAATAACTGTATTGTTCAGTTTCAGTTCAGTATTATAGAAGTACCAAAAAAAAAGGTCTAACGTTATGTTTTACATGTGTCCAGTGAGTCATTCCAAGCAGAGAATGATTGCTGGGAATTAAACAGTGAGGGACTCCCTCTGTGTGTGTGTGTGTTGAGGGGAGGGGGGTGCAGGGTAGTGGTGCTTTCTAAAGGTCACATCGTGTTACCTGTTATGAACGAAGGACAAAAATAGGTATACAATATTGGATATGCAATATACATCTCAACTTTAGTTGGAAACATTGAAAAATATACGAAATATACAAGAATATAACGATTATACTAGGAATAAGGTACTCCAAGAACAGATTATGGTCCCGTGCGGGATTTGGTAAGCAGCTAAAACTGGTCTACATTCGGGCACTCCGAAATGTCAGGGTTTTGTAAGGATGAAGGTACACAGACAACCTCCACAAAACGTTTTACACTTGAGAGAAAGAAAAAGAGTAAGGGGGCGTGAATAGAACTGTGGACATGTCGCGCAGCCACTTAGAAAATCTATTGACTTGTCGTCTGAAGACCGATCATCATCATCATCATGTGCCAAATGTTTGGCGGTGATGAATCTCCAGCTCCTTCGTTCCCTCGAGTTGATAGTGTACTCAGCCAGGTTGCATTCTGTTCGCTCTCGTATATTATCTTCCCATCTACATCTTTGTTTACCTCTGGCTCTTTTTCTCCACCTTTCCTTTCAGTATGGTCTTCAGTGTATTTTTTATGTTTTTAGATAAGGCCAAAGTATTTTTTTATCCTTATTTTTTTTATAAGTTCACATTACAGTTGGAGTTGTTCTAATACTTGTACATTTGTTCTTTACATTTTTCCATGATATAAGACCTAATCTTTGTAGACCCACATTTCTGCTGCACAAGAGCAATATATTGAATTAGAAGAAAGACAGGTAGTCAGCAGAATACACCGTCGTCTGAAGAAAATGTCATCGTCTAAAGAAAATATCGCCATCTAAAGAAAATACCACCATCTAAAGAAAATATCGCCATCTAAAGAAAATACCGCCATCTAAAGAAAATATCGCCATCTAAAGAAAATATCGCCATCTAAAGAAAATATCGTCATCTAAAGAAAATATCGTCGTCTGAAGAAAATGTCAACGTCTAAAGAAAATATCGTCGGCTAAAGAAAATGTCGTCTAAAGAAATTATCGTCGTTTAAAGAAAATATTATCGTCTGAAGAACATTATGTCGCCTGAAGAACTTACCGTCGTCTGATGAAAATATCGTTGACCGAAAAGCTTTTTTTGTAATTCTTACTGACTCCATCCAGTGATAAACTGACTCAAACATTTTCATGTATAACTTCACAGCAAACTTTTATGCCAGTGAAATATGTTCAGTATTTAAACTGTCTTTATGTGCTGCTCTAAAAGAATATAACATATTTCCAAAACTCTGGGATAAATCACAGGAAAAGAAAAAGGACGCCCAGTCCTGTAAGGATTAGTTGTGGAACCAGAGATGACAAAAATGTTATTACGTTCAAGTATAACAGAAGTTATTCTTTTATTACTTTTTCCATATAAACGAACGGAGTTACTTTACAAATGTTTTATATTTACGTACTTCTGTTTTAAATGCTGCTAATTTATTAACGCTCCTTACGGTTATAGAGAAACTGCCGAGTGTAGTATATTCCAGATATGTCTGTAACACGTGAAAAGTGATTCCAACATTGCAGCACTGGATAATGAACATATACCATCTGCCTGCAAATATATGCTGTGAATGGTGCAAAGTTCCGAGCAACATAGGCGTGAGAAACATGAAACTGCAATTCAAAGTTTGCTGTTTCGTGATAAAATTTAATTTCTAAAGCACGCAATGAAGCGTTGTGTCAACAATGTTAATAAAGCTAAGACTAATTCTTTGTTTATAACGGAATTAAAATCGAACGTCGATCAATGGAAATCCCCGGTAAAATTTTGACTGCTTTATTCTTGCGTAAGCAAGAAATCGACGAAATCATTCCAGGCCAGAGAAATGCCTCTGTTTGTGTCTTGACCGGGACTAAAGGGTTAATATACAAGGCAGTCAGCTTGGTGATGTAGCTTTTGTCACAAGAATGGAACGAATGGGCTCAGACTAACGAGAAATAGCGAGTTATTAATACGAGTAAAATGGAGGTAAAATTGTGTTTATTAACGCTTGGAAAATTTCACGAGGTCAAGTCAACTCGTTTTTCACTAGCAATAATAATGTTTTCACGTGACGAAAATAGAAAAGAAAAGTGACTGTGTGGCTGATAACGGCCAAAGTCAAATCATATATATATATATATATATATCTCGGTCTTAATATGCTCTGACCGCACCTCAGTGCTTCTCAAACGTTTGCTCTCTGGCACCACCAAAGTGGTATATATCATACATACGAGTATATATATAGACTTCATTTGGTAACTGTTTTATTGTATACTCTAAACCAAGGGTCGACAGCTTTCCTATCAAAAGTATGAAAATCAAAAAGGACATAGCCATTGCTTTTTTATAGAAGTGATTTGTCACCAATGTTTGCTTTAAAAATGGCGGGATACCACTCTGTGTGAGTGGTGGGCTAGCCGCTTTCACGTCTGTATCTAACAAATAAACGTGACAGTAACTATCAAATATAAAACATTGAGGCAGTTCAAATACCTGGGGAGTACAGTATAATCTTCTTGGAAAGTAAATACTGATACTGAGAACAGATGCGGTAGAGCAAATCAGGTCATTGGACAGATGACACCTTTGCTGAAAAAGCAAACAGATCACAAATGAAACAAAACATCAACAACAACAACAACAAAGAGCACTCTACTACTCGATCTTCCTTTCATCTTTGCGGTTCCAAAGTCCAACATGGATACCAAAAGCTAAAAATAAACGTAACATCATCATCACGACGGAAATGAGACGGAAGGATGAATAAATGCAAGAAGAAGACACCAAATCAGGAATGACATCATCAGGACAAGTGTTGAAGTTACACCAGTATTACACGACATCCAGAAAGAACAAGTCAAATGGTTGGCCACGTTACATAACAAACCACCAGACAGTGTACCACAGAAAACATTCACGCTATGAATTGCAGGAAACAGAGGGAGAAACTGACCACGCAAGAGGCGGAGAGAGGAGACTACAGAAAACGTAAATATTCAGTGATATGAGACAAATCACGGAACCTTACCAAGAGGCCTGTGTGTGCCCTCAACACTGAAATGTCTAGGAGGATGGAGGCAAGACAAGATATAACAATAGTTATTACGATTATACAATATTATATAATACAGACATCATAATTACTGTGATGGGTTCACGGGGGCCCCATGTTTCCGACCCCTGCACTAAATTAAAACGTAATAATCTTAATGAAAGCAATTTAAACAGTGAGGGTCTGGCTCAGATCTTCGTTACCTCATAATTATAAATTATAAATTATAAATATGAGCTCATTGTAAAAGAGATGAATTGTCCGGATTCTCGTTAAAGTGATACTTGAAGCTTCACAATTTGCGAACAAAAAGCTGGTGCATTAAATAAAAAGTGAAAATGAAAACAAAATGAATCTATTCACATGATACGAAACAAATAAACAAATCGTTAAACAATACTTCAACGTGGATGATCGGTGACTGTTCATTGCTGATTACACAGAGCATAATTACCATTACAACAAGAGAGCTAGATTTAGGTCAGCCACGTGCTACGACTGGCCATGAGCAAACAAAAAATGTTCGCTGGAAAAAAAAGATAACAAAACAAAACAAAAAACTGAACAGATGACAGGATCCAGGGAGAAGAACTTTTTGATACATAAAACTCATCTTTTTCTTCGGGAATATAAAGTGGTAAATAGAAGAAATGGCCAAACACCGGATCTCATGGAGAGTTTTCATTTTCCGCTTTAGATGTTGGTGTAATAAAAATCGATTGTAATGATGATAACGATAATAATGAAGATGATAATGATACATTGTAATCGCGGATTAAACGTACCTCCAATCTTTCCTGTAACATCAGAAAATTCGGTAATGCATCTTGTATTCAGGACAAAGATTTCACAGGGATCAATACACACACCAGAGGTTAAAAAAACGTCAATACAGAGTATAATCTTGTGTCCTTGTTTGTATTTTCCGCTGATCTAGACATTCCCGCATTTAAAGAAGAGATCAATATAGGAATAATTCTACGCAAAATATTGATGATGTAGATACAACACGTCGCATGTAATTTACCATAATTTTAAGCTTTGTTACGAAGATGTACCATGCTTTCAAAATTATTAGTTGAAACTTTAGGGGAGAGGTGGGGGATAAATTTAAGCTGATAAAATGTGTTTTGTTGTTTCCATCCATCTCAGTCATCTTCCAGACTTACAATCTTCGCGATCTGGATTTAGATGGAGAAATGATCGCTTCTGGTGAGATATGACATAAATATCTCGTGAATCGCGTGGAAAAACTAATATGACCATCGATATTTTTTTGTCTACTTTTTATGTGAAGCAATCAGGTCTGAAAGTCGTTTTATGTCGCGTTCCCTAGTAATATTATGACAGTTAAAAATTTAGAGAGCTACTTTCATACTGTCTCACGCTGCCATTTTGTGAACGTTCTGGTAACTCTGTAGGAAAATGATGTGTATTCTTGGAATATGACACATAACAGAAATGACAACTGTGGTAAGACTGGTTCTTGTAATGAAAATAGATGGGTGTGTGGTACAGATTTACACACACACAAAAAAAAGATAAAAAGAGTGAGGAAAGTGGGCAGAAGCAAGAATGACAGAAAGCATGATAAAAGAGTGAGAGGACATTGTGGGGCGTTTCAACCTCCATCCACCCCTCCTCGCTATGTCATCTCACTCTTTTACCATCTGCGCCATCTGGGCGCCTTTGTTTGGGCTATGGGTATCCGATGGTGACAAGCTGTGGCTATTTGTGGCATAATGCCACGTTGTTTACCATGTGGTAGCCTTTGTGGTAATCCCTGTACAACATTTCTCAGCCAATCGTTGACTTTCACTTTGTGCTCTACTTCGTCTATCTGGGCGTATTTCATACATGACTCTTTTTACAAAGACTCTTTTTTTGGAGGCCAAAAGCTGAGTCTACATATATTTTTCATAAATTTTTCGTCTTTTTATCTCTTGTGTTGTTTTTTACGTGATCCTTGAAAAGGGCTTTTGTCGAAATATGGGATTGTTGTATATGGCCTTCATTTATGTGTACTCATCTTACTTTCTGCCCTTCTTGTTTCTGACCACTTTCTTCATCCTTTCTATCTTTTTTGTAAAACTGAACCATACACCTCCATCTATTTTCACTACTTGGATTCTGGACATTTGAATCTTTAGGGAAATGGTGTGTCTACATGGATTTTAGATTTCTGAGTCTTATGAACTCATCACAGGATCACAAATCTTTCGACTAGGAGAACAGATCTAAGCCAAGTTCATGTTAGCTGTTTGTTGAGCTTGTTAAATATGTATGTATTATATATATGTATTATATATATATATAAAAGATATATTCTACTGAAAAATTCTCGTGCTGTCGATTCTACTATGTTGACGTTGACATAACTGATATAGTAGCAGAAATGCATATTTGTATTGCTAGGATCAGTCAAATATTTTGGACACATTAAACATCATGATAATTTAGAAAACCATCTTGGAAGGGTACATAATGGGGAAAAGAAAGAGAGGAAAATCCAAGGCGAAGATGGCAGCAAGACATCGCTGATAATCTGGAAATGGATGTATCAGCAACAGGGCATCTTGCTTACAACCGAGAGGCCTACAGTATAGCTGTTAGGGAGGCAAAGTTCCGCAAGGGACATGTAAAGGCTGACTGAGAATCAGTCAACAGTCTCTGTGCATTTTTGTCTTGAGTCTTTCTTTTCTCTCGGATTTACATCCAGAGCCGTCTTAACAGCATCGGGAGCCCCTAGGCAAAATAATGCACCGGGGCCCATCATTCCTCTCTGACATATGCAAGTAATGTTAGAAATTCATGGGATATCCATGCGCTGGTTGGACCTTTCCTCCCCCCGTCCCCCATGCACTTGGGGCCCTTGGGCAGTGGCATAGGTGGACCCATGCGTTAAGACGGCACTGTGTACATCGTCCGCTTTCAAAGTAGTCTCCATGTGTTTAGTTTAGTGCAGACCATAGACAGTAGCAAACTGCTCCAATATCTGAAGCGGACATTAAAACACAACTCTTCCCGGACATTTCTCCCGGTTTTTCTCTTCTATAACTGATCAAAGTTTTACCCGCCTGCACCAAAGAACGCTACATTTCTTTGACAAGAATTATTTCCCCTTCATATCTCGTCACTTTCATTATCTGTCATCAATACATTCTTACTTTCTATTCTTACTAGTGTGGAAGTGAGCTAAAACACTCACTAGTTCCCGATTTCTGGATTCCTGCCGATGGTAGAACATCGTGACGACTTGCCTACTACACGATTATTTCCCTTAGCAGTAAAGTCAGCTTCTGATAAATATTTGTTCACGTGATCTGGCTCCCCAGAGATTGGATGTCTCAGACACAGAGAGAAAAAGGTCCAATTATTGCTTAATTTTCCATAAAGATGGGCGCTTTTATTGCGCACTATTATTTGTTCACTACGTTTTACTAGTTTCCATATACTTCTTCCATCATTAATGTTAGATTCACCTTCTCATAATCATATACATCATAATATTTTAGGATCATCTTTACCGACAGATGAAAGTGAATTATAATTTCATGAAAACATTCTAGGCATGGGAGAAACAACATACAAGTAGAAAATGAAAACTGCTAGAAAAATTTATAGCAAAATATCAACACTGGTTAACTTAGTTTATTAAAACAAACGAACGAACAAACAAACACACACACACCTTCATGTGCCGTATTTAAATCTGAAAATGGATCAATCCCCATAGAAATGACATTCTGGCACATGTTAAAAAAATTGACACGTCCTGGATATACGCAAAAAAGAAAAAGAACTTGACATCTTGAAATATGAGTATTTATGCATGCCTGATTACACAAAACGTAGGCAATACAGAACTAACATTACGGTAGGTATAGCATAATCCCTTGTGACGTAGAATTATGATTATAATTATGAACATATTTTAGTTATAAGCGTTGACATTGAATGAGAAGGGGAAAGTTAGATTCGAAATTTCAGGAATAAGGTAGAAAACCGATTCCCACCATACTAGAGAAAGACCATTACGACTGAACGCTGACGAGTGTAAACAGAAGAAACAGACGAATAGAAAGGACTGATGCAATGACGCCGAGGAAGAGATATCGAGAATGACGGTCATAAGTACAATAGGTTGGCAATACCATCCGGCAAGTGAAATAACAGGTGACGACAAACAGTCGGCACACGGAACGCTAGAATAAGAAGACAGTTAATTGCCCGACAGACCTCAAGCGCCCGAGAAGAACTTGCTCGAGGTGTGATAGCTGAACAGGGCCGCCAGAAGGGTTTAAGAAAAACCAAAAGTCTTGTTGGTGACTGATAGTCTGTGAAATGGACACGACGAATAAAGAAACCGGATTAGTAATCAGCCCATAGATACAAGTAGAAAATGCAAAGGGCAAGGAGATGTATATTTGACATCACTAAACTGGCAGATTATGACTCGGGAACCAATAGGTACGCATTATCGAAACCAGCTGACCAGTTAGAGGTGGGCAGAAATACCAATTGATCATTTCATCAAACCGGACTCCAAGATACAACGAGGACCGAGAGAGACAAGAGAGATGCGCACACGGAGGTACACACAGACGTGCACGCACAGATTCGGAGGAGAGGGGAGGCAGAACTAAAACACCGACACCAGATACTCAGAGACGAAGATAACAAGATACTCGGACATTCAGATAGAGGCTCAGATAGGTAGATCGAGACCAGGAGAGATGTGCAGATAGGAATAGACAAACAGCTACAGATAGATATAGTAGGATATTTCGAGAGACAGTTTTAGTTGAAGTGCACCTTGCGAAATAGACAGAGAGATATAGAATCAGATAGTCATGCTGATGTGATGAAACTATGAGCTAGACTGATATGCTGATGCTTAGGAGAGCTAGTAAATAGATATCGAGATCGTGTATAGTGAACAGAATGAACTCGACTCAAATTTAGCCAAAGGTTCATGAGAGAGAGGAGGAGGAGAGAGAGAGAAAGAGAGAGAGACAGAAAGAGAGAGAGACAGAAAGAGAGAGAGAAAGAGTGACAGACAGAAAGCGAGAGAGAAGAGAGAGAGACAGAAAGAGAGAGAGAGAGAAAGAATGACAGACAGAAAGAGAGAGAGAAAGAGAGAGAGAGAGACAGAAAGAGAGAGAGAAAGAGAGAGAGAGAAAGAGAAAGAGTGATTATCTACAAATGTTCGACTACTCCAGTTGATATGCACTTTAAGAATGAGTCCTCCGTTGTTTTTGTCTTTTCTATTGAACTATTGAAAATTCTACGCCCACTTTTACAAGAGGCAACTGGTGTAAATAAACTCTAATTCTCGTCACTGACGAGTTAAGTCACAGTACTTGTGCAAGACTTTTCTGTGTGACAATATTTAAATCCAACACAAACTACCTAATGATATTATTTAGGAAGTGTACACAAACTTTAAGAAAAAACTATATTCCTTTGCCAAGATGTTTCTCTTGTAATTGTAAATTATGAGCCCGTCTCGTAGTTATGTCGTGAAAATTGTTGAGTTTGAACCCATTTTCTTCTGAACAAAATGCGTGTAAATATGGCTAAAGCAATGTGCCATCAGTTCTATTCCATAGGACCTTATTGGTTATAAGACAAGGAGAATGTACCTACAGATTCTGAGAGTGCTTCACGTGGAAGTAATTTGTGTCTAACTTTAAAGATACCCGTGAAGACTGGGACCAACATTAAAAATCTGAGGAAGAGGTGAGGATTTTGTTTAAAAATGGGACCAAAATGATAAAGTCTACCGGAGAGGGCCCCAAATTGTTTTTTAAATGGGGCCACCATGCAAAATGTCTGCACAGAGAGAGCTCAAAATTTTTTAAAAAATGATATAAGAAAACTCATAAAGACACTGAATGAGGTGAAATTGTGGAAAATGACCTTGATAATTCAGAAATCTGAAGAACAGAATAAAAGAAAAGGGTGTTGCTTAAATTTCAAACTGTCAAGTCATTTACTTCTAATTCACCTTTATTTTTGTTTTTATTTTAATAACTCGTGCATTAACTAAGGAAGAGGACCGGATAAAATATGTCAGATCCGTGGGATCATGGAGGGAGCTGAAGGAGCCAGAAATAAAATGAAATAAAAGATGGGGAAGCTTAACTTCTGCTTCCAACCCCCCCCCCCCTCCTTTTTTCCCCTTTCCAAACACACACACACAAACACAAACCCGCTTATATTTCAAAAACGAGATTCAGAAAGCCAAGGTCATGTCCCAAGATGAGAATTAACAAGGTAACATTGCGAAAACTGCGAAGAAATATTCTAGTTCCTGAGCACCAGACATGAAGGTTAAAATTAGTACGCGACACGAAATAGTGCAATTAGTAGTCTATGTATACAGCAGGAAAAAAAAAACCTGATAACAAAAAAATTAGGGTCGTCATGAATATGGACTGATGGCGTGACAAATAACTTGAAGACCTTAACATGTGTCAACCTGGAGTCACGTGAAGGCGTCTAGTTAAGGTGATAATGAACCTTCCTACGACTTATTGTAACACATTTACAAGTAACTTATCCAGTTTCATTCAACCAAGAATATAGCCAAAGAAGTGTTGTTTAAATTTTAAATTATCAAGTCATTTGCTCCTTTCTTTCTCTCTCTCTCCTTCTCTCTTTCTCCCCACCCCCATCCCCCCTCTCTAAACCTTACGTGCCCAAGGCACATGCGGCTTCCCCAAGGGTTTTCCACAAGCGCCTGTCCTTGGCCCCTTCCCCCCCCCCCCCCCCCCCCCGCTATTGCCCAGAAAAGCCGTCTAGTGCTCAACATCCTCTCCATTGTTCTTTTCCGTGTCTCCTTGGCTTTTAATTCATGTTAAATTCTATATTTTAATGACTTACTAAACTCGTACATTATTTTATCCAGTTGTACACGATATTATTAATTCATTTAATGAATTAAGAAAGCAATAATCTTAATGTTTTCTTGTTCTCATTTCTTTAGTGTAAAATAACAAGGGGTTTCAGCCCACAAAAATGCTTGTCACTTTTACCCACGTGGCAAATATATGACATATACATGATATTAGTAGCTAGTTATTACAGTACTTTTACCTGACATTTTGCACTATCCAGATCGATAAATATTTGCAAGTAAACAACAATTTTAAAAAAAATGTTCATGCTCTGTTGACATTTTGACAGATTTCTCTAATGATTTAACTACAGGGTCATCCCAATTTTGATTCTCTGTATCCTTGGTTAGTTACAAGGTTGTGCCTAAATGATGAAATGCGAAAAGAGAGGATTGGGAGAAAGATTAAAAAAGGGAAGAAAAAAAAGAATGGGAAGAAGTAATCTTTCATGCAATTATTTTCCATCATTTAAATGCACAGAAACTTATGTCTTTTAAGGTCGGGGTATAACAGAATAGGGGATGTAACTCAGTTATGTGTGGTCAAAGTTGTTGACCACTGCTGAGGCAATTTTATAGATACTAACCAAAATATATCTCCGTGTTCCAATTGGCCACTGGGTCATGGGGTCTGGGGCTCCTTTTGCACGTGTCGGGACTTCTTCTTGAGATGTGTGAGAGAGAAGACGTCTTGTTTTTTTTTAAGGTCGGATGGTTGTTCGTGTTGGCTGAATGATTATGCAGTGTTTTTGTAAGTTTGCTTGTCCTTTTAAGGACACACGTTGTGAAATCATTACGTGTTTGTAGTGTTTTTGGAAGTTATGTTGTCCTTTTTAAGACAAATGTGGTTCTTGTTGGAAGGTTGTGCATGGATTTTTCAGAATAATCGAGGTCAGTATACTTTTCATTGTTTAAGTGTGTTTGATCTCTACAGTGACGCAATTCGCCCGTATGGTTTTTGGGCACATTTGTTGATTTCTTCGTCTCAGTTTCCATTCTCATACTTCCATTGTGCAACCTTTCATACACACGTTTTGTTTTCCCATTAAAACTTTTCGATGTTGTTGCAAATTCTGACTTCTATGATATTTGGACTCAATGTTAAGTGTGCCACTTATCATGGTTGAGTTGTCACTCATGTTAGACTGCTCATGTTCGTATTACTGACAATGTCGTAGTCTTGTTAATGTTCGCCTGGGTTGTTGTTAGTATGCAGTTAAACGGTGTGTATCTATGTAACGTTTCTGAGTCTTAGTGTTGCAGTTAAGCCAGTAACTGCTTCAAATAATACAGTGTAATATTCAAAGAAAGCAGTACTACTTCAGGGTGAAGGTTATGAGATGTCGCAGGATTTAGGGGTTCTTTGATGGCGGTAATCCCCAAGAGGAACTGAAACTATACCCCAGTGTGTGTGTATGTGTCTGCGTGTGTGTGTGTGCGCGCGTGCGTGCGTGCGTGTGTGTGTTTGTGTGTGTGTGTCATAACGTCATATCAAAATATGATAATTAGACTCTCAGTTTCAGAACATTAGAGAATATTCTGGTTCTATATGGAGACATGAGGAATTTATTATTTCAATCTGATTTTTAAAGAAAGAACAATGAATTCCATTAACTATAATGACGACACCCCCCTCCCCCCACACACACACACATAAACACACACCGTAATTATCCTTGCCCTTCAATCAATATTTTATTATATCTTATGACCTTGAACTCGCACGTGATATTTTGTCACAATTTCTTATTGTGTTCGGAAAGTGTCTGCTCTTGTCTTTGATTCTTTAAATTTTACAGCTGCTGCAGGGCCTCTTTATAAGAGAGAATTTGAGGTCACTGCAGACGCTTGGCGCAAAGATTTGTTTGTTGTCACTTTTCGTGGTTGCCAAGCTTTGCTAGAAAGTGATGCAACGCCTATTTTTTAGTGTTTACAGCACTATAATGAGACATTCTAAGGTATGAGTGGCGAAGTGGTTAGTGCACTGGTCTCTCATGGCGAAGGTCGGGGGTCCGAATCCGGCCGGAGGCACCCCAGTCACCCAGCTGTAGAAATGGGTACCCGACTTCTTCTGGAGTTGGGGAAGGAAAGGCGGCCAGGCGTGATACTGACCATATCACCCTCTAGTGTGCTGACAGGTCAAGGAAATATGGACACTAACACCATATCCCTATGTGCTTCTAATGTATGACAGGATTAATTTTACTTTTTTAACTTTACTTCTAAGCTATGAAACAAAATCTGTAGCTTTTTATTTTTAAATTTTAAAACTCTCTTTAAATGTTAGTGGAAGAGTTAAATACGGGAATCGAGTATTTTTAGAGTGGATTAGAGTGCCTTACTTGATTACGCGTAGTGGAACAATCAGATTCACGGGCATTATCTGAGACGAACACAGCCTCGTTAGCTCTACAGCACGTTTGTTTCTAGCATGGCTACGAGGTGGTGACGAGGGTCTTCTCCAGTCCTATTTCTCTGACCCAGACAATTATTTTCTTGACAGTTACTCTGTCGTTGTATCATCTTTCACTATATCATCTCTACTAAAGGGTATAAATTTGTTTACAAGCTACTGACAAGTTGGTTGTGAGGGAGTATCCTTTACAGCAGGAAGAGTCCAGAGTATCACCGTGATCTAGTCATTTGTTTGATGTTAATAACTTGAGTATCACCGTGATCTAGTCATTTGTTTGATGTTAATAACTTGGGTATCACCGTGATCTAGTCATTTGTTTGATGTTAATAATTTGGGTATCACCGTGATCTAGTCATTTGTTTGATGTTAATAACTTGGGTATCACCGTGATCTAGTCATTTGTTTGATGTTAATAACTTGGGTATCACCGTGATCTAGTCATTTGTTTGATGTTAATAACTTGGGTATCACCGTGATCTAGTCATTTGTTTGATGCTAATAACTTGGGTATCACCGTGATCTAGTCATTTGTTTTGTTTGATGTTAATAATTTGGGTATCACCGTGATCTAGTCATTTGTTTTGTTTGATGTTAATAACTTGGGTATCACCGTGATCTAGTCATTTGTTTTGTTTGATGTTAATAACTTGGGTATCATCGTGATCTAGTCATTTGTTTTGTTTGATGTTAATAACTTGAGGGGCGGGGGAAATCTCATAATGAAAGTAGATGGAGGTGTACTGTTGTCCAGTTTTACAAAAAAAAAAAAAAAGATAGAAAGAGTATGAAAAATGGTCAGAAAAAAAGAACAGAAGAAAGTAAGATGAGCCGGTATAAAATGAAGAATATACAACACCCGATATTTCGGCAAAGGCTTTCTCAAGGATCGCAACCAAAAACAACACATCAGATAAAAGCACCAACAAAAAAAAAAACAAAAAAACTTTGCTGTTTTTTATTCCTTTTGTAAGAAATACGAGCACAAAATGCCGGAAAGCAAATTTTCAGTGCCGAATAGAGAAATCATAATCATCAAACGAGATTTACACTTCACTGAAAACAGGTTGAATCCTTTCAAAGCACTTCCGAAATATCTCTTTTTTATATTGGTATAGAAGAACTGCAAGGATGATATCACAGACAAGGCTGCAGTTCGTTTGATTAGCACAGAAATATCTCAGTAAAGTGATTCTCTGAGTGGCAACAAAGACTTGAATAAAACTTATTCTTCTTCCAAAAGCAATGACGCGGAGCCCTTTATCACTGCTGATGATACAAGAGAAAAAGAAGGACGAAAGGTGCCATGTCCTGGCTTTATTCATATCCGGCTGCTTACAAAGAAAATGAAAAAATGATATTCAAGAGAGCTGTTTTGGCATGCTTCTGAGAAAGCTTCACTACCACCGATTCTTACAGTGAACACCAGTCTGTCGTCTGACTCTCTTTCCACTGAAAATTTCATGAAGTGGAACTGATTCTGAATCGCCCACAGCTCACCCGCCTTGGAGGCAGAATTTCAGTAAAACATAATAATACAAGGTTATTCATAAGTCTATTCAATATTTCAAAAATTCGTAAGAAATAAACTACGTAACGGATCATGATTATTTTTATGCCAAGATAGAGAGAGAGAGAGAGAGAGAGAGAGAGAGAGAGAGAGAAAGAGAGAAAGAAAGAGAGAGAGAGAGGGGTGGGAGAGAAACTCTTTAAGTCTTTTTTTTTAAATAAGCCCGCGGCAGAGCTCTTGTGATTTGCCTCTAGGAGGCAGCAGTAGCAAATATGGCCTTCAGTAAACGTGAGCAGTCATTTTGTGTTTTGAATACGCTACAGTCTCGTCGGTTGTGACTGTGCAGCGACGATTTCGAGAGGAATTCCAGAAAGTAGCACTTGTTTTCTACAGTATGAAGAAGTGGTATGCGAAATTCCTGGATGAAGATGGGGGCTTCGCCTGTAAGCTTCTCTAACATGATTTTCAGTTTATTCGCTTGGTCCTGGACGTCCCTGCCGAGGAGCTGTGCACAGACAGCCTTCATCCCGGAATTTCGCATACCATTTCTTGACACTGTTAAAAACATGTGCTATTTTCTGGAATTGCCCTCAAAATCGTCGCTGCACAGTCACAACTGATGAGGTTCTTGCGTATTCCAAAACACAAAATGGCTGCTCACTTTTACTGAATGCCATACTTGCTACTGCTGCCTCCTAACGGCAAACCGCAGGAGCCATTTGCGTGTGCTTTATCAAAGAAAGAAAACTTGAAGATTTCTCTGTCTCCTGGCGTAACCGTAATCATTATCCGTTACTTAGTTTATTTTTTGTGAAGTTTTTAAATATTTAATAGACTTATGAATAACTTTGTATTGTGACGATACATTGGTCCATGTTAGTAGGATCAAAGAACGGGAGAGTGGAGATGCTAGAAATTTTGAAAACAGTTCTTTGTGGAATATACAAATACAAACTGTTCAGCACTTTTAACGGATTACAACACTTTGAACTGATTACGGTACTCTCACATGGTCACAAATTCATACGTTCGGGAAATGCTTTGCCCTATATTTTTGTGGCACGTTATGTCCCGCTCGCATCTCGTAACAGTAATTTTGTGAAACAAAAACACATCGTAATAATTTAAAAACCTAATTGTCCGTCTACTTTTAAAAAGTGAAGACGCCATAAACTTGATCTGCATCTGTGTAACACAACTTTAATGCCTTTACATTTTTGTACTCGGTGTACTTTTGTCATATGAATTCATGGGGAAACTAAAGCTTCTTGTGTGATTTTAAATATATTATTTACTCTAAATCTCCGTTTATGATTCATTAACCAAATTTATTCTGTCAAAGCAATTCTATGGAGCGTCAAATAGGGCCATATACCACAGTACATTTAGGAAGAAAATTCTTCATCACAGCTATCACTAACAGAAGGCAATGCAGTATATGAGTTCAGCTAATGAGTTTACTCGAAATCACTATCTGATTATTTCTATAAAGCTACATGTAATATTAATACCCGTCACAGAATCTGTGAAAGTTACGCAAGTATTTTCCAAACAATTCATTAATTATTTTTTCTCTCCTAATATGCTCGTCTTTACTGATATGGTAAATGAACTGAAGCACCTTTCACGCAAAATATCACTTGTTCAATATCTCAGTGCCAATATCCGCACCTTCACAAGACATGAAGGCTGAAAATATTGCTGAAGTTAAGACTTGTGAAACATAGGCGGTGATAAATATTGGATTACAAAATGTAATTGCTGGAACTTTTCGACACACACTGTGAGAATACTGTGAACGTAGACACCATTAATGAGCATTCAGCCAGCAATATTTCTTTATCTGCTATAAGAATATTATAAGCTATGCTTACATCTGTGGAGAAAGAGGAAGATCCACACACCAGTCACTCAGGCTGAAGTAAGACAACAGATAAAAACCCTGGTCATCCAGGCTGAAGTAAGACAACAGATAAAAACCCTGGTCATCCAGGCTGAAGTAAGACAACAGATAAAAACCCTGGTCATCCAGGCTGAAGTAAGACAACAGATAAAAACCCTGGTCATCCAGGCTGAAGTAAGACAACAGATAAAAACCCTGGTCATCCAGGCTGAAGTAAGACAACAGATAAAAACCCTGGTCATCCAGGCTGAAGTAAGACAACAGATAAAAACCCTGGTCATCCAGGCTGAAGTAAGACAACAGATAAAAACCCTGGTCATCCAGGCTGAAGTAAGACAACAGATAAAAACCCTGGTCATCCAGGCTGAAGTAAGACAACAGATAAAAACCCTGGTCATCCAGGCTGAAGTAAGACAACAGATAAAAACCCTGGTCATCCAGGCTGAAGTAAGACAAGAGATAAAAACCCTGGTCATCCAGGCTGAAATAAGACAACAGATAAAAACCCTCATCATCCAGGCTGAAGTAAGACAACAGATAAAAACCCTGGTCATCCAGGCTGAAATAAGACAACAGATAAAAACCCTGTCATCCAGGCTGAAATAAGACAACAGATAAAAACCCTCATCATCCAGGCTGAAGTAAGACAACAGATAAAAACCCTGGTCATCCAGGCTGAAATAAGACAACAGATAAAAACCCTGTCATCCAGGCTGAAATAAGACAACAGATAAAAACCCTCATCATCCAGGCTGAAGTAAGACAACAGATAAAAACCCTCATCATCCAGGCTGAAATAAGACAACAGATAAAAACCCTCATCATCCAGGCTGAAGTAAGACAACAGATAAAAACCCTGGTCATCCAGGCTGAAGTAAGACAACAGATAAAAACCCTCATCATCCAGGCTGAAGTAAGACAACAGATAAAAACCTTGCTATTCAGACTAAAGTAAGACACACGGAAAATACACCGTTTGACTGAAAAAAAAGAGACTTGAATGTGATAAATACATCCAGCCATTACTACTGTAGTATGCATTGCAAAAATGCTCCATTGCCCAGTACTGCCTGACCACAAATTTAGACTCTTAACATTCAGTCTGTATTTCTTTACCTGGCGCCATTTCTGTTATTAATAACTCATAAAACCGTCTCCGTGGTCCTGATTTCGACCATCCATGTCTACGAGACTGCATAATCTTCTTACTCTGGAGTCCTGTATGTGCGGCATATCTGTATCTTTATAACTTGCTAGCCATAGTTCAGCATCTCACTGCCCTTGATCCGCACGACCTAATGCATTACATAGAATATCAAAATGAACTCCGAAGTATGTAAGGCGCCGAAAACAGGGTTTCTCCATTTATTACAGTAGTACCAATAAATGGTAGCTGTGACTTTCACCACAACTGTGACGAGCGCCTGGTGACTTCTTCTTCTTCTTCGTTCGCTTCTACCACCAAAAACCGCACTGTGAACCTACTGAATTCACGCATGTGGTCCTCGTTAGGTCCTGTGGTCCCCTGTGTGGTCCAAAATAGACCACACGAGTTCCACGAAAGGACCACAAGGGGTTCAGAGTATCACAGTGCTTTAGCCTGTATTCTTGGTGGGTCTCGGAAGCGGGATTGCGTGACACCGTGGTTTTCATTGCACCAGTTTGGTCTAGGGTTGGACTTTCTCACCGGAAGACCTCGACGTGTTTGGAATATCAGTGCATCCCCGCTGGGTGAGAGGCGTTAGCCCACCCAGGCCAGAGTTGGACTTTCTCACCGGAAAACCTCGACGTGTTTACCGCCGGGTGAGAGGTGGTTGTCCATCCAGTCCAGGGTTGGACTTTCTCACCGGAAAACCTCAGCGTGATTAGGATACGCAAACATCCCCGCCAGGTGAGAGGTGGTTGCCTATCTAGACTTCCCTGGTCCAGTGTCTCCGACTTCAGCATTTTGCGGTTGTGGCCGCTACCCTTCCTAGTTGTGACCAGGATGGAGCTTTTGTCCAGGAGGACGAATCCTCGCCACTAGTGACTTCTACCCCTGGGTTTAGCCGGTTTAGGCATTTCCCAGTATGGGCATGTTTGGGACGGGACCGACCTCTAGGGCAGAGGTACTGTGACATTCATAGCCTTCAAGATTCACCCCTGGTATGAGCCGGTTTAGGCAAAATTCACCAGTATGGGCGTTTATCAGGCGTTACCGACCTCTAGAGCGGAGGTGGCATGACATGTCTAGCCATCGAGTTCCACCCCTGGTGTGTGCCGGTTTAGGCATATTTCACCAGTGTAGGTGTATTTCGGACGTAGGCGGCCTCTAGAGCAGAGGTGCCGTGGTATAGCTCTCGTAGCGATACTACTGGACATACCAGGTTAAACTTCACTTTCCACCACCTTTTCCCATCGGCGCCGCACAGCAACCTTTATTTCCGCATTTACTTCCTTAACCGGGAGGAGCTTCACTCCACGCGCGGCATTTGAAAAGTCAAGCCAGCAGTGATTTAACCTCTGGGACAAGCCAGTTCAATGCATGGCTTAATCTTTGAGACAAGCATATGACTACTGGCAGGATCAACCAGATAGCTTTCTTCACCGAACCTTTGTCGGATATCTGCCGACAGACCGACGCGGGGCAAGGGAGACAGCGCTCTGCTCAGAGCGGATCCCTTTCGACCCCGGCGGCGTTTCATTTCCTTTAACCGGCGGGGGCGGCTCTCTCTGCTCTAACGAGCGGAAAAGAAAGCCTGGCCACCCACAAACAACACACGTTACATACTGCAGACCCGATACTCTTTGCGAGAGATGGGCCAATTTCGAGACCATCGGTCGACAAAACCGTACTACATCGTTATCACGAACCTGGCTGGCTAGCCGTTTACATGCTTCGCTCGACGGACAAACCACTTGCTTCTGCATCGAAACACCTTAACTCTCGCCGTCCGGGAAGGGAGCGAAAGCCTGTCTCCCCACGCACGGAACTCGAGAGCGCTTTTTCGCCAAAAGAACGGTCGGCCTGCGCAACAGCAACCGCCCGCGCTGTGCAGGTCGGCGCAGCTCTGCGCGGCTGACCGCCTGGTGACTAAGACACATTATTTGAAAGGAAAAAAAGCAATGGTTCATAATGTTGCATGATCAAAAAATGTTAAACTTGTTCAACATTTAAAATTTAATAATGCAACTCATCACCATCAGGCGTCGTGCGTGGCGTTGGCTATTATGCTTCTCCAGGGTACACGATCCTTCATGCAGGCCATCAGCTCAGTTGGTGACCTCCTCTCACACCATCCCGTCAGACTGTCCAGTATCATTTCTTCTTGGTCTTCCCTTGGATCTTCTTCCTTCTATTTTTACTCTTGTTATAATATTTTCAATCCCCCCTCTTCTCATTGCATGTCCTATGAAAGTACATTGTCTCTCTCTTATCTTTTTGACAATGTTTTTTGTCTCTCCAGCTCTTCTCATACATTCTTCATTAGTTATTTTTGCTGTCCAGGGGATTCGCAACATTCTTCTAATAAACAACATTACTGCTGCTTCCAATGATTTTTGTGCAGATCTGCCTATTGTCCATGATTCACTTCCATATAATAAGATAGGTTCAATATAGCATTTTAGGACTCGTTTACTAACATTCATTGATAAGGATGTGTTGGCTAATATGTTTCTCACTCTCTGAAATGCAGTCTTTGCTTGGCCTATTCTGTTCCTAATTTCTGTTCTGCATTTCCCAACTGAAGTTATCACTGCTCCAAGGTATTTGAATTTCTGCACCTGCTTTAGAATAGTTCCGTTTAATTTAATAATTTAATAATTTAATTTAATTTAATAATAATACAAGACATGTTCATATTCATATCTTCCTTAAAACTGTAGGAATTGTTATTTTCCTATGGAACCTCGACTCTCCCAAAAAGTTTTGGGAGAGTCGAGGTTCCATAGGAAAATAATTGGAAATCTCACCCTAATATTTACCCCCTCTCATCCCCTCCCCATGCCGATGGTGACTGAACTTGGACTTAAACGGCATCGGGAGTGCCACTAAACATCTCAGAGACCCCGAAAACTGTGGATTCGACACTAATATCGGTCGTTTTCGATTATTTCTACATGTCACCCCCATCCCAACCCCACCTCCAGGCCCCTAAGAGTGCTAGGAGCGTCTTATCCCCACGGTATTTTTTCCAGATTGTAAGTCATATGTGTATCAAGGTTGATTGAACTTGCTCAAGGAGTTCCAGAGTTATGCCGGAACATACATACATACATATACATACACCCACATCCATTATATATATATATATATATATATAATTGTAAATCAAAAGATGGACTGAAATGTGGCAGCCTCCCTGTTCGAAGTCGGACTACGTGAGGTATAAAAAGGTAGTAAATTTCTTGGCATTTATTATAACTAAAATGCTGCTTTGACTCCTTTTGCGTGTTTGCGTGCGCCAGTCAGTTATAAGAAGCATCCTGACTGAATAGGTCGCTCATTGATTCTAAGCTGAAGCACTTTTTATTTAACATCAGCTTGCAACTAG
This sequence comes from Achatina immaculata, assembly GCA_009760885.1. Taxonomy (NCBI): domain Eukaryota; kingdom Metazoa; phylum Mollusca; class Gastropoda; order Stylommatophora; family Achatinidae; genus Lissachatina; species Lissachatina immaculata. Next base: position 21,066,741 of record CM019717.1, on the reverse strand, counting down.
GGCACGCCTTTCAGGTAAATTTACGAGCCACTTCAGTGTGGGACATAATGTGTCTTAATTAAACACACACACACACACACACAACCACACACACACACAACACATACAACCACACACACACACACACAATTTCCACACTTTCATGACCATTTCGGCGCTTGTGACGATAAACGACGAGGCTGCCAACTCCACTTTCAGATGTTAGAAATTTGCATTGAGTTTGTTGTATCTGATAACTATAGGTTTTAGGAAATACGGAATTTCAAAGTTCGTATTCAGATCTTAGTGGAGTATCATTCTTTTTGTCAGAGGTACATACATCTGAAGAAGGGACGTCCACTAACAAGGTCAGGATCAGCCACAAACCTGATCTCTATACAGACACTAAAAACTGGTTGTAAAGCAACATGAGAAAAACTATAGCATTCACTTACCATTGTCACACAAGTGGTAGGAGAACAAAGACATTGGATGTATAGGACAATAGCAACAGATTAACCAGAGACCTTGACTGCCTACGGCAATAGCAACAGATTAACCAGAGACCTTGACTGTATACGACAATAGCAACAGATTAACCAGAGACCTTGACTGTATACGACAATAGCAACAGATTAACCAGAGACCTTGACTGTATACGACAATAGCAACAGATTAACCAGAGACCTTGACTGTATACGACAATAGCAACAGATTAACCAGAGACCTTGACTGTATACGACAATAGCAACAGATTAACCAGAGACCTTGACTACCTACGACAATAGCAACAGATGAACTATTTTCCACTTTTCAGATCTTCTTTGTGGTAGAATTACCATATCCTTGAACATAAATTCACCCTTTATGCAATCATCTCTCATTTCGGAGAAAATTATATCCTTATTTTCCGCGTTAACTGAAAAAGAAAATAGAGCTATTTCCGCCAGTATTCTGTGATAAAATCATTCATACGTAATGTATAACGTAAAATAACTTGTCAACGAAGGGTGTATCTAAATGGGTACGTATGTAGGAGTGTTTTTCTAGAGTTTGACTCATAGTTCCATCTTGTAAGTGGCTCAAAGTTGTTCTGTTTTTTGGGGTTTTTTTTGTTGTAGTTCTCAACAGCAGAGAGGTTAAATTTTGTTCTAGCTCTTGCTGTCTATCTTTGTGCTGTATGTACTAGTTTTTACCATTGTAGAACATTAACTATTATATTTTGCTGATACAGTGTGTAACCAGTGCTGGTTTTACATCAGTTACACGCGGTTGTACGTATGACAGTAACATATATATTATTTGTTAACATTCTGACAGAAACGGATATATTAATTGTTAATATTGTGACAGTAAAAAGTATATTACTTGTTAATATCCTTATAGTTTCACATATATTAAGTGTCATTCTGACAGTAATACATGTATCAACTGCTAATATTCTGAAAGTAACACATATATCAACTGCTAATATTCTGAAAGTAACACATATATCAACTGCTAATATTCTGAAGGTAACACATATATTTTTAAATCATGGTTGTTCATAATTCTGTGATCAGTCTCTGCACAACTTTCTGACAGGTGTAATGACGGTGGCAGTAAGTGGCCATGGCTGGCTCATGACCCGGCGAGAACTCGAGGAGATGAATCGATGATCTCCCATTACCTGCCGTGCCAGATTCTCACCGAGCTTTATCACGACTGAGACTACATCGACCCTGACTTCCTATGCCACTCTATTGTGACACACCAGTCTATTGATATAATTGCCTACATCCTACCACAGATAGCTGTGTCTGTGATGAAGAGGGACAAGTCTGATCAGGTCATTGTTCAGGTCTGGTATATAAAAAGATACCCCTGCATAAGAAAAAGATCGTATTTACTTATAAAGTTAACCCTTATATTTGTATATTCATTCAATCGCGTGATCTGACCTTTACAATGTGTTACTCTCTTGACAGCCAGTCAGAATACATCTAGTCCTCCATCTTAGATTCCTGTTATAGTTAGTGCGGTGTTTAGTACACTAGTGATTTCCTGGACCCATTGTCCAATCGGCAGCTTTCTTCTTAGTTTTCCAAGAACCATAACCTCAGTTACTGTATATATAACGCTGAACTGAGCGGAGTTTGGGGCACCTGTCTTACGCAGTTTGATGTGTCACATACCTGACCCTGGGTCCCTTACAGCGAATGTCACACTTTCTGTAATCCAAGTTATCCAACAGTTCCACGTCCCAAGCACTAGTATCCATTTTCTTCTCATTTTTTCACCTTCATGGGTAATGCCAGCAAAAGTTGTTGCTTATAGCAGAACTGAACCCTGCTCATCTCAGACGTAGCATCTTTCCAGTATGAGTGAACGTATGTGATAAAGGTGAAGTACGCGGTAATGATCACTGGTAACACTCTGTTATCTATTTCAGTCATAAAAACCCATGTATTATTATTGTTATTATTATTATTGTTATTATTATTATTATAACTGTGTATCTTTGGAAAGCTGCTATTACTAATATATTTCACAGTTTTCCCTGTCACCCCAGACAAATGTCTTTGAGTCTTGTTTGCGTTATCTTTTCAGATAATGGGCATCAGCGAAGAGTAAAATCCGTGTTTTGGCAGTATCCTGAAAACCTAGATTTTCTATACAGGATGTTTCCGGAGTTATACACACACACGCATATATATATATATATAAAGTTATAAGCACAAAAAACCAAGCGAAGACTATTCAATTCAAGTGTAATATCCACCCTCATCTATGCATGTGAAAGCTGGAAAACAACTAAAGAAATAGACAACAAATTAGACCGTTTTTAAAACAAATGCCTCAGGAAAACACTCAGTATAAAGTGGAAAGAAGTCAAGAACAACGCGGAGATAAAGCAGATGAGTGAACAACAACCTGTCTCTTGCGTGATCAGAAAAAGAATATGGACATATGTCGGTCATGTGCTGAGAAGAAACAATCAGAGAATCCCAAAAAAAAACAAGCTATCAAGTGGAGCACTACAAGCCGAAGAAAAAGAGGTCGACTGCGTGAAACTTTAAAGAGGACATTGTTAAGAGAGGCCAAATTAGTAGCCATAAAATCTCTTAATGGGGTTGAAAAACTTGGCGAACTACCACGCGAGTCATATGTGACGTTTTAAGGGCACGGGAAGGATGTAAGATGTAAAATAACTATACATAAGAAAACTTTAAAGGACCAGAACAGTGGCTGTAGCTCAGCAAAGTTTTGATACGCCTAGCGTAGTAGCGTCTATTTGTTATTATGGACCATTGTATGTAACCTGAAATTTTAACATAACAGGTTTTACGTGGTTTTTTTTTTTTGGGGGGGGGGGTGGGGTCGTTCTTAACTATGGCATGTACTTAAATCGGACATTCACAACTCGAATGCTGCCTGTATATTTTGTGCAAATAGCTTACAAAAGTGATTCTGAAACTTGTTGCACATTACAGACCGAAGAAATCAATGACAGTTATACGGACCGTAGAAGCCAAAGATAGTTTTGCCGACCGCAGAAGTCAAAGATAGTTTTACAGACTGCAGAAGTCAAAGATAGTTCTGCAGACCGCAGAAGTCAATGATATTTTTACAGACCGCAAAGTCAATGATAGTTCCACACTGTCTCTCCATTTTTCCATTCTTGTCAGATGATATCACAATAAATATCTTCATAAATAATCCAGACTTGTTCCTTCTCCCATCGTCCCACCCAACACCCCACATGACCTTTTACACCCCACTTCTGGGGTATGCAGACCCCATTTAGTGAACCACTGATACACAGAGAACTTTCAAATTGGGTAAAATAGATACGGTTACAGGCATGGGGCGTATGAATTATCTCAAGATATACATGATAACGCTGACAGAATATAGTTTATGCATTTTTATATGCAAGCATCGGATGTAAAAGATACATACATGGAGCGTGTATATATATATATATATATATATATATATATATATATATATATATATATGATATACACGTCAGAAACGGTGCAGTAGGACTGATGTAAACCGAGTTGGTTTTGCTGTATGTATAAAGAATTTGATATTAAATGTTACCGTTGATTTCTTTCTGATCCCTTTTTTAAACACGAGTGCCACTTAATAGAAATGAATTCCTGCCAAACTGTATATAATATAGGGTACAATCAAACATTAGCAGAAAATAATATGTTACAGGAACATAGGGGCCAGTATATGTGTTGAAACTATTGGACAAATACAGGCGCAATTTGCTGTCGTGTCCATGGTATCATTAGTTTTATGTCACTTCCGCCTATGTCCCTGACTGTGTGATATGCGCAGACAGCCTGATAGAACCATGTGAATTCCTGTCATCCACTGAGTGCTTGTCATGGTCCTTGACATCTCGATGTCATGATGATAGAAGCAACACAGCGCCAACAAATGGCACGTACTACTATCTCCTGCTCCAAACGGTAATTTGGCAATTGCGATGTGGAAACAGTGTGTGGTAAAGTTGAATGTCAAATTTAGGTTGAAAGTTCTCTTGCTTGAACATTACTGCGACAAGCAAGGATCATTCGCTCTTTCCCCCCAAAATTACGAGACTGTTTGTTACACAAAAAAACATTACTTCGACAAACATTGTCTTCATAAGGGGCAAGGTACACCAAAATAATATATAAAGAAACAATGAGCTAAAAGCACGGGAGAAATCAGACCTACATAAAACTAGTAACGGAAATGCTAAGTGAAGAAAAATGTTGTAATTTTATATAAAAATGTACAGAGGCTACAATTAATCATTGAATCTCAGAGTAATGGATGTTAATTTGTAAATATTAGAGAGATTCTAATTAAGAGCATCAAAACTGCAAGTATAAAGGGACAGTTTTAAAACTCAAATGTCATAAATTGCTTTGAAAGCAAACACAAACCATGAAAAAAATGCGAATCGGAAGCATAATGTAGAATAATTTTTCAAGTAAAAATAAAGCATATAAAAACGAAACAGATGATAAAAATGTTTTCATAATCAGACTTAATGTAACATCTGTGCTCAAGACATTGTGAAGGTTTTATGATCATTTAACGAAAACGTCTCAACTCAAGAAACACTTCATTTCAGATCGATGTCTTTATGTATGTGTATGTGTATTTTCTGGAGACCGCGTGTGTAGATCTACTGCGGGGGGGGGGGACGCTGTCCTATATGGCAGCCAATGATGTGCGCCTGACATGCTAAAGTGAAGGGTGGTGGACCACAACCCATCAAAACCCTGTCCCATCCTTCCGTTGGTAACTCCACAACAGACTTGGCCTGGCTCACGTAGCAGAGATGGCCATAATGGCTGTGGTGGTGGAGTATCACCTTGGCCTGGCTAATGTAGCAGAGATGGCCATAATGGCTGTAGTGGTGGAGTATCACATTGGCCTGGCTAATGTAGCAGAGATGGCCATGATGGCTGTGGTGGTGGAGACTCCCTGCTTATGTAGCTCCACCCATGAATTGAAAAAAGTAGTTGGTATGACCCACTCCCATTCCAGTACGATGCAGCGCTTCAACATCTTCACTGCATAGGCTACAAAGAAAACAGGGTCACAGTTCCATGGAGATACCAGCAGCAGCGGCAGAAGAAGACGAAGTGCGCTTGTGGATTTGTGAAACTAGTGCCTGTTTCAATGTAGTAGTTTTAAGAGTTATAGCGCTCTAATTTACAACAAACAGTAATCATATTGAAGAAAAACAAACTGGAAGAAAGTATAACATGAAAGTAATTTGTCCGTTTAGTGGATCAAATGACAAGTCACAGCTACCCGGGGTATGTACTAACCAAAGATGGGAGATGTGAGACGTAGATAATGAGAAGAATAGGAACAGCAAGACACACATTCAGCATCATGACCGCTTTTATCCAGAACCACATCCATCCCGGCAGGACCGAGATTTATACAATGCTAAAATATTCTGCATTACTGTGCTGAGCTGAAACCGGAACTTTGAGTAAACAGTTGGAGAGAGGGATGAATGGCGCATAAATGTGGATCTATGGAGAAGTAGGCCAGTGGAAAATGAAAATTAAAAAATGTACAAGTATTAGAACAACCACAAGCGCAATGTGAACATCTCAAAGAAATAATGATCAGGAAAACAAAGTACTTTAACCACATAAAAAAACGTAATATTATACTAAAGACCATATTACATGGAAGGGTGATAGGAAAATGAGCGAGATGTAGACAGAGATAGAGATGGGAAAATAAACATACAGAAAAATGAGCGAGATGTAGAAAGGGACAGAGATGGGAAAATAAACATACAGAAAAATGAGCGAGAGGTAGAAAGGGACAGAGATGGGAAGATAAACATACGAGTGTGGACAGGATACAGGCTGCCCGAGTGCACCATCAAGGAGAAGGGGGAGGAGATTCATTACCGAGGACGACACACAAGGAAGATGACGATGATGATGATTAGTACAAGGTAGAAGTTACGACACACAAGGTTGATGGTGATGATGATGATGATGATGATTAGTACAAGGTAGAAGTTACAAATAAATGTGTTCAGTAAAGGTAGCCTGGAGACAAGATTTTATTTCCTTGACTGGAGGCATACAAATATTTGTCACTGATATATGGCTGCTATTATATCCGCCTACGAAGTGAAAGATATACGATGATATATGTATGTTTGTCATTCATTAGATTTTTTTTTTGTGGTATCAGCCACTAGGACTGGAGAGAACTGACGAAATATCGAGTCAAGCGAAGGACATGTCTTTGTAAGTGATAACTCCATCTTAGAAGAACAATAAAGCCCAGGCTGAAGACAAAACTCGCTAGCTCAAGTTGCCTGTTGTTATTGTGATCAGTTATACAGATTCATTAGCGTTTATAGGATGCTTCGTGGGAGCCACTACTCATTAAAAAAATGATTCCGGCAAGTTCCGCAACAACTAACATCTACATATTTTCACACCTTTTCCCTGATACTTTATTTTAATGCAAAGACATAAAGGTATCAGGACAGGTATGTTGTAAACATACATGGTCGGTGAACTCTGCAGGTGTGGCTTAGTTTCTATCGTTAACCTGACCATCATGGACCACTCGTTTGCCAGAAGCTCGACAGAGAAGAAATCCTTGGAAATTCAATAAGTCCTCTGCCTGTTAGTAAAGTGCTGTCACTGTAGTACTGTGATTATGAGTGTACCCTTACTTAAGTTATAAACTTAGAGTAGTAATCCCTTTACAAATCAGTACTTAGTATAGTATCGTCATTCTAGTACTTTACCTAAGATAGTACCGTCGCTCTAGATTTGTACTTTGAATAGCACTGTAACAACTGTACTTAAAATAGTACCAATAATAGTACCGTAACTCTAGTACTGAAAATAAAACAGTGCCAAGAATAGTACCGTAACTCTAGTACTGTACCTAAAATACAAGTAGTACCAAGAATAGTACCGTAACTCTAGTACTGTACCTAAAATAGTACCGTAACTCTAGTACTGTACCTAAAATAGTACCAAGAATAGTACTGTAACTCTAGTACTGTACCTAAAATAGTACCAAGAATAGTACCGTAACTATAGTACTGTACCTAAAATAGTACCAAGAATAGTACCGTAACTCTAGTACTGTACCTAAAATAGTACCATCACTCTAATACTGAACTATCTTCTGACGTCGTCTCGCTATCGCTGGTCATTATTCACCATCGCAGTTATTGATAATGAACGAAGATTTTCACAAATTATGGTTTCACTCTAAACAGCTGGAACAATTTGCCTTGTCTCTATGCTTCTGGCTGGTTCTATTTGCAAACCTGGGGAGTTACATTGTATGATTGATGAATGTGCAAGGAATTTTGGGACATGAAGCATAGCTCTGGTCTAGACGGGCTCATTTGGTAATGGTTAGAGAGGCAGAGGTTGGGACAATGGCAAAAAAAAAAAAATGTTGTGTAATTTGTGTATCTTTGGTTCATATTGAATATGTGTCGAGCCTAGATAAATTGTGTGTTTTTTGGAATTTTTGTGAAATAATTTATTATGGTGCGTTGAGTGAAGTTTCTGCCGTTTTGTTCACGGAATGATGCGTATGTGTGTTTGTATGACATTTATTCTCTGGCGAAGTTATATGTATTTGCGTCTGTGCATGCTTAGAGGGGAAGTAAGAAATGAGTGACGATCTGTGGAAATATGAAGTGTATGTTTATGACAGCTTTTTCATTTTTATGTAAAGTTCGTGTTTTTTTTTTTGTGCCATATTTAATCCTACAAGGGAGTGTATGAGACCCGTTCTTATGTTGGAAGATTTGCATGGTTTGTTAACAAGAGGATGAGTGTTTGCTGAAAAAAAGAGCTTGTAAAAAAAAAAGTGCATGGATCGACTGAAGAGTGCATGTGGTTTTAAGAAAGTATGCTTGTGTACATCAGGGGATTCACCCACGTGTACGTCAGGGGATTCACCCACGTGTGCTATCAGGGGATTCACCCACGTGTGCTATCAGGGGATTCACCCACGTGTGCTATCAGGGGATTCACCCATGTTTACATCAGGGGATTCACCCATGTTACATCAGGGGATTCACCCACGTGTACTATCATGGAGCATTTGTGCAATCATCCGACGTGCTGCGCTAGCAAAGAATGTTTCCATCAACTCGTCAAATCATCGAGTCTCAAGCACTCCTGACAACTGTCATCGTGATAGTTCTCAGAGTTACTAACTTTTGTGACATATCACATTAGCACCTATAGTACTCAGATTTACTAGCTTTTGTGACATATCACATTAGCACCTATAGTACTCAGGTTTACTAGCTTTTGTGACATATCATATTAGAATCAATAGTTCTCAGAGTTACTAGCTTTTGTGACATATCATATTAGCATCAATAGTTCTCAGAGTTGCTAGCTTTTGTGACATATCATATTAGCATCAATATTTCTCAGAGTTGCTAGCTTTTGTGACATATCATATTAGCATCAATATTTCTCAGAGTTACTAGCTTTTGTGATATATCATATTAGCACTTTTCGTCTAAGGAGACGTTTTTGAAGCAGGCAGATATCAACTCTTGTTGCGTTTTGCTGAGCGTCATTTTGATTATCTGCCCCTGCCGTGGCTAATTCTACCAATGTTAGATCTGCACAACCGACCACTGTAACACGAAGCAATATTTGTGCTGCAAGGTCTAATTTCCTTGTGCTTGCGTCTTCTAAACTTAGGTTTGATTCTCATTTCCCTCCCGAATGATGCTGTGCCCTCGAACAGTTTTGCTCTCCACTTGGCTCGGTCTTTCGCAAATTTTCCCCATACCTTATGTCCAATACAAAAATCTCGCGCCGAAGACTTCAGAAATGGAATATTTGCAACACCTTACTGTCACTGAATGCGAGAAAGAAAGCATTATAGTGGTATGTTGAACTTATTTCCTTCATGGAGCTGAATCATGGACTATAGGCAGGCAGTATGTGTAAGTCATTGGAAGCAACACAGATGTGGTTACTGAGAAGAATGTTGAGGATCCCATGGATAGCCAAGATAACTAATGTGTTTGAGACAAATTAGTGAAAAGTAGTATAATAACAAATATAAGGGAAAAAATGTAATCATCATTCTTAGGGGATGTGATGAGAAGAGAGAAACTGGAAAACATTGTAATAATGAGCAAAACTGAAGGCAAGAGAGGCAAAGAACGACCAAGGGAACAAATGTTAGAAGGCCTGATAGTGTGGCGTAGAAAGAAATCACCAACAAAGTCACTCAGAAATATCATAGATCAAAATTTGTGGAGGAGTATAATGTGATAGTGTGGGAAAACCTAGAGCCCTAAGGATATAACATAAGTCTAAAGGAATTAGTTACACACAAAATCTCCATGAAGTTAATTTATGACAAGAAAGGGATAAAAGGACGGACAAAAGGGGAATGATCGAGGGGACGTCGTGGCCGACATGTCATCAGTGATACTGTGTAGTCATATTCTAATCCTGGCCGACATGTCATCAGTGATACTGTGTAGTCATATTCTAATCCTGGCCGACATGTCATCAGTGACAATGTGTAGTCATATTCTAATTATAACCGACTTGTCATCAGCGATAATGTGTAGTCATATTTTAATCCTGGCAGACTTGTCATCAGTGATACTGTGTAGTCATATTCTAATTATGACCGACTTGTCATCAGTGATAATGTTTAGTCATATTCTAACCCTGGCCGACTTGTCATCAGTGATAATGTGTAGTCATATTCTAATTGTGACCGACTTGTCATCAGTGATACTGTGTAGTCATATTCTAATTCTGGCCGACATGTCATCTGTGATAATGTGTTGTCATATTCTAATTACGACCGACTTGTCATCAGTGATACTGTGTAGTCATATTCTAATCCTGGCCGATTTGTCATAAGTGTAGTGATATTACAATCCTGGTCGACTTGTCATCAGTGATATTGTATAGTCATATTCTGTAAGTTACTGTTTGGTGCTAGATCTTACCAAAGCGTACAAGAACACATCCGTATCTCCCTGATTAATTTGTAGTCAGTGTTGATGTGCAGATTAAAGTGTTGATGTGAAGATTAAAGTGTGTAGAAATGAGATTGAAACACGAGTAAATCACTAAAAGGGATGACCAAAACGACTCAGCATCGTTGGGGAAAGGAAAGCGAGAAAGCCGTGGTAGGCTCTGTGTCTGGCGTGGACAACACAGGACAAGAGAAAGTCCCTAGCACTAGCGGCTGTAGAAAACATAATGAGATGTCACCAGCACCAACAACTATATGACCCCCCCCCTCGCCTCCCGGCATGGCACATGATGATGATTGATGATGATGATGACTTCAAATTATTTTTTTTTATCTAATTTTGGTCGATCGCTTCATCTCCTCAAGTTCACCATATAAAAACCTTCTTTAGAATGCAAATGGATGAAATATCTAGCAATAATTCATTCAACAATGCAGGGTATTCATTTGTACTGACAATGCATGCAAAGAACACAATATGAAAATTATCCTAGGCAAACAGAAATCATTACCATCGCAAGAGTAGACACACCAATAAACATTACACTGGAACACTATACTATGAAGCAAGTAACCCATTTCAAAAACCCAGGAAGCATTTTCTCAACAAAAGGAAAAGTAGATATAGAGATCGAAAACAGATTTAACATAGCGAATCAACTTATCGGGCAAATAGCTCCCATACTAAACAACAAGCATGTCTCACTAAAAACCAAAAGAACTATCTATAAGACAATCTTCATACTAACTTTGTGCTACCAATGCCAGGCATGGACGCTGACAGCAAAAGACATGAGGAAGATTACAACAACTGAAATAAGATTCTTGAGAAGAATTCTTGGGATATCAAGAATGGACAGAATCAGGAATGATGCCACTAGAAATAAAGTAGGAGTTGAACCCGTTCTGAACTATATTCAAAAACAGCAAATAAAATAGTTCGGTCATGTGTCACGACTACCAACAGAACGTGTACCACAGAGAGCATGTTTTACAGACCACACAAAGGCAGAAGAAGGTGCCGCCCATGCAAACGATGGACCGATGGTATAGCAGCGTCCTTGAACATCTCAATGTAGGAAGCCAACAGGCGAGCCATTGGGAGACAATTGCACTCCACCTCTACACCTAGCAGTAAATGAGAAAGGACAAGACACGACAAGACAATACAGGGTATTCATTTGTACTGACAATACAGGGTACTCATTTGTACTGACAGTACAGGGTACTCATTTGTACTGACAATACAGGGTATTCATTTGTACTAACACTATTTTTTTCCTAACGCACACAAAACCCCTGTAATATTCATTGCTTCCCATCTAACAACTCTCTCGGAGACACAACCACAGCCTTTAACCGTCTCAAAGTCCACAAATCAAGTACAGGCAACATTTTTATCTAATCTGGAATATGTTTTTGCAGCCTCTTTTCCCAGACTTAGCAAGTAGGAACAGAACACAGGCAGCAACTCGGACTGACGTGTGTGGTAGAAAACCAGACAGCACAGATGGAAATATTATGCTCTGTGTGACGCTGAATGGAAACTGACTGATTTTATTATCTTTTCCTCGACCACAGAGTTACGAAATAATCAGCTGCTGTCTGGTTGACTCTTACATAACTGGTTCCAGAGATGGTCGTTCCGACACAGATGACAGTTCCATTCTTCTGCAGCAGCTGCCATCTTTGACAGATCTATTTTAAGTAATTGGTTAGTAAATATTCTGTTCATTGTGTCATCTGTAAAAAAAAACGTGCTTTCAGTATAAGTAACAGTGTATAGCCAGAGAGCTTTGCGGTAATGAAAGGGTTAACAGTCAGTAAGTATGAAAGAAAGTGGTTCAGAGTTAGTAGAAAGAGGAGATATAAGACGTAATAACGGTTAATGTTACTGACGATGATGTTTATATTAGAACCATATGAAAAAAAATGTCCGCCTGCATTATATAATAATCAAAGCTAATTCCATATAAACAAGGACAAAATGGTTGAAAATTGTCTCAGTTCAAGTTTCAAACCGTAAACCATAATCAGCACTCCTCCCGCCGCATAGCATGTTCTGTAATTAGATAAGATTTATCGAGCTTTATATCTAATGCGAGGTGCAGTCTTTGTGCAGCAGTCTGACTTGCAGAGTTGACAGTCCTGAACTTTGGACGCATCTGATTTCTGATTCCTGTTCTGAGACGGTTTATACAGACCAGCAGCAACTTACAGGATCTCGTGAGATCTCACAGACAAGACAGAATAAATCTGAATGTGTAGTAACTGTCATGTATGAACAACAGAGGCAGTGCTTGAACGGAGTAAACTTTTGCTATGAAAATGTTCTGAACGGAATTCATATCAGGTATCAAAATTTCTTTCAGGTTAACTGTCATTTTCGATTGCTTTGTCACATCAAATCTTTAGTTAGCTAGTTAGTTACTTTGTTAGTCTTTTAGATAGTTAGCAAGTAAATAAGTAAATCACGTAGTTAGTTAGTTAGTTAGTTAATTAGACAGCCAATCAGTCAGTTAATTAATTAGTTAGTCAGACAGTTAGTTAGTTAATTAGTTAGTTAGTTAGTTAGTTAATTAGACAGCCAATCAGTCAGTTAGTTAATTAGTTAGTCAGTCAGTCAGTCAGCTAGTTAGTTAGTTAGTTAGTTAGTTAGTTAGACAGCCAATCAGTCAGTTAGTTAATTAGTTAGAAAGTCAGTCAGTCAGTTAATTAGACAGCCAATCAGTCAGTTAGTTAATTAGTTAGACAGTCAGTCAGTCAGTCAGTCAGTTAGTTAGTTAGTTAGTTGGTTAGTTAGTTATTTAGTTAGTTAGTTAGTTACTAAAGATCATCATTCATTCACTCCGGACACAATCATGGCTGTTTGGATCTCCTTTTTAGTATCTACTTCTGCCTGCAGTAACTTATTGCCCTCAATCCTGTGTTGACTGGCCATTCTTTCTGGAGATTTTATTAATCCTTCATGCTTTGCCACACCAAGTGTTACCTACAGCTCTCTCTCACCTAGTGATGTATCACATTCAAAATTCGCAATGTGAATAATTCCCCAAGGATCACAGTAACGGAAGAAAGCTCTGCAGAGATCTTGGAATTACGTCTTACACTGTCAATTATTATTGTCTAAGACATGAGATTTCTGCACTTCGTAGGTCATGCTTGCACAGGTTTCTTCGCACCAGGCACCTTCTGTTCATGCCACTTCTGTGCTATATAGCACGTGGCACTGCAGAATGTTCTACTGAAGATCGTTCATTCCGCACCGAAGACAGTGCTAAGTTAACCTTTGTAACAGACAGGGATTCTGAAATATTTTCCTGTCTTGGACTTATTTTGACAGAATATGGGAATCCAGTTATTCTTGGACAGTGTTAAATCATAAAAATAATTTTAAAAAACGAGACACTATGTTCATCTTATTAACTAGGTAAAGAATAACAGTGTCACGCAATCATGACCTGATTCCTCTAAAAAAAAAAAGAAACTTCGCAGAACTAAGTGTGGTCTAGATTTGCATAATAAGGGTACGCTACTTTTAGGTAATAAGACTTAGCTGTAGTTAGCTAAGAATTCTGACGTCTAGACGTCCTAAATTATTTTCTTCCCATATTCATTACTGAATGATAACCTATATTTCTAATCGAGGTGAACATGTTATGTGCAGAAAGATAACTAGGGTGAAACAAATGAGACACATACTGCAGGAAGGCAACATTTTTATGGTCAAACTTTTCCACTTCTGATTTATGTAAACTGGCGGCCTGGTTAGCTGAGTGGTTAGACGCTGGGTTTACTAATCCAGTGGTACTGGGTTCAAGTACCAACAATGGCATTTTTTTTTTCTAGTACACACCAAAAAGACCCCGGGGTCCACCCAGCCTAGAAAAAATGGGTACCAGAGAAATCTTGGAAAGGTAAATACGGTCAGACGTGATACTGACCACATCAAAGACTTTCATGTGCCGAAGGTCTTGGAAATACGGACCTAACACCGTATCCTCAATATCCCTGGATGGCTTGGAAATGGGAATTTTACCTTACCTTTATGTAAACTGATAGTCCACGCCTAATATTTTTCAACGGCAGCACTTTAACAAAAACATTTCCCCCTGGCGCTGTCAGCCATAGCTACACCTTCATTCAAGGGTCATCTAAATTCTCCTCTCAGACCTCCACGAGGTGGTCCATAGTTTAAGAACCCTGAATACATCTCAGGTATCCGCAGTAACAGCGAATACACGAAGAACTCTGCGGAGAGCGATGTGACGTATACCCACTTTACCGAAGCAGAGTTCCTGAAGTTTGTGTAAGAACGCCCAGTTATACCTGACCTGGGAGCTATGGCGCAAACGGCAAACATATTCAGGGGTGTAGACGGGTGGATAAAGGACAGCCTGCTGTGTACAGAGTGCAGTACCTGCGAGACGTGAGAGCATGTTCCAGCACCAAAGATCAGATTCATTCCAAAGTAATGTTGATGCATTCTTATTACGTTCTCAGTGAACTTTGTGGCTACAGGCTGTTACAAAACAAAAAAGTGTTCCATTTGTACAGTGACTACACGTGTATCCATTGGTACAGTGACTACAAGTGTATCCATTTTACAGTGACTCCAAGTGTATCCTTTTGTACAGTGACTACAAATGTATCCATCTGTACAGTGACTACAGGAGTATCCATTTGTACAGTGACTACAGGTGTATCCATCTGTACAGTGACTACAGGTGTATCCATTTGTACAGTGACTACAGGTGTATCCATTTGTACAGTGACTACAGGTGTATCCATTCTAACTTTGACTCGGTGAACAGTTGTCACTGAAGTATGATGACAAACTCAAGATTCCATTTATGGAGCTTTAAAGTGGAAAAATGCATCCTTCGGAATAAGTTGAGGTATTTCCAGAATGAATAACACTGAAACGTTTTTTTTTCTTTTTCTTCTTTTTTGCTTTGACAGCCAGAAATCTAATAGTCGCGATGTAGAAAAATATCTAAGGAAGGCATAATTGAAAAAAAAAATGGAATATCGAATCGTAGTTTTGTAACCTGCGATGTTTTTTTAGTTTGAAAATTAAAGAAAAATATATCGGTATTTCTCTTTCAGCAGACATCAGTGTCGTGTTGTGTGTCGTGTCCTACTTCGAAGTATGACAAGTTTCAAGCTTACTCTTAACGTTAGTGATTCTAAAAAGACAAAAAAGTGGAAAAGACTTTTTCTCGTAGCTTCAGTTGGTGAAATTCTAGGACGAGCACGCATCAGGGCTTCTGCTAAAGTACTTTTGCAAAGTCCCAATGAAGTATTGCTGAAGCGTTGCTCTAAAATACTGCTGAAGCGTTGCTCTAAAATATTGCTGAAACGTTCCTCTAAAATACTGACAGATAAAAGGGATGGCGACTGCAGTAAAACTGGTTTAAATAATACATTTAGATAGAGGTGTATGGTGTAGTTTTACAAAGTGATCCGCTCTTGTTCTGCTTATGTACGATTTCGGAGGATCCTAGAACAACGCCTTATTTTCCAGGCTGGCTGTCTCCACCCAGCTGGAATTAACATGTCTTCAGCTTTCTGTAACTTCTTTAGTTTTCCACTCCCCCTTTCTTTTTTTTTTTACTCTACTTTCTTTCTCCCAGCTACCCTTCCCTACTGCCACCCTCTTTTCTTCTCTGGCAACATATTTGTGTTTATAGGGCCTTGCCCTATTCCTCAGTTTCACATTTTCTCCCTGCAGGTGTTTATGTTATTCATTCATTATCTCTCCGCTTCGCCATTCCCCCTCCCCCCACAGCTTCTCCTCTAGCAGCTATCATGTTTCTATTGCCTCCCCCCTCCTTCTACCACCTGTTTTCTTCCTCTCTTTTCACCTCTTCTTTACGATTGGTTCTATCGGCTTATCCTTTGTATGGTCCGCGTGGTCCCTATGCATCTTGTAATCGACATGCATTTCTGTTTCCTACTTCTGGAGGAGGCCATATTAAGATAAGTTCTTTGTTTAGTTATTTGTTTTTGTCTCGTTGTGCATGTAATCCCCGAAAAAGGCTCACGCCGAAATATCGGATGTTGTATGCTTTTCATTTATACATTCTCATACTTTCTATTCGTTTTTTCTCACTTTACTCACTCCCTCTGCCACTTTGTAAAACTACACCATACACCTATATTTAACTCTAAAATACTGCTGAAACGTTGATCTAAAATACTGATGAAACGTTCCTCTAAAATGTTGCTGAAACGTTGTTCAAAATGTTTTACTGAAAAGTCCCGCTAAAGTCTAGATGAGACTATGGCAAAACACTTAATAGTGACTGAGTAGAAGCGATATGAACAATGCAACAACTAGGTGAGGCAGCTAAATAAAGGGCTAATGGAACTGCATCCTCATGTTTTTTAAGTTCGGACAAAACACATCTTGACGTGTAGAAGCCTATACTTCAACACTACAAAATCTAAAAGCCAACAGTAGAAAATGTATAGAACACTCTGTTAGTTTTCTCACAAGAGGAAAAGACGAGCCAATGAACACTGCTTATATTTTAATTTTGATAGGAATATGAGGAAATTATTAATCCTGTGATGATCTTGGAAGCTAAATGACTGTGATTTCCCTTCAGAGATTGTCATGTCTTTCTGTGTTTAGTGAGACACAAAGGTAAAGTTTTCTCACAAAGCGCACGAAAAGGCTTTTTTCTTTACTGCTCCGGTATAGTTTTCTCGGATGCATTAAGGTTATCTAAAGTCATCGCTAATTCTCTAGTGTTGACAAGCACATCGGGCCTTGCCTACAGATCTTGCCATAACAATAAGCTGCAGCAACAACACACAACCACGGCACAACATAAGCCTGTTTCACAACACACGAAATCTCACATATCTTGTGTTGATTATTTCTGTTGAGGTATCTAGCCACAGTCTGAACGTCTATCTTGCGAGACATCAGCAGCCTTGACACGGTCTGGGCACCTGCGTCAATGTTGATGTCTATGAAGACAAATGGTTCCTGAAATAGATACTCGTTCGTTTTCGAGAGGTGCTCACTCTGAAAGCTCTTTAATGAGTAAGAATATGGCTGAAGGGTCACCCCTTTATTTTCAACACATTTTAAGATCAGCTAATATACTGATATGGTAAAGAATGATTTCGCTGAAACTTGCTTCAATGCCACCCACAAACAGTCCTCTATGCGTGTGAGATATGGAAAGTAACTCACGTAATGACGTGAAATCACGTAAATTTAGAGCATGATTCAAGCATTACACGAACCCACCAAAGGCAGACAAATCATGCTGATTCGTGATGCAAGGACAGCAGGGACTCCTACTGAACAGATGTCACTTTTCATTCGTTTTAAAATTGGTGATAAAAATGACATTTTTGACAGTTGAAAAAAAAAACCAAACAATGCCCCAGAGAAGGAGTCTTAGCACCCTAGAACGCCTTCCGGATATTGCACAGGTTGAGAATAACGAATCCGCTCGTCAGGTTGCAAGAAGTTTGGGAGTGTCACATTCTACTGTCCACAGACTTTTGGAGAGGTTTAGAGCCAC
Organism: Achatina immaculata; assembly: GCA_009760885.1. Lineage (NCBI taxonomy): Eukaryota > Metazoa > Mollusca > Gastropoda > Stylommatophora > Achatinidae > Lissachatina > Lissachatina immaculata. The sequence goes on along the minus strand of CM019717.1, from coordinate 21,048,676 downwards.
TGGAGGAGTAGAGGACAGAAACCGTTGAGGACGTCCATGTTGTACGAGCTGGCAGGTTGACAGTTATGTCTTGTTGCCTGCCCTCCCCCACCTGTACAGTCACCTGTAGCACTCTGCGACATCAGATGCTGAATACTGCAAACGTTAACGTCAGCAGGATGACAGTTTGCAGAAGATTACGTGAATCCCTCTCACTCCAGCTCACCGCAGAGTTCGTGTTGCCTGATTTTGTGATCACATCAGGTGGGCAAGACACCAGTGGAATCATGTCCTCTTTACAGATGAGTCCCGCTACATTCTGTCATGTAATGATGGGAGGGTTCGTTTTTGGAAGAGGAATGAGTGTTTTATTGATGACACAACTGGAAAGGTGGATCGTTATGGAGAAGATTCTGTCATGGTCTGGGATGACTTTAGTGGACAAGGCAAGACCCCTCTTTGTGTCGTCCATGGTACACTGACCCGCCTAAGGTACCAAGATAAGATATTGCCTATACTGGAGGTCATGGGTGGTGATGCAGTCTTGCAGGATGACAATGTTCAACCTCATCGAGTCACCTGGGAACAACTGTTAAGAACACACTTATCTTAACATAGTCTTTGTGAGACAGGGAACATAGATCTGTTTGCTTAAAAACTATGACTTACTTCTGTAGCAATCAACACTAATTATGATTGTTATTTTTGTAAAATGTTATGTCAGGTTGGTTGACAGATGGGGACATAGAGATCACCAGCAGGAATGAGGAAAATCTGGTGTGAAACCAATGAATCCAGGACGTGACAAGCCTATGGGTCTTTATAACAATGGCTGTCAGAATGATGTAAACAAAATAGACCCAGCACTGAATGGATATCGTTGAGGCACTCGCTGGATTTCTCATCCCAAAGTCAGAGTGTCTCTGTGGAACTGTCTCAAAGCCGTCTGGAACCCAGTGTTTCAAGCTGGATCTGACGTGGAGAAGGGGCTTAAGTAGAGCCATCAGAGGCTAGAAAACAAAGTTTTGGCCAGGCCAGCCTACACTACTGTCTTCATGGCGCTCCGAGCAAGACCACAGTCTGCCCTAGGAAGGAAAGGTGCTGAAGTCGGAGGTACCCAGCCAAAAGGCGCATCGCGAAAATCAGGGTACCACGCATCATCACCAGTGTGCGTACGAAGAAGAAGAAGACCTCATCGAGTTAGTATCGTTAATGACTTCATTCAGTACCAGCGAATAGTCAGAATAGAGTGGCCCGCTCGATCCTTGATCTTGTTTGTGCTGAACATATCTGGGACGTCCTTGGGCGGAGAGTATCAGCTAATCACTCTCTGCCAGCTGATGCTGCACAACTGACTCTGTTTCTTCGTCAAGAGTAGCGGGCTATTGCGCATGATTTTCTCAGAGCCCTTGTCAACTCCACGCGTCAGTGATCTCTAGAATGTCTGGCTGCGAATGGTGGTTATACCAGATTTTGATAGATCAAATTTAACGGTAATTATCCTGTGACTTTTGTGATGATGGGTGAGTAATAGGCTTACAACTTTTGTACGGACTATCATATTTGCATAAGAGTTGTATGAATCTGTTGCATTTTAAAAGCAGTTAATTCTGCTATTAAGTTTTCTTATTTTCTTGTATCCTTCCCGTGCCGTTAAACGTCACATAGGGCTCGCAAGGTAGTTCGCCAATTTTTCCTGTTTTCGGCGAGTCTTTCAACCTCATCAAGGGATTTTATGCCTGTTAATTTGGCCTCCCTTAGCAATGTCCTCTTCAGAGTTTCACGCTGTCTGGCTCTTTTCCTTTGGCTTGTTGTGTTCCACTTGATAGCTTGTTTTGGGATTCATTTCTTCTCATCAAGTGACCAACATATATCCATCTCCTTTTCCTGATCACCCATGAGACTGGTTGTTGTTCAGTCATCTGTCTTATCTCTGCATTGTTCTTGAATTCGTTCCACTTGATGCCGAGTATTTTCCTTAGGCATTTGTTTTCAAAAGAGTCTAATTTCTTGTCTATTTCTTTAGTTGTTTTCCAGCTTTCACATGCATAATTTGAATTGAATAGTCTTAACTTGGTTTTTGTGCTTATAACGTTTGAATTCCATATGTTCTCAAGATTCTTGAAGATCGATGCTGCGTTTGCAATTCTAATTCTACCTTCCTTTCTGGTGTCACTATCCTGGTCTGTGTAGCATATTGATTAACTTCTTCAATATCTGTCCCTTCTATGTGTATTTTTCCACTTTGATTAATGGGAATTTTCTTTATTTTTATATGTCCTTGTTAATTTCAAGTCCTATTTTGCTAGCCAATGAAGACAGACTATCTGTTTATCCTTGCATGGAATTCACACTGTTACTGATAAGAGTTATGTTATCAGCAAAATCAAGATCTTCTAGTTGGGTCCCATGTGCCCAGTCAATACCTATGTTACCTGTGCAGCATTTTTTCATTATGAAGTCTATTGTAATTCCAAAAGGTAAAGGAGACAGTATACATCCTTGTTTCACACCTGTTTCAATTTGGAACCATTCACTCATCCCTTCTTCTGTCTTGACTACACAAACATATCCATTGTAGAAGTCCTTAATGATGTTGACAATATTAGATGGTATTCCATATGGACTTAAAATTCTCCATAACGAATCGCTGTGTATGCTATCAAATGCCTTTTTAAAGTCTATGAAGTTTAGTATTAATGGTTTCTGCTTTTCAATATGTTCTTCAAGTATTATTCTGAGAGTAAAGATCTGGTCGAGACAACTTCTCCCTTTTGGAAATCCTGCTTGTTCTTCTCTCATTGCAGTATCTACTATATCCTTAAGTCTACTCAAAATGACCTTGCAAAATACTTTTGACACAACTGATATTAAGGTTACTCCTCTCCAATTGTTACAGTCACTAAGGTTGCCTTTTTTTTGGGGTATTTTAACAATGATTCCTTTTTTCCATTTAGAAGGGACCTTTTATTCTTTCCAAATCTTATTAAACATTCTCTGTAGTTGTCTCATGTTGTCACTATTGATAGCTTTTAGCACTTCGGGTGTTATTTCATCTTCACCTGCAGCTTTGTTGTTAGCCATTAAATTCACTGCTGTTTCAATTTCGTGCAATTTAATTTAATCTAGGTTGACATTTAGTTGTGTGGCTGGTAAGTTGGTTTCAAGGTTTAATATTTCCTTTGGGTGTGGTCGATTAAGTATTTCTTGGAAGTGCTCAGCCCATCCCTGCCTTTGGCCCTTACTTGATATTAATAGTGTTCCAGTTTTGCTAAGGATTGGTCTTTCTTTAGATGTAATAGTACCTGTTAGGCTCTTTTGTATGTTATATAAAGTTTTGCTGTCTCCTGTTTTTGCTGCTTTCTCTGCCCCTTTCGCCATATTGTCTATGTATTCTCTTGTATCCCTTCTAGCTGAACTTTCTACTTTCTTGTCTATTTCTTTGTATGTTGCTTTTGCCAGATCTTTTCGAAGATGTGTTTTTACATTCAACATGTCTAATTTGACTGCTCGTCTTTCATGTATGTACTTCCATATAAATATAACTACCACGCAAAAATTAAGGAGCACTTGATTATATTGGCTGCATATTATTTTTAGGCAAGTGTTTAGCAAGTGGCCCTTAACTTCTGCGTGGTAGTTATATATATATATATATATATATATATATATATATAAAGAATCTTGTCTTGTTTTGTCTTGTCTCCTTTCTCATATACCTTTCGGTGTTGATGGGATAATTACACGCCTTGACAAGGTTCGATGATTTGCTTCACATAATGGGATATTTAATTCTTCTGTAATTTCCTCTCTCCATCTCCAGCGTAGGCGGCCTCTTCCTCTGTCACATACAAATCTTAGTATGAATGATTTCTGTGATATACCGTCTGTTGGTAACGGTGTTACATGGCCAAAACATTTGACTTGCTGTCTCTGGAAACAGTGTAAATACTGGTGTTATTCCAACCTTTGCTTTGATGGTGTCATTTCTTATTTGGTCTCTTCTTGTCACATTTAGTGTTATCCTTAGGCATCTTATTTCTGCGAGATTGATTTTTCTTTTGTGCTTGGCTGTTAGTGTCCATGTTTAATATTGATAGTATAGAGTTGGAAGGAACATTTTTTTCCGTTTATGTCAGTCCGTCTATTCTTCCAGTGTTTTCTAGAAACGGTATAGAGATCTACCGCCGGCTTGCTGGGTCAGTTGCGGATTGAGTGCAGAATTTAATCCAGAAGAACTCATCTCCCTGAGCGTGATATATATATATATATATATATATATATATATATATATATATATATATATATATATATGTGTGTGTATAGGCCTCTCGGTTCTGAGCAAGATGGCCTGCTACTGATGCATCCATTTGCAGATCATCAACGGTGTCTTGCAGCCATCTTCGCCTTGGTCTTCCTCTCTTTCTTTTTCCCATTATGTATATTCTCCATATATATATATATATATATATATATATATATATATATATATATATCGACTTCAGACTTCAGGTAATAGACATGTCTTCATCAAACTCCTTTAAGAGCGCATCAGGAATATTACACTCTTTTCTTTTGCAATCTTCTCTGCAGTCATAAATCATCTTCTAAAGGAAACACAATTAAAGAAGAAATGCTCGTAAAACACAGCAGCAAAGATTGCTCCTTGATAAGTAGCAATAAATGTCATGTTGATGCTGTTAGCTCCCTTGTACCACCTGATGAGATATGGGTTAAACATGGCGGCCCCCTGAACACGATGTGGAAGGTAATGGTTACTTTTAGGCTAATTTTTTTTCCTTCTTACTTTTCACCTTTCATTATAATAAAATAGTTATTGTATATCGTTAGCTACCTTTCATCATAAAATAGTTATTGTATCTCGTCAGTATATATATATATATATATATATATAAGCAGTTCTCATAGTGGGAAATACTTCCCACGTGGAGCTGTTGGAAAGATCCGGGGGTGGGGGGGGCGGGCGGGCGGTGTTGGAAACGTGAGCAGTAAGGGGCATCAGAACCAAAGAAAGGAAACAGTATTTTGGGGGAGGGGGTGGCGCTAGGTATGCGACGTTAGAAGCAAGGGGGCAACGGGAAGAAAAAGTTTGAGAAACACTCATATAAATGGTAGTTAAATAATGTGAAAGAGGCACTTTGTAGAAAAACGTGCCGTGTGGCATTATAGTGCCTTACCGTGATAAATGTAAGAAACATAGTTACTGATGAGCTGTAACATTAAACTGTGATTTACCTTATTACGACTAGAGGCCAGATTCATGTAATGTCAAGAGTGGAAAAAGAAACTAACAAGACACTTGATGTATACTGATGAAAACACATACTATCTGTCAGTTATGGAAAAAGAGTCATGTATCAATGACGAATGACATGCTCAATAAATTTTTCTTTTTGTTTTGTTTTTTTTTATGTCTTTTTTTCCATCCTTCATCTTTATACTAAGAGACTCCACCGTTCTGAGTTATTTGCTGAGAACGTTAATAATTTTAAGGTGTGAAAACAAATGATCATCTTTCATAATTATTGCAATGAGATTTCTAAAATAGAATAATGACGGTGATCTTTTTCATGTTAAGCATGACGGCGTTTGCTGTTTGTGATATCTGCTCTTGTCAAGGGATTTTTTGCGTTGCCTGGGATGTTTCCTGTGCTCGTGTACAGCCGTAAGATATGCTTATGCCTCAACATCGTCAAATAATGTCCTAAATAATTAAAGCATTATCTACACTCCACCATGCACACTTTCGAACACAGCCTCTTATAAGCCACAGCTTCTTACTAGTCACCATTCATTTTATTTCATTTCTATTTTTTTGCCATTTATATTTTTTACATAGCATTCATGTGAATGTATGTTTTATCTTTTCTCCCTATGTCTTCATCTTGGTGTGTTTTTGTATGATTTAGATTCACACCGAAAAGTCACAATTGTGTGCTCGTTAAGTAATAAAGCTGTCTCCACTTTTTTTTCCTAGTTTATACAAATAAACCTAGTGCAGAAATATGAATTATAAATTACTGGGACGCTGGAGCATGATTTATGTGCGCAACCCTGCACATTTTGAAATGACACTATGTATTCTTTGTATTCTTTTAATCCATGACATGCACTTTACTTTACCCTTCCTTTTGTACACTTTACTTTATCCTTCCTTTCGTACAGTGATCTGTCGAGGGGAAACATTGTTGGCGTCTTTGGGCCATGTAAATGGCCTCAGTGATGTTCATGTTGTAATTCGTGAGTGTTTCTATAACTCCATCTATCTATCTTTTCCGGGAGTCTTCCTATCTCCTTTCTGAAATTTGTTGCAAGAGCAAAATCCATTGTCGGCTTGCTAGGTCTGTCGCAGCTTCACCAGAGCCTCTTTAGTCAGTTGTTTTAAGGTTGATTCGGGTTGGCCTTCATGGCTACCAAAGAGGCCCCGCGAGATAAATCCACACTATACTTCACCCAACACGTCAACCACCTACTTGGCTGTTACCCTCTCCCAGAGACTCGGGGATTGGCGCCTGACACATCAGTATACAGGACGTTTTGAAGATACGTCAATATAGTAAAATATAACATGGAAATAAATGAAGTTTATGTGTTAGATCTGCGTCAACAGCGTTAAATCCTCTTATTATGTGCTTTTCCATCAAAGGATTACATAAAAATCATGGTTCATATTCGGTTCACACCAAACAGATTTATGAAGCAGTTTTATGTTTGTTCCGCCTGTTTTTGTTTACGTCCTGTACCATGGATATGTTAGATTAACGCCCCCGAGTAACAGTTTACAGGGTGAGTGTTGTTAAGTTTTGTCCCTTATGTCAAGGATTCTGGCAGTTCGTGTTCTGTCTGGCGAGGATGAAGACGCTTGTCCTATGAGGCAATCAGCGACCCATAACTGACATGATAGATTCAGGGTTATCGAGCCATAGCTGACCAAGACCCTATCTTACCTCTCTGTTGGTGCCCCCCTCCCCCCAGTAACAGGCATAGCCTGGCTAGCGGGGCAGGGATCGCCATAGTCTCTATGGCGGTAGAGACTGCTTAAGAACCATTGCACATCCCCTGCTTTTTATCTGTACTGCGAGACTGAAAAAGTAGCCGCCATAACCCGCTTCCACGCCGATACGATGCTGTGCCTCAACACCTCTACAGTATCGGCTGAACAGAACAACAGCTCGCAGTTATAGGGAGATAGTACAAGTTTCTTTCTGGCACGAGGTTTTCAGAAGGTTGGGGGTAAGGTTGCTGAACCAGGGTTTATTGAACCGTGAGGACGTGAGGTTTTTGTACTGTCCTGGACCATGAAACGTAGTACAAGGACCCCGCAGAATATGTCTTCATCGAGTGATGATCTGCTTGTGTGGAATGAATGTTAGTAAATGATAGATTCATCATCTATCTTTTGTACTCGTATGTGGGTCATGGACCCCAAAAAAAGACGAAATTTATCAATACTTCAAGAACTTAATGTTGGCTAATGAAGAAGACAAACAGTACAAGCACTTGTGTTAAAGTAAAAAAGTAAAGGTAACCCTGTCATGCCTTAGAGGCACATAGGGATATGGTGTTAGTGCCCATATTTTCCTTGACCTGTCAGCACACTAGAGGGTGATATGGTCAGTATCACGCCTGGCTGCCTTTTCCTTCCCCAACTCCAGAAGAAGTCGGGTACCCATTTCTACAGCTGGGTGACTGGGGTGCCGCCGGCCGGATTCGAACCCCCGACCTTCGCCATGAGAGACTAGTGCACTAACCACTTCGCCACTCAGACACCCACTTGTGTTAAGCGTCATTAAAATTTAGAGAAGACAGTCTTAGAAAGGTGCATAATGGGAAAAAGAAAGACAAGAAGACCAAGGCAAAGATGGCTGCAAGACACCGCTGATGATCTGCAAAAGGACGCATCTGCAGCAGGACATCTTGCTTACAACCGAGAGCCCTATAGGAGAGCTGTTAGGAAGGCAAAGTTCTGCAAGGGACACGCAAATGACTGACTCGTCCCTAGCTATTCGCATTCAGCATCATCACGATTATCACCAGGTTCCATTCAGTAAATATCTTGTCGTACTGTCAGCACTGGACCTGCTTGCTTATTTGGACTGCGATTTCTCGACAAAGATCCCGTGAATCATCTGAATTAGAGAGTATTAAATATTAGAGTTGCACCAAGCTGGGTTATGCGGACGTTACAGTGTGGGTACCTAATGCACTTTTACATGTTCATGTTTGATGTGAGTAGTTTTCAGGTAGTAAAAGCTCTGATGGTTGACTAGCTTTACACATGAAACTACCTCAGAAAAATAAGCAGACAATAAATAAAAGCCCACGATGCTGCCTATTCTAGTGAGTTTATTTCCCAAAAATGCGTGTGAGACTTCAAGCCTCCGATGACATCACGGGAGATTGTTTTGATATGATAAGAGTGTGGAGAAAGGCTTTTGCTGTGCTGATGTTTTGGGTACATCTGACAAGGATGTGAAGAAAGGGGTTTTGCTGTGCTGATGTTATGGGTACATCTGACAAGGATGTGAAGGGTTTTGCTATGCTGATGTTTTGTGTACATCTGACAAGGACGTGAAGAAAGGGGTTTTGCTGTGCTGATGTTTTGGCTACACCTGACAAGAGTATTAAGAAATGTTTTACTGTGCGTAAATGTTACGAAAGGCAGTGTGCATTTGATTTAATCATGTGAAGAAAGTCGAACTGCACAGTATTTCGAGCAGATAATTCTTCTTCGGACAAGAATATATAAATAGAACGAAGATTAAGTTCTCCCAATTTCGAAACTGCCACTCAAAATGACAGTTAAGTTCCATTACCATGATTTCATTTTTGTGAAATTTACGACTGAAATGTCATTTTTTAAAAGGCTGTTCCATCCTTTCATAGAAAACGTTTGCCGAAAGACAGGTGATTGGAGCCTTTCAGTAAGTAGTCTGGAGACATGTAAAGAACCCTAAAATGCAATGAAAGAACACTCTGAAGTTCATACCTTCGAGTAATGCAACAGTCCTGAATCCTCACATACTGCACTGCATGGAAGACAAAAGATTCTCACTATGATGGTTCTTATGGAAGACAAAAGATTCTCCCTATGATGGTTCTTATGGAATACAAAAGATTCTCCATATGATGCTTATTTTGAAAGGGAAGTAGAGAAAATATAAACATGAAAAAGAAAAAAAAATATTTCACAAATAAATATTACTGATAGACCAAATGAGACATGGAGAAGAACAGAGAGGATGTTGAGCAAACGAGAGCTCACCTCGGCAAGAGCGGAAGAAAAGGCAAAGGGCAGGCGTTTGTGGAAAATCCTTGCGGAAGCCCCATGTGCCTTGAGCACTTAAGGTTCAGAGAGAGAATGATATAATATGTACGTACATTAGTTGCAATTTTCTCACAACATCATAAAAATCCGTGAGTTACGTCAGCGATTTTCCTAGGTAAGATGTGTCTAGTTATATTACAGCGTGTACACAAACAGCTACAGCCAGGTTAGAAGAGCGTCTACTAAATTCATGTCACGATTGCCAAGCCCTGCATTTAAATGTTTGGCTTATACCTAAAAAACAAGGACAATTTCCCTCAAGAATCTATTTCGCTTCATGTTCGTGTCTGTCCTATTGCAACAGATGGCGTCAGGTTTTGAACGTCTTCGGAGTCGGAAGTTTTTACCAGAAGGCAACCCATCAGCAGTGATGTTTAGAAATCGTTCTTAGAGGCACCCGCGGCAGTTCTCTGAGAAGTTAGAGACTGGGGAAATCGTTCTTATAGGCACCCGCGGCAGTTCTCTGAGAAGTTAGAAACTGGGGAAATCGTTCTTATATGCACCCGCGGCAGTTCTCTGAGAAGTTAGAAACTGGGGAAATCGTTCTTATATGCACCCGCGGCAGTTCTCTGAGAAGTTAGAAACTGGGGAAATCGTTCTTATAGGCACCCGCGGCAGTTCTCTGAGAAGTGAGAAATCGTTCTTATAGGCACCCGCGGCAGTTCTCTGAGAAGTTAGAAATTGGGGAAATCGTTCTTATAGGCACCCGTGGCAGTTCTCTGAGAAGTTAGAAATTGGGGAAATCGTTCTTATAGGCACCCGTGGCAGTTCTTTGAGAAGTGAGAAATCGTTCTTATAGGCACCCGCGGCAGTTCTCTGAGAAGTTAGAAATTGGGGAAATCGTTCTTATAGGCACCCGCGGCAGTTCTCTGAGAAGTTAGAAATTGGGGAAATCGTTCTTAGAGGCACCCGCGGCAGTTCTTTGAGAAGTGAGAAATCGTTCTTATAGGCACCCGCGGCAGTTCTCTGAGAAGTGAGAAACTGGGGAAATCGTTCTTAGAGGCACCCGCGGCAGTTCTCTGAAAAGTGAGAAACTGGGTAAATGGCGTCTTTCGTCACAAGATTGTGGGTTAGTGTCCGTGCCCCCCCCCCCCCCCCAGCTGGCCCAGTTGAACAAATTGGGACCTGACGCATTAGTTTGAGAGGAAACTTCCTTCTAAGAACAAAGATTAATTAGCCTGCATATAAACACACACAAGATGATAATATTCATTCGTTGTCAGTGCATTAAGAGAAAAATAGGTTATCACGTCAAAGTCATAGCCACTTTGGCTACTGGTGCACATTAAAAACAAAATACACACACACAAAAAACACACCTCAGTATGATTCTGCTAAAATGTTAATGCTCGGTGTTCACAAACTCAGTTTCACACTGTTTCAGTTCACACTTCCATCTCAGGTACACAGAACACAGGATATCAAAGGATGTCTGTGAGCCCGGAATTCCAGGTAATGAGTTTCTTACAGGGGAGATAATTAGACATTTGTGTAAACATTTCGTACATTCATCTCAAGTAGATTAGAACGTTATCTTGCTTCCTCGCCGATAACTAAACCCTCCTTGAGAACATTGTAATCAAGACAATGTATCAGGAATTTTAGCAGCAAGAAGTGGGGGTAATGCACATACATGTGTGTCTGGAAATCACTTAACTGCGAGATGCTGAACAGTTTGTAGTTTCTTGTTTTCTTTACGTCATTTATATATTTTCTATGTCTGGGGGGGGACGCTGCCCGATTAGGGAATCATAGCCCCCTGGTAGTGGAGCCTAATAATGAATTACTGGGGGGTGGGAACGCTGTTCGATTAAGCAATCATAGTCCCCCCCCTCCTTTGTGGTGGAACCTGATAATGAACTACTGTGTACCCCATGCTTTTTACCTCCACTCATGGGCTGACAAAAAATAGCAGCAATAACCCACTCCCAATCCGACACGATGCTGCGCCTTAGTAACTTCACCGCGTCGGCTGCAAAGAGCACCAGCTTGCATTTCATGCACACTGAAGAAGAAGAAGCAGAAAAAAGAAGAAGAAATATTATTTTTATTATCCATTTGTAACTCCTTTAGAAAAGTAAACATGACAAGAAGAGACCAGATAAGAAAGACTCCATCAGGGCAAAGGCTGGAGTTATAGGAGAATTGATGGTTGTCTTTTTCTGTTTGTAGCTAGGGCTTTTCTTAGGCCGTATCGTATCGTAGTGCTCACGTTACGCATGTGAATAACAGGGTAGACTTTCATCTTGACTTTCGTGAGTTGAGGTTACTGGACTAGCTATACACAGAATTCCAGCTCTCACTCTCACTTGCTGGATTAGTTAAACACTGTTCCAGACATACTTCTCATCCAGGCTCTTTCCAAAAACCTCACTTGGCAACAACTGGTACAGATGGTCAAGTAAATCCTGGGTAACGGTGACTTGGAACGTTTATTGACGGAATGACGATAATGTTGATGAAAATAACAATAAATCCGACTGCCGGCAGGTTACCCCAGCCATGTGGGCAAGTCCATTCATACAACTGCAGTACAACTATCACGTTCATATGTTCCTCGAAGACATAACACAACAAAAAACGTCCACACAGATACAGGTTCAGAACCAGACTGACTCCACGCACTCGACCTTGCTCCCACAATTCCCTGTCTCGGGCTTTTCAACCCCCGTGATATTCCCGAAAGATCTCAGCCGAGCACGAGAAAGTTCACAAAGAAAACCCATAATAATGCCCTTGCAATAACGTCAACAGTTTATACACGAACACTGCTACAGATCAACACCAGTATTACACTACAATAAGAAACAGCAAGTTTGGCCACATCAATTAGATATGGTCAGACAGCGTACCACGAAATCATTCACACTAAGACCTGTAGGTAACAGAGGAAGGGGCAGCCCGCGCAGCAGATGGAGAGAGAACATTACAGAAACCTTAAATATCCCATTATACGAGGCACAAAGCCAAGCCCTGTCAAGACGTCTGTTTGTCCCCTCAACACTAAAAGGTAAATGGGGAAGGAGACAAGACAAGATAAGACAAGACATTCATTACTTGGGTTCTATCCAGGAAGATGGGATGCGAAGATTAAGCCTTCTTTTTTTATTGCGTGAGGATAATCAGAACCTGATCAACGATTAGAGGGAGGATATCTCAAAGAAGGTTTTCCCTCAGCTGAGGCTGAAGATGCCGAGAACACTGTCACTCAGGTCTGAAGGCGGTAGAATATACTGCAGATCTAGTGGATGAAGCCGCAGATCCAGTGGATGAAGCTGCAGATCCAGTGGATGAAGCCGCAGATCCAGTGGATGAAGCTGCAGATCCAGTGGATGAAGCCGCAGATCCAGTGTATGAAGCTGCAGATCCAGTGGATGAAGCTGCAGATCCAGTGGATGAAGCTGCAGATCCAGTGGATCAAGCTGCAGATCCAGTGGATCAAGCTCATGATCTCACCAGAGCCACGTTCAGATTTACAACAGCCATAGAACAAGAAAGATCTTTATATAAGTAATGTTGTTGGTCAACTTGGCAGTGACTGCAGGAGAATTAACACATTAAGCACCAACTTTCCTTCCCTGAAAATATTTTGGTGCTGTTGCTACTATCGGTTATCTTTATTCGTCAGTCTTTTGTGTGAAGAGCTGGACTTAGCCACGTCTATAAACAGTCAAATGAATAGTTTTGCTACATCACTCGCAGAATTCTTTTGCTAATAAGAAGTCAACGGTACAGTGTCGCCAATGTCTGAGAACTCCTAATACTGGTTTGGATCGTCATTAGCTACAATAATTTGTATCGGAAACCTTCCAGTCCAGGACTCCGGTATATTTATGCAAAAACAACTAAGCGTCTTGTATAAATATTGATATGAGACTTCTAAAATAAAACAGTAACGGTCACTCATGTCATCTTAGAGTTCTGTATACTGCCTTCTTTTCTCTGCTAGCAGTGGCCTGTACCTCTGTAGAAGAACTATGCTGGTAGGCTTTGAGAGCAGTCATTTGTGCAATGGCTTTTTATCAATGGCGGTCGTCGATATATTTTACTGTTTAGATTAGTGTGGCTCACTGAGTGGAAGTATGAGTTTATTTATGAACCTTTCCATCACCACTGAGTGATCTAGTGGTTTATTTATAAACCTTCCCACGATCACTGAGTGATCCAGCGATTTATTTATAAATCTTTCTATGAGCACAGAGTGATCTAATGGTTTGTTTATGAACCTTTCCTTGACCACTGAAATGATCTAATGATTCATGCCACAAACAAACACGCAAACAGCTTTTTTTTCTATGTACTCTTCAAACATGTTTGCCTTAGTATGTATGCTGAGTTTTTATGACTGTATGGGGATGTTAAAACATCGTTTGTACAAATAACATTGAAAAAAGATTTGAGAAGTTTGCTCAGTGATCTCAGTTTTTTATATGAACAGCTTTGAAAGGTTTGTACATAGTCTCATTGTCTAAGCTAGGAAATTATTCTCAGATTCCAGGACAAGAGATTAGTTTTTATCAGTGTCGTATTTCACCGTAACCAGTTCCTGTTCTCTCTCTCTCTTTCTCTCTACTCCCTCCCTCCTTCTCTCCATGCCTCTCTCTCTAACTCTCCCTCTCTCTCCTTCCCTCTCAATTTCTCTCTCTCCCTCTCTTTCCATCCCTTTTTCTCTATCCTCCCTCTCTCCATGCCTCCCTCTCTCTCTAACTCTCCCTCTCTCCATGCCTCCCTCTCTCCATGCCTCCCTCTCTCTCTACCCCTCCGCCCCTCCCTCTCTCCATGCCTCCCTCTCTCTCTACCCCTCCCTCTCTCTACCCCTCCCTCTCTCCATCTCTACCTCTCCCTCTCTCCGTGCTTCCCTCTCTCCATGCCTCCATCTCTCTCTCTACCCCTCCCTCTCTCCATGCCTCCCTCTCTCTCTCTCTAACTCTCGCTCTCTCTCCCTCCATCTCAATTTCTCTCTCTCCCTCTCTTTCCATCCCTTTTTCTCTATCCTCTCTAAACCTCCCTTTCTCTTTACCCCTCTCTCCTCCTCCCCTCTCTCCTTCCTTTCTCTCTCCGCCCTCTCTGTCCCTATCTCTCTCCCGCCTCTCTAATTATTTTTATCCCTCCCAATCCTCTCTCTCCTCTCTACCTCTCTCTTTCCTTCCTTCTCTTTCCTTCTTCACTCTCGCTTCCTGTCTTGTTCTCCCCTTCTCCTCCTTCCCATTCTCTCCCTGTCTGTCTCCCTTACTCTCTACCTCTCTCTCATTCTATGAGTTGGCGCTCACGAGAGATAGAAACATGCGACTCCTCTCATCCTATGATATTTTGTTCATTCACAAACTTGAACAACTCACGACACGCAAAACCAGGTTAAGCGGCTAGCACGTTTTTTGCGGGGGGGGGGGGGGAGGGGGGAGTATGGAAGAGAGGAAGATGAGCGTAATATGTGGCATGATTGTGGCTTCTGCCCACAAAAATTCTCTTTCTGAAGAAGCGAAGCGCTCGCTCTGATTGCTTTAGAAACAACAGCAAAGAAAACACGTGGCACAAGCGACCTCTGATCATAAAAATAATCTCAGGTATCTTCAGTGGCTTTCTCTGAATCTCCTTTAATCTGGCGAGTCCACATTTATATATATATTAAAAAAATGACTCTTTGTTGCCTGGTCAAGCATCATACAGCCGTGACGACCGGCGGTCTGGATGATGGAATTGACAGTCCACATCGACTTTTGTCTTAAAAATCTTGTCTAGGCAAAGTAGATCGTGAATTCTTTCCGGTACATGAATATACTAAACGAATATTTCATGACTTGAGAGAACAGGAGCGTTGGGATATACTCAAGATGTGCTCTTTGTCCTGATTTAACTTACTGCTACAGGAATTTCTTTTTAAAGAATGCAATTACAAGGGGCTGAGTGGCGAAGTGGTTAGTGCACTAGTCTCTCATTGGGAAGGTCGGGGGTTCGAATCCGGCCGGAGGCGCCGCAGTCAGCCAGCTGTAGAAATGGGTACCCGATTTCTTCTGGAGTTGGGGAATAAAAGGTGGCCAGGCGTGATACTGACCATATCACCCTCTAGTGTGCTGACAGGTCAAGGAAAATATGGGCACTAACACCATATCCCTATGTGCCTCTAAGACATGACAGGATTACCTTTACCTTTACCTTTTTTTTTAATTAGAAGGGGAAAATCCCATAAAATGATCAAATAAACACAAACGCTCCTTTTAGGGGAGAAAACTTTGACGTCTTCTAGTCTTTATCATCTTGCACCATCTCCTTAGGGCGGGGGCTTCTTGCAGTGTATTTCCCGCAATGTCTGTCTCAAGCTTCTAACATACACCCAGCCAAGCTCTGGCACCAGTTTCTCTCCAGATGTTGTCGACCCAATTACATCGCGGCCATTTCCTTGTTATTTTCTATTCACTTTAACCATCACGTAAGGTTTCCATAATGGCTCTATCTCGCGAAATAGCTAAAACATTCGAAATGTCTAATTTTTATATTTTCTTTATTTTTCTCTTCTGTTTCATTTAATCTAAAAAAACGAATCTTTGTTGGTCTTCTTTTCTGTCCATTAATTACATCCCATTCTTTTGCTTCTCATCATATCAATGGCTTCTTTTTTTCTTTCCCATTTTTCTAATTAAAACCTGTGCATCTACATCAGAGAGGAGTATGAAGCGTACATATCAGTTAACAACTCGCAGTTTCAGTTTCTAGCTCGAGAAACGATTTTTATTCATTCTTTAGAACAACCTCTTAGGGACCCTTGCTATCTACTTCATGTTTCAAATGGTTTGTTATAACGGATCACAGACGTATGAAAATATTTGGTAGCGACAGCTAAACTTAAAATCATCCAAAATATATGAACAAAGACTTTACTGTGGAGTTACCTGTACACTTCACAAAGTGGTAACACACGAATGATTAGTATATAAGTATACACACATAAGTATATAACTATACACGAAGCCACTGCTGTAAAGCTGTGGTAACAAAATGTATAAACTAGGAACAAAAGTAGGAACAGTATTATTATTTAACGAGCACACAGTTGTGAGGTTTCGGTTTGAACCTTTAAATCATACAAAAACACACAGGACGAAGAAACAGAGAATGAAGATAAAATATCAGTTCACATGAATGCTATGTAAAAAAAAAAAAAGACAGGAATAGATAAAAATACAATAAAATAAATGGAGCACTTAGCTGTGACTTGTAAGAAGCTGTGATTTGTATTCACAAAGTGGCGTGTGTCTCACGTTATCGAAGTAACGCAATAGAGTTTAGTAAAAATGTCTTTATGCTTATAGATCTGTGGCTGTGGGTACTGTAGCTGCTAAAGGTAAAGGTAAAAAGGTAAAATCCCCATTTCCATGCAACTAAGGCATATTGGGGATAAAAGGGATGGCGACTGCAATAAAACTGGTTTAAATAAATAAGGTAGATAGAGGTGTATGGTGCAGTTTTACAAAGTGAGGGAGGAAGTGAGCAAGGTGAGAAAAAAACGAATATAAAATATGAGAACGTATAAATGAAAAACATACAACATCCGATATTTCGGCGTGAGCCTTATTCGAGGATACATACACACCGAAATACAAACATATATAACTTATCTGAAGTGTCTTGCTCCCAGTGAAGCAGAATACACCTCTGTCTACCATATTGGGGATACGGTGTTAAGCCCATATTTCCACGACCTTCGGTACCTGAAAGTCTGATGAGGTCAGTGTCACACCTGGCCGCATTTACCTTCCCAGATTTCTCTGGTACCAATTTTTACTATAGCTGGTAACATTTATTAATGTAAACAAAGACGTAGACTGTCGTGTCTTCCCACAACCATCTGTCCTTGATGCAGCTGGACTTCCAGTGCTCGTGAGATTAAAATTATTTGAAAATAACTTAAGAGGGAAAACGTAAGGGACAGAGGGACAATCACGCAGCAGGTGAAAAGACTGCATAAAGAGATAGACATGGAAGTCTCACACCAGCTAGGTATACACCAAGCTGGAGGTCAAACTTCTATGGAACCATGGCACATAATGATATTGACAAATAATAGCGCATTGAATAACTTGAAAGCCTTAGCTTTCTGTTTTGTTTGTATGATATAAATCATAGATACTGAAAGAAAAGGTTGAAAGACTCGCCGAAGATTGGACAAACTGGCGAAGTACCTTGCGAGCCCTATGTGACGTTTAACGGCATGGGAAGGATATAAGATATAAAATATAAGACTGAAAGAAAAAAGAAAAGAAAAGAAAATAGAGAAATCAAAAAGACAATTTAATATAAAAAGAAAGATAACCGCATTATTTTCTAAAGACTGTACGGTGTACGTACACTAATATGTTACTAGGGTATGTTAAAGTACTCGGTGGACAACTGAAGCATGACGTTACACTCATCCCTTTTATTGCCCAAACATTTTCGATGGGAATATAATCTCGTAATCAGACGAGAAGATAACTGTCAACTTCCGGGGGTGGGGGGACATGGCACCAGAAGGGTCACAGACCTCTTGGCAAGGTTTCTGTGATTCTCAGACCAGAGTTGTCTTATTCAATCACATGAAACATCGATTGTAAAAAAAATGAGATAGATCGTTTCGTGCTATCATTTTCGCTTCCAATATTCCAGCACGGTTTTATCTGTCTCTGCAATCTATCGCATGAAAGACAAAGTGGAAGGAATGACTGTAGCGTGTGTAACGTACAGCAATATTTGAAATCCAAGCATAAAATGATCTTTGCTGACATCACTTGCTCGTGAAATTATTCATGGGTTGCATTAATCTCTAGGTAGGTTTACTGGTGAAAATGTTAATATGAAGAAAGAAGAAACGACAAGTAGGTTATAGAATAATTTTCTAACTATTACTTTTTCAAACATTCGTTTGAAGAATTATTTACAAATGAAGTTTCCAAGTCAATATCGAGTACTGAAGTTTTCTTGTTAGATTAGTAGAGCCGTGAGATGCGACAGAAGCAGATTTTGTAACTAATTTATATGCAAAATAAAATATCTTATTCTGGTTAGTTTTTAGTTTCTGTTTACCATCACTGACAGAGTGTAACGGTGACTATAAGATTGAATGATGGAATGTAGTAGTCGAAATATTAATCAAAGACCCTTTGATGTCTTCTGATCTCTGATCAAATATTCATGCCTATGGCTACAGCAGATTACCTGGTATTATACCGGGTTAGATGCTGAGTAGAGCGATGAATGTAAAGAGCGAGTCTGATTCGTCAGGCGGTCTCCTTGGCCAACAAGACTTGATCTCGACTAGTGGTTTGTGAAAAATTAGCGGCTGGCGTTGAATAGTTAGGATTTAAAGTGAACGAACGAATGGACTTTATTCAATGAATGTCTGGTGTCTTTTATCATACACTTTCATTCTATTCTGGAAATTCTACATCAGCGGAGTTCGATGAAGAGAGCAGAATGTAACTAACCTGTTAGAGATTTTTACAAAATCCTAAATAGCTCTCTGGACAAGATGATCAAGCTGAATAGTGTTCACTTCATCTTTTTGTGTTATGGTCTTAAGCAGTTTATGAAAGATAAATGTTGTAATTTTACTTTCCTTGTGCATGCATCTTTCGCATCGCAACATATGCCTATGAGACCTGGACACAAATAATTTAACAAAACAGCTGATGAACACATAAATGCCTTTGAATGTAAATGCTATAGAAGAGTTCTTCAAATACCATGGACACAAAAAAAGAACAAATATATCCATACTACAAGAACTTAATATTGAAGAAAGTTGGCTAGTAAGGAAGATTAAACATAGAAAACTGAAATATTTTGGATATATTAAACGTCATGATAATCTAGAGAAGACAGTCTTGGAAGGGTACACAATGGGAAAAAGAAAGAAAGGAAGACCAAGGCGAAGATGGCTGAAAGACATCGCTGATGATCTACGAATGATGCATCAGCAACAGGACATCTTGCTTACAACCGAAAGGCCTACGGGAGAGCTGTTAGGGAGGCAAAGTTCTGCAAGGGACTTGTAAATGACTGTGAGTATAATCCTCAATGGTGTTAAGGGCCGATAGATAAATAAATTAATTCACAAGCTCATCATGAAAGTCTTGCACTTGTTTTCACAGTGTGACTGAGAGTGAAATAATAATAAGAGAAGAAATATAACATAACAGTAACAATGCTTGGACAAAAACACAATGCAGGCAAGTAAATATTAATAATATTTGAAATAACGTTGGATCTAAATTGAGATATCTTTCACAAATTTCGCTTAATAATTAGAATACCACATGTTCGCTCCGAGTCCATGCTCGACACAGAAACTATAGATAAACTGAATTTAGAACACAAATAGCAAATGCCATTACATACCAGCTATCCCCGTTACTTTCTCATCGTAACATATCACTCGAAGCCAACAGATAACTAATTAATAGCATATTTGTACCAACGTTGTGCTACGAATGCCAAATATTGGCACTAACAAAGAAACAGCAAAATAAAATATCTACATGCAAAATGAGATAGCTAAGAAAAGTAGTAAATACCAATAGAAGGGACAAGATAAGAAATGATGACATAAGACAGTTGGTACGAGCTATACCATGCATATAGTATGGTATATAGATTTAAAAAAAAGAATAAAGCGGTTTAGCCACTTAATGAGAATGGCGTATATGCAGCCAGCCGCAAGGACCTTTAATGAAAGGACAGCAGGTCACAGATCAAGAGAAAGACCCCGGAAAAGATGGATAGATGGAGTTAAAGAAACATTCACGGATTACGGCATGAACATCACCGAAGACACTCATATGGGCCCAAAGATGCAAACTGCATCTCTCCTTGACAATTCACGGTAAAAGACAAAACAGATTCTTGTATTACACTAAATTAAAACGTATTTGAATTAGGCTACATAAAAAAGACACTCACCACCAGAAATATCGCTAAGATGGACACCACAGGGGAACAGAAGTAAGGGTAGACTAAAGGAGACATGGAGATGAACAACAGAGAGGATGTTGAGCAATAGAGGGCTCACCTGGGCAAGAGCGGAAAAAAGGCAAAGGATAGGCGTTTGTGGAAAAACTCGCGGAAGCCCCATGTGCCTTGGGCTCTTAAGGTTGAGAGGCAGAGAGAGAGAGAGAGAGAGAGAGAGAGAGAAATAGAGAGAGAGAGAAAGAGAGAGAGATCCAAAAAGAAACTGAAATGTAAACTTACATCTTACATCCTTCCCGTGCCGTTAAACGTCACATAAGGCCCGCATGGTAATTCGCCAAGATGTCCTGTCTTCGGGGAGCTTTTATATATCATCAAGGGATGTTATGCCCACTGCATTGGTTTCTCTTAACAATGTCCTCTTTAGAGTTTCACATTGTCGACTTCTTTTTTCTTCGGCCTGTTGTGTTCCATTTGATAGCTTGTTTGGGGTTTCTCTGTTTCTTCTCATCACATGACAGACATATGTCCATCTTCGTTTTCTGATCAACCATGAGACAGCTTCTTGTTTGCTCATCTGTCTGATCTCTGCGTTGTTCTTGAATTCATTCCACTTTATACCGAGTATTTTCCTTAGGCATTTGTTTTCGAAAGAGTCTCTAATTTCTTGTCTATTTCTTGAGCTGTTTTCAGGCTTTCACATGTTTACATGAAATGTAAACTAGTAATTAGTAATTAGGACCTCCTAAATATACCGACGTGTAAAACAGTGCAAGACTATGCACAGTAAATAATTAAATTTAGTGTTAAATTTATAACAATAATTATAATATCAATTCCGTGTTTACATTCTTAGCAAAAGTTCCTCTTCTGTAACACGTAACCTGACCACATTAGGCCATATTTCAATAGATATCATATACAACGTAACACTTCTCCTTCTCTGTAACATGTAGACAGTCTTCAGCGTACTGCATAACATAATTCAGGTAGCTCCATTCATGAACACTCTAATGGAGCGGGTTTCATAAATGAGGTTCAGCCTTCTGATTCTTAAGTATTGAATATTTAATAAACGAAAACAAACCAACATTATACTTGGAAATTGACTTAAGGAAGTGAAAACGCCCAGGTGAGCACCTATAATGTTAACAAAAACATTGGAATTACACGCGATGTTTAGTGCTAATGCAGCGCGTACGTCCATCATTTGCTCTGAAAGTGAGCACTCTTTTGATGTTACTCGCACAAATGCTACACTGCCCACCTGCATGTCGTTGTGAGTGCTAACGTCAGTCCCGCTCGTCACAGACATTTAAGCACAGGTGTCCTAGAAGTCATTTTGTAAACTTTTCCGACTTAGAAGACATCGTTTTTCAAGTTCCGGGCATCTGGAGAGATTTACACGTGGACATTTGGTTCTAATTACTTCAGAGCCTCTCTGATCGCTAACACATACCTTTCTGTGCTGGACAACAGCACATTATTTCAGATGTACAGTTCTTTCTTTCTTTATTTTTGTTTCTTCCAGTCGGTTAACAAAATTATGTAAAAAAAATGACCTGGCTTGCTAACTCTCTCGTCTCCCTTCCATTACCCCCCATCTCCCGTCAATCCCTCTGTCGCTATGGATAAGAAACTAGTATGTGGGGGGGGGGGGGGAGAAAGCTGGCAGATGGAACAAATAAACAAAGGAAGAGAGGAAGAAAGGACGGAAAGATGGAAGTGTATGTACGCATTCAATCAACAAGAAACTATTCAATCAGCAAGAAACTATTCAATCAGCAAGAAACTATTCAATCAGCAAGAAACTATTCAATCAACAAGAAACTATTCAATAACTAGAAACTATTCAATAACAAGAAACTATTCAATCAACAAGAAACTATTCAATAACTAGAAACTATTCAATAACTAGAAACTATTCAATCAACAAGAAACTATTCAATAACTAGAAACTATTCAACCAACAAGAAACTATTCAATCAGCAAGAAACTATTCAATCAGCAAGAAACTATTCAATCAGCAAGAAACTATTCAATCAGCAAGAAACCATTCAATCAACAAGAAACTATTAAATCAGCAAGAAACTATTCAATCAACAAGAAACTATTCAATCAGCAAGAAACTATTCAATCAACAAGAAACTATTCAATCACCGAGAAACTATTCAATCAAAAAGAAACTATTTAATCAACAAGAAACTATTCAATCACCGAGAAACTATTCAATCAAAAAGAATGTATTTAATCAACAATAAACTATTCAATCACCGAGAAACTATTCAATCAAAAAGAAACTATTTAATCAACAAGAAACTATTCAATCACCGAGAAACTATTCAATCAAAAAGAAACTATTTAATCAACAAGAAACTATTCAATCACCGAGAAACTATTCAATCAAAAAGAAACTATTTAATCAACAAGAAACTATTCAATCACCGAGAAACTATTCAATCAAAAAGAAACTATTTAATCAACAAGAAACTATTCAATCACCGAGAAACTATTCAATCAAAAAGAAACTATTTAATCAACAAGAAACTATTCAATCACCGAGAAACTATTCAATCTAAAAAGAAACTATTTAATCAACAAGAAACTATTCAGTCACCGAGAAACTATTCAACCAAAAAGAAACTATTCAATCAACAAGAAACTATTCAATCAACAGCGTGGACTGAGAAGAACTGATGAAAGATGAAAGGTCTGCCTCTGCCTAAGTGTCACGTGTTATTTTAGGAGGAAACAAGGGCCAGTTTGAAGACAAAAGACACGAGCGAAAGCAGATCAGCTCCTCCAACACAAGCCTTACAAGGCTGATACTCTGACCTGCTCTGCAAGATCCAACAGTTATAGAGCTAGTTCTGACACTAGCTGACCAACAAAGCGATCCTCAGCAAATCCCACAAATGACATCTACTTTCTTCAAAGACGTCTTCTACAACGAAAAATGCCTTATATAAAGTACTACCAAAAATCTTTTTAACTTATGAACATTTAGAAAAACCCACCATCCCACTTCATCATACAAAGCTCCAACATGCAGAGAACAATAAAGGGTTTTAAAAAAAAGATAAAGATAAAATCCCCGGTTGGGGATACAGTGTTAGGCCTATATTTCCACGACCCTCGGCACATGAAAGTCTGATGTGCCCAGTATCACGCCTGGCCGGATTTACCTTCCCAGACTCCTGTTACCCATTTTTAGAGGCTGGGTGGAGAAACTTTCTGATGTCTCATTCATTCGTTCATTTGCATGTCCCTTGCGGAACTTTGCCTCCCAAACAGCACTCCTGTAGGCCTCTCGGTTGTGAGCAAGATGGCCTGCTGCTGTTGCATCCATTTCCAGATCGTCAACGATGTCTTGCAGCCATCTTCGTCTTGGTCTTCCTATTTTTCTTTTTCCCATTATGTATCCTTCCAATACGGTCTTCTCTAAATTATCATGACGTTTAATGTGTCCAAAATATTTAAGTTTTCTCTCTTTAATCCTCTTCACTAGCCAGCCTTCTTCAATATTAAGCTCTTGTAGTATAGATATATGATGTCTACCAGGAAAAAAAAATCCCAAAATCCCCCTGTTGGGACTTGAACCCTGTATCAATGTACAGAACAATACGAAGGAAAATATACATAAAAATGTTATGTTATATTTTCCAC
Organism: Achatina immaculata; assembly: GCA_009760885.1. Lineage (NCBI taxonomy): Eukaryota > Metazoa > Mollusca > Gastropoda > Stylommatophora > Achatinidae > Lissachatina > Lissachatina immaculata. The sequence goes on along the minus strand of CM019717.1, from coordinate 21,024,744 downwards.
ATCTCAAGTGTAATTTAAAACTCACTTTCTAACAGAAATGTCACGAACATGATATGGGAAATAGTAAACAAAAAATGAATGTTTAAGAGGCGTAACTCAGTGTCTCGGTGCTGAGACCGCGTGAGCTAAACACAAAAATTCAACAATGACAACAGCCAAAAACTGAAACTTCTAGAGAAAACTTCACGTATTTGTAAAATTATAAATCACGTCACAGAGCATCATTATCTGTACTTGAAACTGAAATGCCAAATCGCAGTTGACTTTTTTTTTAAATACTGCGATAAATATTTCCTTGGTATAAATATTTGAAAAGAATGATTTTCAGTGACAAATTCATTGTAACAGCGATAGCAACGCCAATAGTGAACTCACCATGAAATTACTCTGAGATTGTTATATTTTTTTTTTCTGTTCATAATACTCAAAAATGTTTCTTGCCTGGCTTATCGGTGATAAATTCCCGAGCGACAAATTATCAGAGAAACACTTTAACGGCTGCAGTGCGGCAAAGAGAATCAAATTCACGAAAATAAAAAATAAAAATCTGGAGATTTGATTCTGTTGCATGCGTCCGTTTCCACATCGTGTTAAACACATGAATAAGAGAAGAAAACAAACAGGTCACTTTTATCGGTGAGATTTTCTGTAAGAAAACAAAAAAAAAAAGGAAAGAATGAAAAACTTCAAGCGAAACTCTGATTCAGAAAGCATCGCAGGAGAACTCTTCTTCTTTGTGTCGTTTTTATTTTAATTTCCTAGTCTATGACCCCCTGAAGCTGATGTTCCTATGACCCCATCTGAGAGCACTGAGGTCATTACAAAAGATTTCTGGAATATTCGGACTGGGTACAGGAAGGACGCTTTTCGATGAACCATGAGCGCTTTATAGTCAGCCCCATCTCAGCTCGCCAAGATGAGTAATATCCATCTAAGGGGTACAATGAAAAACAGCGAAAGGGTCATGACCAACTTCGAATGGCAAAGTGATGAGTATCATTCTGTTACAGTCATCTGACGAGGACAAGAAAAAAGAACACGAACAATCAGACATAGAACAAAACTCTGCAGAAAAAGAAAATGCCTGGCCAGACTGCACGTAAACAGGCACTTAAAGGGCATGCGCAGACAGCGATTACATTTTTAAGGCAAATGGCACACACTGTTTCATTTAGTCTGCATTGATATCACAGGCCAACAGAGATTTTTTTTTTATTTCTGCCTTAGCTTTTAGGCCTGTTCCTGGGATTATCTGGCGGCACTGATTCAGAAATTTGCTTTGGACAGACCCTATCAGCTCTAGTTTCTTAGATATGGTTGGCATCATCTCTAGTTTCTTAGATATGGTTGGCATCATCTCTAGTTTCTTAGATATGGTTGGCATCATCTCTAGTTTCTTAGATATGGTGGGCATCATCTCTAGTTTCTTAGATATGGTTGACATCATCTCTAGTTTCTTAGATAGGGTTGGCATCATCTCTAGTTTCTTAGATATGGTTGGCATCATCTCTAGTTTCTTAGATATGGTTGACATCATCTCTAGTTTCTTAGATATGGTTGGCATCATCTCTAGTTTCTTAGATATGGTTGGCATCACCTCTATTTTCTTAGATATGGTTGGCATCATCTCTAGTTTCTTAGATATGGTTGGCATCAGCTCTAGTTTCTTAGATATGGTTGACATCAGCTCTAGTTTCTTAGATATGGTTGACATTAGCTCTAGTTTCTTAGATATGGTTGGCATTAGCTCTAGTTTCTTATATATGTTTCAGCACTAGTTTATTATTTATGGTTGGCATTTGCTCTAATTTCTTAGATATGGTTGGCATTAGCTCTAGTTTCTTAGATATGGTTTAATTTATAAAATTTTAGTCTGCTCATTAATAAATCTCTTCTGCAGAATTGGAATGTCATAACAAGCTGTCTTATTTGAATGGGAAATTTATGTATTTAATTTACCCGCATGTGTGTGTGTGTGTATAATGACCTTTTCTTCCACAACTATTTGTCTACTTCCTTTCCTATAATGCACACTGGCATAAGAAATACATAGCTCAAATGACACAGTCGCTTTTGTTCTGTTTTATTACATAATTATGTGCAAAAAAAATTCAGATGGTAAATCATGGTTTTCGTGGGCTACATACATTTGTATATCAATTGTTTCTTAACCTGGTTTGTTTAAAACATTTAAATACTGTATAATAATTATGATCACATAGGAGGCGTGTGTATATTCCCACTCATATCATTTCACTTTTGCAAGTCGAACACGATGGAGGTTATGGCTACTTCAAGACGGAACTGCTTGAATCATCCCCACGTATTTTGCTATATTTGTGTGGAGTACGCACTGAAAGCAAGTAGGAAACCTATTTCTGAGTTTGTAAAAAGAGCATAAGTAGGTTGTTTTGATGTGAAGCTTGGAGACCAAGATAAGCCGTGGGTTCCACATGTTCTATGCAAAACTTGTTCGGAGCACTTGCGCCAGTGGATAAATGGAAAGAGAAGCTGCCTGAAATTTGGAGTACCAGTGGTGTAGAGGGACCGAAAAATCACTTTGGTGACTGTTATCTTTGTATTTTTAATATCACAGGCATCAATAAAATCGTGACAAGTTGTCTTACCCTGATCTACCTTCAGCCAAGAGACCTGCTCCGCACTCGGATCCTATACCCGCTCCACCTTCCCTTGAACTAGCACAGATCTCAGAGGATGAGTCTTGCATGTCTGATATCGCACAAGGTAAAGAACGTGGGGGCAGTGACAGTGAATTCCAAACAACTTCACATAGTGATGGTTTTGATCAGAATGAGCTGAGTGATTGATCAGGGACTTAAATCTTTCTGAGGAGTCTTCTAAATTTCTTGCCTCCAGACTAAAGGAAAAGAATGTACTTCAGCCTAGAATGAAAAGTACACTTTATTGAAGGAGAGAAACGGATGTGCTACCATTCTTTACCGAAGACAACAACTTAGTATTCTGCAGTGACGTCGGAAACCTTAAGAAAATTAGTCTTTCTTAATATAACACAAGTGAGTGGCGTCTTTTCATCAACAGTTCAAAACGTATATTGAAATGTGTTCTTTTAAATAACGGCAACAAATATGGTTCTATACCAGTCGGTCATTCCACCAAGACGAAAAGAAGAGTACAAGGCCGTCTCTTTAGTCTTGGAAAAGATAAATTACACAGAACATCAATGGGTGATTTGTATAGACTTGAAGATGGTTAATTTTCTTCTTGGTCAACAAAGTGGCTACACAAATCATCCTTGATTTTTATGCCTTTGGTATAGTAGAGCCAAACATGAACATAGGGCAAGAAAAGATTGTCCTCCGAGGGAATACATGGTGGTAGGAGGACAAAATGTAATCAATGAACCTTTGGTAGCACGAGTTAGAATCATATTGCCACTACTACATATAAAGCTAGGTCTCATGAAACGATTTGTAAAGGCTTTGAGTAAAGACGGTTCATGCATTGAATATATAGTACATAAGTTACCTGAACTTACCATGAAAAAACTTAAGGCAGGAATTTTAGATGGTCCACAGATCAGACAACTTATAATGACCAACATTTCATAGCATCAATGAATGAAATCGAATCAAGTGCCTGGTCTTAATTTGTTCTTATTGTGAAAAGCTTTCTTGACAGCAAGAAGGCAGACAAATACACACAATTAGTAGATGATATGCTCTTTCATTGCAGTAGACCCGGCTGTAACATAAGAGTTAAAATCTATTGTCCGCACAGTCACATAGATCGCTTTCCTGAGAACCTTGGTGACTTTAGCGAAGAGCAAGATTAAAGATTTCACCAAGATATAAAAACGATGGAAGCCACATACCAAGGAAGATGGGATGTACCCATGATGGCAGACTATTATCCTGGCAGATCCCACTCTCGGAAGTCTTACAAAAGGAGCTTCTTGTGTGTCGAATGAGTGAAAAGTTTGTATCATAAACTTGTTCTTTGGTGTGAAATAAGTAGATTTTTATGTAGTACAATTTTATTTTAATTTTAATATGTTTCTTTCATGCTTAAAAGATATTAATTTAAACACTACATTAAAATATCCTGATTTGTTATGGGCAAGCAGAGTGAAGAGTGGTATATGGCATATGTTCTATGTCTAAAAAAAAACTAGAGCTGATAGGAGAAAACGCGTGCCATATTTGGAATCAGCAGGTCAAATATATCCAGAAATGTGTGTTGGCCAGTATTATCAAGGGAATCTTTGAGTGGTTTTCAGCCTATGCAGTGCCTGATATGATTTGTCTGGCATACCTATGGTAAGAAATTTGAAGAAGTAGGAGATATAAAACTAGATTGGATTTATTTTGTTCTTTCTTCTAGGCTCGTCTCTTATCTTAATATTGTAGTTGCTTACGTTGTATTGTCTCACAAACTCTTTAGTCATCGAGATATATTGTTCCGTTCCTTTCCACTCTTACGTGGATTCTAACAAATGGAACAGATTTCTGCTATTGCTTTCTGTTTTTCTTCAGGATATACCAACTATACACCCCCCCCCACCTTTTGTGTATAGTTTTGCTGCGTAAGCGTATATTTTCCGTTCTCATTGGTAATAGCACGATTGTCAGATAGCCATTCTTTTCAGTTGAGCCATTCTTTTCAGTTGGTTTCATTGACTGCCAATGACTCGATTACAAGTTAGCTGAGGATCTTTAATTTACTTCAAGCGTTCAGTGGTAAATACTAGTAGGTGTATGATCATGTCCTTACTACACAGATCTTTAAAGCCTAGTTTTGATCCTCTTGATGCTCTTTCATGTGGACATAATTTCTCTGTAGCAGTTTGTTTCGTTTAAAACATGCGTTATCAGTTGTAACTCGTTCGGTTTAGACAAATGTTCTCTGTAGCAACTCTTTCGTTTAGACACATGTTCTCTGTGGCAACTCTTTTAGATATATGTTCTCTGTGGCAACTCTTTTAGATATAATTTCTCTGGGGCAACTCTTTTGTTTAGACATATGTTCTCTGTGGCAACTCTTTTAGATATATGTTCTCTGTGGCAACTCTTTTAGATATATGTTCTCTGTGGCAACTCTTTTAGATATATTTTCTCTGGGGCAACTCTTTCGTTTAGACATGTGTTCTCTATAGCAACTCTTTTAAATATATGTTCTCTGTGGAAACTCTTTTAGATATATTTTCTCTGGGGCAACTCTTTCGTTTAGACATATGTTCTCTGTGGCAACTCTTTTAGATATACAAGTATTTTCTCTGTGGAAACTCTTTCGTTTGCGCATGTTTTCTGCGACAACGCTTTCTTTTAGACATGTTCTCTCCAACAAAAATGTTATGCTTTTTTAATGTGACATACGAGTAGATAACAAACAAAACAACCAGTCCAAAATAGAGGATAACACTTCTGTGAACAGAACAACAAACCACCAGAGAAGGGATAAATAAAAAAAATGATGAATATAAAGCTTACAGAATGTAAGAAATCTAAGAGAAAATGAAGTAAAGGCTGCCAAATGAAACGTGGTCCGCGGATGCGATAATGTTAATGTTGGGAGAATAAAGTCTTACATCCTTAGAATGTCTGTTACGGTAACTTCTAGATAAAGCATGTCTCAGTTATCTTTTCTGCAGATTTTCTTTTGTCATCCATAATGCACGGCGCTTTGATCTGCACAGGCAGTAGATGAACACGATGGTTTTTTTGTTTTTTGAGGAGGGGGGGGGGGTCAGTTTTCAGTCCATTAGTCCAAAAAAATGTTCCCTTTGAAATCATTCAGATTTTCTTTCTGTCTGTATCTCATTGAGATTTGTTTTCACTAGCAGCAGCTTGTAATGTGATGTTAGACGGGTCTGAACGTTTGTCTAGTTTACTCTCGGCGTGTATTTCGTATGTCCAGTCTTTAAATATATACGTGTATAATATGTCTGTCAGTCGCTCTATCCACTCGTTTTTCAAATGTCTGCCATTTATGATATGTGGTATGTCTAACATTCCTAATATTTCTGTAATCTCAGTACCTTTGTGCATACATTTTTCATACAATTAATAATCATTATCCTTCATATATTATCTTTCTTTGTCTTATTCTCTCTCTCCCTCCTTCTCTTCCCTTCTCTCTCCCTCCCTCTCTTCCCCTCTCTCTCCCTCCCTCTCTCTCTTCCCTCCTCTATCCCTCTCTGCCATCTTTCTCTCCTTCTCTCACACTTCATCCCTGATAGGTTTCTGACATGTTACATTGCATACGTTTTATTTTGAACACAATAATATCTATCAGTCTTCACGAGATTAAAAAGTGGGAGAAGTTTAAGCGTGAAAGAATGAATGAATATCTTTAGTCTCTGTATCTGTGATCTCACTAATCGATCGTAGCAGTGGTCTCATTAGCCGGTCGTAATAGTGGTCTCACTAACCAATCATATCAGTAGTCTCACTAACCAATCGTATCAGTGGTCTCACTAACCAATCATATCAGTAGTCTCACTAACCAATCGTATCAGTGGTCTCACTAACCAATCGTACCAGTAGTCTCACTAACCGATCGCAGTCTTTCTGTGTCATATAATCAATTACATGCACCAGCTACGAGTATTCTTAACGTTCAAAACCTCATGTAGCTCTGCAGATGTACTCACTTCTTCATCATTAACATACCAGTGTTCAAGCTGGTGTTGTGTGTAACTATCAGGGTGAACTAGACGCTCTTGAAAGCTGACACTGCGGTGAAGATATTGTGATAAACGCCTCACATCTGACACGAGATGGGTTACATCAGCGGTTGCTAGCTCCCCTGATCGTGGATCTAATCTGAAGCTCCAAATTGATGTTACATTTCTGCGAGACAGCCAGAAACATGAGATAAAGAGCAAAATGTCAGACTGGACTGTGAACTCAATTCTTCACCCCCCCCCCCCTCCCCGGGATAATAAAGTTCGCCTACTCGTTTGTTGATTCGTTCATTTTAACCAGGTCTTGGGAACTTTCCTGATGCCTGTCTCACTGGCAGGCAGGCGCTGTAAGATCACAACACGTTGTTGGAAGACAGGATGGAGCTGTGATCGCCTTTGATTCGGATAGAGAGCATTGATACAATCATTACATATCTGCATTATACGGGACAGTCCCGTATCTTAATGATTTGTCCCGGAAATTGTATTACTTCGAACGGGACGCCTACATATCCCCTGTATCAAAACACCTATCCCATAACATCCAGTATTCTCATTTTTTTATAGCCAGAATTTAGGAAATACCAGGTCTCTATTCCTATTCTGAAGAAAATTCACGCTGCATGGAAGCACAACACGTACACTTCAATGGCGCATTTAAAGGTAAAAGCTATAAACCTAGGCTATTGATAAAGCTATAAACATAGTGATAAAACTGTAAACGTAGGATATTGATAAAGCTATAAACCTAGGCTATTGATAAAACTATAAACCTAGGCTATTGATTAAAAGATCGGCTTAAAATTTAAATTTAACAAACTGATTTAACGTCCCAGTATCTGAACTTAGAAAAGATAATCAAGTTTCATTAGAACACTTATAGAACATTAGTTTTGGAAAAACCGAGAAGTGTATCTACTGCAGACCTTGAGACGTCAGATTAAGAAATTTGATATTCCCGCAATAGTTAGAAGTTTCTCGCAGTCAGGAAATAATTAATATAACCAGACTAGAACACACATTATGCTGCCATTGATGTAAGTAAACAACGTACAAAGCTGAAGTTGGAACAATAAAAAACACTGCTTGGCACATGCACAAGACACTCGGAACTGTGGGTTCTAATCGGCAAGCCGGCACGAGCTTGATGAAAGGCAAGGGAGACCGCTTATCATCGCGGAAGCTGAGAAACGACGGCAAGACTTCTCTTAACAGCCTGGGAAAGCGCAATGTGCACATATTTCTGTCATCGTGTGGTTTCTTTCTTACCTTCTTTATTTCAGTTTCTTTCATTTTTCTGTCATTTTCTTTCTTTCTTTCATTTATTATACATTTAGACATCTTTTTAAAACGTGTTTTTATTTATTTATTCAAGTGAAAGTGAAAAAAAGAGAAACAAACAGTTAAAATGTTCTACAAACAGTTAAAATGTTCTAGTTTTGGTTGCCTTGCTTTTGATGCTGGTCGCACAGAAAATATAGCATCATACTCCACCAAGTTTTACTTCACGAGGTTCAAGGCCGAAATTTCAGATTCCGCCGTCATTGCATTCAAGACAGCCCTCGTATACATGCTCATCCGCCCAAGAGTTTCTTTGCTAATAGTTCTCGTCAAGTGTTGGTTATCTGCAGCACAGTCTGGATTTCCTGCTACCAGCTTTAATTTGTCCCCAGTTCCAGCTATCTCCCTACAAATATATTAATCCTTCCATTCCCGCGGTTCATTTTCCCTGCACTGTCCAGTACAGCTATATCAATGTCTCTCTTGTCTTGACTTGACATCTTTCCTCCTATGAGCACGTGTTTGGATATCAAGCATAGTCTCTTTAAAAGCCACAGAGCTGTGGGACCAGGTCAGATACCGGCTAGAACCGCTTCCGCTACGACTGGTGCCTGGGCAGACAGTTATGTGGACTTCTGGACTGAACACCTGCAGGTGAAGACGCTGTATGAGCTTTGTTCTTTGCGTTTGTCTGCAGTGTGGTCAGAGATGTTTATGAATTTACTGCTGTTTCTAGCTCACTGAAAGGCCTGATAGTAGGCATCAATAAACTTGACATCTCTGGACAACTAGACACATTTTGTTATTCTGCATTTTTTTTTTGTATGTGGTGGAGAGCAAAGGAATGTGCCTTATACTTGAGCCACACAATAATCTAAAATTAAGTATCTTACAGCGCATATGGGCAACCCTTGGCCCGCAGACCACTAAGACTCGAGGCAACATTTTTTTGTGTGGCCCGCAGTAAATTTCGGCAGTTTCTTTTAGACACTGTTTAATTTTCTGGGGAAGTTAACAATATTGGTTTTATATTGTTGAATTACAATTGCCTGGATTGATAACTTTATATTTTTAAAAAATCTCTCCCTTCCCCCCGCCCATTTCTCTTAATGTGTGTGTGTGAGAGAGAGAGAGAGAGAGAGAGGAGAAAGAGAGAGAGAGGAGAGAGAGAGAGAACGCGCTAGGATTTTTTGAGACTGGTACATTTACACCTGTCTTTCACTTTGAATAAAGTACTTCCCGAGATATCAGTTTTCTCAGTACAACATTCTGTACTTTGTACTTTTTAAAATATAAAATCAAACATACTTTCTCAACTTCAGTAGAAAGTAAATGCTCCTGTGATTTTATTTCTTTATTTTTAATGTATATTTTTTGCCTTAACTTAATTTGCGGATAAATTTCATCTCCACAAAATATTCACATCGTGAATCAAAGACAAAACTGGCTGATTCATCTTCATGCAAATTGAGCTTCATCTGCCCAGATTATCCTTCAATCGATTTTGCGGGTTCTTTTTTTTTTTAATAATATAAACCGGTCACAGTAACGAGGCCTCCAAAAGGTTCGATTTATCTTTTTTTTTTTAAATCGGTCTTTACCAGAGGAAGACAGAGAGAGAAGTTACTGGATAAGCTGTTAGTGTGGCTAGAAGGAAAGTCACCGGCGGATCTTATAATCAACTCAAAAGACAAGGAATTGGGGAGAGAAATGATCACCTACGCCACGCATGATTAGAATTAGAACGGTATCAGCAATTTTATATATCCTGTCCAAAAAATAAAAAAAAGAAACGCATAGCTTATATAAGCTGCATTTTTTATACCTTATGACAAAATATTTTTTTCCCGGGTATCTCAAACCAAACCAAAAATGTCACCAAGATATCAGGTCCATGATTTAGCGTGAAAGTTGGTATTCTCTAGTATAGTCAGAACGCAGTAGCTGCCCTTGCTAATCACGCACTTTTTTTTTACCACGACTCACTTTGGGTTTATGGAAAAGTCGTGATTTTTTGTGGTGAGCACAACTCACTTCCCACGCAAATGAAAGCCTATAAAAGAATGAGGTTACACAAACAAATTCAGTTAATTTTCAAGAAGACAATTATGGCGCGTCTATGGCAAAATTTTATGAAACTTTGCTATTGGTCGCCTGCAAGCAGGCAAAAGTCAAAGTCAGTTTGTCAGGCATTTAAACGTGCAGCAGAGTACCATCAGTCGACTTTGAGACCGTTTCCAAGCCACTGACTCAGTTGAAGTGGACGACCCAGGGTGACAACAGCAGCTGATGATCGCTTTATTCTGGTTCATTACCTCAGAAACAGGTTTACAACAGCTTCCTCAAGTGCCCAGTCATTGCTTGCAGGACGTCGTGTGTCTGACCAAACTGTCCGGAATAGACATCATGAAGCTGGACTGGTGGCATGACGACCTCACCGAGGTCCTGTCTTTACGAGACGCCATCGCCAAAATCGACTTGTTTGAGCCAACCACCATTGGCCCTGGACAACTGACAATCAGTGGAGACGTGTCTGATTTAGTGACATATCTTCCTTTTCGTTGCACCGCCATGATATGCGGAGAAGAGTCTATCGTAGGCTAAATGAACGTTTTGCCCAAAGTTCCGTTGATGAAGCTCCGCCGCACGGTGGTGGAGGTGTAATGGTATGTGGAATGATCAGTTTCAACGGAAGGAGTCCATTGGTGCAGATTGAAGGATGCTTGAATGCGCAGCGATATATCAATGAAATTCTTCGATCCAATGTCCTTCCATTTTTGGGTGCCCAAAGGTCTGTGTTTCAACAGGACAGCGCCAGACCCCATTCTGCACGGTTCACCACACAGTTCCTGACTGCCAACAACATTCTCATCCTTCCCTGGCCATCCCTGTCTCCAGACATGAATCCGATCGAGCACCTATGGGATGAGCTGCAAAGACGTGTTTGTCGCCGAAACGTTTCTCCAGCCAATCGTCGTGATCTGTAGCAGGCACTCCAGGAAGAGTGGGCAACCATCCCACAGGCGCACATCAGACATCTGATCGCATCTATGCCCAGGAGATGCCAGTCGCTCATCGATGCAAGCGGAGGCCACACACCATACTGAGTTGAGAACCCCTGGGACTAACACATTCTCGTCACACCGATGCAAGAAACTGTCAAGTGAGTTTTTAACCCTTAGGTATTATTGTATGCAATTTGAAAATTTTATTCGCTCAATTTAAAAAGCTATAGAATATCAAAATTATGGCTAACATTGTGTCATCAGTAGTTACGCGTTTTTTTTTGGACAGTATATTTATGTATATACCAGGTTCATGAAGCGAGGACAATAAACACTTATTTTCTCTTCGTCTTGGTAGCCTATCTACAACTCTCCCATTCGAACTCACTCCACTATGACTTAAAGTAACAATGTGATCTCTTCAGTTTGAAAATATTTGGTCCTGTTCTTTTCCTAGACCGAACCGTTTCTCTTTCCATGGAAGTCGTTAAGTCAAGGACGATCTGATAACGAGGTCAGTGGCTCTCGAAAAGTACACCCCTTCCACTTCCGTGATTTTTCTTTTTCTTGTCAAGCTCCGTCGCTCCCAGGCCAGAACTTCTTCACAGGTTACTAATTAGAGATCACTCAAAGCGTACAAAAAATTCTTTTTTAAAGAAAAATCTTCTTTTCCGTTTCCTCTGTGTACATGAAAGTCGCTAGATGTAGAATAGAAGAGATACGCACAGCAGGGAAATGAAGACTTTTGAACGTAGAATCAGCCTTTGTAAAGTCTTATATATTTGTTGTTTGCTTTACGTCAGTGATTGTGTACGTTTTGTTTACGTAGGTACGTATGAGCAGTATTAAGCTGAAGACGTTTTGTGATAAATATTTACCATATGTAACCAATGAAGCTGCAAACAACAGATACTTAACACATAACGTGTCTAAATCACCCAGCTTTCTTTCTTTCTTTCTTGCTTTGTCTAATGTGACTCGGATGAAGTCACATTTTCATATAAATGAGTTTCACGAGACATGCTATTTTCTTTTGTACTCCCCCACTTATATTAGTGTGTCCAGTATATTTCAGCGTGTGGTACATGTACCCTGGCAGTGACCTTTATTCCGAAGTTGATTTTTCTCAGTTTGTCCAGAATCTGTTCTTTCATCCTGGTGGCTTGAAAGGGTCAAGGGCGAATACTTCGGCACGAGCCCGCCGACTTCAGCGGTGACACCGTCTTGTTAACAAATTCCACAACTCGTGGCTCTTAAGACAATTGATGTTGTTGAATTAAATCATCGGGAGCAATTCGGGTCCAAGGATCAACAAATCCTTCATAAAGAGTGACTTGCCAAGTTAGCAAGTGACTATCTGTGACAGGAAAGAGAGAGAGAGAGAGAGAGACAGGCAGAGAGAGAATGAATGAATTATCTTTATTTTTAAAGGGTGAAAAATTGGGCACGCAGGCCCGTCTTACATTCTGAGAGAGAGAGAGAGAGAGAGAGACAGACAGACAGACAGACAGACAGACAATACATAGGTATGATATCCTCCAGAATAAGTAGAGAAGATATTGTTACAGATCAACATAAAAAAACACAGCTACTATTCATATTAACAGCAAGAACAATACATAACAATAATAATTACTTTAATAATACGAGTAATATTGCTATGTAAAAGGTAAAATGCACTAACTTTGAGCAGCGGCTTCTGAATTTCCAATAGAGAGAATGTACAACGGGTGAACAGGTTGCGAAACATGTTTTTATCAGCTACGGTTTCTCTGATACAAACTATCAGCCCACTCGTGCAAGCTACTGAAACATGAAAACTGACTGTGGTGGATCGCCATTTTGATGTAAAGTTCTCAGATGTCATGAAAGCCAACAGAATATCAAGTGAAATTCTCACATCTGTCAAAGGTCTTCACGCGACGTACACGAAGTCTGACGAGACTTCGTTGACGCTAAATTAGTCTTTTCACACTGGAAAAGCAGTTCAGATTAACACTACATCAATGAGCAACGTGTCAAGGTGATATCATTGTCATCATCATCCTGTGCCGCCTCTCCTAGAAAAGTTTCTATCAGCAGTTCTCCAAGTGGCTTTCATCCTTGCTCACACAAACACCCAGCCGAACTGAATCCTGAATTCGGTCCACCTCTTTATGTTGTCCACATATTCATGTATCTCTTTTATCCCTCTCTTTGTTTTTTTCCCTTCAAACATTTACCTTGAAGATGTTCTTCATTACTGTATTATGCCTTTCATTATGACAAACCTATTTCAACTGTCTTGCTCCTACATGTTTCAGTATTTCTCCTTTTTTCCTCAGTTTGTATCGATTTAGTACTCCTTTGTTTGATTTCTTACATTATGGTCTATTATTTCTTTTCTGCTTTGTTATCAGAGAATGGTTATTTCAAGCACGAAATGTTATAGAAAAATATTATCTAAAGGTACCTGTATTGATCTGAACACGCAAACATTTATGTCTCTACAGCTACAGATTGTACCCTGTAATTATGTTACAGGAACTGTATTGACGTTACAAATGTGAAAAAATTTAGGTTCAAAAAAGATTTTTAAGCAACAAAAGTGACATTTTCAATACTCAGTGCGACCAATATAAACTATCGATGTCAAGTTTTCTAGAAAACATGTAAGTCTTTCATTCATCGATGTCAAAATTTCAAGAGCAGATATGAAACTATCAAAGTGTCAAAATTTCAAGAGCAGACATGAAACTGTCTCAGTGTCAAGATTTCAAGAGCAGACATGAAACTATCTCAGTGTCAAAATTTCAAGAGCAGACATGAAACTATCTCAGTGTCAAGATTTCAAGAGCAGACATGAAACTATCTCAGTCAGTAATGTCAAGATTTCAAGAACAGACATTAGACTATTTTTTTTTAATTTTATGGACAGACGTGAGATTAACTTGATTTCGAGAACAGACTTTGACCTTTCAGAATTACATTTCACAGACATTAAAACTTTTTCGTTACAAAATAGGAGACCATTCACCATGAACTTATTAGAACTTTTTTAGAATTTATTAGAACTTATTAAATTGCTAACACGATTCTTTCGTCTCCGGCTTCTAGTCTTCTCTGTGGGGGGTGGAGAGGGTGTGAAATGGGACGAGGTGGGTTGAAAATAAAGGGGGTGGAGAGGGTGTGAAATGGGACGAGGTGGGTTGAAAATAAAGGGGGTGGAGAGGGTGTGAAATGGGACAAGGTGGGTTGAAAATAAAGGGGGTGGGGGGCGGACGGGTTAGGAAACTTGTAGAACTGCGGGGCACATTAAAAACTCTAGATATTACACATTCGGGGTCACAGATATTACAGTTTGTTGTTTCAACCTTTGGTCCTAAAGGTTTATGAGAATTCGTCTCAGACAGTAATATCGACAAAATTGTAGTGTCATTAATCTGAGTTTTTTTTTGTTTTTTTTGTTTAACAAAGTTCGAATTTAAGTCTGTGGTGAGTGTAGATTGTAGTTGTTGAACTAAAATCTTTGATCACGGATATTGTTTTCTTCATTACAACTTCTAACCGGCTGAAAGGAAAGACAACAGAATATGAAAGCCAAAAACAGAACCAAAATTTCACAAAAGTTAACATTATTACCGAACATCGTGAAGCACATTTTTAAACTCTTCTCATCACACGATAAACCCCCAAAAAAATGTAAATCTCTCTCTCTGTCTCTTCCTCCTTCTCCTTCTTTCTTTTTCTAGCCCTCTCACCATTCTGGCTCTGTTACGTAACGGAGGTTGGAGTTCGACAAAGGATAAAGAATGAACCAACATATTTAGACTTAGGATATTATACAGTTAGATATTTGTTATGAAGCAAGGCAGTTTTTGAGAGACTGACTGATTGATTGATTGATTGATTGATTGATTGATCTTTAATTCCAAAGGGTTAAGAATTGGGCACCCAGGCCGAGAGAGAGAGAGAGAGAGAGAGAGAACGAACGAACGAACATACTTAATTTCAAAGGGTTAAGAATTGAGCACGCAGTCCAGTCTAACATTCTGCTCTTCGTGAGAGAGAGAAAGAGAGAGAGAGAGAGAGACTACAGGTAAGCAGAAAGTAAATTTAAAAAAAACACGTTTATTTCTAACACCTGCATTGTTTATGTAAGAGCCATGGTATTATTTACCATGTAGTTTTGTGTACCAATGTTTAGACGTAAATTACATATGTTTTAAAGGCTCAGACAGAAAGAGGAAACTAGTCTGAGATCAGATTCTGCACAGTCACGTCTCATTAAAGTGCTGAGCTAAACAAACACGACGCTCTATTTGCTGTCAGTCGAGGCTTGTTTGAGGGGAAAATACTTTACCGAGTTTCACACTGAATCTAAATTGGCGTCATTTTTCACAGCTAAACAGACAGCTATATATCGATAAAAGCCGGAGAGGAATTCTTCCTGTGTGAGGTCTTTGTGTTATTTTTGTTTTCGCAACGGCTGGTGGAGAGCATGAGGCGCGATTAAACCGATAGCAGGTGGCGCTTTTTTATATCGATATGCTGATCTGTTCCACGGGTTTACTTTTGCCTTTCATTGAAATAGTATGAAATGGAAATAAGAGTAAATACCGAAGGTTGTGTTGATCAGTCCAGATATTAGAGTGGGAGTCCATACAACATACTTGTTAGCACGGGCACGTTAAAGCAACATAAGATTCTGAGAAAGTCCGGTTTTTTTTTCTTTATAGTGCTTAAAGAGGTTCTGGAATGCTCGCTACATTCGAGCTCGCTACACAAACAAACTCGTTACACAAACAAATTCGCTATATTCAAACTCCTTACATTCAAACTCGTTACATTCAAACTCGTTACATTCATACTCGTTACATTCATACTCGCTACATTCAAACTCGTTACACAAACAAACTCATTATATTCAAACTCGTTACGCAAACTCGCTACACAAACTCGCTACACAGACAAACTCGATTCACAAACAAACTCGCTACGCAGACAAACTCGATTCACAAACAAGCTCGCTACATTCAAACTCACTGCACAAACAGACTCGGTGCACAAATTAACTTCCTACACACAAAACTCGCTACAAGTAATATACGCTACAAGGAAACCCGCAACATCCAATATGCTACAAAATGATGTCACTACAGTGTGTTACCGCTAAACTTTAATCCGCTGCATAGATATTTTAGCTACAGATATAACGGCCGCAACAAAACTTCCTTAAAATGGCTACAGGATCAGTAAAATCTTTTTTTTTTTTAAAGATTCATAAAACAAATTTCTGGACTGGCTGGATATATCATGAAGGCTGGTCACATGAGATGTAAGAGTTATCGGCGGATGATTGTTATCATCTAAACCACAGGATCTGTTTTCCCTCATGTACCCAAATCACCCTAATCACCACCACCCCCTCCCTCTCTCCCTAGCTTTCCAAGATTGTCGGACAAAATGCGTGTTCCGAATGATTGCGCTATTCAAGTCCTGCATGTAACGTAATTGTAATCGCTGCTAGAGAAATACTAGTCCTTAAGAGTTTTGAAAATCACAACAACAGATCCAGTGGCTTGTATGCAATGCCTTCAGACAGTGGATATACCCCCCCTGTCTTTTAATACAGGGCTGAAAAATAATCTTGCCTATCACGCTGTCTCTTTTCGCGGCTTCTTCTTCTTCTACTTCTTCTGCGTTCGAGGTTGTTGGTCACATCAGATCTTGATCCCTGTCGACATGGTAAAGCCCCAGTCCTCTCCAGATCCTGATAGGAGCCCCCAAAGCTTTTCCCCCAGGCTTGTGTCCTCTGGCCATGCCTCACGCCTCAGGTCTGTATGGTTTGGGCAATCTTGAAGGATTACAGGGCTGTTTACAATTTTTTCATTCCAACCAAAATGTTTATTGTTGACATACTGCGCCGACATAAATGCTGGCTTTCAGTGTAGAACTTAATAGCAGCAGGTGCAGTAGCTATCTTTAAACAGAGGGATATAACAAATGGCAACATTCAAAAACAAATTTAACATTAGATAAACAGATAGAGAGTTCTTATAACTGTGTCCAGGGTTTAGTGTTACTAAACTTGAGCAGAAGTCCTTGAAGAAGCTACTCTTGGCACCTAAAGGTTCAGAGAGAGAGAGAGAGAGAGAGAGAAAGAGATAGAGAGAGAGAGAAAGAGATAGAGAGAGAGAGAAAGAGATAGAGAGAGAAAGAGAGAGAGAGAGAAAGAGAGACAGAGAGAAAGAGAGACAGAGAGAAAAAAGAGAGAGAGAGAGAAAACGAACGAACGAACGAACAGACGTTTTTTTCAAAGAGTTAAGAAGTGGACAAGCAGACCCGTCTTCCATTCTGCCCTTCATCATACAACTTTCTCTCAGTCACAGATATTCAGCATTTGTTACTGACCATAACATGGATTAAAACGCGGAAAATAAATAACTAATTAATTTATAAACCCTTTCTTTCCATACACTCCACATTATACTTTATGTAACTACATTGAAATAAACTTTATTACATTTTCATACTCATTATAAAGTAACGCATTTTTGTAACAGCAATATAGTAGATACAACAATCGAGTCATACTTTAGATTAAACTAATTTAGACTTTGATAGTACATATGTCTAAACATTTCTTAAAGTAAATACATTCATTCATTTATTTGCATGTCCCTTGCGGAACTCCCTAACAGCACTCATGTAGGCCTCTCGGTTGTGTGTAAGATGGTCTGCTGTTGATGCATCCATTTGCAGATCATCAACGACGTCTTGCAGCCATCTTCGCCTTGGTCTTCCTTTCTTTCGTTTTCCCATTATGTACCCTTCCAAGACGGTCTTCTCTAGATTATCATGACGTTTAATGTGTCCAAAATAGTTAAGTTTTCTCTCTTTAATCCTCCTTACTAGCCAGCCTTCTTCAATATTAAGTTCTTGTAGTATGGATATATTTGTTCTTTTTTGTGTCCATGATATTTGAAGAACTCTTCTGTAGCATTTACATTGAAAGGCATTTATGTGTTTCTCAGCTGTTTTGTTAAGTGTCCAGGTCTCACAGGCATATGTTGCGATGTGAAAGATGCATGCCCTTAAACATCTTGTTTTTTTAGTTCTGTCTGTTCCTTTCCACATATTCTTTATTTATTTTACATTCTGAAGAGCGATAGATGTCCTCCTTTTGTATCTCCATTATTAGTTAGCAGTTATCCAAGATATTCAAAACTCTCCACTTCTTCCAATTTTTCCTCATTAACACATATTTCAGCTGCCTTGTTTGTTTTGTCAGTTGTCATCAATTTAGTTTTCTTCGCATTAAGATAGAAGTTTTGCTCTTTGCTGTTCTTACGGATTGACATAATTAGTTTTTCCATTCATTTTTGTGTTGTGGACAGTAATACTTTGTCATCAGCATATCTAATCTCTGGTATTTCATAACCTCCAATTGTTATGGCATCGTAATATTCTTTGTCTACATCTTCTTTAACATTTCTCGTTATATGCATGTATATCATCATCATCATCATCATGTGCCGTGCCGACTGGCGTTGGCTATTATGCTTCTCCAGAGTATCCGGTCCTTCGTGCAGGCCATCAGCTCAGTTGGTGATCTCCTCTCACACCATCCCGTCAGACTGTCCAGTATCATTTCTCTTGGTCTTCCTCTTGATCTTTTTCCTTCTATTTTTCCTGTTGTTATAATATTTTCAATGCCCCCTCTTCTCATTGCATGTCCTATGAAAGTACATTGTCTCTCTCTTATCTTTTTGACAAGGTTTTTTGTCTCTCCAGCTCTTCTCCTACATTCTTCATTAGTAATTTTTGCTATCCAGGGGATTCGCAACATTCTTCTAATAAACCACATTTCTGCTGCTTCCAATGATTTTTGTGCAGACTTGCCTATTGTCCATGATTCACTTCCATATAACAAGATAGGTTCAATATAGCATTTTAGGACTCGTTTTCTAACATTCATTGATAAAGATGTGTTAGCTAATATGTTTCTCATTCTCTGAAATGCAGTCTTTGCTTGGCCTATTCTGTTCCTAATTTCTGTTCTGCATTTCCCATCTGAAGTTATTACTGCTCCAAGGTATTTGAATTTCTGCACCTGCTTTAGAATTGTTCCGTTTAATTTAATACTGCATGCTGGTGGATTCTGTTTCTTAGATATAACCATAGTCTCTGTCTTTTTGATGTTCAAAGTAAGGCCTTTCTGTTCACTTTCTTTGGCGACTTTATCCAAAAGATTTTGCAGGTCTTGTTGGTTCTCAGCTATCAGTACTGTGTCGTTAGCATACCGAAGGTTGTTAATACTGTATCCTCCAATTTTTATGCCTGGTTCTGTGATGATTGTTCTTAGAATATTCTCGCTATACAGAGAAAAAAGGTCTGGATATAGTACAGATCCTTGTCGCACCCCTTGTTTTATAGGCTGATATTTTCCAGTTCTATTTTCAACTCGAACTGCTGCTTCTTGTTGTATGTATATATGTATATTATATACAAAATATACACAAAAACATAATCTATACTAATACGTGAATCATCATCTGAACACACATAAAAACTGATATACCAGTTACTGTCAGTTGTGATGTTCATTGTGAGAATTATTTATATCATCATAATAATCTCTTGCCGTCTCCCTACCGAAGGTTGGTTACATTGAGTCTCTTGTTTTTTTTTTTGTCTCGTGCCTTTGTAGTGCACTCGTCCAAGCTAGTTCCTGTCCACCTTTTGATGTTGTCCAACCATCTATGTCGCTGTCCTCCTCTTCTTCTTCTCCTCTTCCCTTCGATCTTGCCCTCTGGTAGAATCTTCAGTAAGGTATTATGCCCTTTGACATGCCCAAAGTATATGATATTATGCCCCTTGATGTCCCCAAATTATATGGCATTATGCCTCTTGACGTGCCCAAAGTATATGGTATTATATCCCTTGATGTCCCCAAACTATAAGGTATTATGTCCCTTGATGTCCTCAAAATATATGGTATTTTGCCTCTTGATGTTCCCAAAGTTTATGGTATTATATCCCTTGATGTCCCCAAAGTATAAGGTATTATGTCCTTTGATGTCCTCAAAATATATGGTATTTTGCCTCTTGATGTTCCCAAAGTTTATGGTATTATATCCCTTGATTTCCCCAAAGTATAAGGTATTATGTCCCTTGATGTCCTCAAAATATATGGTATTTTGCCTCTTGATGTTCCTAAAGTTTATGGTATTATGTCCCTTGATGTCCAAAATATATGGTATTATGTCCCTTGACGTCCCCAAAGTATGTGATATTATGGCCCTTGACATGCCCAAAGTATAGGTATTATGTCCCTTGACGTCCCCAAAGTATGTGATATTATGTCCCTTGGCGTCCCTAAAGTATGTGATATTATGCCCCTTGACGTGCCCAAAGTATCTCACTTGTCTTGTTCTTATGATTTTCAATATTCTGTTTTCATTTCTACCAGATCTAGTACGTTTTTGTATCTTTGTTTCCTGTCCCCTTGATAGGCCCTATTCTTCTCTCTATCCATAGTCCTAGGGGCGCTGTTTTCTTTTATGTTGACTTATTCACGTCCAGTTATTTATAAATGTCTGACTGGGCCACATAGAAAGAATGGAACAGAACACGCAGACGAAAATTGTGTATGCACAAGAGATGAGGGAAACAAGACCAAGACAGGGATGGAAAGACAACATAGAAGAGGATATAAAAATGTGGTGTGAACAACTGGAGAGAGAAAATTGGGAATAGAGAGAAATGTATATGAACTTTATCTGCAGCAGTGAGCCTTAATGGCTCGGAAAGCTGAAGAAGAAGAAGAAGAATTTATAAATTATTATTTATAGAACGAGTTAAAACGTGTTATCTGAAAAGTACTGGTAGGTGTGTAATTCAGTCCTGGGATTCACAAACCATAACAGACCATGACAGACCATGACAGACCATGACAAACCATGACAAACCATGACAGATCATGCTAAGTGATCTATTGTACTTACAGTCCCTTTGTTTTCAACTCATCTCTTGAATACGTTGTAAAAGCCCTCATAGTTCAACCGTTAGTGAAAGTTAATGGTTAATGTCAAATGGTTGTAAGTGTTCGTTACATGTGTTCTCTTTTTTATGTGGTTATCTTTTAACATCCATGTTAGTTTAGTATCTACCTGACTGGAAATCACCTTCTCCGCTTAGCTTTCTATATCTGTACTTTTTCATTTTTCCTTCTCCTCTCTCTCTCTCTCTCTCTCTCTCTCTCTCTCTCTCTCTTGAAGGGCAGAATGTTAGACGGGCCTGCGTGCCCAATTCTTAACCCTTTGAAAATAAAGTATGTTCGTTCCTTCGTTCTCACACACACTCTCATATTGGCACTCTTTCTTTCCCCGTGTCAGACCTACCTACTGTCACTTTCTCTGTTCACTTGAACCTCTTTTCCACACTTTGTCACTCTCTCTTTCTTATTCTTTTTTTTATTTGCTAGTATGTTCCTCCCCCCTCTCTCTCTCTCTCTCTCTCTTATAGAATGACATGCCTCACTTAACAGACTGAAGATACAGGTCTTCTCGCAAGTGCTTTGAAACCGATAGCAGGCGATATTAGAACAGGGATGAGATGAGAAACTTCTTTAAATCAGACTTTTATCTGTTATGGACAGATAATAACTATAATTTAGTATCACAGTCTGCAGGTTCCTTAAAGTGGGACGGGCAAGGTGGATTGATCCTGGAAGTCTAGTCACGTGATTTTAGCCTGACCTACATACCTACCACAGAGAGGGACGGCTTGATTACGCCGGGTTAAGGTCCACACGTTAACTAGCACCATTTAGTCTGATTGGTCGGGGGGCCTCTTTCATCTCTGTCACCGATTGTTATTGGTGATTTTTTTTTGTTGTGGACAAAATGGGCGTGACAAATTGCAGTCAACTACCTCGCGGCCTAGTAAGGGGATGTTCTACACTATACCATAATATATATAAGTATGAATGCTGGATACACATACACATATAGCCATGTCACAGCTCGAGTAAGAAATAATAATGATTAAATTATTAATGATTAAAAAAGGTAAAATTAACGAATTCAGCTGCAGAACAGAAAGCTATTTACAAATGAACAACCATCTTGGAAACGCTGTATAATTCCAGCAAGGATAAATGCGCTTTATAAATTCGTATGGAAAAGTTTATTATAAATTTGCGTGGAAAAATTGTTACAAATACGCGGTGGACTTTTTACGCCAGTGTTTATAGACCACGAGAGGCAGTGAAACGCAGAAAGACGGAGAGTTACAGAATGATAAAGGGTGTAATAAAGAGAGAAGGGATGACATAAGGAGAAAACATAAGAGATAAAAAAAATTCTAAAGGAAAAAAAGACACACATACACTCGTTTTGAGAGAGATAGGCAATAGTGAGAGAAAGACAGGGAACACAGACAGAGAGAGAGAGAGAGAGAGAGAACGAACGAACGAACATAATATATTTTCAAGGGGTTAAGAATTGGGCACGCAGGCCCATCTAACATTCTGCCCTTCATCATACAGCTTTCACTCAGTCACAGTCATTCAGCATTTGTTAATGAGCATTAATAATCATGAAGACACAATTAACTGATTACATAAATAAATAATAAACTTATCACTTGTCCATACACTCCACACTCTGATTTATGCAACAGCATGATATAAACGTGCATTTTACATTCATTCAAAACTAAAATTTATAGAAAAACTGTTAAAAATTACAACAATGAAGCCATACTTTAAACTACTTTAGACTATTCTTAGGAAGGCGTATAGTCCATATCAAACATGTTGACAAAGTTCGAAGTTATAAGAAGGAATATTACTTGTAAGTATTACATAAGTTGGTAAGGCAGAAGAGCTGGTAGAGCTGATAGATAGACATATCTCTGTGAGAGAGAATGAATGAATGAATGAATGAATAATCTTTATTTTTAAAGGGTAAAGAATTGGGCACGCAGGCCCGTCTTACATTCTGCCCTTCATCACTCCATCTTTTATTCTTCCAACACACACTTGATTTAGTATAAAAATACAAATTAAATTAGTAAAAACATATCAAAAGAGTGTAAGATTTAACTACTACATTCAAGGTAAAAGAGAAGAAGTAATTAACCTAATAAAATAGCACTCACGCACACATACACACGCAGACATATACATAAATAAAAATACATTGTAAATACAGATCTTCTAACATATGTTTTTTTAAAACAAATATTAAAATAATTTCTAACAATATCTAACAAGTTGCTTTTCTAACTATGTCATTGAAGTACTTGATGGTTTACGAGCCATGTGTTGAGAGAGTGCTGGTTATTTTATGGAGGCATATAATTACAAGCAAGTAAATAATGAAACAGGTTTGAGTTAAAGGATGAAATATTACCAATGGATTTTAAATTGTAGGGGAGGGTGTTCCAGAGCTGTACTGCAGAGTATGCAAGGCTTTTCTTGTACAGATCAGTCCTGGGTTTAGGAAGAAGACAGTTTTTTAAACGCTGGCTATGTTTAGTGTTATATGTAAACAGTGACCACAAGAGAGAGAGAGAGAGAGACAGAGACAGAGAGAGAGCGTAACAGACGGAGACATACAGAGAGAAATAGAGAGACGGTAAGACAGGTGGACACCCTGTTAACGTATACACATATGCCTGTTGGTAAAGATGTCTCATATGAGACTTCTGTCATGATATCCTAACAGTTCACTTGAGTGACAGTACATAGACTTATTATCTAAGGTTAACTAGCCATAGCTTGGTCCTGACATTTAATGGAGTGCACGTGGGCGGGGTTTAATGCCAGAATTATGTGTCATGTAAAGATTGGGTAATGAGATCTTTTGTGCCCAACCCGACAATATAAAGTAGACATACCAACGTTTAACATAGCTCCATACATTGTTGTAGTCCACACAATGTTATAGTATTTGCACTATCTATCTATCTATCTATCTATCTATCTATCTATCTATCTATCTATCTATCTATCTATCTATCTATCTATCTATCTATCTATCTATCTATCTATCTATCTATCTATCTGTCTGTCTGCCCGTCCGTCCGTCCATCCATTCATCTGTCAGTTTGTCTGTTCAAATGTCTGTACATTTCTTTGCCATATATATATATATATATATATACCCGTGTGGTAACCGGGATCTGCAAAGAATAGGACCACTGTACTCTACCACGCATGATCGTAAAAGGCGACTAAGGAGGGTTCGGCATAGGGCCAGCAACCCTATCTGGTAAAAAAAACTATCAGACTGCTATAGAAACGGATGCAAAGGAAAAAACAAATGCAGGTGGAAGATGGACAGGCACTTGTGAAAACCCTTGCGAAAGCCCCATGTGCTGGGCACTTAAGGTTCAGATATATATATATATATATATTGAAACTGACTTACCAGCCCCACAACTAAATGTCAATCTAGATGAAATTAAATTGCATGAAATTGAAGCAGCAGTGAATTTAATGGCTAACAACAAAGCTGCAGGTGAAGATGAAATAACAGCCGAGATGCTAAAAGCTATCAATAGTGACAACATGAGACAACTACAGAGAATGTTTAACAAGATTTGGAAAGAAGAAAAGGTCCCTTCTAATTGGAAGAAGGGAATCATTGTTAAAATACCAAAAAAGGGCAACCTTAGTGACTGTAACAACTGGAGAGGAGTAACCTTAATATCAGTTGTGTCAAAAGTATTTTGCAAGGTCATTTTGAATAGACTCAAAGATATAGTGGATACTGCAATGAGAGAAGAACAAGCAGGATTTCGAAAAGGGAGAAGCTGTCTCGACCAGATCTTTACTCTCAGAATAATACTTGAAGAACATATTGAAAAGCAAAAACCATTAATACTGAATTTCATAGATTTTAAGAAGGCATTTGATAGCATACACAGAGATTCATTATGGAGAATTTTATGTCTATATGGAATACCATCTAAAATTGTCAACATCATTAAGGACTTATACAATGGATATGGTTGTGCAGTCAAGACAGAAGAAGGGATGAGTGAATGGTTCCAGATTGAAACAGGCGTGAAACAAGGATGTATACTGTCTCCTTTACTTTTTGGGATTACAATAGACTTCATAATGACAAAATGCTGCACAGGTAACACAGGTATTGACTGGGTACATGGGACCCAACTAGAAGATCTTGATTTTGCTGATGACATAACTCTTATCAGTAATATGTGAATTCCATGCAAGAAAAAACAGATAGCCTATCTTCACTGGCTAGCAAAATAGGACTTGAAATTAACAAGGACAAAACAAAGATAATGAAAATTCCCATCAATCAAAATGGAAAAATACACATAGAAGGGACAGATATTGAAGAAGTCAATCAATTTGCATACCTTGGCAGCTACATAGACAAGGATGGTGACACTAGAAAGGAAGTTAGGATCAGAATTGCAAAAGCAGCATCAATCTTCAAGAATCTTGAGAACATATGGAATTCAAAAGTTATAAGCACAAAAACCAAGTTAAGACTATTCAATTCAAATGTAATATCCACCCTCATTTATGCATGCGAAAGCTGGAAAACAACTAAAGAAATAGAAAAGAAATTAGACTCTTTTGAAAACAAATGCCTAAGGAAAATACTCGGCATCAAGTGGAATGAATTCAAGAACAATGCAGAGATAAGACAGATGACTGAACAACAACCAGTCTCACGGGTGATCAGGAAAAGGAGATGGACATATGTTGGTCACTTGATGAGAAGAAATGATCAGAGAATCCCAAAACAAGCTATCAAGTGGAACACAACAGGCCGAAGAAAAAGGGGCAGACCGCGTGAAACTCTAAAGAGGACATTATTAAGAGAGGCCAAGTTAACAGGCATAACATCCTTTGATGAGGTTGAAAGACTCGCCGAAGACAGGAAGAATTGGCGAACTACTTTGCGAGCCCTATGTGACGTCTAACGGCACGGGAAGGATATAAGATATAAGATAAGATATATATATATATATATATATATATATATATATGGGGCTTCACCATGTATTCCACAAAGAAAGTAACGAGTCACAGAGAAGAGAAGCAACAACTGACATAACAACATACTGAAGACCATTCTGGAAGGAAAGGTGGAAGAAAAAAGAGTAAGAGGAAAACAGAGATGTTGATGGGAAGATAACATAACGAGAATGGACGGGACACAGCCTGGCTGAGTGGCACCATTAAGGTGAGCTTGCGAGGAAACTAGAGATTCATTACGGCCAACTTTATTTCTGGAGAAGGCACATGATGATATATATACAGGAATGACCGTCCCTGTCATTCTAGTACATTTTCTGTACTTTAAAATAAGGGTTTTACCTTTATTCGTCGCAGTAACAACTCTGTTTAGCAGACAGGACAGCTACTGAATCATAGATCTATAATCAATTTTACTTTAGAGCGAAACTGCGTTACTTTAAACTAATCTCTTGACAATATTTCCACTTACATCTGAATA
Organism: Achatina immaculata; assembly: GCA_009760885.1. Classification (NCBI taxonomy): domain Eukaryota; kingdom Metazoa; phylum Mollusca; class Gastropoda; order Stylommatophora; family Achatinidae; genus Lissachatina; species Lissachatina immaculata. The sequence goes on along the minus strand of CM019717.1, from coordinate 20,998,303 downwards.
ATCGTCACATTCTACATCGACACGGAATACCTTTATTTTAAACTTCACAAGCAATAAGAAGAATAATTAAAACCGATTCTTAGAGCAAGCTCGGTAAGCAAGATAAAGTGCGCTTGTAAAATAAAGCTATTTACCTTCTCCGAGAAATTTCTGAAAATAGATAGTCACGGGAGGAATTACTTCCCTTGGCGGAATGTTGTTCCGTGGAGAAGTCGATTTCAGAGTCTATGCGCGGTCCACGTGTTTAAGTTTCAAATTCAGTGAAATTGTATTGTTATATTTACAATCCTCACTTGAACTAATGATGTTGTATAAAATGTCAAGGACTGGCTTTAATGAAGCACAATTTGAGCTAGTGTGTCAATCAATATATAGCACTGAACTTTACCAAACAGTGTTATTTCAGTTTCTCGCTGAAGCAAAAGAGTTAAACACTGCAGAAAACACATATCAAAAACTGTTCATGTAACATTCATTTAACACTTTTCTTTACCCTTTTTATTTTATTCTGTACTGCCTCTATAAAAGGAAAAAATATATAATATTTTGTTGATATGCTTATATAAAAAACTGTTTTCCAGTTTTATGTGCAGCGTATTTTTTTCGGAACACTTTCTCATTTCTCTACCCCATTATATTTTCCCCTTTGGGAATAGAACTTCACAGAAATGACCTGTCACGTGACATAGAAGAAGAGCATCCGAGGTGAGATCATCTGAGAGAGGGACAGGGGAAATGAGTAAGAAAAATGTCTAGGAAAATGAATTCAGAAAGAGAAAAGATATCAAAGACAGAATAATCACACAGGCTATTGTCATCAATGTATGGCTACATTTCAAATGGAAAATTAAATTACTGACAGAACCGTGTTAAAGAAGTATTTCTGTGCTCCCTGTTGAAAGTGCTTGCGTTCTGTGGTGGCTCTACGCTGCTTGTTTGAGTGTGATTCGAACAGAAACGCACAAACATGTCAAATGAGCAACAGTGTCGTCATTGCTTTCAAGATGGAGATCGGTTCTGTGTGCCGTGCTACTGAGTTTCGTGCTATGGCACCACTGTGAGCTGTGGACTTCGCATAAACAGTATTGATGGTTCTTAGTTATGTCTCCCCAGTCAATGGTGAACTATAATGGTCTTTCTGTGTCCTGGTTCGGTATGGCGCCTCCGCTACAGAGTTCGTGCGGAGAGCGACGCTGACTAGTTTCGCATGTGGACTGTTGTGGTTCCTAAAATGCCCTCCTCACTGGGTGATTCATCATCAAGGACTGGTGCGAAGGATCATCGATGAACATTCTGTGCGGTATTCACTGGTACAAGTGGTGGAGCGATTATGGAAGTATATCGTTCGTAATAATACCGAAAACCTAATACTGAGTATCGAAGAGAGAGAGAGAGAGAGAGGGAGAGATAGAACACAAAATAAATGATAACTAAATACAACTATTGCTTATATTTTGTTAACCTCTAGTAACTTCTTCTGCACTTTAATTAGAGAAAACCGAAACCCGAAAGTGAAATAGAGAAAAACAAATGAAAAAACTGCAATGCAAGAGATAACCAATGTTAAAACTCGTATCTCTGTGTAGAGGAGATATCTTATCTTATATCTTATATCCTTCTCGTGCCGTTAAACGTCACATATGGCTCGCAAGGTAGTTCGCCAATTTTTCCTGTCTCCGGCGAGTCTTTCAACCACATCAAGGGATTTTATGCCTGTTAATGTTTGTTGGTCAATGTTCCCTCTAAGCTGCGCGACGGCTCGGCTGTACACACACACACACACACACACATACACACACACACAAATCGTGCTGTGCAGGGAAGTTGACACTAAGCGCACAGAATATAAAACTACTACTTTTACTCCTAAGTTTTTTTCATGTTACTCAGTGCTGTAATAGCGCTGAAGAAGAACATGATAGTTACATGAGTTTGTTTTCTCCGAATTCTGTCGTTTTTTTTTATATAAGAGCTTTGAATTGTACTTTGTCATTTGAAATTACGACGTACATTTGCACACAAGAATTTTTTTGACAACATATTTGCACACGAGTTGAAAATTTTACACACGAACCGCAAGACCTTATATAGCATAGACCCTTGTAACTAAAATTAGGAATATAATTAGGAACATATTTTAGTTATATAGTTAACATCAAATTAAAAACAGAAAAGTTAGGTAGGAAACTAAAGCAAGGTAGAAAACCAATTCTCACGACACTAGTGAGACCATTACGACTGGACGCTGACAAACGTAAACAGAAGAAACAGACGAATAGAAAAGGCAGACACACTGAGATAAAGGAAATGCTATAAAAAGAGGCTCGGAAGTAAAATAGTCCAGTAATAACAGGTGATGACACACAGTCTGCGCACGAAATCTAAGAATAGGATGACAGACGGTTAATTGCCGACAGACTGCAAACTTTCGACAACAACTTGACAGAGGTGATAAAATAAACATTGAAACTAGATGGATATAAGAAAGCCAAAAGGCTTGTTGGCGACGAATAGTCTGTGAACTGGGCACGACGAATAAAGAAAAGGACTATCAATTAGACAAGTACAGGTAGAAAGTGCCACAGGCAAAGGACTGGACATTCAAGAACGCTAACCTGACAGGTTATGACTCAAGAACCAATCGGGACACATGTAGAAACCAGCGAAGATCTAGGGGCGGAGCAGAAATACAGATTGGTCAGTCCATAAAGCTAGATTTCAAGATGAAAAGAGGGAGAGCGGAGGATGCAAAGATGAGAGGAAAAGAAGAACAGAGAGAGAGAGAGAGAGACAGCAGAGGCAGGAGAGTGCACGGAAAGGTATTATCACGTCACATCACAAGTATTTGTTTTTCACCTGCACCACTGTGAAATTATCACACCACAAGCCGCAAAAGAAACTGAGATGGCACATACAAACCAGACAGCTCACAACTCGGCAAGACAGTTCCAGTCCAAAGTTACCAGCGCCACCGACGCCAGAGCCAAAGACTCCCCCCCCCCCCCCCAGGCGAGATGACTCGACAGACGACTCAGAAGACGAGCTACAGCTAGAAGACAGCGAGGACAGATGGCCGTCAACCTCCCACTTCTCCGACCTGGTCAGATGCAACCACCGACCACACGGGATGACCACGCTAGAAGGCTCAAAAATCCCAGAGAAGGAAGCAAGCGAGAAAACAAGAAGCACATGTAAGTGGAAACCCACCGAAACAGAGTTTGGTCATTTGTAAATATACATAGAACTAAGCTTTTTACTTTGTATTTCAATTTAAAAATGGATAGTGAAGTGAAAGCTTTAAGTTCAGTCGAACCCGTTTAATGTCGCAATAATTAGTGTATAAGTATACAACTATACACGAAGTACTACAGTAAGGCTGTGATACCACCTAGGAAAAAAGTAAGAGCAGCTTTATTACTTAACGATTACAAAGTTATGGCGTTTCAGCGTGAGATTTAATATTACAAAAACAGATCGTCGGGACCATAAAAATGTGATGACAATAAGGTAGCTGACATAAACAGGAGTCCATTAAAAAGGATTTAACTGAGGCAGTGTATGTGCGTGTGTGTGTCCGTCCGTCCCACATTTGCGTCATTAAACACATAACAAACAGCTAAAGCTATCATCATCAGACACAATATATACTAATCACAAAATATATGAATCACAAAATACATTAAGTCTTAGTCTTACAATACATAAACTTCTATAATCAAACAGCATCTGATTTGTCAGCAGTAGTACTTTTTAAAAATGCGTGATTTTGCGTTGTGTAGTGATAACTGGTCATTTAAACACCATAGAGCACTAAAAAGTCCTGCGTCACTTCAGGCATACTTTAAATGAACGAGCGCACAGTCTCGAACGCGCTTACAGATTGAGCGTAAGAAACAGTTTTGGTGGGCGTCTGGTCCGTGGACTCACTGACGTCATCAGCACTATCCTCGGCGTCGCTGTCTACCTTGCTTTTACTGCAACTAGCGACGATCTCTTCGACTGAATACATTTCCGTTGATACCAAGCCGTCATCGGCTGAAACGAACTGATCAAACGTGACACTACCATCAGAAATTGCTGCCCACTCTTCATCTGTGATCAAGTCCAGGGAAACGTCACAAATATCGCTGGCATTTGAATTGATCACTGGCTTAGGCAAGAAAGTAAACTGCTATTTACGAAAGCAGTTCACAATCGTTGACTGACTGGCGATATTCCATGGCGCATGTATACAATTAATCGCTACCTTGATGTCGTTCTTGGCGACACGCTTTTGTTCCACATCGTACAGCACGTTACGCACTATTCGCTTTCTGTACTGCTTGAAGGCGTAAGTGATACCTTAGTCGCAAGGCTGCAGCTCGCTGTTTGTGTTAGATGGCAGGAAAACAAGCTTTGTAGCCATCAGATTGGTAACGTTAGTGTGCGCCGGACAGTTGTCAACGAACAACAAGACTTTTCTGCTCATTCGGCTCATTTTGTTGTAGAAAGAAATTACCTAGTCCTCAAACATTTCTTGTAAATGACGGACAGGCTCTTTCCGTTTAACATCGCCCACGTCTTGATGAAGAAGCCAATGATCGAAAAAAAGCCAGATTTTAATCACGAAAGGCGACCGTGATAAGCCTTTTATTCATACCACATGAGTTTCGATGCCCACATGTTCAAACGGTTGCTGCGGCAAGTACTCGGTGATCACACAGCCGACATCTTCTGTGATGAATCGCGAACCTGATAACGCTTTATTAAATATTTGTAGCTTGTACTCCCCCAGTCTGTGATTCAAAGCGGGGTCTTTAGCTCCTCCGGGTGCAAAAATACTGTGACATTAACCTATCTGTGGCAGTAATCGATGTGATATTAACGGGAGAAAAGTCCATTGTTTACTTATGAGAGTTAGCCGGTGATACAAATGTAAGTGACAATATCCAGGTGGGAGGTAGTCAGGACAAACAGAGATAGCAGGGGGGAATTGCTGTAACAAATAACTCACACACTTACACCACAGTCAACATACACGCATCACCTAACCGCACACATAAGCCCATCTTCTACGAAGACCTCGAATATCTACACTCTCTCTCTCTCTCTCTCTCTCTCACACACACACACATACAGAGGACACAGCATTATATTAGGCGGAGAGTTCAACTGTGTAACATCAGATTTATACATGACAGGAGGCCAATCTAGCACTCACACAGCTATAACCAACACAGATGAGAAACATCAGCTATATTTTTTTTGCAGGACATAATAAACACATATGGTCTAGTAGATATATTCATACATACATGCCCCTAAGGCAGAGTCATCACTCATAATAGTAACCCACACGGCAGAGGAGCGAGACTAGACAGAATTTACACGCCAAGTACATACCATGTAACACAAGTCAAGCACCTCTTTAGTACATTACAGTTCACAGACCACAAGACAGTCGTCGCAACAGTAAACACAGTGCCTGCAAGAATACCTTTAAAACTACCACCACACTGGAAATTTAACAACACACTTCTCTAGAACAAACAATTTGTAGAACACATGACACAACTGATACACTCTTTCACAGACGACATACCCACTCACAACATCCAACAACACTGGAAGACCTTAAAAACACACAGCAAGAGACAAAGCACAAACACTCTCAACACAGATACACAGAGAAAGGCTGAGACAAGAGAAAACATTAGAAGAAACAATCAAACTGACAAAACATACGGACAAAAACTCACCACGTCTACTCACGCTACAAGAAGAACTAGATAAACACAGACAACACAAATATCAAGGCGCACTTTCGAGAACAAAACTCAGCACCACTACACACGAAATACCTGCCAAGCAGTAATTAAGCATACAAGTGGAACAAAAACATACAACGGAGCAGACAAATAAGATAATAGATGTAACAGGGAACATACAGACAGAAACACAAACATAGTACAAGCCTTTAGAGAATATTACAAGAACCTGTACACCGAGGAAAGAACAGAAGCACATATATAGGACAAATACATGCAGTACACTAAACAACTCACTGACTCGGACAAGCAAGTACTAGACAAACCACTAACATTAGAAAACCTGATACAAGCAAGCGCTAGATACATCACTAACATTAGAAAACCTGACAAAAGCAAGCACTAGACACACCACTAGCATTAGAAAATCTGACAAAAGCAAGGACTAGACACTACAAACATTAGAAAACCTGGCACAAGCAAGCACTAGAAACATCACTAACATTAGAAAACCTGACACAACCAAGCACTAGACACAACATTAACATTAGAAAACTTGACACAAGCAAGCACTAGACACCAATAATATTAGAAAACCTGGAACAAGCAAGCACTGGGCACACCACTAACATTAGAAGACCTGGCAAAAGCAAGGACTAGACACACCACAAACATTAGAAAACCTGACACAAGCAAGCACTAGACACACCACAAACATTAGAAAATCTGAGACAAGCAAGCACTAGACACACCACAAACATTAGAAAAACTGACACAAGCAAGCACTAGACACACCACAAACATTAGAAAACCTGACACAAGCAAGCACTAGACACACCACAAACATTAGAAAACCTGACACAAGCACTATACACAATGCAGGAAAACAAGTCTCCAGGGCCAGACGGCCTCACAGCAGAATTCTACAAACACTTCTTTCCACTCTTAGGTCCTCTTCTCTTACAAGTCTTCACTGAGACCTTTTAACACAAAGAACTTTAACCCAGTCTAAACCTATCATACATCACTCTCATACCCAAAGACAACGCAGACAGGACACAGCTAAAGAACTATAGACCCATATCTCTGCTAAACGTAGACTACAAAATCCTTACAAAAGTGCTTACCAACAAGCTCAAACTTTTCACGCACGAACATAAACAAGAAAATCAACAATGCAATGTAGAAAACAGAAACATACATCAAAACACACATTTCATACGAGAATCATAGACTACACACACAAGAAGGACTCCCAAGTTGTCAGGAGAAAGCCTTTGATAGAGTATCTCACCTATACGTACAAAAGACATTACTCTATTGCACCATAGGGAACTACTTAGATAATGGATTCAGTTTCTCTATTCCAAGACTGAGAGCCAAGTCTTAGCAAACCACACGCCTACAGAGACTTTCAGGCTAACTTGATCTATGAGACAGGGCTGCCCCCTCTCTCCTTTACTGTACATACTCACTCTAGAACCACTTCTAGAGAAGATCAGACAAGACACAACAATCCAGGGAACTTCATACCCGGTAGGGGAGAGAGAAAGTTGCTTGCGTACGCAGACGACACCATCTTCTTCCCACCAACGGACAGATCAATAACGTACATCTTAGACTCTTTCACAGAGTTTGGTAAAGGTAGCGGAGCCAGACTCAACATACAGAAATCAACCGTGAATGGGGATGGGCAAATGGCAAGACAAAAGGGACTTCCCTTTTCGCCTCTCGAACACAGACAACATCAGACTGCAGGGCATCACATTTACAAATAAAATACACAAACCCACATGGGACAACCTCGTAACAAAAACCACAGACATTTTACAACGATATAGATACAAAACAGCGACAATATTTGATCGAAGCCCCATAGTAAAAAGAAGTGCACCTTACGAAATAGACAGAGAGATATAGAAGCAGATAGTCATGCTGATGTTATGAAACTACGAGCTAGTTTGATACAGACGTTTAGGAGAGCTAGTGAAAAATGTCGATATAGTGAGTAGGGAACTGAACGATCCGGACTTATTTTTCCTTGACAGTTCATTTAAAGTGGTCCAGGTAGACCAGACTAATCTGCATATTAAGATTGAATTCGTTGATGGCTCCTGAGAGAGACAGAGATAAACTGCTCATAAATGCTCGTGTCATCTAGATTTATATGCATATTAAGATTCGAAGTTCTTGTTGTTTATGATTTTCATACGAACTGATTGAAATTCAACGTGCATGTTAACCGAGACAAAAGTATACATAAAACTTGTATTTATCGTTCCGGCTGAATGAACTTCACAGTATTTTAACTTGTGTAAGGCGTTTCCTTGTGAAGAAATTCTGCGTAATGATATATAAAATATATAACACATCAACTTAACATCAACATAGAACAGTTTTAGCAACATTATAATATTATACTTAGAAGGAACATTGGTACTGGTATTACCTACATGTGGGAGTAGAGGAAATTTGTGTATGTTTGATGTGGTACATGGATTATAAATGATAACATGTGTATAGTCTATTCCTGCATTCTTGCTGCGTCTCTCTGATCCAACTCACCCTATACGCGACTCGATGAACACACAGAGAAAAATTCAAACTGGTTCTCCAAGGCACCAATGGCTCGAATCTCTACAGATGCCACAGATCCATCGACTTACCTTCATTTTTGTACCAGGTCACCCTGGTATTTTCCCGGCTCTCAATGTCTTTTCTGCATATTTTCTATAATATATCTAACATATCTCCAGTATTTCTCCCATTTTCTCCTAATGTTTTCTTACTATAACACTCTCACATGTCTCCCATACTTCCCCATGTTTCTTTTCGAGGTAATATATATCTTTCCTCTTCCAAATATAAAATCATTGCCATATTTCAACTCTTCAAGTGTTCTATCTTCTTCCACTCTCTCTATACCCATCGCTCTTCAAGTGTTGTATTTACTTCCAAGCTCCCTTTATCTCTTCAAGTGTTGTATTTACTTCCAAGCTCCCTTTATCTCTTCAAGTGTTGTATGTACTTCCAAGCTACCTTTATCTCTTCAAGTGTTGTATTTACTTTCAAGCTCCCTTTATCTCTTCAAGTGTTGTATTTACTTCCAAGCTCCCTTTATCTCTTCAAGTGTTGTATGTACTTCCAAGCTCCCTATATCCATCTCTCTTCAAGTGTTATGTCTGCTCCCACACTTCCATTATCTATCCGAATGCATAGCCATATAAGATTATTGGATTCTCCACGTTTTCACCACACAGAACCTATTTTTCTCACACCACACAGAACCTGTTTCTTTTACACCAGACAGAACCTACTTCTCTCACGCCACACAGAATCTATTTCTCCCACACCACACGGAATATACTTCTCCCATACCACACACAACCTACTTCTCCCACGCCACACGGAATCTACTTCTCCCACACCACACACAACCTACTTCTCCCACGCCACACGGAATCTACTTCTCCCACACCACACACAACCTACTTCTCCCACACCACACACAACCTACTTCTCTCACACCACACAGAAATCTATTCCTCTCACACACTCCTGTCCCTTTTTGTCTCCGAAACCTAGCGCTCTCGAAGTGAGTCGCCAAGTACAACAGCGACCTAAATCGGGTCCTAGAAGGACAGTGGTGAGGATCGGCCAGGAAATCTTATAAAGTAAACAACTTTATTGAGTGTCCCAGAGTGAGCGACAGATCATGCAGAGAAGCAGTGGTAAAGAAAGGAGCAACAAAAAAACTGTTTGAGGGTGTACAGAAACGAGAGTAGATCGTACGAAGAGGACGTAACACTCATTTACGAGATCTTCCAGTTCTATGTGTGTTCCGAATGTGAAGGCGTGAAGCGTGCCGGGTTACTGTCTTTATTTATTTACATTCCTTTATACTGCAGGTGTGAAAGTATACCTTTTTCCGGTGAATGAATGTGTGTGTGTTCTTATTTGTATGACAGGCATGCAAATGCGTGTGTACACGTAATATGTGTAGGCAGGTAATGAGTACGTACACGTGTATGCAAGAATGATAACGTTTTGTTGTAGCTGTTACTGTTCAGGTTACAGAGCTGATCGATTTATTTATTTATTTATTTTTAACAACCAATGTTAACAAATATATCTAAACTACAAGAACTTAATACTGAAGAAGGCTGGCTAGTAAAGAGGATTAAAGAGAGAAAACTTAAATATTTTGGACTCATTAAACGTCATGAGAATCTAGAGAAGACCGCCTTGGAAGGGTACATAATGGGAAAAAAGAAAGAGAGGAAGACCAAGGTGAAGATGGCTGCAAGACATCGTTGATGATCTGCAAATGGAAGCATCAGCAGCAGGCCATCTTGCTCACAACCGAGAGGCCTACAGGAGTACTGTTAGGGAGGCAAAGTTCCGCAAGGGACATGCAAATGAATGAATGAATGAGTGTTAACTTGACATTGGTTGTAATGTTCTACGCCTAGATCTGGTGCATTGTTTCGCTTAATCGCTTTCCAGACATAATAAAATAAGATTGTGGGCGTTAACGCACCAACTCCCTCCCCCCTCCTCCCCATCTCCAGCAATAAGTTTGGTCAAGTTCTCCAAGATTAGACTGCAGTCTAACATTTTCCATGGCAGTGAAATAAAATGTTCCTGAAACTTGACCCTTATGATGGAACTTATGTACTTGACCCTTATGATAGAGCTTATGTACTTGACTCTTATGATGGAGCTTATGTACTTGACTCTTATGATGGAGCTTATGTACTTGACCCTTATGATGGAGCTTATGTACTTGACCCTTATGATGGAGCTTATGTACTTGACCCTTATGATGGAACTTATGTACTTGACCCTTATGATGGAGCTTATGTACTTGAGCCTTATGATGGAGCTTATGCACTTGACCCTTATGATGGAGCTTATGTACTTGACCCTTATGATAGAGCTTATGTACTTGACTCTTATGATGGAGCTTATGTACTTGACTCTTATGATGGAGCTTATGTACATGACTCTTATGATAGAGCTTATGTAGCTATGAATCTTCTTCATGTTTCGTGTATTATAAAAACACATAACGGATACTGCTCTTCGATATATATATATATATATATATATATATATATATATATATATATATATATATATAATTAAGTATATCTTTTATCCATACTGTTGAGGTATAAAGAGGATGTGATGAAACGGTCCATATTCTGCCTTAATTTACCTGCGCACAGGAAAGTAATGTGGTCAGTGCTACTCACAGTCACCTTCCCTAACTCTAGGGGAGCAAGGTACCTGTTTTTCTTTATATACGGAGTGTTTTGGAAGACTCCGGTAAGAATCGAAGGTAGGGGCGTATGGTTCAGTTTTACAAACATTTAAGAGTGAGAAATGTGGTCAGGAACAAGAATGGCAGAAAGTAAGATTAGAACGTGTAAATAAATATCCAGTGTTTTGTTTTTTTGTTTTTTTTTTTGGGGGGGGGGGGTTGTGACAAAAGTCTTTATTAAAGGACTGCATATAAAACAATACAACAGATAAAAACACAAACAAAAAAAAACAGATGAAAAATTAAACACTTAGATTTTGGTAAAGTTTCTGTAAGAAACACCAAGGCCACCACCCCCTCCCCATTTTCCAATAGGTAAACAAACGTGGAAGCAAAAGATTGGCTGACAAATGACATAAAGAGACAGGTATGGAATCAAACCATCGACCACATCTTTCAGAGACGACAGTTGTGACGTTTCGCCGTGAAACTTAATCATACAAAAACACACAGGACGAAGAAATAGAGAAACTAAATTATAAATTCACCCGAATGCTATGTAGAAAATAGGAATGGAAAAAAATAGAATAAAATAAAATGAATAGAGCATTTCTCTGTGACTTACTCCACCTTTTCCTGGCTAGATTACCATTGTATCACTCTCTCCCCTTTCCCCTCTTCTCCCTTCCCTATTTAAGACCCACCTATTACACATCACAAGTCTCCATTTAAACATTCTCTACACCTGAACACTGCCTCTTACGCGTCGAAACAGCTTCTTACAAGTCACAGCTTCTTACAAGTCACATCTTCTTACAGGTCACAGCTAAGTGCTCCATTCATTTTATTTTATTCTATTTTTTCCATCACTAGTTTTTTACAAAACATTCATGTGAATTGATATTTTATCTTCTCTCTCTCTATATATATATATATTTTTTTTTTCCCTTCGTCCTGTGTGTTTTTATATGATTAAGGTTCACACCGAAACGTCACAACTGTGTGCACGTTAAGTAATAAAGCTGTTCCTACTTTTATTGAATTCAATTCATTATTCAATTCAAATGTAATATCCACTCTCATTTATGCCTGTGAAAGGTAGAAAACAACTAAAGAAATAGACAAGAAATTAGACTTTTTTCGAAAACAAGTGCCTAAGGAAAATACTCGGTATAAAGTGGAATGAATTCAAGAACAACGCAGAGATCAGACAGATGAGCAAACAACAACCTGTCTCATGGTTGATCAGAAAAAGAAGATGGACATATGTCGATCATGTGATGAGAAGAAACAATCAGAGAATCCCCAAACAGGCTATCAAATGAAACACAACAGGCCGACGAAAAAGAGGTCGACCAGGTGAAGCTCTAAAGAGGACATTATTAAGAGAAGCAAGTTCAGTGGGCAAAACGTCCCTTGATGAGATTGAAAAACTCGCCAAAGACAGGACATCTTTTGAACTACCATGCGAGTCCTGTGTGACGTCTAAAGCACGAGAAGGATTTAAGATGTACTTTTATCCTAGTGTATACATTTTGTAATCACAGCTTTACTGCAGTGGCTTCGTGTATAGTTACATACTTAGATTTATATACTTATACACTAACTGTTCGTGTGTTGCTTTGAGAGATGAGTATACTAGTCGCTTCTCTGCACGGCCGCCCTGTTATGTACGTGGTGTTATCAAACATATGTATGTGTACACAAACATATGGACATATGAATCTTTTGTTACTTCATACATTTCCGATTCTGTCTTAAATGCGTAGTGTTATATCGGCCCTATCAGTCTGGACACGTTTAAATGTAAGATTAACACTTTCCACTTTGCATCTGCTGTCGTTTGAACCATTAGAATATCAACACTGTCTCTCTTTGTAGATGCCGGAACACATCCCAATGTTGTATCACCCGCCTGCATGTGTCTACCCCTGATGATACCCACTAGGTTATATTGGTAATTTACTGCAGTGGCACTCTACCTGCTAGAGCACCGACCTTTCCTCTTGTTTTGTGACGTAATTTTCCCCTTTGTTGCTCTGATATTTTCGTATCCCATACTTCAGTACCTGTCCAGTAACAACGTAGATGAGTTTTGTCTTCTTCTCTTAATTGATTGTTTTTTTTTATAACACAAGATTATTCCTTTATCCCTCTTGTATGACTTAACTTCATTAATATAACTATCCAACACATTGCTATTGTTCTATTCCTTAACAGAAATATTTATATACATTTGTTGGGTATTCTTCTATTCCTTAACAGAAATATTTATATAGATTTGTTAGGTATTCTTCTATTCTTTAACAGAAACCTTTTAATACATTTGTTAGGTATTCTTCCATTCTTTAACAGAAATCTTTTTATACATTTGTTAGGTATTCTTCTATTCCTTAATTTAAAAAAAACCTTTATATTATACATTTAAAGATTTATATACATTTGTTAGGTATTCTTCTGTTCCTTAACAGAAACATTTTTATACATTAGTTAATTTTTGTTGGAATTTGATTTCCATTAAGTCCACATTTTCTGGAGGATAATAAAGTTTTACCTACTTTTCTGACCTGGAGATGCTGCTGCGCCAGCAAAATAAAACACTTCCAGGGAAAAGCTGCCGACAAGATTGCATGTTCCCTACATACTCTCACTGAATACCGTTGTCAGTATCCGGACGGTTAGTCAACTCTAATTTACTTTATGAACCTGATAATGGCTCTTTATACCGACTAGAATCCATTTACTAAGTGCTTGCTCGCTCATTATTGTCAGGTGCTGGCTCAAGGCAAATCGCACATGTATTTTATCATACAGGTAACTTGTCATGCGTATAGTTTATCGTACACGTAACTTATCATACGTGTATTTTATCATACAAGTAGCTTATCATACATGTAGCTTATACTACATGTAGCATATATTATTACATATAACTTATCATACATGTTGTTTATCATACATGTAGCTTATCATACATGTAACTTTATCATACACGTTACTAATCATATATGTAGCTTATCATAAGTATAACTTTATCAAACATGTAACTAATCATATATGTAGCTTTGTCATACACGTAACTAATCATATATATAGCTTATCATACAAGTAGTTTATTCTACATGTTTCTTATCACATAGGTTCAGAGGTCAGATCATATTCATCGTTGTAAATAGGAAAATATACATTATTTCCGCTAACAAAATGAGAGAGGAGAGAGAGAGAGAGTAGAGAGAGAGACTGGGAGTAGAAATAATGGGGAAGAAAGAGAGAGTAAGGAATGGAAGTGTAGTTATAAAGTGAGGGAGATTAAATGATTGATTCATTGATTGACTGATTGATTAATTGACTGGTTAATCTTTATTTCCAAAGGATGAAGAATTGGGCACGCAGGCCCGTCTGAGAATGATCGAGAGTGGAAGAGATGGAAAGAGCTCAAGAAGATAGAGAGAAAAAGATCGAGAGAATGAAGAGAAAGAGTGTGTGAAGAGAAATGGAAGAGAGAGAATGCAGAGAAGAAGTGTGTGAAAAGAGAGAGAGTGAAGAGAAATAGTGTGGAAAGAGAGAGAGAGAAAGAGCGAGAGAATAAAGAGAAATAATGTGGGATGAGAAAGAGAGAAAGAGAGAGAGAATGAAGAGAAAGAGTGTGGGAAGAGAGAGAGAGGGGGGAATGAAGAGAAAGAGTGTGGGAAGAGAAAGAAAGAGAGAAAGAATGAATACAAAGAGTGTGGGAAGAGAGAGAAAGAGAGAGAGAATGAAGAGAAAGAGTGTGGGGAGAGAGAGAAAGAGAGAGAGAATGAAGAGAAAGAGTGTGTGAAGAGAGAGAGAGAGGGAATGAAGAGAAAGAGTGTGGGAAGAGAGAATGAAGAGAAAGAGTGTGGGAGGAGAGAGAGAGAATGAAGAGAAAGAGTGTGGGAGGAGAGAGAGAAAGAATGAAGAGAATGAGTGTGGGAAGAGAGAGAGAAAATGAAGAGACAATGTGTGGGAAGAGAAAGAGTGTGAAAAGAGAGAGAATAAAGAAAAAGACTGTGGAAAGAGAGAGAGAGAGAATGAAGAGAAAGAGTGCGGAAAGAGAGAGAGAGAGAAAGAGAGAGAGAATGAAGAGAAAGAGTGGCGGAAGAGAGAGAGAGAGAGAGAGAGCTATTTAATTTTATTTTATTCTTATTAAAAGTTCAACAATGTCTTATTTACAGAAAGTAGAATGTTAGATATTTTGCTTTCTAGTGATGAGTTCTATATTATGTTATTTAATTCATATTTTATATTCGTAGACATAATTAATCGGAGCTGATTAATGTTGTTGTCTGCCAAGATGCTGAAACGTGCCAGTCAGGTCTTCTTTGTGTGAACAGCCTTTGGGAAATAATAGATAAAGTTCTTTTGACGTGAGAGAAATGAAGAAAAAATTGACAAGACAATGACTCGGATTTGAACCAGGGACTCCGGCATGAAGAGCAGCTGCTTAGTCAAGAGAGTATAGCGCACCTACGGTCATCTCCACACTTGATACTAGACTGTAGCCATCACTTGATGTAGCAGGTGGCAGGGAAAGCATGACAGAAACATTTATAGTAGAAACAAGACAGAAGCCACTGTACAAAACTATACATGAGCTATAGCAACAACACAACGAAACACTCATTCACTGTTTCTTACTTTAACCGTTTCTACCTTTTTGTTGTTTAAAGAAAGCTCACCATGAAGGCAAAAGAAACAGGACATAAATGTACAAAAATAAATCTATGTAAAAAAAAAAAGAAAACAGCTGAAAATAATCACTAAAAATATTTAAAATTTAAACATTCAGACAACAATCACAACAGGTGCAATATTATTGAAAAATTCAGGAGAATCTCACGTGTTTATTAATTGTTCACATTGATTAAGTTTATAATTTACGATAAGACCAATTTAAAGCATCAGAAAATTTACGCAGTAGCACATATCGAGACAAAAAAATTGAAATTTTAAAATGACATAAGGAAATGAATGAGTGAGAAATAAGAATAAAAGAAGGAAAGATGTAAATATCTGAAGTAAACAAAAACAAATCAAATATAAAAAGAGAGAAGCAAAGTGTAATGAGAATGTTAAAGTGGTTAAAACTCACGGAATCTGAAAAGAAATCCAGATAATCTATTCTAGATGTTAAAACATTTCGACTTCAATCACTGAAATTTATTTTTGAAAAGTAGAAATAACTTTTATTAGTATAAAGGTAGAAAGGAATATATGTTCACAGGTGACTAAAACGCGAAACGTGTACACAGGTAGGCTATCAGAGATAGGTGTTTATCTAAATTAAGAAACACAAATTTCTGATTTATTTTACTTTGTGTGATGAATATCTCAAAATCTGGCTCTCCTTTTGATTATAATAAACCCAAATATTGACAGAAGTGCATTTTCGGTATCTACTTTTTGTGTATTCTTCGTATTAATAAGGACGGGGCTATATACAGTTTTTTTAAGGTTTTTTAACATGGGAGAAATGGCAATGAAAGAAGGTAGGTAGCCTTTAGAACAATTATCATCACATGAGAAACAACGTTATTAGTTCAGCAGTAATGGTTAATTACCTTGTCGATTGCTGTTACATTGACAAAAGCCAAAAACAGAAACATCAGTATTTGATAAACAGATGTCAGGACATGTCGTTAGTAGCAGCACTTACCGTCATATTATAGACTAATAGGAATTTTTATCATGTGTGTTTATCTTGGTGACAGCAGTGCTTTCTAGGTAGTAATTTTGTAAGTATTCATCCACATGTTGTTGGGGATATCTGCAGGCATGTCTTCTTGCCCGTGCAGTCATCTTTGCCGCGTCCTTGAGCAACCCAAAAATAAGTCTGCAAGATGCAAACATCGCAAGATGTCCGTCAGATCCTGTCAGATGAGGCCCCCGCTCTACGTGACAGGGGCGTGCACACAGAACTTGGGAGGCTGTTGTGCAACAGCAAGCAGGAAGGAGAGGAAAACGTCCGTCGATTTCTAACATCAGAATCCCTACTATTAGGATGTCAGGTATTATATTTCACTACTTAGCGTGTTTTGTGTGACTGTTAATTACTCAGTCCAGACTGTCACTGCAACTATATTACTCGTACATCTACGTGTGTTTGAAATAATGTTCAACAACTTAGTTTACACGTATATAGCGTTGTTGAGCAGTATTTCCCACAGTGGGAGATAACATCCCCCCTCCCCGGGCGTTGGAAAGGACCGGAAGGGGGAGTGGGTGGAAGAAAAGTGGACAATTGAAGGGCGCTGAGGGAAAACGAAGCAGCAAACTGGGGTGGTAGCACCCTCCTTCTTAGCACGTGTTTCAACCTGATACAGAGAAACGTGTGTCCCTACGTGAAACTCATCCATCACAGTAAAAGTAGAGAAAATAATTCAGTAGGTGATTTATAATGCACTCCGTATTATTAGATAAATTGGTTTGTTTGCTGAAGCTTTTAGTTGTGCAATAAATATCCTAGTTTAATAGATCATTGTACCAACAGTACATAACGGGGGGGGGGGGGGGAAGAGAGTGGGGATGAGGATGTGTTCTGGGAGAAAAGGGGCCGGCAGCCCGAACAATCCTGGGAAACACTGTTGTAGAGGATGCCAAAAGGTAGTTAGCCAGAAGAACCTTACCACTAACCGCTTTATAATCCTTCAGTACATATACATACACATACGGGTTGTCCATGTATTTCGTCACACAGACAAAAGCGTGGTGTATTTATAATATCTCAAACTAGCGAATCAGGCACAACTAAGATGCTGAACAAGGAATATTTGGCAGAACAACCATTAGTGTAAGGGTCATAATCAAGTACAGCGCGAATGCCTGCAGTACTTCCTCCCTGATAGTCTGTTTTCAGCTCACTTGAATTTAGAAAAAAAAAATCTCGTGACAAATGATTTAGAAGTTTCCAGTTTTCAGTAACTTAGTTTACTAGAGAAACTTAGTGCTCTACAAGATTCTGTATTGAAAATAGAGCAAGGTTAAAATGAGTATTGGAATTCATGCGATTGCTTATAGCGTGGGAGAAAGTTAGAATCACGGGATAACTGGGGGCTGTAGGAGAGATTATAAAACTGATTTTTGAGAGGATAAGAGATAGGATAGCCAGAGCATGAGTTCGAGCGAGTCAGAGAACTAGGTCAGTGTCAAGTTAGTAGTCATGTGATAGTCAGTGTTTTGAGTTACTCCAGTTTTTTGTTTTTTTTTTAGTTGCTTTGAGATGTAGTCAGCTTCAGGAAATAGAAGGAGTTATTCGTTTTGGTTTTTTTTTTTTTTTTTGGGGGGGGGGGCTTGTTATTGCGTAGTTTTTGGGACTTTTGTCCTTTTTAGGACAGACTTGCAGTTTTTATGAATTCTAGATAGAATGATGAAATAGTTACAAGAGTGATGCTCACCATTAAAGGAACTGTGATGTGGTATTTGTGGAAGTGATGTTGCATTCATTGTGAAATTGAACTGTAAGTATGTGAGTTGGTATTTTTCCTTATTGTCATACATGGCTCTGTTCCCACATGGCGAACTAGTTCTCGCCGGGAAGTTTTTCTTGTCATTATATTCTATATTTCCTGCCTTGTGGCAGTGATGTTTATTCATGCTCACAATTTCACCTTTCATTCTATCCATTAATAAAATGTTTGATTCTGATGTAAAATACACTACTGACTTTGTTGGAACCCTCACTGTTGACAAGTTTGTTTATGTCGGAAGACTGCCAAGTTTAGTCGAGTTGTTGTGTCTGTGGAGTGGTGTACCTGGGAGTTCTTGCTGAATTTTCTTTGCTAGCAACAAGAAGTAACTTCTGTAATGAAAATTGCACTCCACAAGAAGACTAATGAACAGTACCAGTAACAATGTACACTATCCAGGCATCTTGCTCTATGCGTCTTTAAATGTCTAACAGAAAGGAACCTAACTGAATCCATAAAGAGACAAAAGACATCATTCATTTGACACATAATGAGGAGGAGAGGGCTTTAAAACATCATAACAACAGGAAAGAATAAATGAAAGAATGAATGAATGATCTTTATTTTTAAACGGTAAAGAATGGGCACGCAGGCCCCTCGTACATACAGATAAATGGGAAGAGTGGCAGAGGAAGAACAAGAGAAAAAAAATCATGGACAGTCTAACGCAATCAAATAGTAAAAACTCACCAACAGAGAGGATGGAAAATATAAAGGAACGACATCTATGGAAGAGCTGTCAGGGCCTTCCGGCATGTCACATGATGATGATGATGATGATACAATTGAACAATATCAGTCTGATATTATTAAACTGTTTGCTTTTCCTGCAGTAAGTTCTCGTTGCCAGGTCCCAAGTGATCAGATACCACAAAGTAATTATACACGTCCATGATCTATGCCTGTGATGCCACACTTGTGAACCAGGGACCACAAAATGCCCTGTGATCATCATCAGGTGGTCCACAGCTTTGTTATCTATTTTATATTATGTGGCATCTGTTAAGTAAAACAATTAATGGTTTATGGCATTGGGTTGTTACATATAAGCTTGAAATCTGCAAAATTACATGTGAAAATGGTCATTGGGTTAAACGTTTTGAAAACCCCTTATCCATCAATCGTAACTGACATATCAAATATTATTAGCCTCATGCGAACGGACGGCTACATTGAGTCTAGCGGAGAAGCAAAACTACTCATCGGATCTTTACGTTGTGTTCAATATTGGACCATTCCTCGATTCTTCTACTGTGCACGAATCCAGAATCGCTCTAGAACTGCTACCAACGCCCAGATATAATCAAATGAAATCAAAACGTGTTAAGCACCAGTGACGTTTCTATTCAGAAGCATCGATTCCACCAAGCCACAATAATTATTAAACACGAACTGAAAAGGAAACGAGGCCACATATAGAAATGATCTTCTTATAATTTTTTTTTTCGTCTCTGTTTTTTCTTTCCTCCTTGAGGTTGAAGTATTTCTTAAATTCTGTTTATTGATCAGATGTAATGGATTGTGCCTGTTGCGTTTTATGATGCGCATGCTGTACAAAAGGTTCTGTTCACTAAGTTTCTGTGGCAGACCATTTGCATGGTAGATACGCATTTATTACCGAGTTTCTGTTACTTTTTTTCTGACCTGAATAAATTTTGACTGTAAATCATAAGATTTATATAAATCAGAATTTATAAATTACACATGACTTTATTTACCATCCAGCATCCTCCCCCCTCCCTCCATGGGATGGTCCCCTTAACTTCCTCCATTATTCGTTTTCAATATGCAGCCAGGCCTTTCCATCGTTTTATAATGTCCACCAATCTAAATCGTTGTTAACCTCTTGGCCTTTTTTCCTTCTACTTGTTCTCCCACCCCCATTCCCCCCCCCCCCCCGAATGTAAAAAAAAATGTCATCTTAATTTTGAGTAAATTGAGTGTTGTACTACAGTTGTAGTGCAAGCCATCCTAGTATAGATGTATGTGTGCGGAGTCATGTGAGTCACTTTGGAAATATGACGCCAGCAGACCAGATCAAGGATGGCTACTACTTTAGAAGCATGCACGAGAGAAGAACAGCGCGCACTTGCTCGTTTCTTGGGTAGTGAAGGTGATAAAAACTCAGATGTTCATCGCAGAATGAAGAGGTGGTTCGGGGACAGGTGAGTGTGGCTTCAGCGGGTATGTGAGTAGCACATGAAGCTTAAAGCGGAGTGTCAAATTTAAAGGATGCAGCTTGTCCCGGCCGGCTCACATTGCGAATAGGCCTGACACTAACGGTTAAGAGGAAGGAATGATCCTGTAAAGTCGGCGGCTAACAACTGATTAAATGACAGGAGAATTAAAGATTTGTCTTAACTCGGCCACCACTTCATTTACAGTGTCCTGCAATATCAGAAAGTCTCTGCGAAATGGGTAACAAAAAACTCAGCCCTATCTGAAGGAGCTTCCTGGTGATGTTTGTGAAAATCCATCACAACGTTTTGAAGCTGAAGAAGATGGTTTCCTACGACGTATAGTCACCGGAGGCAAATACTGGCGACATTACTCCCAGAAAACATTCTTCCTGCCCGAAATCAAACAAGTTCTTAACCACCCAGTCGCCCCCCCCCCCCCCCCGAAAACTGAAGCTCACGCTTTTCTGGGACTGTAAAGACCCAGTTATGGAAATTTACAGCCTATATTAATCACTGTCTACAACAAAGTTTACTGCAATCCACTTGAGACTCACTTCAAGCCTGCAATCATGTCCAAAAAAAGTTGCAGTTTGTTCAGTTGTGGTGTGTTATTACATCCTGATAACATTTGGCTTCACACAGTACGTCAAACACCTCAACGGATTATGAAACTGCGTTTGGAGTGTCTTCCACACATAGCATATTCACCCACCTCGCACCATGTGATTATTACGTGTTTGGACCCCTCAAGGAAGCGCTATGTGGGAAGAAGCTGAGTAAAGAAGCAGAGACAGGTCGTGTTTAGTTGGCTACAGGATCAGTGAGAACTTCTTCTCGAGAGATCTAGGCACTACTGAAGCTGTGGAAGACAGGCACTGAGACGACTTCGCGAAGATTATGTTGAAAAATAGTTAGGAACTTTCAATGAAGCTTGTACAGTTTTTTCAAATAAAAAAAAATGAAGATTGGTTTTACACCCACTCTCGTATATATATATATATATATATATATATATATATATATATATATATATATATATATGATGACATAAGGCGGAGTTGACATAACAGGAGTCCATTAAAAAGGATTTAATTGGGCCAGTGTTTGTGCAGGTGTGTGCGTAGGTCCGTCCCACATTTGCGTCATTAAACACATAACAAACAGCTAAAGTTATCATCATCAGACACAATATATACTAATCACAAAATATATTAATCACAAAATACATTAAGTCTTAGTCTTACAATACATAAACTTCTATAATCAAACAGCATCTGATTTGTCAGCAGTAGTACTTTTTAAAAATGCGTGATTTTGCGTTGTGTAGTGATAACTGGTCATTTAAACACGATAGAGCACTAAAAACGTCCTGCGTCACTTCAGGCATACTTTAAATGAACGAGCGCACAGTCTCGAACGCGCTTACAGACTGAGCGTAAGAAACAGTTTTGGTGGGCGTCTGGTCCGTGGACTCACTGACGTCATCAGCACTATCCTCGGCGTCGCTGTCTACCTTGCTTTTACTGCAGCTAGCGACGATCTCTTCGACTGAATACATTTCCGTTCATAAGAAATCCGTCATCAGCTGAAACGAACTGATCAAACGTGACACTTCCACCAGAAATTGCTGCCCACTCTTCATCTGTGATCAAGTCCAGGGAAACGTCACAAATATCGCTGGCATTTGAATTGATCACTGGCTTAGGCAAGAAAGTAAACTGCTATTTACGAAAGCAGTTCACAATCGTTGACTGATTGACGCTATTCCACGCAGCATACATAAAATTAATCGGTACCTTGATGTCGTTCTTGGCGACACGCTTTTGTTCCACAGCATACAGCACATGATGCACTATTCGCTTTTTCTACTGTTGCTTCAAGGTGTAAATGATACCTTGGTCGAAAGGCTGCATCACTCTGTTGTTTTAGGCGGCAGGAAAACAAGCTTTGTAGCCATGAGATTGGTGGTGTCAGCGTGTGCCAGACAGTTGTCAACGAACATCAAAAGTTTTCTGTTCATTCGGTTCATTTTGTTGTCGAAAGAAATTACCTAGTCCTCAAACATTTCACTTGTCATCCAAGCACGCTGGCTGGCCTTGTAAGTGACGGGCAGGCTCTTTACGTTCCTGAAGCACCGTGACTTTCCGATAACAAGGAGTGGAGTTTTCTCAGTGCCAGATATGTTACAGCACACGACAGTTGTTAAACGATCTTTAAAACGTTTGTCACCGTGGCACTTCTCATCACGAAAGTACAAAGAGCACAAAGTCTTGTTCGGTAGCAGTTTATAAAACACGCCTGTTTCATCCATGTTAAAAATGTCATCTGGGCTGTACGCATCCAGAAATTTTGACAAGCGAGAAATCCGGTCATTAACGACATCGGTGTTAACTTGGGCCACTTCACCTGAAGCGACCTTAAATGTTATGTTGTGGCATTTCTTAAAGTGCTCAAGAACGCCGTTTGAATACTTCCAGTCAGGCATATCAACTTCTTTCGCAAAACGTTTTGTGATTTCTGCCATTAGGTCCGTACACGGGCAGCTGTGCAGAACGTGTCTGTTTGAACCATTTCATCAGAGTACACTCAATATCCGTGTAGGAACTCGCAAGCTTTC
The DNA here is from genome assembly GCA_009760885.1 of Achatina immaculata. Taxonomy (NCBI): domain Eukaryota; kingdom Metazoa; phylum Mollusca; class Gastropoda; order Stylommatophora; family Achatinidae; genus Lissachatina; species Lissachatina immaculata. The sequence continues at coordinate 20,975,009 of CM019717.1, read as the reverse complement.
GCTTACAGTTTGACCTAACTAAAGATTAGTGAAAGTCTTGTTCAATTTTGTCTAGATTTTTAACAAGTTTCGACATGGTTGAAACGTCAATTTCAAATGTATCCGTTTTGTCTTTTGTTGTAACTTTTTCATCAACTTGCTTCAGAATATCCACGTTACTGTTCAAATCCAGGTCACCACGTGTGCGTTTAGTAGCCATTATCTATCACAACGAGAACCAGAGAGACGTTACCAGCTGTACGATTCACAGCGCACTATTGGAGTCTGACTATCACCTCAAGTTGCCAATTTATCACCGCCCACGTCTTGATAAAGAAGCCAATGACCGAAAAAGCCAGAATTTTAATCACGAAAGGGTGGCCGTGGTAAGCCTTTCATTCACACCGCATGAGTTTCGATGCCCACGTGTTCAAAAGGTTGATGCGGCAATTACTGGGTGATCAAACGGCCGGTCCCTTCTTTGATGAATCACGAAGCTGATAACGCTTTTTTTTTAGATATTTGTAGCTTGTACTCTTCCAGTCTGTGATAGAAAGCGGGGTCGTCTTTAGCTCCTTCGGGTGCAAAAATACCGTGACATTAAACGATTTGTGACAATAAGCGGGGTGATATTAACGGGAGTAAAGCCCATTGATTACATATGGGAGTTGGCCGGGGATACAGATTTATGTGACAATATCCAGGTGTTTGACATAAAGTGATGTAATATTAAGTAGGTTCAACTGTATATGTATATCAGTATATATATATCAGTATATATATATATATGGTTTCTATATGTGTATAAAACATGTAAGAAATTAATAGAGTTGTAACAAACGTATCTAATTCTGGCCAGAATTAATAAATGGAAATTCAGTGGTCTCTGAATATCTGCCGGCCGCATGTGCCCCCCTCCCTCCCCTGTCTGCCACCTTGCACCCCATTCTCCACGCATCAAAATAAGGCAGATGAAACTTGATACCCCAACGAATCATGGCGGCCAGAAAACTCATTAAGCTCGTCTCATCTGCTGCTTTTGACCGCCTCGCTAAACAATTCTTAATGGGAAACGTTTTTGTTGTTGTTTTTGTTGTTGTTGTTGTTGTTGTTGTTGTTTCTGTTATTTATTTCAATGGATGTTTTGTCATTTTGAAGCAAAACTTGGAGCCGGTATATTAAAACAATTGTATGTGGGTGCATATTATCAAGGTATGGAATTTTCTTGTATATCACATATATAGAACTGAATTTTGATACAAGTGGAAGCCAAACAACGGAAACATAACAACATACAAAGAGATTTTTATATCTGAACATAGAAAAAAAAACTGTACCTAATAAACATTTTTTTTCTGTCAGGCTCCATGTGGGCGCTGGAAAAGATCAGAGGGCGCTGAAAGAAAAAAAGGGCGGCTGGGGTTTAGGGGCTGTGGAAACAAAGGGTGCAGCAGATGAGCGTGTATGGAAAGCGAAGCAGCAGACGGGGGCAGAAATGCCTTCCTTCTTAGCACTTTTCAACCTGATATTGAGAAACTTGTGCCCTTACGTGAAGCTCATCCATCACATCAAATACTGAGAATATAATGCAGTAGGTGAGTTTATAAATGAATATATGTCACCTCCATATTCTTAAATAAATTGGTTTTTCTAGCTGAAGTTTTTAGTTGTGTGATGCATATTCTAGTTTAATAAGCCACTGTACGAGTAGTGCATAAAGTGGGAGGGGGCGTTGAGGATGTGGGTTGGGAGAAAAAAAGGGGCGGCAGTCTAAGCAAGCCTGGGAAACACTGCTCTAACACATCTATTAGACAAAGTTTAGAAAAATAAACATTTATTTATAAACAACTGACTGTAAAGTTTCTGAACAACTGTAAACTTTGGTTTATTTTTCGAATGTTAAAAGTAATCCACTAACTGTTTTACTGAACCTTTGTAGAACATTCGAACCTGCCTTTTTTTTTAAACTTTAAGCATTACGGGAGGATACCAGTTTGTCCATACTGGTGACCTCAGCGGTGCTGAACTTTTAAGAATTCCAACCTGGCAATTTCATACTTGTTCGCATGTCTAGAGGTTGTCCGTTGCTAATTCCAACAATTCTTAACCAGATATTTTCCCCCACTCCTCTCCCTCCGTCAACAACTGTGAACAATTCAAGTTTCCCTCTAAAATTAAAAATTTATGCAAAAAAAAAAAAAATCCCCCTCCCCACAAACAAACAAAAAAAGTATACGAGTAATTTTAATTGAAAATTTAAAAACAATTTATAATTAATTTTTCGCTAGTGAGTTTTTTATTTATTGTACAAAAATAACACGGCTGACTTCAATTTGTCTTCATCCCGTCTATTTCCGTTGTCAACAATTGTCAAGCTTGTTCAGCAGTATCCTCCCTTGTTTTGGTTACATAATTAATGGAGGACCTCTTGGCCTTGTTGCTTTCATATTCAGATATTGTTTCAATTTTCCAAGGAGTTATCTTCCTTCCTTTGGACATGATGGTTCCTAGAGCTCCCAGCTCCAACAGTGTTGCATGAGAGAGAGAGAGAGAGAGAGAGAGAGAGAGAGAGAGAGAGAATGAAAGAGAAAGAGAATATGTGTGTGCGTTTGTATGTGTGCATGAGTTTCTGTGACTGTGCGTGAGTTTCTGTGTTTGAATAGGTTTGTGTGCGTGAGAGTGTATGTAAATGTATGTGGTTGTGTGTGAATGAGTTTCTCTGTGTGTGCATGTGTGAGTTTGTGTGCATGTGTGTAACTGTGTGAAAGTGTGTGTGTGTGTGCCCGTGTTTGTGTGTGAGACTGTGTGTGAGTGTGTGGATTTGTGTGAGCGTGTGTATGTGCTTCAGTATGGGTGAGTGTGTGCGCGTGAGTGTGTTTGCATATGTGTACGTGTGTATATGTGTTTGCGTGAGTGTATTTGCATATGTGTATGCGTGTGTACGTGTGTGCGAGCTTGGGAGAGTGTTTTATGTTTTTATGTGTGAATGTTTTTGTGTGTTCTGTTGAAAGAATTCATCTTCAATTGTACAATTAAATGTCGGCATTATAATCTTCATCATCTGTCTTGAGGTACCCCCCCCCCTCACAATGACCGTGCTATTGTGTTGCAAATAACCACCTTCGATCGCTGTGTGAGACTTCTGGCAGGCTAATTACTCTCTCTCAAAGGAAGAATAATCAACATGAACAACGAGTCACAGTAAAGTGTGAGTAAATATTTCTGAAAGCTCAGAAAGCGTCAAATGTGTTTTGAGAAAAGCTTGTCTGAGCCGGCAAGGTGAAGGACACGGGAGAGGCATGTTAGAGACGTGGATTTAAATAAATGGTGGTTGTAAATCTCATTACTGGCAAAATACATGGATAATTCAGAATATAACGCTCTCTGCCTTCGTTTTTCTTGTACTAATTGGATACTTCTTCCGTCGTTGTCCTGAGTCATTGCTCTTCGCTTAAAAATTGATTCTATTCTCTCCAGCTTCAGATTTTATTCGCTACAAGACATGTTATATTCAGAGAAAATCGAAGGATTTTTTTATACTGCTGTAATATGGATTCCTGTGCGTGCATTTGTTTCTGCCGGATGATCGAGTGTGAGATTGACCACTGCTAATGCGACCCAAGACTTCTCGGACTGAAGCAGTGAGGTCCATTCTCGAGGGTGTCGCCATCCAGTGAACCAAGTTGGTAAAATGGGTATTGGACAACATGACAAGTTTTTTAAAAAGTTATTAGACATTAGAAGCGTATGCATTTAAAGATTTGCTGATAGACTAAGAGACAAACAAATCTAGAGAAACACAGAGGATAAACAGAAAAACAAGACAGACAAATAGACAGACAGACTGATAAATGTATATATACATGGCGATGAAGCTCTCTCCTGCTTGTTTACCTTCTGGTGTCCTTAACAACACAGTTTTACGTAAAATCAACAGACAGACAGACAGACAGACAGACAGATAGATAGATAGATAGATAGATAGATAGATAGATAGATAGATAGATAGATAGATAGATAGATAGATAGATAGATAGATAGATAGATAGATAGATAGATAGATAGATCGCCAGTATTCCTATAATTCTGCAGGTGCATCATTATCTTCTTACATTACACCATTAGGAGAGAACCCGAACTTGAGTGTCAAACCTAACGGGGAGAATCAGACAGAATTAGGCTATAGGAAGAGACAGATTTTGATTCTTATTCTAGAATTTGTTCCGTGGAGTCCATTACATGAAGAAGAAGAATGGATATTTTTTACTTACCAGTTACACACTCTTCAGTAAACGACTGGAAGAAAGAGAGAAATATCCTGTTGTGCTTAATGATAGAAAGAAATGATTGGCATGAAAGAAGCGGAACCTTTTTTTAGAACTATTTTCAAGAGAACATTAATTTTTTCGGTGTTCTGTAAGAAGAACGCACACGAACATTTGAGGAACTGTGAGTAAAGAAGTCTGTTCGCTTACTTATTAAACTCGCCGTGTATAAAAGTCATAGACTGGATATATATATATATAAATCAGGCAAGTATATGTGTGTATGTATGTTAGGTGGGGAAAAAAAAGGGGGGGGGGATCTGGGGCTGTGATCGTTTTATAGTTTTAGCTTCTCCAACTTAGAACAGTTGCTTTCGGAAAAAGTAATTACATATACAAGTATATATATATATGTGTGTGTGTGTCATATATACGAAATCTTACATCTTTCCCCTGCTGCTAAACGTCTCATAGAGCTATCACTGTAGTTCGTCAAGTTGTCCTATGTATATATATATATATAGCAGTACGGGAAAGATATACGATTTCGTATATATGACATATATATTATATATATATACACATATATAAATATATAAATATTCAATTTCTAATGTATGTAAATTATGTTTGTGTTTTTGTTATATGTGTCTCTGCTGATGAATCTTACCTTATCTTATATCCTTCCCGTGCTGTTAAATGTCACATAGGACTCACAAAGTAGTTCACCAATTTTTCCTGTCTTCAGCGAGTCTTTCAAACTCATCAAGGAATTTTATGCCTGTTAATTTGGCCTCTCTTAACAATGTCCTCTGCAGAGTTTCACGCGGTATGCCTCTTTTTCTTTTGGCCTGTTGTATTCCACTTGATAGCTTGTTTTGGGATTCTCTGACTGTTTCTTCTCATCACGTGACCAACATATGTCCATCTCCTTTGCCTAATCACCCATAAGACTGGTTGTTGTTCAGTCATCTGTCTTATCTCTGTATTGTTCTTGAATTCGTTCCACTTGATGCCGAGTATTTTTCTTAGGCATTTGTTTTCAAAAGAGTCTAATTTCTTGTCTATTTCTTTAATTGTTTTCCAGCTTTCGCATATATAAATTCACATGTGAACTGAATAATCTTAACTTGGTTTTTGTGCTTATAAGTTTTGAATGCCATATGTTCTCCAGAGTCTTGAAGATCGATGCTGCGTTGTAATTCTAACTTCCCTTCTGGTGTCACTATCCTGGTCTATGTAGCTGCCAAGGTATGCAAATTGATTAACTTCTTCAATATCTGTCCCTTCTATGTGAATTTTTTCCATTTTGATTAATGAATGTTCAGCGTCAAATATTTTTGTGATAAGAGGCTTGTAGTTGATGCTGGATTGAAGGTGATTTCTGTGGTTGTGTCGACTCTGGCTGTCCCTCCATGTGTCACGCTTCAAGGAACTCTCATTAAAGATGTACAGATAAAATACATACATGTACTATGATCTAGTGGTTTTAGGGCAAAATTGCGGTTACATTCTGACTCACTCTTGAATATGGCCTGATCATTTGATACTTGGCTTTCTACCTGAAAGTTATTCTCCAAGGTGTCTCATAATGTAATCAAATATGTAATTGTGTCTTTCTGATTCTTTCTTCTGTCTCTCTTTATTCTTTCTTCATCTTTGATCCTTTCTCCTCTCTCCGATCTCTCTTTCTCTTCTCTGTCTGTCTGTCTCTCTCTCTGTCTCTCTCTGTGTCTTTCTCTATGTTTTTCTTTCTCTGTCTTTCTCTCTCTCTGTCTTCCTCTCTCTGTCTTTGTCTCTCTCTCTCCCTCTCTCTCTCGCCTTTGGTCATTTAGTTTCTTTCTTTCTTTTTTTCGATCCCATCTTTCTTTCGCTCTCTCCTCCCTCTCCCCCATCTCTATCTGTCTTTCTCTCTATCTGTCTTCTCCCTCTCTGTCTTTCTCTCTCTCTCTCTGTCTATCTTTCTTTCTCTGTATTTCTCTCTCTGTCTTTCTCTCTCTCTGTGTTATTCTCGTACTCTCTCTTTCTCTCTTTCTTTCTTTCTCTCTCTCTCTCTGCCTTTGGTCTTTCACTTTAGTTTCTTTCTTTTTTTATCTCTTCTTTCTTTCGCTCACTCCCCTCCCCCCCTCTCTCTCTCTCTCCCGGCTACTCTCTCTCTCCTCTCTTTGTACCATTCTCTCGCACATCTCTTAGTCACTCTCCTCTCTCATTTGCCGCCCCTCCCTTTCTCTTCCCCCCCCTCTCTCTCTCTGCTACTCTCTCTTTCCATAAATTTCTCTCCTCTGTTACTCATTCTCCTCTTTATCTCCCCACTCTCTCTCTCTCTAGACTACTATCTCTTTACCTATCTTCTCTTTTTCTACTATTCTCTGTCTTCTCTCTTACTCATTCTCCTCTTTTTCCCCGTCCCTCCCCCTCTCTCTCCATCTTTCACCGTTCCTTCTACAATACAGCTACTACAGATATCTACCCTTCAACGTTTGACAAGTTTGTAACTGCATATAAATCTGTAGCGTACCCGATGTGATATATTTTGAAGTGAAAATACGGTGAATTTTTCCCGGACAAAACATGCCAGATTTGTTTTTTTCACTCTCAAGATTTCAAAAGCAAGATCATAAACATGAACTGCGCTGTAGCAAAGCTTGATCATTTAGGAACACTAATGTAAAGGTGTACTTCATTTTAGATTTCACAAGAAAGATGGCTTCATACTCAGAGTCAACTGAAGGAAACTGACCACAATTTCAAAATGGGCTGAATTGGAACATTCATGGATAGAGGTACATCCATCCATGGATATATTAATGTCCGTTCATGGATAGAGGTGCGTCCATCAATGTTTAGAGATACATCCATCCACGGGTAGAAGTCCAGCCAGTCACGGGAAGAGGTACATATATCTACGGGTAGAGGTATAACCATCCACTGGCCTTTCTTTCTTTCTTTCTTTCTTCAGTCTCCCTGTAACTGCGAGCTGGTGTTCTTTGCAGACGCTGCTGTGAAGGTGTTGAGGCACAGCATCGTATCACCGTGGAAGCAGAGTTATCTTCTTAGTCCTGGAGCACAACTAAAAGGCATGAGAAGGAGAGAGGGGAATGCATTGCTTCTTTAACAGACTCCACCACCATGGGGAGTATGGCGATCACTAACCCGTTAGCCAGGCTAGGCTTATTACTGGGGGTACCAACGGAGAGGTGGAACAGGGTCTTAGCCAGCTATGGTTCGCTAAACTTGACGTTAGCGTGTTAGCTATAGGTCGCTGATTGTCTAATCTTAATCGGACAGCGTCTCTCCCCCCCCCCCCAACCCCCACCTCACCCCACCCTCCCTCCCAATCCACGACCAGAGGTACATCCATCCACGTGTATATTTTTATGTGTCACGGTAAAAAAATAATTTACTAACTTCTCAAATAGCGACATTAATTCCCTTCGTATCGATAACCGTCAGATAATCGAACTCTGAATGGGTTTTTTTTTTAAAAACTCACTCAGCTTGCCTTAAAGGACAACCCTTATGAGAGATTCCAGTCTTTTTATGGATCATGTATCAGACCCGTTCGATATGCCCAGGTCTTGCAGGCGGCTATATTTGGATCCACGATGCTCATTAAGATATACCGCCAACTTTGTAACGTTATCCAAATAAATAATAATACCCCTCTAATGTAATATTAATTATATGACTTCTTTGAAGTATTTTTCCCTGATCTTTGATGGTGAGCCGTTGCAATCAGTTCAAATTTTGGGAAAAAAAGTCTTAATGTTGACTGTAGGGCGCTGCACGTCAGGGTAATGAAGTCTTTTCTTAAGACCATCATTACGCCCTCTATTTACTGTCTGGCAGGAACTTGATTATAGGAATTGCAACTGAAAGAAAAAAGCTGTATGGTGTGTAAAGCCTACAGGGGTTCGTTAGAGCATAAAGATAGCGAGAGCCAATTTAGACCGCCTGGGGTGGATATAATTTCAAGTTCAAACTAATCAATGAGAAGGTTGCCCTGGGATTAAATTTCATGATTCCTTCCATTTCTTGTTTTTTTCCTTTCTACACATAAATGTTAATATGGCATGTTCTCTAGACATAAATGATTATATGACATGTTCTCTACACAAAAACGATTATATGGCATGTTCTCTACACATAAATCATTATATGACAAGTTATCCATACATAAACGAATAATGTCATGCTCTCTACACATAAATGATTATATGACATTCACTTTCTTTCTTTCTTTCTGCCTTTCTTTCTTTCTTTCTTCGGTCTCTTCTTTCGCTGTCTTTCTCTCTCTCTTTCTCTCTCTCGCTCTCTCTCTCTCGATTACACTCTCTCCTCACTACACACAGACGATTATATGACATGTTCTCTACATGTAAATGATTATATGACATGTTTTCTACACATAAACGATTATATGACATTAACTATATTTATTTATTTCTTCGATCTCTTCTTTCCCTCTCTTTCTCTCTCTCTCTCCCGATTACTCCCTCTCCTCACTACACACAGACGAGTATATGACATGTTCTTTACACATTAACGACTCTATAACATGATCTGTACATGTAAATGATTATATGACATGTTTTCTACACATAAACGATTATATGACATATTCATTACACATAAACGGATATATGGCATATTGTCTACACACAAACGATTATATGACACGTTTTCTACACACATATGATTATATGGCTTGCTCTCTACACATAAATGATTATATGACATGTACTCTACACATATGATATGTTCTCTACACGTAATGATTATATGACATTTCCTTTACACATAAGCGATTACATGATATGTATTCTACACGTAAACAGTTACATGACAAGTCTTCTATATATAAATAGTTATATGACACGTCCTCTACGAATACATGACATAATGTGAACATATGACTTTGTCATCATTATTTATCCCCAGCTGTGAAGCTTGCAGTGGGTTGCCCAGCTCTCTAGATACCAACCATCCCATGGATGGGTACAGGAATATGGGAGGAAAAAAAGAAAGGAATAGTAACAGGTGGCTCTTTCGTGGTTGGCAGGGGGATGGAAAGAGGATTGGGGGGGGGGGGAGTTTTCTGTAAGAACACTGGGAACGCATCTGAATTATCACATATATCTTTGCTTTATAGCTGAGTGTTGCAAATGAACCCTCCATTTTTCCCTGTTCCAATTCATACGCTTCATTCATGTATCATTAACGTTACGCCTTCCTTTTGATTTATAACTGTAGTTGCGGAGGGATATGTAATATTTATATGTATTCTATGTAGCCTTTCAAAACAAATATTCCAAACTGGGCATGGTTATAATTCTTCGCGCCTTCTACTCCATTCTAAAATTATTGTTTTGTTTTCTGGTAGCAGAGTTTGTATCGGCAAGTTCATTAGTGAAAGTCAATAGAGGATGTTTTCTGAAAACAGTGCCTTGACGCTTCAGTATCGGCTGTTCTACTACCTGTTTTTAACGTTCTGACATCGAGTGCTGCACTGGCTGTTTTTCTTGACCGAGCAAGGCTTTGTTGCATTTGTTCTCTCCTTATGTATCTTTGGGTGAGGTCTAGTTCTCTGTATACGTGTTTCGTCAATGATGACAAACATACTGACGACAATTAAAAAAAAAGAACCAGACAGGACTAACTAACTATACCTGTTTTGTTGTTGTTGTTGTTGTTGTTGTTGTTGTTGCTCGAATGATGGTTGTAGGAGTGTTTTTTTTTTCCTCTTCCCATCAGTAATACTGATAATAATTCGTTTGGTGATTTTATTGGTGAGATGTGATTTTTTATGATGATAGATGATGGTGGTTTTTATGATGATAGGTAATGGTGACTTCTGTGATGATAGATAAATGGTGATTTTTATGATAATAGACGATGGTGATTTTTATGACAGTAGATGATAGCAATTTTTATGAGATAGATAATGCTAATTTTTATGATGACAGACGATGGTGATTTTTATGATGACAGATCATAGTGATTTTTAAGGTGATAAATGCTGATATAAACCTGATTAGACTTAATGATTATTTGCCATGGTGATAATGAAAAGAAGGATTAATGGCTTCCCAGCAATGCCAGATATAGCAGCAATCCCACCACAGCGGAGATCTACATCACAACAGAACGTCACACCACAGCGGAGATCTACATCACAACAGAACGTCATACCACAGCGGAGATCTACATCACAACAGAACGTCACACCACAACGGAGATCTACATCATAACAGAACGTCACACCACAGCGGAGATCTACATCACAACAGAACGTCATACCACAGCGGAGATCTACGTCACAACAGAACGTCACACCACAGCGGAGATCTACATCACAACAGAACGTCATACCACAGCGGAGATCTACGTCACAACAGAACGTCATAATTCAGCGCCCCCCCCCCCCCCCCCCACTTTCTTCCTGCAAACGTAATGATCACATTTCTCAAAAGTCAAATCATATCATAATGAACTATTCCATATTATAAATCAATATAATGATTAAATAATTGCTCAAAATACACTTTGAGACTGATTAAAAGAAATTGTAGGAGCCAGCAGTTTTCGGTATTTGAAGTTCAGTATCCCGATAAACAGTGAACTGAAGAGCACTATGGACTAGCTGATAAAGGCAACTGATGAATATGTTTACCTTCTGTCAATGGTTAGGACGGTCTATATAATATGTTTACCTTCTGTCAATAGTTACGACAGTCTATATAACGTGTTTGTTGACAATAACGGACGTTGGTTGAAGAAACGATAAACAAAGATGGAAACCGTAGAGCAGCGCCATCTGTTGTAATCTATAATAACGGCTTATCATTGTCTGCACTCGTTTTGTGGTGGAATTTCCGCTGTTGAGCTACAGGCCGATTTTCTCTAAAGTTCTTGACTGTTGAGGAAAACATCCTTTCATTCATAAAGGTAGATTGCGTATCTATGGAAGCACCTGGAATCATTAGATGCAGCTATCAGGTGGTATTCAAAATTTGTCTTTAACCTTCTTAATAGGTTCTTCATCATCATTATGTGCCGTGGGAGGCCGAGTGACGGATCTTGAATTTCCTTATAAAAACTTTTAGGTGTATTTCATCACTTTTATGCGTACTTCATTTTTATAATCTTACGCTTTTATTGTCTCTTATGTTACGTGCTCTCTTTCTCTTGGTGTGCGATTATTTTAAGTGCTCATTTCTTTTAACTTTATTTAAAAAAAATCATTCCCTCAATACGTGCCGGGTATCGCTGACAATCATGCTTTTTCATATTGTAAGATCCATCAATTCAAACGTTTTTCTTGCTTGGATTTCCTCTTCTTCCAGTCATTATCAAGTTCCCTAACTTATGTCTTCTTATTTCCAGTCATTATCAAGTTCTCTAACTTCTCTGTCTTCTTATCTGTAGTCATTATCAAGTTCTCTAACTTCTGTCTTTTTATTTCCAGACATTATCAAATTCTCTAACTTCTCTCTTCTTATTTTCAGAAATTATCAAGTTCTCTGTCTTCTTATTTCCGGTCATTATCAAGTTCTCTAACTTCTTTCTTCTTATTGCCAGTCATTATCAAGTTCTCTAACTTCTTTCTTCTTATTGCCAGTCATTATCAAGTTCTCTAACTTCTTTCTTCTTATTTCCAGTCATTATCAAGTTCTATAACTTCTTTCTAGTCATTATCAAGTTCTGTAACTTCTCTCTTCTTATTTTCAGAAATTATCGAGTTTTCTAACTTCTGTCTTCTCATTTCCGGTCATTATCAAGTTTTCTAACTTCTGTCTTCTTATTTCCAGTCATTATCAAGTTCTCTAACTTCTCCGTATTCTTATGAAAAGTGTCACGACAAATACAAATTAATTAGAAGTTTGTTCGTCTCAGCTGAGGAACTATATAAAACCTGTGCAGCAGCTGCAGGGCTTCTGTCATCTGACACGCTGAACACAACAAGAAAACTGCCCACGGCAGATCGTCAGTTTTTAACTACGAGCAGATTTCATCAATTAATTTCAACTAAAGCTTTCTTCTCTTCCTAAAAGTCCTCCAAACTTCAAGGATACACAAGCGGACCACCGACAATACACAGAGATATACGTGGATTCGTAATTACCTGTGCAGATTTCATAGCAGTATATAAGCTGTGATAAAATGTGGTTTAAATACTCACATATTTTGTTCTGAAAATGGTAGAATTTTTTTTAAAAACGAGTAATTAATAGGGAAAATCGTTTAAAAATATATAAAATATAACGGTATAAATTATTTTTAAAATTGTGTGAGATAAATATTCTTAAATACTCAAATGTAATACACTATGCATTAAAAATGTCCTAATTACTTCGTGTTACTAAATCATATGTCTAAATACCAAAGTATATGAAAGTAATATTGCGCGAATCCTAAAAGTAGACATCATCATCGCCTTTCACTCCCTTAAGAGCATAGGCCACGGATAAAGGCTCTCCAGTCGTCCCTGTTCTTGGAATTATTCTCTGCTTCCCTCCATGTGCATCATCCTGGTACTCAGTTGGGATGTCGGTTCTGCGGCTTCCCTTCGGCTTTGACTGCACAACATCAAGCGCTCTGTTATCAGAGTCCCTTCCTTTTCCAAGACAAAGTTTCCTGGTTTTCCTGTCCGTGTTTCTGTAACGCTCCGGTTTGTTTGTTTGTTTGTTTGTTTGTTTGTTTGTTTGTTTGTTTGTTTGTTTGTTTGTTTGTTTGTTTGTTTGTTTGTTGTTTTGACAGAGAACAGGTCCCTGGCCTATCTCCCAACCTCCTTAGTCGCCTCTTACGACATACGTGGAAGGTGGCAGTGGTTCTATTCTTTTCTCCCCAGATCTGGGCCCCATTAACCGCACGTGACGGACATAAGTAAGTGCAAATTGTGTTGTAAAGTATAGTAATCCAATAAATGAAGTAATCCAGTAAATGAACTATGTTAAGTCATTGTTATTTGTTATTCTTCGTTTGAAAAGACAAGAGAGCCGAAAAGAGGTGAAAACAAAAGCCAACAGAAACTGACTTAACATTCCGAGCTCCACCCCGTACTTTTCTATTTTCTTTTACGTAGACTTTGTCAGTTGCCTCCCCTTTTAATTTGACTTAAATTTCTCTTGTCCTGTCCTGGGAAAAGCTCCTTGTACTTCATTGCCCTGGAATAAACTAATTGATTCTTTTTCTCGTCAGTTTCATCTTGTAATCTTTTTATCTAGCGTTCTCTGTGTCTATTTCATTTTTATTTTCCCCCTTCTCTATCTTCTCTCTTCCCTTTCTTCCTCTTTCTCCCCTCTCCCTCCCTCTCTTTTTTCCTCTCTCCCTCCGTCTTCCTTCTCTCCCTCCCTCTCTTCCTCTCTCCCTCACTCTCTCCCCCTCACTCTCTCTTCCCCTCTCCCTCCTTCTCTTCCTCTCTCCTATCTTCTTCTCTCCCTCACTCTCTCTTCCTCTGTCTTCCTCTCTCCCTCCCTCTCTCTTCCTCTCTCCCTCCCTCTCTCTTCCTCCCTCCCTCCCTCTCTCTTCCTCCCTCCCTCCCTCTCTTCCTCTCTCCCTCTTTCTCTCTTCTTCAACCTTTGAAAATAAAGATCAGTCAATCTCTGTCTCTGTGTCTGTCTGTCTGTCTGTCTGTCTCTCTCTCTCTCTCTGGTTTAAATCTAACGAAAAGCATAGCTAAGTGTAAGCAACCTGACTTTCACAATTAAAGCTTTGCTTGCTCTGCAGCTCATCTTGAAATACCCCATCAAGCCACTTTAAACTCATAAGAGATAACTTCAGTCTTATTTCTCCCCTTCCCCCCGCCCATTATCTACGTTAATTCAATTATATACAACATTAACAAATCTACTTCACTTACGGTGTTTAAGACTTCTCTAACAATCACCGGGAGTTTACAGAATTGCTGCAATAAGTATATGTGGAGAGACTTATTTAGAGAGATTTGACTGTAAGTTTTTTTGCGACAACAGTATGGCAACTAGTACTACTAGCGTTTAGTTACTCTATGTTAGCGAATGTGTGGACAGAGGTGGAGGCAAAGGTTTAGCTCTATCTTTTTTTTTTAACTTTTACTGGCTATCGTTGTTTACTTTCCGGACTCCCAGTAACATGATTGGGAAGTGACGTTTTTGGAAGTAATTTAACAGAATGCAGAGTATCAGACAGGCCATCTTGTCCAGTTCTGTACGTCTGGAAAATAATATTCATTCCCTCTTTCTTTCTTTCTTTCTTTCTTGCTCCACTGGCTTTTCAAACCTAAGGAATATTGTCACTGATTACATAGAAATTATGTTAACATCGATTAGCGTATTTGTAAACCAAGCTCTATAAAGTCTTGCCAGCTATATGCAAGTATAGATGGTTCCCGATTTACGACGCACTCGAATTGCGACGATCCGCGGTTACAGCCGTCGACTTCTTATGCTCCTTTGTATTAAAAATAAACTGAAATGCCAGGTGGTATTTTATGACAACATTTTAATTTCCAGGTATTTAATGTTTTCTAACCTTCTGAAACAAACATACTGGCAAAGATACTGAGGACACATAACTATAATTGTGAAAATGGATAGAGAACAATGTCACTAGAGAAGGTATTCAACTTACGTTGGATCAAGACTGGATCGTCAAAACGGAATCCGATCGTACATCGGGGACCGTCTGTGTACAAAATGCGACGTATTCGTCTGAATTCGCCACGTCAGTTTACTGAATGACTATCTGTACAAGTTCACATGAAGATCACATGTACACTTGGTAATGTTTCACAAACACAAGGACCAGACGGTGATTTTTCCATTCACAGGTAACACAATTTTTGTAGCATGACCGCATGGGAGTTTAAATACCCATATTTTGTATGTAAATACCATATTCTGTTTTTTATGGTTTGCCATATTTTTATTTGCTGAAAGTAGATACCAGCAGTGAAAACAGCAGGCCAGAGCCGTGCTTGAAAGTTGTCAGTACCTGAGCTTATCAGATTTTCTCCTGGCAAAACCGGGGTATGTAGCTCGTGGGTGGGGGGGGGGGGGGGGGGAGAGGTGTGGGGCGGGGGGGGGGAGGGGATTTCTGTGAAAAAGGGAAAAAAGGAGGGGGCGGGTTGAGGTTAAAAGTGTTCTTGGAAGGCGAAAGCATTAATTTTGTTTTGACTCAAAAATTTTTTTCAAAACCGTTTGTGAACGGTCATTTTTTTTTATTTTGTTGTTTTTTGTTAAATGAGAACATGTCGGGGAAATGTATGAATATGGTAACCCGACATTTCATGTCGTGCAGAAGTTCTGTCAGTGGCGTTATTGTCTATATTTTTCCTGACTTAACAGACGCTAGGTTTTCCTGGATAAAGACGCTGGCGATAGATGAGACATGTGCTTCGAATGACTGACAACTCACTACCAAAATAGCAATAAGATGGACACCACAGGGGAACAGAAGTAAGGGTTGACCAAAGGAGACAATGACAAGAACAACAGAGAGGATGTTGAGCAATAGAGGGCTCACCTGGGCCAGAGCAGAAAAAAAAGGCAAAGGACAGGCATTTGTGGAAGACCCTTGCGGAAACCCCATGTGTCCTGGGCACTTAAGGTTCAGAAAGAGAGAGAGAGAGAGAGAGGTTTTCCTGGAGTTATCAACACGTTATAATATAGTGCAATCAGCCTGGCCACATTTTCTTTCCTAGTGCCATACTTGAGTCAGGTACCCATTTCTACACCTGGTAACGACTGGAGCAGCTCCCATCAAGGACCAGATTACCAACTTCACTTGTGCGAGACCTGGGGAATTAACCAACCCTCTCTTCGGGCGCCTGCATGAAAGGAACACTTAACCAACCCTCTCTTCAGGCGCCTGTATGAAACAAACACTTAACCAACCCTCTATTCAAGCGCCCGCATGAAAGGAACACTTAACCAACCCTCTCTTCGGCGCCTGCATGAAAGGAACACTTAACCAACCCTCTATTCAGGCGCCTGCATGACCGAATTATAGAATACGAAATCTGAATAAGAGTCAACGACTCTTTGACATGGAAATCTATTCATAGGGAAAATATATGGAAATACGACTTTTGTACTGACTGAAATGTCAGAGTTTTAAGCAGTAGGCAACTGGCACTTAATGATCTAATAAAGAGAATATATTTGTGCAAAAAAGAAACAATTTAGTGCCTTGAATTACAACAGGATTTGTTTTAAGATATATGAATCTAATAAACATGCATATTTTGCTGATTGCCATGTGAAGCCTTGAAGCTTATCGCTCACATACAAAAGAAAGCAGTTACAGAATTTCAGTAAAATTCAAACCAGTAATTACACCACAAACGCTCCGGGCATCCAAAGAGGAGCCTTCTTGTTCGAAAAAAAGGCAAGTAACGAGTGGTTTCTGCGCAAAGGAACAATTTATAGGCTGAAAGCTAATTATGGGTAAAATAGCAACCAAACATAATAAAAGTCTCCATGACATGCTACGCGCAGATATGAAGGAGAACGTTATCAAATTTATTGACAGTCTTTTATGATGGCAGAGTGGAACTGTATACAGATATTCAATTGGGCATTTACAGAGCTTGCTTAAAAGTATTTAGAATTCTGATGAAAAAGACTTTGAAAAAACTTCATGTTATATGGTGTCATAAAGAGGAATTTTAGTGATATATGTATATATATATAAGGTAAAATTCCCGTTTCAATGCCACTAAGGCATATTGGGGATACGGTGTAGGATATTACGAGTACTTATATCGGCATATATATATATACGCTCGTGTATGTATATATATATATATATATGTATATATCGACTCTCTCTTTCGCTCAGCCATTCTGATAAACTTGATAAACTAACAGCTAGAATGAAACCGTGACCGGTTTATAAGTTAAGTCTATTTGCCACTCTGCCCCTCTAGCACACTAGGATGTTATTGAGCAGGGCAAGTATAGATGTAGCAGTATACGTGTAAAAAAACTGTTGGCTGTATAGTAAGAGCATTACTATTGGTTTTTCTTTTTGAACTTTCTCCTTTCTGAGATCCTTCGAGAATATCACGAGGGTTGAAAAGCCCGAGACAGGGAATTGTGGGAGCAAGGTCGAGCGCGTGGAGTCAGTCTGGTTCTGAACCTGTATCTGTGTGGACGTTTTTTGCTGTATTATGTCTTCGAGGAACATATGAACGTTATAGTTGTACTGCAGTTGTATGAATGGACTTGCCCACATGGGTGGGGTAACCTGCCGGTAGTCAGATTTATTGTTATTTTCATCAACATTATCGTCATACCATCAATAAACGTTTCAAGTCACCGTTACCCAGGATTTACTTGACCATCTGTACCAGTTGTTGCCAAGTGAGGTTTTAGGAAAGTCTGGATGAGAAGTATGTCTGGAACAGTATTTAACTAATTCAGAAAGTGAGAGTGAGAGCTGGATTCTCTGTATAACTTGTCCAGTAACTTCAACTCATGAAGATCAAGATGAAAGTCTACCCTGTTATTCACGTGCGTAACGTGAGCACTACGATACGGTACGGCCTAAGTAAAGCCCTAACTACACACAGAAAATAGACAACCACCAATTCTCTTATATAGAGTTAAAATATGTACTTTCTTATTCGATTCCTAATATAACATCCTGAAATGAACTTTCGCTGGCCATATCGTGTTGATGATATGGCGGAGAGAGTAGAAATTCTCTTTTATACATTTATAATTTTCCATCTGCTTACCAGACCGAAGACTAACCATGTCAGATAACCGGCTAGTGGTCCGATTGCTAAGTTAAGTCTCAGGTTAAACACCATTAGATAGCCTTTGTCTACTCGATCCTCCATCTCGTTTTTGTCTACTCATTCCTCCACTTCGCCTTACCTACTCCGAGCAGTGTTACAGCTCTACAGAAATGTAGAACCAGGAAGACAAATTTACCTTATCAGAACGTAAATTCTATAAAACATCACTGAATGTGAGGATCAGACCTGACGGAAGAAGATCAGCACGATTTGGCTGGAGGCAAGCAGGCCAGTCGATAGTGATCTTCGTACTCGAAAATCTGTGACCCGCTGCAGATGTTTCTCAGTCGATCCAGCTGTAGAAATGCGAACCAGGCTTTGGAATGGGGAAAACAGTCTCCGATGGTGGCAAATATGTACCTACGGTGCTCCATACTGCAATGCGAACACGGCTGTCAATGAATTAAGGGAAATTAGGATATTACGAGAAGGTCAGCTCTCGGTGAAGGGAATTCGCTCGAGTCCATGGCCGTGAACGAAGGGGAAAATAAAAGAGAATATGATCTGAATAAAAGAATACGGTCTGTATAGAATAAATAAATGGCACTGACTCTGGATTTTCTGTATGAGAATCACACTCAACTGTGAAATGATTATATAGAGGATACAGTGACATCAACTATGCACTTGAAAATAGTAAAGGCGGACCCGTCTTGTCATAAATACATCTAAAGGATATTGTGTTATAGCGTCTATCGTCCTCGACCTGTCGGCACATTATGGAGAGTAGATGTGTTCAGCCTCAGGCCTTCAACTTCCAGCACCAAGTGGACTTGGAAGCCCATTTCTGCAGCAGGTGACTGGGGCCACTCTGGTCAGACTTATGCACTAGTATTGCAGAGTTATTGTATAATCAAGTTTGGTGATGTTATATCCATCAATATATATGGGAGCAGATAGCGAAAATTAGTAGCCTGCCAATGTCCGATGAAAACAGTTCAACCCCACATCCTCATTGTATAGATTGGGACCAGTGGCCATGAGGCCACTGGCTAACGGATCTCTGATTCCTTGGATAAAATTCTGCCCTCAAAACGCGACAGACCAAGCAAGCCGGCGGTGGATCTCTTTACTGCTCACAGAAAATACAGGAAGAATAGAAGGAGCCAGCCCTTGAAACAAGTGAAATATTTGGAATACCTAGGTAGTACAATGTCATCCTCATGGAAAATTGATGCTGAGATGGAGAACAGATGCAGTAAAGGAATGTATAAAACAGGAAAAAGTAGGAGCAGCTTTATTACTTAACGATTACAAAGTTGTGACGTTTCGGCGTGAGCCTTAATCATACAAAAACATACAGGACGAAGAAGTAGAGAGAGGAGATAAAGTATAGATTCACATGAATGCTATTTAAAATAAAATTTTTTTTTCTAAAGAATACTTAGCTGTAAATTGTAAGGTGTGGCTTGTCCGGCGGTGTGTGTCAGGAATGGATTTAGTAGAACGTGGAGACTTTAAATAGAGACCTGTGACATGTGGTCGGTGGATTGTAACTGGGGGTGGTGGATGGGGAACCGGGGAAGGAAGAGAGAGTGTGTGATGCAATATTGACCTAGCTAGGAGAAGTTGAAACAGATGATTGTAATCGTTAAGTAATAAAGCTGCTCCTACCTTTTCCTGTTTTATACATTCTAGTATCACAGGTTTACTGCAGTGCTTCGTGTATAGTTCTATACTCATACACTAATTATTGTGTTAGATGCAGTAAATGGAGCCAAGACATTGGACAAATGACACCATTACTAAAATACAAATGCATCACAAATGAAACAAAAAAAGCACTCTGCAAATACAAATTTCCTCCAAACCCTATGCTATCAATGTTAAACACGGACACTAACAGCCAAACACAAAAGGAAATCATCAAGACAGAAATGTTTAAAATGTTTAAGGAGAATACTAAATATGACAAGAAGAGACCAAATAAGAAATGACACCGTCAGAGCAAAGGTTGGAGTAACACCAGTATTACACTATATCCAGAATCAGCAAGTCAAATGGTTTGGCCATGTTACACGGTTACCACCAGACAGTATATCACAGACAACATTCACACTAAGATTTGTAGGTAACAGAGGAAGAGGCCGCCCACGCAGGAGATGGAGGGAGGGATTTACAGAAGCATTCAATGTCCCGTTATCTCAAGCAAGTCTCCAAGACCTATAAAGACGTTCATTTGTCCCCTTAACACAGAGAAGTATACGAGGAAGAAGACAAACCAAGAGAAGACAAGACAACAGGAGACAAGACATGACAATACATGACAAGAAAAGAGACAAGACAAGAGAAGACAAGACAAGACGAACCAAAACAAGACAAGAGACAAGGCAAGACAAGATACAAAACATAACAGGACATGACAAGACAAGACATAATATGACATGACATGGCAAGACAAGACAAGACAAGACAAAAGACAAGACAAGACATGACATGACAAGAGACAAGATATGACAAGACAAGAAACAAGACAAGAGGCAAGACAAGAGACAAGACATGACAAGAGACAAAACAAGACATAAGATAAGACAAGACATGACAAGAGACAAGACAAGACGTGACAAGACAAGACAAGACAAAACAAGACACTCATCAGTTACCTTGCACTTACCTTCACTGGCCTTGGTCCAGGTGAAGTACTGTGACGTCATGGTCATCATGAAAGATATCAAGAAAACTGATTTATCCATCGCGCAGGCTGCATCAAAAAATGGCAGATGTCATAATCCAAAGACGCGACTTTTCTCCAGGAAGTCACAGGTATACATCAGAGCCTTGTTCTGCGTGTAGACGCAGTGGATGATCATTTTACAGTAGAACAACCTTTTAGACCATTCTAAGGTCTGTACTGGGGAAACATTCAATGAATTACGCTGTAATTAAAATCTAAAGTACTGTCTTTGTATCAGAGAATTCATCAACTTTTCACCTGACGATTCCATCAGTTCTCATAAACGCAGTTAAAAAAAACACGTTTTGAGAAACATTTCACATATTAAAGTTTATTTACTGAAGAGTATACGCTTCTTCATGAGTTACATTAAGAGAGTTTATACTGTAGTATGTCTGATTGTGATATTCAGAGTAAGTCTTTCAAATATCTTTATTTACATCGAAGAAAATATAATGTACATCTTAAAGTACCGCAGATAAATAAAACGTGTTAAGAATGCTGGTACGAATCCATATGAATGAAGGCCTGATTGAGAAGCTATACTTTGCATCGGGTGTCTGAATGCCGAAGTGGTTAGTGCATTGGTCTCTCATGGCGAAGGTCGGGGGTTCGAATCCGGCCGGCGGCACCCCAGTCACCCAGCTGTAGAAATGGGTACCTGACTTCTTCTGGAGTTGGGGAAGGAAAGGCAGCCAGGCGTGATACTGACCATATCACCCTCTAGTGTGCTGACAGGTCAAGGAAAATATGGGCACTAACACCATATCCCTGTGTGCCTCTAAGGCATGAGAGGGTTACCTTTACTACTTTTTTATACTTTGAATCGAACATCCTAGCCAAGGCTTTGTAATCTATTCTAGAAACGTTATGTATTTAATTATTGTCCATGAAGAGGTCATGTTGCCGAAATGTTGATTGTGTTTTTTTTGTTCTTTTAAACTGCACTTTCTTCTTTTGTTTTCATATTTTAAAAACTAAATTTGAAATAATTATCTTTGTAAAACTGCATCCACGTCTTCGTTCACCCCCCCCCCTCCCCACCAGTTTTACTTATCTTGAGATAAAAAAAATATTTCGTCGCCTTTCCTGTGTTGTAAGGTATTTTCGTTGATTTAGACAACATTTGGAACGAAGAATGTTAGTGTGTGCAATGTGCCTATTTATTTTCATTAATCAGTCCTTCATTAGTTTTGAGTTCACTTATCAGCGCTTAAAGGATATTAAAGAGTACTCCTTTTTTTTTTGTTTGGTCAGAGAAGGGGTACATTTTGTAAGATTTGTTGGAGAAAGATGAAAAATCACTGCCCGAATATGGTTAACCGGTGATTGCTAGCTACTTTTTTGTTTCTTTATGGCTGTAGATTAGAGAGGATATTCAGACAGACAGATAGACAGACAGACAGATAGACAGACAGATGTCAATTCTTGTACCTCGGTAAGGGAAATCGAAAACATCCACCATCAATAATCCGAGATTGTGAGAAGAGACAGGCTGTCTTGAATGAACGATGGAGGCTGTTACTAATGTAATAAGTTTTTGCGCACGTGTTTATGGAAGTACTTTGCGAGCAGTCCCATCAGTTGATCAGAACTTAATGCTATCAACAAGACTCACTCTTCACTATAGCCGGGCACAAGCGGGACAGTAAGAAAGAGATGTGTTTATGTATTCATGTCGTAGTTTCGGTTGACTCGACTTGTTGTTCCTAGCGGATGAATTCTAAGAATTGGTCTATTGATTATTATATAGATAGGGCGGCTGAGTAGCGTAGTATTAGTGAGTTGATGTTCGCGGGGAGTTCGGTATTTCAAGTCCCGCCGGAGCGCCATAGACGTCCTTCAGAAATGGGTACCTGACTCCCTCTTGAGCTCTGGAAGGAAGGTCGGTCAGGCAACATCTGTTGTGGTTACGTGCCACCAGGTTAGGGAAAGTTCGAGCACTAACAAGGTAACAGCTGTTCACGTCTATGGAGTGACAGGATTCTTTTTTCTAGTATTTAGATCTTCTTGTCACACTCGATAGTGCATATAGCTTTGTATTCGTTCCTGTGACACGGAATACTTGTTCCTGCCAAAAAGAATTATTTTTTTTGCCTGCGTTAATCTTTTCTAACCTAAAGTTACCAGGTCTGATGCTGATACCCTGCCCCGGCCGACAGTGCTCACGCCCACTTTTTGTAACTTAGATCTACAGAGCAATTATGGTTACGTGTTTTTTTACAGAGGTTGTTTCTGCGTGTTTACTTTTTTGTTACTCTGTGTTGCGTCAACCTTCTTCACCGGTCGGTCTATCAATGGATGATGGATTGGTTTAAGCTTTACGAGAAGCGTGTCTCTTTTTCCCGCCTGGGCATAATGGAGAGTTCTCTGGGTACAGAGATTAGCTGCGAAAACTGGTTGAGAAGCTAAGGAACCAAAAATAGATAACGGTCAGCGGGTTTGAGTAGAACAGATAATTCTATAAATGCCGCTTATATCCGGAGGCAGGACAATGAGGAGAGCTAGAGCTAGAGCTAGAGCTAGAGCTAGACGTATCTAAACCTCGCCAGCAGTTACACGGTGAGATGGTGTTTTCAGATAAACTGAACACTGTTTTGACCAACCGCTGAACGAAAACGTCTCTATAAGTGAGCTGAACATTTCGCCACTGGAGCATTAAATGTCGTTTGAGATCACCGCGCCAGCCAGCTCTTACACGATTCCAAGTATAATACTGTGAATAAAGATATACCAACACTGCAACTGCCAATACGGAATAGCGACGCGCTAAACTGTCCTGTCTATGCATCGGCAAACCATCACGAAGTGCAGTTTGAAAACTAGTACAGAGCTGAGAGTTTCAATAATAGATGTAAGAAAATTACCTTTTTCTTGGCAGAATTGAGAGTTTCAGTTTAAAAAAAAAAACAAGCAACAAAATTATCTAGTCTTGTGGCAGAAATATAATCTGTAGCAATTTAGACAAGAGGCGTTTTTTATTATTACTGAGATGTGCTGATATTACATCTGTAACAAACTCCCTTTTAAGTTATGACCGTAATATTATATAGCTTGGTATACTAGATAGTATTATAAAATTTTATTAATGTTAGCATTATTATTATTATTACTTTGCGCATTTTTATTATAGTTATGATTATTATCGATAAGTAGGAAGTAGGTAAGAAACGATGGAAGACTTGAGAACCGGTGAGAGAGGAGCACTCCCACGGTATTAGTATTATTACGATAGAATTAAGTAGATAAACATAAATACTAGACATATGACTCTGGGGAATGGCAGATTAAAGAGATACACCCAGATTATAATAGTCCTAACACGACTAAACTGAATGGTTAAATCAACAATATGGAGACGGACAGATGGACACTATGTAAATAGATATCCCCTGCAGGTATCGCAAACACCCAATACTGGATAAGAAGAGTATACCCGCGCGAGAAAATGTGAATAGACAGATTTGACGCAACAGACTTACCGACAGGTGAGACATATTTACTTATCCTAGGACGGAAATTTGCACACATGAACAGTTCAGCGGACTAATAAGATAACTAAAGGGAGTGGGCCGACTTATACCGAAGTCCATTTATTATGTTGTCAATCAGCTGACCAATAGAAATATCTAGATGTATATCTAGAGAAATATCTATTAGTCAGTTGACGTACGATGTATAAGCCAGGCATGCAGTTTTTAGCGGGGGGGGGGGGGGGGGAGGGGAACAAGAGAACAGAAAGACAGAGAAAAAGAAGAATAGAAAGGTCAATAGGAGAGCAACGACAGATAGAACAGGTGGGCAAGTAGAGTCAATATATATTCAGAAGATAGAGAAGCTGTTTAGAACCACAAGTAGTTTAGGACAGACAGAAGATGTGTTTCAAGTTAGAAAGTGATTTGATATTTTGGAACTTTGTGTAAAATCGCAACATATGCCTGTGAGACCTGGACACTTAACAAAAGAGCTGAGAAACACATAAACGCTTTTGAATGTAAATGCTACAGAAGAGTTCTCCAAATATCGTGGACACAAAAAAGAACAAATATATCTATACTACAAGAGCTTGATATTGAAGAAGGCTGACTTGTAAAGAGGATTAAAGACGGAAAACTTAAATATTTTGGACGCATTAAACGTCATGATAATTTAGAGAAAACCGTATTGGAAGGATACATAATAGGAAAAAGAAAGAGAGGAAGACCACAACGAAGATGGCTGCAAGACATCGTTGACGATCTGCAAATGGATGCAGCAGCGGGAGGTCATTTTGCTCACAACCTAGAGGCCTACAGGAGTGGTGTTTGGGAGGCAAAGTTCCGCAAGGGACATGCAAATGAATGAATGAATGAATGAATGTGTAAAATGTTTTCGGAGATTCCTCAATTTGATACTTGTGAATTTCATTTGGTGAACATTAAAGATAAGAGAGAGACAATGTACTTTCATAGGACATGCAATGAGAAGAGGGGGCATTGAAAATATTATAACAACAGGAGAAATAGAAGGAAGAAGATCAAGAGGAAGACCAAGAGAAATGATACTGGACAGTCTGACGGGATGGTGTGAGAGGAGATCACCAACTGAACTGATGGCCTGCATGAAGGATCGCGTACTCTGGAGAAGCGTAAAAGCCAACGCCAGTCGGCACGGCACCTGATGATGATGATGAACATTAAAGGTGAACTATAATTTGATTCTGGAACGAACCATCTTAATTTTATAGCGACTACGTGTGTTAAGACTTCAGTCCTGTGGTGAACCATATAGTATCACGTTTAGTAACATTCTGAAATGCTGAAGTGAACAAAAGAAAGATGTAGTAATGTGTATTAATAACTTAAAAGTGACAAGGAATATCAAATATTGTCGCGGCCATAACGACTTTTCGTCGTATAAAAGACACAAACGATCGCTGATTCGTACAAGCCTCCAACGATTCAAGTGGCAGACTTATAAGACAGTATTAATCAGAGAACATTTCTTCATTAATATATAAATTAATATATAAAAAAAACTAAGAGTGAAGACGAAAATCAGGATATTTAAGAGTAATGTTCTAAGTGTGCTACTCTATGGAAGTGAATGCTGGAAAATCACCAAAACCATAGAAAACAAGTTGAATTCTTTCCAGACTAAATGTTTACGAAGAATTATAAAAATGTCGAAACAAATGCAACATTAGAATAGCTACATTCTTGTATCATGATTCCAATAAACATATTTTTGGATAGTAAAATTACTAAGCAACATATTACTTTCGTCGTAATAAATTAGCTGTATAAATCAGAGTAAAACAGCTGTAGAAATCAGTGTAAAACCTTATCTAACTAGCAGCAATGTAAGATACCTAGCTGTAGAAATCAGTGTAAAACCTTATGCAAGTAACAGCAATGTAAGATACTTAGCTGTAGAAATCAGTGTAAAACCTTATGCAAGTAGCAGCAATGTAAGATACTTAGCTGTAGAAATCAGTGTAAAACCTTATGCAAGTAGCAGCAATGTAAGATACTTAGCTGTAGAAATCAGTGTAAAACCTTATGCAAGTAGCAGCAATGTAAGATACTTAGCTGTAGAAATCAGTGTAAAACCTTATCTAACTAGCAGCAATGTAAGACACTTACAAAAACTACTGCATTGGAGACATCGTGAAACAAGTTGTTTTTTTAACTGAAATCAGAAACAGAGCTATCGTATTGTCAGAATGAAATCTTATTTCAATAATTATTGATGAGGAACATTAGTCACATCAAACATCAGAAATGCTCAGTGTGAGCAGTATGAAAAGTTTTGTTTTTTTTCTAAACAAATTGGATATCTGAAGACATTCTGGAATTTGTAGGAAAAAAGGAGGAAAGAATAAGTCCACCAAAAAGAAAGAAAAGATTTTTTTATGAAAAGATTATAGGCAGACAGAAAGACCCTACATAGAAGTGAAAGTTGTTATAACAGGGTCCCAAAAACCTCGACAACAAGAGAAAACATGCAACCACAAGATAAGAAATTGATCTTTACCGTGTTAGAGATATCTGGGTGTTGGCTGCAGATACTTAGAATGAATATGTCGATCATACTTTGGTGGTTTGTCAAGTCGTAATCCTAAATTTGCCTTAGAATTTTACTTCGCTAAAAGGTCCACATATTCACTTCTTGGCATAGGATTTTGTAATCTGTAACAATTACTTCATATATTGTTAGAATAAACGCATTGTTTTTGTATTTAAAAAATGTGTATATGTATAAAATTAACTTACGGTTTGTAGTTAGTGCTTTCGAAACTTGGGGAATGAACAGATGAAGAAGAGATATGAATGAACAGTGGTTTAATTTATGAAGGAAGATGAAAGTATAACTTTGGCAGACAGAAAAACAGTTGAAATTCTTGCAGCTGCGTCTTTATCACAGAAAAGGCTAGCTTTTGTCGTAATTTTAAATTTAATTCTCCATGAAGATTATTAAAAGACGCTGGATACACATGGAGGAACAAGAGAACAAATCCAAGAACAGGGATGATAGGAGAGACTTTATCAATGGCTTATACTCCCATGGGAGTGACAGGCAGTGATGATGATGATGATGATGATGATCTAGATTTATACAGCAAAATATGTATTTGTTTGCTAAAAATTCGTGTCATTACTCACATTTTATGAAACAAATCTCTGAGCAATCACTTGTTGCGGAACGTAATTTGAATGAAATTTATAAACGATAATAATTTTTTTCTTCGAATTTCGAGATTACGAAAGGTTCACATTCTCAGAACTTATAATTCTTAGTCAAAATTCCTTGAAAATGTACAATCAGTGGCCAGTTCCTGACCAAAATCTAGTGGATTTTCGTCTCCAAAGTATCTGATATACACCACAACGTTAGCAGCCTTAAATTCTTGTAGTTAGCATCCAGCAGGACGTTAACAGCATGACATTTCTATATCCCATTTGCAGCAAAGCTTTGACACGTGACGTAGGTGGATGTGATATCCAGCGATGCGTTGACAGCATGAAGGTCCGCGCATGAAGGATCCAAAGATGCGATTACGAAGTGAAATTTCTCAATGAAATCCAACTTGTGACATTTAGAAACATGCTTTTGTCCAGTTAAAAGTAAGCATGTGGTTTAATTGTTCATATTCAGTTTCTGACAGTAAATATACTCTTTCAAGAAGGGCAGATAACATACGTTGGCAAAGCTGATAAAGAGCAGTATACACTATACGATGCACTGAAAGTCAGTACAGCCACAGGTACTTTCATTGTTTCCTCAGTTTTTAACGGTAACCCACGTGAGTGTTTTCGTTCGGCACGGCTCTCGGATCCAGGCCTGATTTTGGCCATCGCCGCTGCTCGCTCATTCCGATTCTGGGCTTGCAGAAATCTCGCACGTCGCGCGGAAAAATGAGCGGACAAAACGTAAACGGAAAAAAAAGTAATACTGTGAACTAACGGGGAATAGGGGATTTTTCGCGGGGCCAGAGAACAAGCGCTCTTCATTCACTGGAACTATTGAAGGTTCCTGTAAACGAACTACTGCAATGAAACTACAGTACAGATGCGCACAGTACGGCCGCTTGAAATAGCAAAACCAAGATTAACTTTTAAAACTAAGAAGAAAAAAAAACAATTGCTATTCAAATGGCTTTTGAAATTTAAAGAACACCTGCAGTCATGTGGTTTTTGGTCCGTAGCTGGGAGTTTGTAATTTTAAATTGTCTTAAACTCTAAAAACAGGCAGTAAACCATGGCGACTCCCATGAGGAATAACAAAAAGTGTTCATGTGTCGTGGGTGTTGTTCGGTAGTTTAAAAGTGCAGACTTCGAGACATTAAAACAACGAAGAATCTGTAACTACTTTCATCTTTTCACTTCTGACGTTTGGACATAGTATGATAGTTAGCGTTTGTTAATCGAAATCTGGTTCATGTTTTAAATAATACAGTATATTTGATACATCCTGTATCATATTAACCATGAGAGTAAACGGGACGAATAATAAAGATTTCTACCAGTTATGATAACCCTATGACATGAAGGCGGTAACGCCATTATTGCCCTATATCAATTTTTTTTAATGCAAAAACGTAATAGCTACTATATCTTATATCTTATATCCTTCCCGTGCCGTTAAACGTCACATAGGGCTCGCAAAGCAGTTCACCAATTTTTCCTGTTTTCAGCGAGTCTTTCAACCTCATCAAGGGTTTTATGCCTGTTAATTTGGCCTCTCTTAACAATGTCCTCTTCAGAGTTTCACGCGGTCTGCCTCTTATTCATTGGCCTGTTGTGTTCCATTTGATAGCTTGTTTTGGGATTCTCTGATCATTTCTTCTCATCAAGTGACCAACATATGTCCATCTCCTTTTCCTGATCACCCATGATACTGGTTGTTGTTCAGTCATCTGTCTCATCTCTGCATTGTTCCTGAATTCGTTCCACTTGATGCCAAGTATTTTCCTTAGGCATTTGTTTTCAAAAGAGTCTAATCTCTTCTCTATTTTCCAGTTTTCCAGTTTTCACATGCATAAATTAAGGTGGATATTACATTTAAATTGAATAGCCTTAACTTGGTTTTTGTGCTTATAACTTTTGAATTCCGTATATTCTCAAGATTCTTGAAGATCGATGCTGCTTTTGCAATTCTGATTCTAACTTCCTGTCTGGTGTAATTTGTAAGGTCTGTATAGCTACTATATAGACCTTACAAATTAAAGGAAACAGAGCAGTTTCAGGAATAGAACAGCGAGATTTAGATGGTTAAAGACACAAGGGAATGACACAAGGAATTTACTGTAAAACACAACAATGTAAATCTCACACTAGTTGCTACTGAAAGTTGCTGAGATGGTCTCTTTATCAAATAGTAAATTCCAACACTGGGTATATAATATAACCGAGCCCTGGTGAGAGACTTCGTGTGTGCCAATACCCAACAAGGAGATGAACCTTGGGGGTGGGGGGGAGGTGAAGACGTTGTCCGATGTAGTACTCAGCAACCCACACCTGACACGCCTGCGCTGGGACGGGGGACCCATAACCCACCAAGACCCTGTAACACCTCTCAGTTGGTACCTCTAAATAAACAAGCTTAACTGAACTAACTAAGCAAATTCGATATAGCCCTCGTGACGGTGGAGTTTGCTAAAGAGGCACTGCACACACTCTGCTATTTAGCTTCAACCAGGCATTGACAAACTGGGCGCCGTAACCCACTCCCAATTCAACAAGATGCTATTCTTCAACACTTTCACTGCAGCGGCTGCAAAGAACATTGTTCTCGCAGTTCCAGGGAGAATCGGACAAGAACAACAGCGGAGATAACTCCGAAGTAGACTTCCGAAGTAAAATATCCACCAGACAAAGTACCAACGATTTATGTGTGTTTTTGATGAAGATAAAAATGAATCAAAACACACAGTAACAAAATAAAGAAACGAAAAAGAAGGCTGAGCTTTGAGATGCACTGATGGCACCAGGGAAAAATGAAAATGTGAACCCATTCCACCTTGTTAAAAAAAAACAAAGTTTCAGCTTTTTAATGAAGAAAAAACGGCGCTCCCAAAATTTGACGTTCAGAAAGCCTACTCTATCTGTCCTACCTCTGATTCTTGTCATTATTATATAATTATACAGATTAAAATTATGTTATCCACGATATCGGAAAGTTCCAGGATTGTACTTGCTGTGACTGTACCGCTCGATACAAATGCGCAGGACACCGGAGGTCGTTACTCTCAAACCTGTTAAGTCAGTCTGCCATTTGGTGTCCTGCTGTCTAAAGACTTTCAACCTGCGCATGCGGTTCTGTGACCTTGTGTTGGGACTGCCCTGCGATCGTTACGATTGCTCAGAAACTCGATCACGTGCTTGCATCACATTTTACATGAAGCTCGGCAAATCTGCTACTGAGGCCCAGGAAATGCTTCTTCAGGTTTTTGGCGAACAATCGAACGCAGGGTTTTGAGTGGCTTACGCGTTTCAAGGCCAGTCGAGTGTCTGTTCAAGACGACGAGCGTTGAAGACGTGTGTGTGTGCCTCTGTCTTTACTGTGTTATTGGGACATTCGTTAAGCCGGTATTGTGCCTTGATGCGCACGATGATTCTGATTTGTACAATATCTTGAAGCCGTGTTTTCTGAGTGCTACTGGATTAGTTACTGTCTCCAGCCATTCTTCACTTCCAGGCTCTTTCAAACCTAAGGTTAGCAACACACTGATACGGAAGTCAAGCCGGTCCTGCGTAACACTTGATATGAGGATTTATTGATGGGATGGGTGAAACTGCAGATGGCGATGACGATAATTTGACTGCCGGCAGTTTTGTCCTGCCATATGTCGAGTCCATTCATACGTGCAAAACTCGAGAACAGAGACATCACGAAAACCATCCACTCAGGTACACATCCAAACAAAGACTAACTCACTCAGCTTTGTTCCTCACTATCCCAGTTACAGGATTCACAAACCACGTGATCTTCTGGAAGGATCTCGACCCTTACACAGACTTTCAAAATAAAGACTCATAAGGCGAGAAATGCCCTTTCTGTGGAGAACAAAACCCAATTATCTCCCATACTGTTGCAGCGTTCAGAGCGACCACTCACCAGAAAAACTCCCCAAAAAATGCTGAAAAAATCCCTGAACTCATTATTGCGAATCCATCAGCTTTCTCATATGATTAGAATCAGTTACGGAGTCTGCCAGGAGATCCTCGAGGAAAACTTGAACATGCATCGCTTTGCTGCGAAATTTGTTCTTGATCAAAAGCATCGGTGCTTTGAAGTACACCTTCAATCTCATGAGATGATTAACGAGGTCCCGCATCCTCCGTACTCGCCTGACATAGCTCATTGTGACTTCACCTTGATTCCTCAAAATGAAATCTAAACTAAAAGGGCGCTGTTTCGACACCGCAGATGAAATCCAAACACAATCACAGGTTTTAGGCGACCTTCAAGAAAAGGGCTTCCACTGTGCTTTTGAGGCGTGGAAGAGGAGCCAGGTTGGCTGGGATTATTACGAAGGGTTGAGTGACCACATTTAAACAAGAAAAGGTAGGGCGACTTACATTTAGACAAGAAAGGGTTTACTTTATTTTTAGGACCGGTATGGGAACTTTCCGACACCATTTTTTCTGTGCTGATATGGTCTAGTAAAAAGCAAGAGAAAATAGGCATGAAACAGTTTTTCAATTAGAAAAAAAAACCAGGAAAGGAATAAAATTCTGCAAATATTTCTATAAACCGGCAGCCACAGAGAAGTGCTTTTATTTCGTTCGCTCGCTCGGACTTCGCCGAAGTTCTTCATTCCTGTTCTTGATCTTCACCTACAATCGTTTTCTCTTTTTTTCCTATCATTTACCAAGAACCTTGTATTCAGTCAAGTTAAGTGTGTCCCGCCTTGCAGGTGCTAGTTCTCTTCTTCGGAGGCGGTCTTGGTGAACACAAGTATGTAAGGTACCTACTTTGTTTTTACGGCCGTATTGCCTGCTGGAAGCTAGTTGGCGACCTTGAACTCAAGATCAACGACGTGAGTGGATAGGCCACATTTTAAAAAAATCCTACTTCAGCCCATGTTAGCGCTATTGCAATAAAATATAATAAAGGGATGAATGATTTCAGCAATAGAAATGAAAGATAGCGTAGATCCGAGAAGTTATCAACAGCTGGATTACGAAATCTCGGTTGGTTAAGCGTCCATATTACAGAAGAAAGAATTCCAAATTCAAGTCTTATCAGTAGTCTAGAAACCAGTTTCTTCCAGTTAATAGCGAGATTCCACGAGCACATTACATTCATTGAGATTCCACGAGCACATTACATTCATTGCTTTACTACATTCTTTTATCCAAATGACATCAGTTCTCTGTCCTCCATTTCCTGTTTTTTGTTTTTTTTTGCTGCTTTGTTTTGAAGAAAAGGTAGTCGAAGCGAGCTATTAATATGTTTTCTTAGCAAGTAGAACCATTTTGATCTGTTTTGCATCTACAGCTGCATGTATATTACTCATTTAAACACAAACTTCATCAAGTATGAATTAACGTAGCTGGAGGTAGAATTATATTCCTTCGGCTTGTAATCATTTTTTCGGCTGATGGAATTGTTATTTTCTCTTTTTCTTGGGGGGGGGGGGGGGTGCGTGAACTTAGGATATACGACGACTGTGTAATGGAATTAGAACGTAGAAAAGAAACTAAGAATAAACAGCACTTTACTACGCTATAAGCTGGACAGGGAGGATTATGTTTCGCTACAAATTTCTCTTTCTTTCCCTCTCTTTTGATATGTTTTTTTTTCTTAATTTAATTTGTATATTTGTATTAAATCGAGTGTGTGGGAAGAATAAAAGATGGAGTGATGAAGGGCAGAATGTAAGACGGGCCTGCGTGCCCAATTCTTTACCCTTTAAAAATAAAGATTATTCATTCATTCATTCATTCTCCCCCAGGCGAATAATGGCGAGATTCGAATATCATTATTTTATTATTCCATATAAACTGAAACAATAACATTTTGAATATAAAACGGTTATTTCTCGTGGACTACCCACACTGGCATTAAATTCATGTTTCAGTTATATTAGATTTCATTTGACTGAAAGTAAATACTTACGCGTCATCGATTAATTTATTTGTGTCTTGTACGTTTTCTTCAATGAAAATAATGTCAATGTTCAGGAAGGTTATCTATCTATCTATCTATCTATCTATCTATCTATCTATCTATCTATCTATCTATCTATCTATCTATCTATCTATCTATCTATCTATCTATCTATCTATCTATCTATCTATCTATCTATCTATCTATCTATCTATCTATCTTGATACAGCACTAGGTTGTATGGTTAGGCTTAGATTAGCTAGTCTATTATTTCTCGAAGGTTAACCATATAACCAGGTGCAATATGCGGAGATTGAGGGGGGGGGGGTGTCCAGCCGATGTACTGCTTCGGGTCGGAAGGGCTCTATCTGTCTTTAGGGAGGATTTGGATGGCTGGGATATGGGGTGTGGGATGGCGGGTTGGGGGGGGGGGTTTGAGTGGAAGGGGCTGTATTGAACGAAAACGGAATGGAATGGCTAAGTCTAAGCTGGGGGTGGGGTAGCTTTGAACTGGCTTATAAAGTGCTTCACGAAGGTTCTGTATACAACATTGTGTGTTCTATCAATTTACTGGACTAAAGCCTTGCTGTTTTCCATGTGAAAAAAGTTCTACCATCAATGAGAAATTAACGATCATCGGCCCAAGATATGAACTGAAGAACAAAGGTTTAAGAAAATAAGCGTTCTGACGATGAGGACGGTTATGGCGGGTATGATAACGGAATTCCCGACCAGATTTTGTCGTTAGCGCAACTCCTCCCAGATCCGAAGCTGTTCCAGGCGCTTGTTATAAAGAGCTGCAGGTGGAAATGAGTGATGGCTTTACAAGAAACGCGCCAAACAAAAACACGTTTGCGCCACACCCGGGGATTTTGAATTTAATGATCCGTTATGTGTAATCGAAGTGGGCCACGTTGGGTGTGGGTTAGGATCGGATATGCCAACACATGTTTCGAGACGCTCAGTATCGTTTCTGCACACGGGAGGGTATTATTCAAAATTTGGTGAATGGCAGAATAATTAATACACAAGGATCGACGGTTTCCTTATTTCGCCCTTGGGGATTGTTACTGTTGTTTGCCTGGAAGTGCTGGCGCCGTCGAGTTGCTTTATGCACGTGTAGTGTCTGCGGCACATTCTTCGAGGATAACATTAAATACAGACCTACACAGGAAGTATACTATCTATCTATCTATCTATCTATCTATCTATCTATCTATCTATCTATCTATCTATCTATCTATCTATCTATCCGTCCGGCCGTCCGTCCGTCTGTCTGTCTGTCTGTCTGTCTATCTATCAATCAATCTATCTATCTATCTATTTATCTATCTATCTGTCTTTCTGTCTGCCCGTCTGTCTATCTGTCTGTCTGTCTGCCTGCCTGTCTGTCTGTTTGTCCGTCTGTCTGTCTGTCTATCTATTTATCTGCCTGTCTGTCTAGTCTATCTGTCGGTCTGTCTGTCTGTCTCTATTCATCCATTCATCCATCTATCTATCTATCTATCTATCTATCTATCTATCTATCTATCTATCTATCTATCTATCTATCTTTCTGCCCGTCCGTCCGTCTGTCTGTCTATCTATCCGTCTGCTTGTCTGTCTGTCTGGTCTGTCTGTCGGTCTGTCTGTCTCTATTCATCCATCCATCCATCCATCCATCCATCCATCCATCCATATATCCATCTATCTATCTGTCTGTCTGTCTGTCTATCTATCTATCTATCTATCTATCTATCTATCTATCTATCTATCTATCTGTCTGTCTGTCTGTTTGTCCGCTCGTCCCTCCTTCCGTCAGTCTCTACATCCATCCATCCGTCTGTCCGTTGGTCTGTCTGTCTTCAGCAAGCTGTTTTATTCATCGCTCTTTCCCTGCATGACTAGTTCAGAACGTTTGTGAATTTCAAAAATAATAATGAATAAATAAAAAGACAACTTCTATGAACACACACACACACACACAATCAATACCGATTGATTGAGTAGTAAATAAATATTCTTCTTGCCACGTGATCACTTCAGAGAGGAAGAGAGTGATATCTGACACGGAGCATGTCAAACGACATTTCTAATGTGTGCTCTCTCGAGCGATGCTCACACCGGAAAGATTACAGATCAATGTTCTTCTGCAAAAGAAAAAAAACTTATCTGATTCCGTTTTTTATAGGCAACGTAGCCTCCTAGATTATAGGTTTCCACATAAAAAGTGCAGGGAATAAAACACGGCACTTGGGAAGTTTTATCTGCTTCAGAGATTAAATATGTATTTCCTGTTGTAAATATATGTTTTTTTATGTTGACTACGATATCGTGTATCTGGAGTTTTACAGGAATCCACCTTTAAATACAGTATTCTCAAGTCAAGTCACTGGTATTTCAATAATTAAATGAGTCAGTTAGAAGTGAATTAGTTTCTTTTTGTTTTTATTTTCTCAGTGAAAATTGGGGAAAAAGATGGACAGAAGAGAGGAGGAGGGCTGGGAAGATTTAATGGAATAAAGGTTCTCTTATGTAATAAACGTAAGGCTTCTGTGAATTTTATCACGTTCTTTTTTTTTATTTTTCACATTGTCCTTAGCATCATCTAAGTGTCACCTAACTGTCATCAAAGTATCACCTAAGTATCATCTAAGTATCACCTAAGTGCCATCTAAGTATCACTTAAGTGTCATCCAAGTATCACCTAGGTATCATCCATCCGAGTTCTTTTCTAGCTTGTCTATGCTAAATGGTCAAGCGCTTTCTCATGGAATGGTAACCAGTATTAGTAGTTGACTTGGTTGCTTTCTTTACAGTCAGTAGACTTGTCGGTAAAAGAAATAAAAAGAAATAGAAAAGAAATTAGACTCTTTTGAAAACAAATGCCTAAGGAAAATACTCGGCATCAAGTGGAATGAATTCAAGAACAATGCAGAGATAAGACAGATGACTGAACAACAACCAGTCTCACGGGTGATCAGGAAAAGGAGATGGACATATGTTGGTCACTTGATGAGAAGAAATGATCAGAGAATCCCAAAACAAGCTATCAAGTGGAACACAGCAGGCCACAGAAAAAGGGGCAGACCGCGTGAAACTCTGAAGAGGACATTGTTAAGAGAGGCCAGGTTAACAGGCATAAATCCTTTGTTGAGGTTGAAAGACTCGCCGAAGACAGGAAAAATCGGCGAACTACTTTGCTAGCCCTATGTGACGTCTAACGGCACGGGAAGGATATAAGATATAAGATAAGACTTGTCGGTGGATATGACTATCGTTATTACCGGTACAGCTTGTTGATATAAGATTTTCACTGTACTTTTATTTGATATTTTATTTAACGTAGAGAGATTGCATCTTCTTAAATCTATCAAACTCCATACATTTTTTTATATATGTGCGTGCTTTCACGTGAAGAAATTTTTGGATGTACTTTTCCTGCATATTTACCTGTCTAAAAACCATAAGGTCGCCTCCCTACTAAGTTATCATCCATTCTTCCGCACCTGCAGCTGATAATCTAAGACCT
Organism: Achatina immaculata; assembly: GCA_009760885.1. Taxonomy (NCBI): domain Eukaryota; kingdom Metazoa; phylum Mollusca; class Gastropoda; order Stylommatophora; family Achatinidae; genus Lissachatina; species Lissachatina immaculata. Next base: position 20,938,197 of record CM019717.1, on the reverse strand, counting down.
TGCATCACTATACTATATTTCGAACGCTATACTCCATCTACGTTCATATATTACACTCACCATTTGCTCGGCTTCACAACCATTGTTCTCTCTCTTTCTCTCTCTCTATCTCTTTCCCTTCTATACCCTTCCCCCACCCCCTCTTTACTACCACACAGGTAGTACTACTACCCACACGTCTTCATTTAAACATTCACAATACTTCACCATGTCCAATCTTAGATGGCTGAGTCGTCTTCACTATTTATGTCTTATATTCATAGGTTTATGCTACTCCTGAGAATATTTACGTTTCTCTTCTTTTCCTGTTTCTTCGTCATGTACACGTATATTTACGTATGTTTAAAGTGTAAGCTATCTAAAATGCTACACTGAACTTATCTTGTTATATGGAAGAGAATCATGGACAATAGGCAGGTCTGCACAAAAATCATTGGAAGCAGCAGAAATGTGGTTTATTAGAGGAATGTTGCGAATCCCCTTTACAGCAAAAATAACTAATGAAGAATGTATGAGACAAAAAAATCTTGTCAAAAAGATAAGAGAGAGACAATGTACTTTCATAGGAAATGCAATGAGAAAAGGAAGCATTGAAAATATTATAACAACAGGAAAAATAGAAGGAAGAAGATCAAGAGGAAGACCAAGAGAAATGATACTGACAGTCTGACGGGATGGTGTGAGAGGAGATCACCAAACTAGCTGATGGCCTTCATGAAGGATCGTGTACTCTGAAGAAGCATAATAGCCAACGCCTGTCGGCACGGCACCTGATGATGATGATGAAAGTGTAAGCCGAAACGTTACAACTGTGTGCTATTTAATTAATAAAGCTCTTCCTACCTTTGTTTAAACTCTTACCGCTCAGAACGACTCTAAGTGCTCGGTGGTATTCTGGTATGGCACTCTTCTAACGCAAAATGTTCATATTATTTATTCTGTATTAAGTTATCTTTAAACTGATATATGATATATTTATGTTTAACTTATTGGCTACATGAAATATTCCACATAAAGCTCACTTACTTGGTACTGAAAAATTCAGAGAAAAATTATTTCCTGCAGAGACAGAAAATAATTTCGGACTACTGTTAAATCGTCTAACATTTTGTTATCACAACCTTACAGCGGTGGCTTTGTGTATATTTATATTTCTAGGTTTATATACATACATATATATATATATATATATATATATATATATAGCTTATATCTTATATCCTTCCCGTGCCGTTAAACGTCACATAGGGCTCGCAAAGTATTTCGTCAATTTTTCCTGTCTTCGGCGAGTCTTTCAACCTCATCAAAGGATTTTATGCCTGTTAATTTGGCCTCTCTTAACAATGTCCTCTTCAGAGTTTCCCGCGGTATGCCTCTTTTTCTTCGGCCTGTTGTGTTCCACTTGATAGCTTGTTTTGGGATTCTCTAATCGTTTCTTCTTGTCACGTGACCAACATATGTCCATCTCCTTTTCCTGATCACCCATGAGACTGGTTATTGTTCATTCATCTGTCTTATCTCTCTGCATTGTTCTTGAATTCATTCCACTTGATGCCGAGTATTTTCCTTAAGCATTTGTTTTTTAAAAAGTCTAATTAATTTCTTTTCTATTTCTTTAGTTGTTTTCCAGCTTTCGCATGCATAAAAGAGGGTGGATATTACATTTGAATTGAATAGTCTTAACTTGGTTTTTGTGCTTATAACTTTTGAATTCCATATGTTCTCAAGATTCTTGAAGATTGATGCTGCTTTTGCAATGCTGATCCTAAAACTTCCTTTCTAGTGTCACCATCCTGGTCTATGTAGCTGCCAAGGTATGCAAATTGATTGGCTTCTTCAATATCTGTCCCTTCTATGTGTATTTTTCCATTTTGAGTAAGGGGAATTTTCATTATTTTTGTTTTGTCCTTGTTAATTTCAAGTCCCAATCTGCTAGCCAGTGAAGACAGGTATCTTTTTTTTCTTGCATGGAATTCACATTATTACTGATAAGAGTTATGTCATCAGCAAAATCAAGATCTTCTAGTTGGGTCCCATGTACCCAGTCAATACCTGTGTTACCTGTGCAGCATTTTTTCATTATGAAGTCTATTGTAATCCCAAAAAGTAAAGGAGACAGTATACATCCTTGTTTCACGCCTGTTTCAATCTGGAACCATTCACTCATCCCTTCTTCTGTTTTGACTGCACAAACATATCCATTGTATAAGTCCTTAATGATGTTGACAATTTTAGATGGTATTCCACATAGACTTAAAATTCTCCATAATGAATCTCTGTGTATGCTATCAGATGCCTTTTTAAAATCTATGAAGTTCAGTATTAATGGTTTCTGCTTTTAAATATGTTCTTCAAGTATTATTCTGAGAGTAAAGATCTGGTCGAGACAGCTTCTCCCTTTTCTAAATCCTGCTTGTTCTTCTCTCATTGCAGTATCCACTATATCTTTAAGTCTATTCAAAATGACCTTGCAAAATACTTTTGACACAACTGATATTAAGGTTACTCCTCTCTAGTTGTTACAGTCACTAAGGTTGCCTTTTTTTTGTGGGTATTTTAACAATGATTCCTTTTTTCCATTTAGAAGGGACTTTTCTTCTTTCCAAACTTGTTAAGCATTATCTGTTGTTGTCTCATGTTGTCACTATTGACAGCATTTAGCATTTCGGCTGTTATTTCATCTTTACCTGCAGCTTTGTTGTTAGCTATTAAATTTACTTATATTTCAATTTCATGCAATTTAATTTAATCTAGTTTGACATTTAGTTGTGGGGCTGATAAGTCAGTTTCAAGGTTTAACAACTCTTTTGGGTGTGGTCGATTAAGTATTTCTTGGAAGTGTTCAGCCCATCTTTGCTTTTGGTCTTTATTTGATGTTAATAGGATTCCAGTTTTGCTAAGGATTGGTCTTTCTTTAGATGTAATAGTACCTGTTAGCCTCTTTTGTATATTATATAAAGTTTTGCTGCCTCCTGTTTTTGCTGCTTTTTCTGCTTCTTTCGCCATATTGTCTATGTATTCTCTTTTATCTCTTCTAGCTGAACTTTTTACTTTCTTGTTTATTTCTTTATATGTTGCTTTCGCCAGATCTTTTCCAAGGTCTGTTTTTACATTCAGCATGTCTAGTTTGGCTGCTCGTCTTTCATGTATGTACTTCCATGTTTTATCTGATATCCATGCTTTTCTATTTGGTTTTTTCAGTCCAGCGCTTACTTTTGCTGCTGTGATTATGATTGTGCTGTAAGAATTCCATAATTCATCTATACCTATCTCCTCAACTTCACTAGGTGTTTTGGAATGATTGGCATGTTTCTGATTGAAATTACTGTTAGTATTTTCTTCTTGTAGGCTGTGGCTGTTTATCTTTCTGTGTACTGATTTCTTGTGTTGACTTTTCAGTTTTAGTTTTATTTTCCCTATGCACATCTGCACCCCTATAAGCCCTTACATCTATGAGAGATGTTCTGTATTGCTTTCTAGTACAAAAATGACCATGCCCTCTGTTAGACATATTTCAATTAATCTTTCTCCGTTCTGATTAACCATGTCAGTTCTTTCTTTCCCCACCATTTTTTCAAAGTCGGTATTATCTTTCCCTACCTTAGCGTTGAAGTCCCCCATAGCAATTAGGATGTCGTGTTTAGGGACTTTGTTGATGATTTGTTGGTGACAGACGTCGTCTTTCACATCATCATCTGCATCATTCGTGGGTGCATAACACTGTATTATTGTCATTCTTCCGTGTCTTAGGTTGTGTCGTGCTTTTATTATACGACTATTCACTGGTTCCCATTCTACAAGACTCTTTGCTGCTACGTTTGACGTAATAATACCTACCCCATCTCGGATTTTACCATCATTTCTGCCTGAATGTATCATTAACTTACCGTTTTCCGCCGATCTTTTACCTGCTTCTCGCCATCGCATTTCGCTGATGCCCAGTACGTCTAGATGGTATCTCTCCATTTCTTTGAAGACCTGAGTAGTTTTTGTTGGTGCTGCCATCGTTCCATCACATTCCATAATCCGATCTTTGTCACATGTTTGGGGCCGACGAATGAGCTTCTCGGAGTCGGCATCCCTGATGCTCGGTTGGTTTCTGTGCGAGTTTCCGTAACGATATCTTTTTTTCCCATCTGGAGTCGCCTCTAGATAGGTCCCAAGATAAGGTTGTTAGCCCTATGACCAACTCCTGGTACATGATGTGTGACAGATCAAGCGAAATTCCGCTGATTTCTGCATGCCGGCGAAAGCGTTAAAAAAAAAAACGTCCGCCATCTTGCACGTCACGTCGGAAGTTTTATATATATATATATATATATATATATATATATATTATATATATATATATATATATATATATATATTCGTATGACATTCTGCTTTTAGTCATGGAATTTCCATCCATCTTCCAAAAGCTCAGTAATAAATAACTGTAAAATGGCAAAACGTTTACATATCACCAGTGATGGACGCCTTCAATAATATTCAGAACATACTGACTACGTGCGAGTAAACTGGAATTACTGTACAGTCACATTTACCTGCATGCACATGTGCAGCACACTGTTAGTACGGCATAAATTAAAATATGTGTTTAAAGAACCCTGTCTGACGCGATTCTGTAACACATTTTAATTGTTCCACAAGTACGGAACTCTGAGCTGAATAGAAGTTTACATGGGTCATATGATCGACTGACGACCATTAGTAACTTGTTCAGAATCTCAATGACAATAATTCGTGTTGCCTGTTATCTTCTCTCTTCGCCTACCTCTGCATCTCTTCTCCCTGATTTTCCCGGTTGTTGTTATGTTTTCAAGTACCCCCTCCTTCGTCTTATAGGTCTTTGTTTTGGTTTTGTTTCTCGCGGAGTTAATGGACTTTCTTGTTTGTATTAGATTCTTGCTTTTCTTGTTTGTATTAGATTCTTGCTTTCTTATTTGTATTAGATTCTTGCTTTTCTTGTTTGTAATAGATTCTTGTCTTTTTGTTTGTATTAGATTCTTGCTTTCTTGTTTGTATTAGATTCTTGCTTTCTTGTTTGTATTAGATTCTTGCTTTCTTGTTTGTATTAGATTCTTGTCTTCTTGTTTGTATTAATTTCTTGTCTTCTTGTTTGTATTAAATTCTTGCTTTCTTGTTTGTATTAGATTATTGTCTTCTTGTTTGTATTAGATTCTTGTCTTCTTGTTTGTATTAGATTCTTGTTTTCTTGTTTGTATTAGATTCTTGCTTTCTTGTTTGTATTAGATTCTTGTTTTCTTGTTTGCATTAGATTTTTGCTTTATTGATTGTATTAGATTCTCGTTTCTTGTTTGTATTAGATTCTTGTTTTCTTGTTTGTATTAGATTTTGGCTTCCTTGTTTGTATTAGATTCTTGCTTTCTTGTTTGTATTAGATTCTTGTTTTCTTGTTTGTATTAGAATTTTGCTTTCTTGTTTGTATTAGATTCTTGGTTTCTTGTTTGTATTAGATTCTTGTTTTCTTGTTTGTATTAGATTCTTGCTTTCTTGTTTGTATTAGATTCTTGCTTTCTTGTTTGTATTAGATTCTTGCTTTCTTGTTTGTATTAGATTCCTGCATTCTTGTTTGTATTAGATTCTTGCTTTCTTGTTTGTATTAGATTCTTGTCTTCTTGTTTGTATTAGATTCTTGCTTTCTTGTTTGTATTAGATTCTTGTTTTCTTGTTTGTATTAGATTCTTGTTTTCTTGTTTGTATTAGATTCTTGTTTTCTTGTTTGTATTAGATTCTTGTTTTCTTGTTTGTATTAGATTCTTGTTTTCTTGTTTGTATTAGATTCTTGCTTTCTTGTTTGTATTAGATTCTTGTTTTCTTGTTTGTATTAGATTCTTGTTTTCTTGTTTGTATTAGATTATTGTCTTATGTTTGTATTAGATTCTTGCTTTCTTGTTTGTATTAGATTCTTGGTTTCTTGTTTGTATTAGATTCTTGTTTTTGTATTAGATTCTTGCTTTCTTGTTTGTATTAGATTCTTGCTTTCTTGTTTGTATTAGATTCTTGTTTTCTTGTTTGTATTAGATTCTTGTTAAATAAACTAAGACTGTAGCACGACAGATAACACGAAACCTGCTGGTATTCTTTAAAATAGTCTATTCACGTCTGATTCCGTACTAAGATCAATTACAATTGAAGTATTAGGGAACATTGGATTAATGTCTCTATCATAAACTTCGCGGACCGCTGAATCTCAATGTGGTATAATAAGATAAAGAGATATATTTTAACTTGGAAACTATATAGTTTCACATGTCTTCATTAATATCTAAAAAAAAATAACAGAATGATTTAATTTATCCATATTCGCTTTCAACGTTAATTGTAAACAGGAACTCTGAACAGATACTTTGAGTGTCTGTCAAGTACTTTGACAATTTGTTTGTCATTTTAGCAGTCTCTGGCACTCTTAATATTCTTCTTATTCTTTTTTACTGTCTAGTGATATTTGCATCGTTCTGAGCAATGTCAAATGGTTCAGAATATTTTAGAACACAGAATTATACAGAATTGAGTAGAAGCTCTTTGGCGATTAAAGAATCTATGGGTTAAAGTAAATTAATGTGTCTCCAAATGCGGCCAAAGTTTTGGGTTCACTTCAAGGAAATTATATACGGTATATTTTACTTCAAGCGGGACGCCTTGAGTGTTGCAGAAATTATATTAACCCCAGACATCGTTTGTCTTGTTTTCCATGTAGGGCGCATCATCTACTAGCTTGTACTAGCCTCCTTTACTAGCTTTTACTAGCCTCCTTTACTAGCTTGTACTAGCCTCCTTTACTAGCTTGTACTAGCCTCCTTTACTAGCTTTTACTAGCCTCCTTTACTAGCTTTTACTAGCCTCCTTTACTAGCTTTTACTAGCCTACTTTACTAGCTTTTACTAGCCTCCTTTACTAGCTTTAACTAGCCTCCTTTACTAGCTTGTATTAGCTTCCTTTACTAGCTTGTATTAGCTTCCTTTACTAGCTTGTACTAGCCTCCTTTACTAGCCTCCTTTACTAGCTTTTGAAATTTTATAAAAATCGTTGAAATAATACATAAAGTGCTTGACAGACGTTTAGACTGTGTGTTGATGTTTATAAATAGTATTTTATGCCAAAATGTATGTTTGACGTAATTATAATTTTCCGGTTAAATTCTGCTGATGCCATCAAGAAGAGTTCTCACGTACATTATTGTATATACAGAGGCTGGATACATGTTGTAGACCACTAGACAGGGCTGAGATTTTTACTTGAGGAGTTGCTAATATCCTAATGCATTAACAACTGTAACCACAGCCAGCTCTGCTACGTCTCGCCCTGCAGATAAAATTTCTTTGATTTCCAAGGCAGTCTTCTTCTTCTTCTTCTTCTTCGTTCACTTCTACCACCAAAAACCGCACTGTGAACCTACTGAATTCACGCCCGTGGTCCTTGTTAGGTCCCGTGGTCCCCTGTGTGGTCCAAAATAGACCACACGAGATCCACGAGAGGACCACAAGGGGTTCAGAGTATCACAGTGCTTTAGCCTGTATTCTTGGTGGGTCTCGGAAGCGGGATTGCGTGACACCGTGGTTTTCATTGCACCAGTTTAGTCTAGGGTTGGACTTTCTCACCGGAAGACCTCGACATGTTTAGGATATCAGTGCATCCCCGCTGGGTGAGAGGTGGTAGCCCACCCAGGCCAGAGTTGGACTTTCTCACCGGAAAACCTCAGCGTGATTAGGATACGCAAACATCCCCACCGGATGAGAGGTGGTTGCCTATCTAGACTTCCCTGTTCCAGTGTCTCCGACTTCAGCATTTTGCGGTCGTGGCCGCTACCCTTCCTAGTTGTGACCAGGATGGAGCTTTTGTCCAGGAGGACGAATCCTCGCCACTAGTGACTTCTACCCCTGGGTTGAGCCGGTTTAGGCATTATCCCAGTATGGGCGTGTTTGGGACGGGACCGACCTCTAGGGCAGAGGTACTGTGACATACATAGCCTTCAAGATTCACCCCTTGTATGAGCCGGTTTAGGCAAAATTCACCATTATGGGTGTTTATCAGGCGTTACCGACCTCTAGAGCGGAGGTGGCATGACATGTCTAGTCATCAAGTTCCACCCCTAGTGTGTGCCGGTTTAGGCATATTTCACCAGTGTAGGTGTATTTCAGATGTGGGCGGCCTCTAGAGCAGAGGTGCCGTGGTATAGCTCTCGTGGCGATACTACTGGACATACCGGTTAAACTTCACTTTCCACCACCTTTTCCCATCGGCTCCGCACAGCAACCTTTATTTCTTTTCCGCATTCACTTCCTTAACCGGGAAGAGCTTCACTCCACGCGCGGCATTTGAAGAGTCTCTCCAGCAGTGTCTTAACCTCTGGGACAAGCCGGTTCATGCGCTTCACCCGATATGACTGCACTCAGGACGTGGCCGACCTCCAGACCAGAGGTGCCGTGATTCGACTGTTTGCTTCGCTTTATCCTTTCTACCACCTTTTCCGCAGTGATGCTGCGCGGCAACCTCATTTGCAAATTTCTTCATTGGCCGGGAGGAGCACCGCTCCACGCACGGCAGCTGAAGATCTCGCCAACAGCGGCAGATGAGCTACCAAACGTGCCACTCATCTACCCTAAGTAACTGGTTTTCAGGCGCCAGATATTCGCCCTCGCCCCTTCTCCTGTCAGTTTAAACAGTTCTGCCACGGGAAGGCCAGGAGCTGGACTTGACTGCCAGAGGCTGTTTGTGGCGCGTTTGCAGTCCTTAGAACCTCCAAGGCAGTGTCTCATGACACAGTGGTTCTCAAAACCCCAAGTCCCAGTTATCGCTTTTCACCTCCAGGCTGCCACGAACCTTCTCCTTTATATTAAAACTTCATCCGGAAAGGATTCTCACAATTATGCATTCTCTTACAGTGGTAACATTTATCTCTTTAGACTTGAACTTCCTCCCCGGGTAGCCACCTGCTATCATGTTGAGAAACACTGCCTAATAGAAACGTCTTGGTTACTCATTCTTCCCGCTTGCTTGAGTGGGACACGATGACAGCTGCTCTTGAAAACTATTGTCTGCGATTAAGAACAGTTTGCTGTCTCCACTTCGGGCTTGCTACGTTCAGCTTCGATTATGCCGGGAGCTGGCCTAGGTCAGATTTAAGTTTATAGCCGCGTCTTCAGTTTTAATCGTGCGTGGATCTAAGACTTTTAGACACTTTAGCAAAATGTAGTGGCTGCTATTCTTACTCCTAGCACTTGATCTAACCAAGGTTATTGAACCCCTACGCTCAGTCGACCGCATTTCCGTTCACAATTATATCTGCAGGTGTGCCAGCTTTCGTAACAGGGAGGCAGATTTCTTGATTTTATTGAATTAGTCGAAATAACAGGAAAACAGAAAGAGAGGAAGACCGAGGCGAAAATGGCTGCAAGACATCATTGATGATCCGCGAATGGACGCATCAGCATCGGGGCATCTTGCGTACAACCGGGAGGCCTACAGGAAAGCTGTTAGGGAGCAAAGTTCCGCAAGGGATATGCAAATGACTGACTGACTGACTGACTGACTGACTTCAGCCATTTCCGGGCTTGAGAACGATGTACCCATGAAGCAATTCCAGACTTTGAATCAATATTTTATAATGCCTTTAATTTTTAAAGATTCTATTTCACAATTATTTTCGTGGTAGAAAATGTTGAATTAGAAATATTGTCAGTTGCATCTGTCATTCCATTACTAGAAGAAATACATGACATTTCTCAAAATAAACAGAATAAAGAAAAATCCGTTCCTCTCCACAACTTCTTTAGTTGTTTTATTTTTTGAAGAGCGATAGATGCCCTCCTTTTAATCTCCCTCATTGTATCTCCATTATTAGTTAGCAGTGATCCAAGATATTCAAAACTCTCCACCTCTTCCAGTTTTTCCTCATTGATATATATTTCAGCTGCCTTATTTGTTTTGTTAGTTGTCATCAATTTAGTTTTCTTTGCATTAAGATACAGATTTTGCTCTTCGCTGTTCCTACAGACTGACATAATTAGTTTTTCAATTCCTTTTTGTGATATAGACAGTAATACTGTGTCATCAGCATATCTAATCTCTGGTATTTCATAACCTCCAATTTTTATGGCATCGTAATATCCTTTGTATACATTTTCTCTAACATTCCTCATTATATTTTCAGTATACAAGTTAAATAAGTAAGGCGACAATATGCACCCCTGAAGGACCCCTTGTTTTATGTCAAACCAAGTTGTTGTTTCACCATTTATTCTTACTGCTGCTTGTTGGTCTAGATACAGCAGTGATGTTAATTGTATCAAATGTGTTGGAAATCCCGTTTTTTCCATTATTTCCCAAAGTCTCTGGTGTTGTACACAATCAAATGCCTTTGAATAGTCTATAAAAGATAAATATAGATTCAAATTAAATTCTCTGCATTTCTCTATTATTAATCTTATATTGAATATATGATCTCTTGTTTATTTCCCTTGTCTAAAACCAGCTTGGACTATATTAACTTCTATCTTTTTACGAAATCTATCCATTATGATTTTTAATAGAATTTTACTGGCATGACTAATCAGGGCAACGGTTCTGTAGTTTATACATATTTTCAAGTTACCCTTTTGTGCCAGTGGTATGGAATGGCTGAAGACAGACATATAAACTTGAAAAGAAAACAGTCATTGTCACTTTAGTCATTGCTTGTCAAATAACGAAAGTGCTAAGTTATTTCAGCCATCACCAAAAAAAAAAATAGAATATTTAAAGTTTCCAAACAAATCTGAAGAAAACTTATGTTTAAAATTAGAATACATAGAAACATTATTGTTTTTTAAGATTATATTTGGCAATTATTTTTCACGGTAGAAAATGTTGAATTAGAAATATTTTCCATTGCAGTGGTCATTCTAATGCTAGAATAAATACATGACATTTCTCAAAATAAACAGAAGAAAGAAAAACAAATCTAAGACACAAAATATGAACTCTGAGAGGCGCAGAAGACGTGGGCTTTGCTCGTACGTTGAACCAAGCGATCAATAAGTTTGTAGGCGGAAACGGTACCACGGACTAATGTCGCCTTCAGGCGGGAAATTCCTGTAATAATCTCCCCTTGAATACACCGGAACTGCACGCCTGACATCTAAAAATTATGATTACTGAAAATAAAAGTTTTAATGATTTCTCCTTTTCGTTCGTACATTTAACAAATAGTAATAATAATAATAAAATAAAAGGGAGAAGACTATATCGATCCTATTCTATTTTTGAAATACAGGAGCCAAAATTTTGAGGGATTTGGATATCACAGTGTTTGTTACACATTTTTTTTTTCAGGAACTCTCTGAGAGCCTGTTCTGAGAAAGTAATTCTGCAAAACGGAGTCCTAAGTTTGAGAAGTCTTCGTAAAGGGACAATTTTGCTTCTTTTTCTGTAGATAGTATGTATCTTGAAGCTATTTGTCCACAAATATATGAAGTCTAGAATCATGAACGATACTAAAACCGCACCCAGTTAATGTCTGCTCTTTGTCTTGAAAGAACGTTTGCAGTCTTATTTTGGAGTATATGACTAGAATGTTGCTTAATGTCTGTGAACTGAACAACTTTTTCCTCGAGTTACTTTAGTAACTGACGCCAGCTTCCTCTTTTGTTATGTACAGATGTCATGATCAAGTTGTTGTTGTTGTTGCTGATCTGTTTTTCTGGGACCGCGAGAATGATGGTTATTTGCAGCCGATGCTTTGAACGTATTGAGATACAGCATCGCCATGAATGGCTGGAGGGTAATGCCGGACATTCTTTTTCAGTCCTTGTGTAGGAATAAATAAAATAATAATTTGTTCCGTTATTTATATATTTATTTCAAGGTACACGAGGTGGATGTTTGAATGTTCTTATATAGTCCTTAATCCTGTTATGTCTGGCCTGTGATCTGTTCTTCACTCTCTCCTATTTCTCATTCATTCCTACACAAACAACGGTTCTTCATCAAAGATCATCCATTTATAATGTGAACAACAAGATCAACCTTTATCAATTTCTCTTCAAGATTTTTTTTTTTGATTTTCATAAAAATATAAACAATAAAATAACTGAAATCAATTAACACCTTGTATATATTATGGGGTTAATATAATTAAAATAAAATCACCCCATATAAATTTTCAAACTATTGTCCTTAATGATTATTTTTCTAATTGTAAACTGTTGGCATTATTGGCAAGAAAATATAACAAGATGCATATGTATAAAGTTCAGTAATATACAAATTTATGTGCGCATGTAAATCCTCAATGCATATTAACATAATATAAAAATCTTGCATAGAACATATGCATTGTACAACTATGCATAAGCATATGTCATTCATCTATCGATAACTATACCTTAGTGGGTCGGGATGGATCGGAGGAATCGACTGCACCGCTTGCAATGCGTCCACATCACAGAATATAAATCATAATTTGAATATATCCATTAACTATGTGTTGTTGATCTTAATTAATGTTAACATGTATCTCCATTAACGAAATGCGTAATCATTCGTGCTTAAACGAAAACATAACCCCTTCCGATCCCTTGGCACCTTCCTACGTGCTCAGCGTACAATGTCCCGACCGATTAAAATTCTCTCACATCTCATATTTATACTGTTTCACTCGGTACCGATTTCACTCAGAGTTGCGCACCCTTTGAGCTGGCCGGTCACTGACCTTATTTATTATTATTTTTTTTAACTTAGGTTTAATAATCTGCTGATATTCCTACATATACTACACCTGAGTGCAGATATAAAGCAGGGATGTAATACTTCTTTAACAAACTCCACCGCCTGGTATCGGGTATACCAATGGAAAGGTGGGACAGGGTCTTGATCGGCTTTGATTTACCAGCCCTGGCCAACCATGTCAGATATAGACCACTGACCGCCGTATCGGACAGCATCTTCTCCTCCGATGAAGTGGTTTACATTATCAATATGATGGATTATGACTGGGGTGTGTGTTCTTATAATGCTCTCAGTGTAAATCTTTATATGTTTATTGCTATTCTAGCAACGTCAAGCTTTACTCGTGGGGTAGGAATATTATTTACTGATTAGTTAAAGTACCGTGTCTATTTAATTGACTTACTCTTTACTATAGAACTGAGGGTAGAATAGTTTATCAGGCGATAACGTTAGTCTCTCTGTTCTTTAGTACAACAGTACAAATAGGACCTGAAACTTCTCCCTTTATGTTCCTTCCAGGTTCTGTCCCAGTATATCTGCTTTCTTACCTGGGTTACCCAGGTTCTGTCCCAGTATATCTGCTTTCTTACCTGGGATGTTGAGCAATAGAGGGCTCACCTGGGCAAGAGCAGAAAAAAAGGCGAAGGACAGGCATTTGTGGAAAACCCTTGCGGAAGCCCCATGTGCCCTGGGCACTTAAGGTTCAGATAGAGAGAGAGATATATATCTGCTTTCTTACCTGGGTTACCCAGGTTCTGCCCCAATATATCTGCTTTCTTACCTGGGTTACCTACAATTTCCACAAATGTAAACCAAAAATTAAATGCATCTTTATTATCAACAGCAAACACTAGCGCCACATCCACATTTACGTGACAACCAATATACACTTTCTCCTTTTATATATCTGGATTCCAGTTTATTACAATACACACAAAACAGCACCCAACGGGGCCTTGGGGGGGGGGGGGGTGTGATCATACACTTCAACATGAACATACAATAAAAGCAACATTTACAACATAGAAAACATGACATTAACGCATTTAACTCAGACCTCAACTATAACGAGCCCTAATCCCAACTCGGTATAGACAAATCATTATCAACACATACAAGTATATTATTCACTGTCTAGACAAAATAACATAAAGAACTTGTGGCTCTTGTGCCGGATTTATTACACAATTCAGCGCGCCACGCTGCGACAATAAATACTTAGATATCAAGCATTTTACAAAAGTGTATACTTTACATCAAAAACGCCATCAATGTCTAAGAGAACATTCCAAGGCAGGACATCACAACCACCCGGCCGTACCTTGCTCTACATAAAGAGTGACCCGCTGTACGACATACAACCCCTTATACACCCGACACACCTGTCTGACTTGAAGCGGTCAGTCTAACTCTGGTCGGCCGAAACCCAAACGAAACTAAGCACTTCACATCAGAACACGTGTTCGGAACGACTGCTCTTTCTCATATTTCATCCAGTCATATTTTATCGTAGAAGCTAATCCAAATAATCAAATATACTTTTGTATTTCAAGATTGTTCACTTAACTTTAATAGTAAGTACACGTCTAACTTAATAGTAAGTACATGCCACTTCTTCTGTAAAAATTATCATACTGCCTCTTTGCCCTGCTGCTTTTATTAAGAACTACATTTTTGACGTTTTGTCAATACTGTGCCAATCATTTATAGCACTTTATGCTTGAAAAGATACAAATAAAATACAGCTTTAAATACATACATATGTTTTTATGCACCCACTAATATTTTTCCACAGCCCCGGCGTGTCAAGCTATGGAGCAATGAACTGTAGAAAGCTTTAAGGTGACAACGCATCACGTGCGCGTTCTAGACAGCTTCTTCTAAGAGTCTAAAATAGAACCAATAAATTACACGGAACAGTCATCTCAAAATGTCTGAACTGACGTTTTTCATCAAAAATATATATTACATAAACTGAACTTTAATCCAGCGTCCATTTTTTTTTATTCTGCATCAAAGGATTTCTTTGACAAAATTACAACGACCATTTTTTTTTCTTTTAAAATACAACGGAATGATGAAAAATTTTTGATGTATTATCATTTCACTTTTTTTGTTGGGGGGTAAAACTTAAGTTCTTAAGTTTATGAGTATAATCCAACAACATTTAAGTTACATCAGACAGTTATGATCACATAAAATAAACTAATCAAGACGATTCTCAGAAAAAAAATTTTGAGTTAAAGCATAATTCTCAATATTTGTCAAATGGGATATTTTTAAACGATTACATTGTAGGAAGAAAGATGGAGAGAGGACGGAAAGAAAGATGTTGAGAGGACAAAACATCTGACATCTTTTCCAACAGAGGACTCTTGTCCAGAAACATTTTGGAAACCAAGGTTTAGAGCAGCGGTTCTCAAATTTTCTTATGTCTCTGACCCCTGAATTGATTACATTTTCCTGCAGCCCCTTACTTACTTCGCGGCAGTTATTACCAAAGCAAAAAAAAACAAAACATTTGAAATAATCTTGTTCTGATAGCTTACTTTCTTGAACCATCTGCGACGTATAAAAACAAAAATAATTTCAGGATCCATTGGGCTGACCCCAAATTGACAGTTGATGGTCCAGGACGCTGAAAGTATAATTGTGTTAGAAACAGGACACCCCTCGGGACTCCCCAGAACAGAAATTCATGTTAAGAGATTGAGTAGTTTGCTTTTTCTTGCTGACATACCACCCGTGATTTCCACAGACGTAGGAGTGAGAAGAAGAGGTAGAGAGAGGGAGGTAGAGAGAGGGAGGGAGGGAGGAGGAAAGAGAAAAGGAATTCAAACATCCGTTTAATATCACCTTCCACGCAAAATCTCTTCAGAGTTATTGAACACGACAAGGCAAAGTGCTCACCGGGTCGTCCGAAGTGCTATTTCTATGCAGGGAGGAAAAACAAGAACCACAAGACAAAAGTTAAAAATTTTAAAAATAAATTTAAGAAGTGCACAAGAATTAGACCTTCTCATATTTCATTGTGTATGTGTTCTCTCAAAAGCGTATTTTATAATCCGGCGAAGACATTCCAAACACATACATAAGCACATAATTAAACACATAAAAGCGCACCCTTTCTTTCCTTCTCTCTCTCTCTCTCTCTCTCTCTCTCTCTCTCTCTCTCAGATAACAGGTAAAGCAACACTGGGAAAATATGCTTTAAAATAGCTCTCGTCTCAGATGTCAAGCTTTTAGACAAAACTAGAGAGAAAGGTTCCAGCCTTATATGTTAATTTAGTCCTAATGGACTCTTTAGAAGTCGCTTCTTTTCTTTCTTTTTTTTTTAAAATGTCATCAAAGCCAGGATAAAACTCGATGTCAATGAAAAGAGATTTTTTTTCTTTTTGTTTCAAGTCGTTGACTTTTAAAATCCTGTCATGAATAATGATATTTCAGCTTCCGAATTTCTCTCTTGTTGATTTCTAGATTGACGATGTCTTGTGTGTTTGTGTTTTTTTTTGTAATTAACTTTCCTATAAAGTATACATTCTACAAGTGCTTTATTATGCACACTGATCGTTTGTCTGTAAACATCCATGTTCCAACAGTAAACTGTTAAATACGTATGTGTACGCGGTCGCCCGCTGGCAGAATATATACACATTTTCACACTTCACCAACCTTTCATTCCTCATTGCTTGATTTGCTAGATTATTTCTTGCAGAATAAAAAAAACCTAATATTCGTGTACTTTAACTGTTGGTAGATCTATAAAATAATGTCAAATATTTGTGTGCTTTAACTGTTGGTAGATCTATAAAATAACGTCAAATATTTGTGTACTTTAACTGTTGAGAGATCTATAAAACAATGTCAAATATTTGTGTACTTTAACTGTTGAGAGATCTATAAAATAATGTCAAGTATTTTTGTACTTTAACTGTTGGTAGATCTATAAAACAATGTCAAATATCTGTGTACTTTAACTGTTGGTAGATCTATAAAATAACGTCAAATATTTGTGTACTTTAACTGTTGGTAGATCTATAAAATAACGTCAAATATTTGTGTACTTTAACTGTTGGTAGATCTATAAAATAACGTCAGTAAAATATATAGGACAGTTTTTCCCAAACTGTCGTTCGCTGGATGTGTCCGCTTCTGCGTTTTATATTTGGTATTTTAAGTGTCGTCTCTTGTATAAAACAAATATTAAGAGTGTATGGTATTACAATATTACTGTACATATAAGATAACAGCCCCCAGCTTATACAAGTATGGTTGTGTCGTGGGTCATACACCATTGCTGGTTTAGGATCGCACTCGAAAAAAATAGTTGGGGACAGCTGGTATAAATAGATCATCATCATCATCATCATCGCCTTTCACTCCCTTGAGAGAAAAGGGCACGGATAAAGGCTATACAGTCTTCCCTGTTCTTGGAATTACTCTCTGCTTCCTTCCATGTGTATCCCTTGTCTCTGAGCACTGTCGTAATTTCTCTTCTGTATAAATAGTTACATATGCCTAAGTTATACAGAGTACATTTAGTGTTATACTGGTGCATTCTTTCATGCTGTCTATAGTTCGTATTTTGATGTTATGGCGTATCTTGCTCTGACACATATCAAACATGGTGATGTTATGGGGTCACTCTGCCACATGAATCCGACGGTCTGACAATCAGTAACGTCCTTGACATATTTAACACTTATATAGTTATAAAAAGAAACCCGAGCATATTTTAGACACTTAAAAACATTCTCTCATTTTAAATAGCTAGAAAAACCCAATCTCATTTTAAATATTAAAAAAAAACATTGTCTAATTTTAGATAGTTAAAAACATGACCTCATTTTATAAGTTGAAAATCGGATCTCATTTTATATAGTTAAAAGACTGATCAGTCACTCAGCTGTAGAAATGGGTACCTGACATCTTCTGGAGTTGGGGAAGGAAAGGCGGCCAGGCGTGATACTGACCATATCACCTTCTAGTGTGCTGACAGGTCAAGGAAAATATGGGCACTAACACCATATCCCTATGTGCCTCTAAGGCATGAGAGGATTACTTTACCTTACCTTTTTAAAATCTGATCTCATTTTTTGTACAGTAATTACTAACCTGATCTCATTTTATTTCGTTCAAGCATCCCATTTTTCATAATTAAAAACGGGATCTCATTTTATATGACTAAATATTATTTCATATTATATAGTTAAAAAACTGACCTAATATTATATGGTTAAAAGCCTGACCTCATATTATATAGTTAAAAATAGAATCTCATTTTACATGACTAAAATATTATTTCATATTATATAGTTAAAAACCTGACTTCATATTATATAGTTAAAACCTGTCTTCAGATTATACAGTTAAAAACATGACCTCATTTTCATATAGTTAAAAACCTGATCTCATTTTGTTTGCACTAAAAAAACCTGATCTCATTCACTTAAACTATCTTATTCTTGAGCTCTGTAAAATATGATTTCTGCAGTCAAACACTTAACATACTGCAGGAGGGACAGGCGGAAAGGATTTATGATGCGGATAAAAGAGCTCTGAGAGATATTCTGCAGGGTGTACGGCGGGAAGAGAAGCCAAGGTTCCATGTCTGCAGGTGCTCATGTTGAAGTGTGATGTAAGAAGAACTGTACAAATTGTGGAATAACGTGAAACACATAATATTAGGTTTTCAAATAAATGACTTATCCGTTTTGGAAAACCTTGTATTTAACTGGTTACTTGTATTTATATGCTTATGTTGTTCCCCCGAGACTTGGGAAACTTGTTGCTTGGGCGCTGATGGTTTCTCCGTGCTGAAACACTGCTTGCTGTGCGCACTGGTTTCTCCGTGCTGAAACACTGCTTGCTGTGCGCACTGGTTTCTCCGTGCAGAAACACTGCTTGCTGTGCGCACTGGTTTCTCCTCACTTAAAAGACAGTAAGAGATTTTCTGTGTTATCCCACTAGGCCAGACATCTGAAGACCGCACAAAAAATGTTTCAATAAACACATTTGCCATTTTTCTACTGGGAGTTTTTTTAAAAGAATGACACGAAACTTATATTTAGCTTATTTGTAGATTAAAAATTGTATCTACGAAGGATAGAACAAGTTGGAGGAGGGCTGTTGCAACCGGCCTTCCTTGGAGTAAGGGCACATAATGATGGTAGATTTTTCTCAAAACTTCGAATTATACCATACAGAAACATTACGTTTTTCGTAGCAGTTTTAAGTAAGAATCTGTTTTCTTGATTCCCATGGTAATGAAGTAGTAAAGGGCATTGTGTGTGTGAGTGTGTGTGTGTGTGTGTGTGCCCTTGATTAAATCTTTCACGCCAAAAGTAAATCTTTAGCTTTGCTGCCCCTGATAGCCTTTGGCGCTTGTAAACAAGTCTTACTGGGAAGTATTAGTCCAGCAGTTCCTTACGAGTCATCAAGGTACCCCATGATCAGAGTTTTTGCGGAGATCAGTTGTACAAGACCTGAAAATATTTAAGGGAAAAACTAATATCGGATATCAGTCAGCCAGTCAGTCAGTCAGTTATTTGCATATCCCTTGGGGAACTTTGGCTCCCTAACATATCTCCTGTAGGCCTCTCGGTTGTAAGCAAGATTCCCCGCTGCTGATGCGTCCATTCGTAGATCATCAACGATGTCCTGCAGCCATCTTCGCCCTGATCTTCCTTTTTCCCATTATGTACCCTTCCAAGACTGTCTTCTCTAAATTATCATGACGTTTATATCGGATATACAGTACTGAAGTCGATAGGCAATCTCTAGTGTTTTCTATACAGTGCATTCAGTGGAAAACATGTTCACATTAAGCTAAGCTACGTCTACGAACTAGAATTGAATTCATGAAGGATAACGCAAAATAATGTCAAAACTTTGTAACTTTTTTCCGGTCTTGTAGTTAACTGCACACCCATAAGTCTGAAGGAACCTTATTGCCATTTATGGTGAAGTTGTTGTTTTTTGTGGTTTTTCCGTGGACGCATTTTTCAATGAGTCATTTACTTACCTTACAGCGCCACTCCTTCGCTTCAGCATCTTTCTTTTCTCTTTTTTTACCTTGTGCTCATCCTTTTATTCTTCAGATTTTACCTTTTCCGCTGCTTCTTAAGTTTTACTCCGCACCCTTCTGACTAGTAGTTTCCGCTGATACTTTTAACAAACCACTCGTGACCTCTGACCTTTCTATGACGGGCTCCAAGGCTGGAAAAATCAAGCTATCCGCTTCCGCCATTACTGTCTGCAAATTTGTGTAAGGAAACCATAACAAAAGTAAGCTCCGCCTACTTCCGGTAATAAATTATAACCTTGGGGTGTGGTTTACTTTAAATTGGTAAATTCATTAACTTCAGAGAGAGCAAGAATGAATAACTAAAGCAAGTAAAATTAACAGTGAGTGAGATTCATCAAAGCGGAAACTGGGATTTTGAGGGGTTTTGGGGAGGGGGGGGGAAGGGTGAAATTGCTTGAGAAGTTAGAAAAATATTTTGGATAGCGGAATCTCAGCCACGTGAAAGGTGGCCTCTTGTGTTTATAGATGTCTTCACGCTGCGTGATATATAATCTCTGTTTCTACTATATAGAAACTCTTTCTAGGGAGAGTTTTTATATTGAATCTCGTTTTAGCGCGGGACGGAAACACCAATGATCGCACAAGATGGGGAAACAAGATCATCAGCTCTGCCTGGCTTGGCACATAATGAATGAATGAATGAATGAATGAATGAATGAATGTTTATGGTGAGAAAGTCTGGAGTGAAAGAAAGTTTTAAAAAAGCAGGCACGAAAATCTCAATGATTATTGTTAAACAAAAAACGATCTGTTTCGTTAGAAGCTGTATATTGAGAAATATATCAATAAGATCGGAGCTGAATTTGTTCAGAATGTAAGAAAGGATGATGGTCCTAACCTATCTTAGTGGGATGTTATCCTATTTCTAACATTCATGTCTGACGGGAAAACGAGATGTAGAATATATCATCATGTATCATTATCCTTCATCACGCTTTTTTTTTAAACTATCCAAACGGAAGTTTCTTTCAATCAATGACACAGATCTATTTCTTGACTCAGAGGAATTCTTTGTGAGACTGTTGTATACCAGTTCTCTGATGGTGTCTGTATATACTGTCTTTTGGTGAGACTGTTGTATACAAGTTCTCTGATGTTGTCTATATATTGTCTATTGGTGAGACTGTTGTATACCAGTTCTCCGATGTTGTCTATATATTGTCTATTGGTGAGACTGTTGTATACCAGTTCTCCGATGTTGTCTATATATTGTCTATTGGTGAGACTGTTGTATACCAGTTCTCCGATGTTGTCTATATATTGTCTATTGGTGAGACTGTTGTATACCAGTTCTCCGATGTTGTCTATATATTGTCTATTGGTGAGACTGTTGTATACCAGTTCTCTGATGGTGTCTGTATATACTGTCTATTGGTGAGACTGTTGTATCTCATCCTCCTATGTTGTCTTTACATTTGTACTGCCGTTATCTTCTTGCTCATTTTGTCTTGAACCTTTCTCTGTTATTTGATATCTAAAAGACTTAATATCTTAACTGTGTGACTGAAGTGTCGTAAGGTAGGACAAGAAGTAAATGCATTACTGGAAGAAAGTAGGTCACTTCAACAAGCAAGTGGCTTTGCAAGGGAATGAAACTAAAGACTTTATTTGCTTCTGAGCGTATATTTCACTGAGTAAATGCAAGATGCAGCTACGTGTTGGAGAGGACTCTTGTACAAGAGAATGGATGAAAGAAGAAGCCAGAGGTATTAAGACAGAGATTTATTAATGTCAAATTTCAATGTCTGATTACTGTTGAACGCGGGGGTTGTCTTACAGTGAAGCTATATTTTTTTTATAAATCAAGGAAGGTGATCTTAGAAACTAGAAAGCTGAGGGGAGCTAGTTCTTCTTGTTCTTCTTCTTCTTCGTACGTATTGTATGTCTATATCTGCAGTCCTATCTCTTGGATACGTTTCACTGTTTTTTTGTAATTCATGTATGGAACCGTAGAGCTTATCTTCTATGATGGTTTCACTGGGCCAGTAATTACTTCTCAGTGTCTTGTAGCTGGTGCAATTTTGGAGGATATGTTCCACAGTTTGGGGCACCTGGGTACATGTACAAAGAGTAGTAGTACCAACCTTAAACTTTGTATATATATGACTTCGGAGTCGGCTGTGTCCTGTTCGGAGACAGAAAATGGTGACTTGTTCCTTTCTGTTTAGCATGTGATAGTCATCATGTGGTGGTGTTTGTGGCTTCCTGTAGGTTTTTATCACGCTTTTCTTCTGATTATAGTTGATTGGTATGTCTGGTTGCTCCATTTCATGTCCTATTCGACCAGACAGTCAGATTTCTCATTGCCTGGTATCCCACAGTGGGAGGGAATCCACTGCAAGGTGACTCTGTGTTGCAAGCCAATTTTTGACAATGCATCCTTAAGATCGGGTAGTTTGTTCACTGAAGAGCTTCCAGTACTGATTTTGCGTTTGTGAGAATTACTACAGGACATGTATCAATTCTGGAGTCTGATAGTTTCTCAACTGCAGCAATAATTGCCCTAACTTCTGCATCAAAGTTGTTGCAGTATTTTCCAGTGGGTATGGAAATCTTGTCAATGGTGTTGTTTGGATATTCAATATGTGCTCCTGCCCCTCCATTCTTTATGGCATTGTGTGCAGATCCGTCTGTATACACACGTATCCAGGTGTCACATGAATATTTATCATCTAAATCACTAAGTGTGGCTGTTGATCTTACAAGACTGCTCTGCATCTCACCATTCTGCACACCTTTCACTTCAGTCTGAATAGTTATTCGTGTACAGTCTGCTTCTTTCCATGGTGTATGCTCTGGTACAGATGATAATGGAGCGACTACAGTTGGAAGGTCAGGTATCAACTTACGCATACCCTTGGCCTGATGAATGAAGCTGCTTCTTTTAAGCCGTCTTAGTGCTAAGTTATTGAATCTCTCCTTCGGGGGGGGGGGGGATGGCTTAACAGAGCTGAGGAATTTCTACAGTCTTCCATTCACATTGTAGTTTCTTAGTTTCCACAGCAGACCTTTTTTCAATACTTTATTGAAGGCTTTCTTCATGTCTATCCACGCTGCTAGTACAAGGTTTTTCTCTTGGAATGCGTCCTCAATCTCTTGAGAGAGATAGGTCACTTGATCTTCTGTACTGTAGTATTGCCTAAATCCTGCTTGTTGTGGAACACGGTTTTCACTTTCTAGGTACCATTTTAGCCTCAGGTCAGTGATGCATTCCATCGTTTTGGAGTGGCACTAGTGAGACTAATTGGCTTGTAGCTGGAGGCCATATCACTGTTTTCCCTGGCTTTAGCAGTGGTATCATGCTTCCAAATTTGAGGTAACTTACCTGTGCTCTAGCACATATTGAAAATATCCAACTTAATCATTTCATTGGACACTCCATCTGGTCCTGGTGATTTCCTTGGTTTCAGTTTACTAACTGCTAGGCCTAACTTGCTGCTTGTGATTGGTGCATCCATGACCTCCACTTTTCTGACTTGTTCCTCTTCTTTCTGTGGGTCAATGCGCACTGTACACTCTTTCTCTGGATGGATATCAATGTTGCAGTCTTGTGCAAACATGCGAGCAAAGTGATCTGCTACCTGCTTACCTGTAAGAGTTTTCCCATCCTCTATTAGTGTAATCTTTGTACTTCTTCCAGTGCTCTCATCATTTAACTGTTTGATTAGTTTCCATATTTTCCTTCCATCCCTTTCCAAGTTTAGGGACTCTGTTTTCTCTTTCCAAATTTCCCGTCTGGCTTGCAGCTTGGCTCTTTCTGTAATTTGGCCTTAGCATGATAGTAATTATTGTGGTGTTCTTGGCACGGTCTATTTTCTGCTTGCTTTCGAACTGTTTCATCATGGAATTTTCCCAGCTCACTAGACCAGTATGATTTATAGTCCCTACGAGCTCCTTTTTGAATGGTTTCACGGGATGCCTGAATTCCTTCACTATGCTGTTAATATTAT
This sequence comes from Achatina immaculata, assembly GCA_009760885.1. Lineage (NCBI taxonomy): Eukaryota > Metazoa > Mollusca > Gastropoda > Stylommatophora > Achatinidae > Lissachatina > Lissachatina immaculata. The sequence goes on along the minus strand of CM019717.1, from coordinate 20,914,431 downwards.
TACCTTCTATGGACAGTTGCCCCACCAGGATACCTGTACGTTGTCTGTACATTGCCCAATTTGCTTTTTTATAGTTTCATCTGGGGAGAAGGCTACTGGTGTTAAGGAGTTCATTTTCTATTGTCAGGAAGACTGGTCGATGGTCGCTACCTCCAAGTTGTTTTACAACTTCGCGTGTAATGTTCCACTTTCGGTCTGGAGAGTGGAATGCCAGATCTGGTGATGAGGTTGTGTGCCAAGCCCTTGAGTAAAATGTTGGAGGATCCATTGGCTGGTTGATCAGGAGAAGTCCATTATCATCCTGTCAGCTCTCAACTTCCTCTCCTCTCTTGTCTATGTGGTCATAGCCCCAGCTCTGGGAATGGCTGTTAAAATCTCCACAGACCATCAGTCTCTCTTTGTGTGGGATTGTTTCTAGAGCAAGTTGGCGGTCATTAGGACAGTAATAGTTAAGGAGGTGGAAGTCTGTATTACAGGTTTTTAGATGGATCATCTGGTATTCGGCTCCTTCCATGTACACTCCCACCTGACATGCGCTGATATTATTCTTAACAAGTGTGAGTACTCCTTCTTTTCTTCTGTCCTGTCGGTCTGATCTAAAACATTGGTAGCCTCTGATTTTAAAGGCGGTATCTTTGGTTAATGCTGACAGATAATGTTGGTTATGGTCACCATTCTATGATGGTAGGCAGATGATCTCAATGTAGGGACAATGGCTACGATCACTGACTAGTACAGTCACTGCCCGGAAGGAAAGCAATGGTAAACTATCTTCTGGAAACATACCAAGAAACCCAAGCAGCAATCAGAGGAAGACCAAGACGAAGATGGCTGCAAGACATCGTTGACGATCTGGAAATGGATGCAACAGCAGCAGGCCATCTTGCTCACAACCGAGAGGCCTACAGGAGTGCTGTTTGGGAGGCAAAGTTCCGCAAGGGACATGCAAATGAATGAATGAATGATCTTTGGTTAGGTGTGTCTCCTGTATGCAGCATATACTTACCTGCTCTGCAAAGAGTATGTTCTCTAGTTCCACCTTTTTTTGCTATAGACATCTCTAACACTGCTGACACCCTCAGCATTCCACTGCATTATTTAAGTTCTTGCTTTTTGGCAATTTTCTGATGTTGTATTTTTTGGCCATTAGCTCTACTCTCATGTCTCCTGGCTCCACAAGATGAACTGAGAGGACCTCCAGTAGCATTAGGTGAACCCTTTCGAGGCAGGGGGCCCGGCACTGCACCTGCCTGGTTAGTCTTCACAGGGCGAGCACCATGTTTGAATACTGCAGATAGAGACATCTCATTAGCGATAATGCGTGTTACCCTGATTTTTGCGATGCGCCTTTTGGCTGGGTACCTCCGACTTCAGCACCTTTCCTTGCTAGGGCAGACTGTGGTCTTGCTCGGACTGCCATGAAGACAGTGGTGTAAGCTGGCCTGGCCACAACATTATTTTCCAGCTTCTGATGGCTGTACTTAACCCCCTTCTCCACATCAGATAGCTTTGAGACAGTTTCACAAAGACACTCCGACTTTGGGATGGGGAATCCGATGAGTGCTTCAACGATATCCATTCCCCGCCACCTATAGTCTGCTGGCTCTGTTTTTTTTACATCATTCTGATAGCCATTGTTGTAAAGACCCATAGACTTGTCACGTCCTGGATTCATTGGTTTCACACCAGATTTTTCTCATCTCTGCCGGTGATCTCCATGTCCCCATCCGTCAACCAACCTGATGTAACATTTTACAAAATAACAATTACAATTAGTGTTGATTGCTACAGGTTTCTGAGCTACAGAAGTAGGTCAGAGATTTTAAGCAAACAGATCTATGTTCCCTGTCTCGCAAAGACTATGTTAAGATAAGTGTGTTCTTATGTTGCCTGTCTTGCTATGCTGGTGTCGTGTTTCCTCAGAGTGTGGCGAATCCACTTCCACTTCCTAGACACGATTTGTTGGGTCATAGGTTCTTGTCCTGTCCTTTCCCAGACCTTCTCGTTCCTGATCTTGTCCTGCCATTTAATGTTTAAAATCCTCCCCAAGCAATAGTTCATGAATGTTTGTATCCTAAATTGTAATGTCGACATGATGTTTATTAAATGGGCTTAATGATAATGAAAATGTCGACAGAACAAGATGATGATTGCTGGCGAGATGCGCCTGTCATCTGGCAGTCCATTCACGCGTTTCTCTCAAGCGATGTGCACTCCAGTAACTTCAAGGAAATATAGTCTGCACAACTTCACCCAGAACCCCCATACTCGTCACAGCACAAGGACTCCACATCCACTCTGGTCCAGATCCAAACATACACTAACTAAAAAAAAAGCAGTGTTCACCCGTAGTGTTCACACTTGCACGACCGAAGCATCTGGAAATCAGGGTAAATAAACGTCAATTTAAAAAATTTGCGAAAATATACAGGGGGGTGACAATCCTTGTCGTAAGAGGATTATAAACGTTATACAGAACTTGAAACTGTGCAGAACTCCTTGAATAAGTCTGCATTTGACTTTTGGTGCTAGATAATTGCTTATTATTACTGCTAGAATACACCATTTAGCTAATGGTGTATTCTGTTACAAGTGCCTTAAGCGGTTTGCAGTACCTTAAGTGATTGTGCAGTTCCTCAAGCGGTTGTGCTTTAGCTCCAGCAGTTGCCAAATATCTCAAGCAGTTGCCGAATATCTCAAGCAGTTGCCGAATATCTCAAGCAGTTGCCAAATATCTCAAGCAGTTGCCGAATATCTCAAGCAGTTGCCGAATATCTCAAGCAGTTGCCGAATATCTCAAGTAGTTGCTGAATATCTCAAGCAGTTTCCGAAAATCTCAAGCAGTTGCCCAATATCTCAAGCAGTTACGCAACATTTCGAGCAGTTCGGGATCTCATGCAACTGCGCAGCGTTTCAATGAGGTACGCAGCATATGGAGCAATTGCGCACCATCTGGAGCAATTGCGCACCATCTGGAGCAATTGCGCACCATCTCGAACAGTATCTCAGTCAGTTGCGTAGCCCACATGTGATCTCACATTTCTTGATTTAAATCTACATTTTTGTGCCTTTGGTTTCTGTTTTTTTTTTCATGTAAACAATTATGACAGCGTGATATGAAAGAACTTCTGATGGTGATTCAGGCTTAGATAGCAACACTTGCTAGATGACTCACTAATCATTTCTCGAATCTTTCACATGGAAGATTTGGTTTCCTTTAAATCAAAGTGAGCTCCCACGCCAAGTCACTCAGATAAGAGTGGAAACATTTACTGAACTGACAATCTGGATCCCCCACCCCCTTTCCATCCACCTCAACTACACACATACAATTTTCTAAAAAATGGCCATCTGTGCCACCTGAGGCAACTGGTGATGTCAGCAGCCAAGCCAGTATTTTTTGCTGTTGTGGAAATATGGTGAGATGAGATTGGCAAACAAATATGCCTGCTTGTATTGTTCAAGTTGTGGAAAAGTTCCTGTGAATTCTTGCATAAACTTGCTGTCACTAAAAACATGTAACTCCTGCCAGTGAAATTAGAACACGCACAAAATAGCCTGAACTCTTCTGCTGTCCTTCAGAAAATAGGGTACATGATGTCCCTCAGAAAATAGGGTACATGATGTCCCTCAGAAAATAGGGTAAATGATGTCCCTCAGAAAATAGGGTACATGATGTCCCTCAGAAAATAGGGTACATGATGTCCCTCAGAAAATAGGGTACATGATGTCCCTCAGAAAATAGGGTACATGATGTCCTCAGAAAATAGGGTACATGATGTCCCTCAGAAAATAGGGTACATGATGTCCCTCAGAAAATATGGTACATGATGTCCCTCAGAAAATAGGGTACATGATGCCCTTCAGAAAATAGGGCACATGATGTCCCTCAGAAAATAGGGTACATGATGTCCCTCAGAAAATAGGGTACATGATGTCCTTCAGAAAATAGGGTACATGATGTCCCTCAGAAAATAGGGTACATGATGTCCCTCAGAAAATAGGGTACATGATGTCCCTCAGAAAATAGGGTACGTGATACTTGATTAACAGAAAGAGCTTTAGAAGTACAGAAAGATCTCTACTTATGCTTCATTGATTACACCAAGGCATTCGACAAGGTGAAACATAATGAAATTATTAAAATGCTTGAAGACATCAGTATAGATGGCAAAGACCTGAGGATTGTAAAACATCTATACTGGCAGCAAGAAGCAGCAATTTGAGTTGAAAATAGAACTGGAAAATATCAACCTATAAAACAAGGGGTGCGACAATGATGTGCACTATCTCCAGACCTTTTTTCTCTGTACAGCGAGAATATTCTAAGAAGGATCATCACAGAACCAGGCATAAAAATTGGAGAATACAATATTAACAACCTTCGGTATGCTGATGATACAGTACTGATAGCTGAGAACCAACAAGACCTGCAAAATCTCTTGGATAAAGTCGCCAAAGAAAGTGAATAGAAAGGCCTTACTTTGAACATCAAGAAGACAGAGACTATGGTTATATCTAAGAAACAGAATCCACCAGCATGCAGTATAAAATTAAACTGAACTATTCTAAAGCAGGTCCAGAAATTCAAATACCTTGGAGCAGTAATAACTTCAGATGGGAAATGCAGAACATAAATTAGGAACAGAATAGGCCAAGCAAAGATTGCATTTCAGAGAATGAGAAACATATTATCCAATACATCCTTATCAATGAATGTTAGAAAACGAGTCCCAATATGCTATATTGAACCTATCTTGTTATATGGAAGTGAATCATGGACAATAGGCAAGTGTGCACAAAAATCATTGGAAGCAGCAGAAATATGGTTTATTAGAAGAATGTTGCGAATCCCCTGGACAGCAAAAATAACTGGAGAAAAGCTGGAGAGACAAAAAAACCTTGTCAAAAAGATAAGAGAGAGACAATGTACTTTCATAGGACATGCAATGAGAAGAGGGGGCATTGAAAATGTTATAACAACAGGAAAAATAGAAGAAGAAAATCAAGAGAAAGACCAAGAGAAATGATACTGGACAGTCTGACAAGATGGTGTGTGCATGAAAGATCGTGTACTCTGGAGAAGCATAATAGCCAACGCCAGTCGGCACAGCACCTGATGACGATGATGATGACACTTGATTTGGAAGTACAGATCTAAAGGCCACTGTTACTGATTCTCTCTGAAGTGGCAGAGATAAACCATGAGTTTGTGGGTGGTGATCTTTCTTACCCAGCTAACTAAAGGTGTCAAATTGGACATGGACACTCTGTTATTAGAGCATGGTCCCAGCTGTGGATTCCATATTTGATTTTTTAGTGTTAACAGTGTTTAGATATTATTGAAGCAATTAAATTTTTCATCTATTTTTCGTGTTTTTATCCGCTGTGTTTTTTTTTTATATGTGATCATTAGAAAAGGCGTTTGCTGAAATGTTGGATTGTTGATATTTTCCGTTTATGCGCCGCCATCTTACTTTATGTCTTTCCTGTTTTTTTCCCATTTTCTTCACTCTTTTTTTTTAAAAACTGAACCGTATATCTCCATTTAATTTATTACTAAAACCCAATTTTACTCCAGTTGTCATTTCTCTTTATCTCCTAGATTTTATCCAGGATGCCGGTAGCTGCTTCCTCTTCTTCTGTGTTTAAGTTAAAAGTCATGTAAACGTGCGACCCTGTCACCAGGATGAAGTCCACGTTTGTTCATGCCAACCCCAGTACTGATCCCCAGCACTGATCCTCAGTACTGATCCCCAGTACTCATCTACCACGTGGCCTCCTTTCTGGGCCCATAGCTAGGCCTGGTAACACATTTACATTGACTGCAAACTCTAGAAGTGATGTCATTATCATAACCATTAAACCTGAGCTGATCAAGATTATATAGTGTTTCGGGGGAAAAAAAAGATATCTGGCTAATTGTGTGGAGACTGACATGTTCCCAGCGCTGGAAGAGGATGTCAAATAGCTGGGCATCAGACAACCATCTTTTAAATATCCTTCTAGTGCTATGAAAAAAAAGACAAAGAACAGGGGTTTGTGGTAAACCCTTGCGAAAGCCCCATGTGCCTCGGGCACTTAAGGTTCAGAAAGAGAGAGAGAAAGAGATAGAGAGAGAGATAGAGAGAGAGAGAGAGTTATACCTTGAGTAACAGGACAATCCATTAACGCATTTGCTGACACCTGACTCCTCCATATAATCAACTGGACATTGGCAATCCCCATTCTTGATAACATGATCTTGGAAATCATTCATCAGGTGATTTACATCCGTTGTAAGTGATACATGAACAATTTGTACTAGAAACAAACTGTTTAATTTTTCTATACTTTGTGTTGTCCTTGTATGACAAAACAGCTTTCTTTACCCGCACTGCTTGTTCAGAGCTTGTTCAGAGCTTGTTCAGAGCTTGTTCAGAGCTTGTTCAGAGCTTGTTCAGAGCTTGTTCAGAGCTTGTTCAGAGCTTGTTCAACTTAATCAGAGTTAATCAAACTGCTCAGATACTTCTTCATGGATGCCCTCAGACCTGATCTAATTATCTGAATGGCATATCTCAACACTAACTTGGCTTCTTGCACTGTTAGCTTTTCGTGAACAATGAAAATTTCTCCTGGTTTTAATAGAATTTTCTTTTTTCTATGGGTTCCTTTTGCCATGTGGCCACGTTTTTCATGTTCCTTATGAGTTAAATATATTTCACGATGAAATTCATCCTCAGTCGATGAAGCTGAAGGCATGATGCTACTTATATTCATTCTTTTCACACTCTGAAACCTATTAAGTCCTAGTGTGACCTCGAACAGAGCATCTTCCCATTTATTTAACTAGTCATCATCCACCAGAGTCCAGTATACTGGTTCCATGTCAATGTCTGCAAAACAAAATCTTGTTCTTATTTTGAGGCCAAAATCGACCACTGTTATTAAATAATTCAGCGCTGTTGTTGTTGTGGGAGCAAAAGTAGGTCCTATTTATGCATGCCTATTTACAGCTCTTTTGGAATCCCAACTACCAGCTATAGGAAATCTATACATGCAGACTCTCAGAATTCTACAAGAGGTATATTGATTATAGTGTCGGAGTCACCAGTTTGCCAAACAACCAGGCGAAAAAAATGTATTGAGTTTGCCAAATTTTTCATTAAGGATAATAGTTTTACTTCTGAAATTTCCAACACGTCCATCAACAGGTTAGATATTAAAGGATTCTGTCAGCGCTGACAGTCTTTTCGCTTTTATGTTCTACAACCTGCTAGCAGTCTTTTCACTTTTATGTTCTACGACCTGCTGACAGTCTTTTTACTTTTATGTCATACAAACTTGCTGGCAGTCTTTTCGCTTTTATGTTTTACAACTTGCTGACAGTCTTTTCACTTCTGTGTTCTACAACCTGCTGACAGTCTTTTCGCTTTTATGTTCTACAACTTGCTGACAGACTTTTCACTTTTATGTTCTACAACTTGCTGACAGTCTTTTCGCTTTTATGTTCTACATCCAGCTGACAGTCTTTTCGCTTTTATGTTCTACATCCTGCTGACAGTCTTTTCACTTTTATGTTCTACATCCTGCTGACAGCCTTTTCACTTTTATGTTCTACATCCTGCTGACAGCCTTTTCACTTTTATGTTCTACATCCTGCTGACAGTCTTTTCACTTTTATGTTCTACATCCTGCTGACAGTCTTTTCACTTTTATGTTCTACATTCTGCTGACAGTCTTTTTACTTTTATGTTCTACATCCTGCTGACAGTCACATGTATCTACTTTATGATTCCTCTCATCCTGATTCTTGCGAAACGTCATCTCATATTCTCAGGTCCTCTAGGCTCGCTGCCTATGTCAGGATGTCTCGAGACTTTATGGACCAAATCAAACAACTATTGAAATGCCTTTAGTCCTCACCACTATACCGAAAGGGCGTCTGAGTGGCGAAGTGGTTAGTGCATTGGTCTCTCATGGCGAAGGTCGATGGTTCGAATCCGGCCCTAGTCACCCAGCTGTAGAAATGGGTACCCGACTTCTTCTGGAGTTGGAGAAGGAAAGGCAGCCAGGCGTGATTCTGACCATATCATCCTCTAGTGTGCTGACAGGTCAAGGAAAATATGGGCACCAACACCATATTCCTATGTGCCTCTAAAAGACCTTACTATACCCAAACTTTCAAAGATATCACATCCAGAAAGTGAGGCACAGAAAGATGCTCAGAGAAAAAAAACCTGTCACATCATCTGAAAAAGTTAAATTAGTGTTCCCTTTCCATCCTCGTGGTCAGATGGTTAAGAAAATTCTCTACTGCCATCTGCCACAGTTTCTCTCGTGGCTGCGTCTACCAAAGCTAGATTTGCAAATTGGCTACGGTAACCGCAAGCAGCAGATGCTGTGCTGCAAAGTCTAGTTTCTTTCTGTTTTTCCATCTTCCAACTTCAAATCAGTTCCTCAAAAGAAACCATGCATTTACCCACAGTTTCTCTTCGTATTACTCCGTCTTTTACCAGTTCTCCACAGGCGTCAGAGCTGACAGAAAAGTCTCGCACTGATCACTCACAAATATATTTCTGTTTCAGCTTTGGTCTACCACATGGCCTCCTTTCCTTAACAAGCTTACCATAAAAAAAGGATATATTTGAAAATATCCATCCAATCTTTGCTTTATTTCTCATCCATCTTACTATTCTGTTCCTTAATGTTGTCATCATGGATGGAAGTTAGCATGCTGAAAATTTTCTGAATTGGTTACTTTGTCCTCACATTTTATGTTCCTTATTTAGCAAAATTATGCAAAAAAAAAAAAAGATGGAAAAGGTCACGTTTTTTTTTAGTCATGTCTCAAACAAATTCTCCATGTTTCAGATCCACACATGAGAGAGCTAATCACGTATGTCAGGTAAATCTTAGTCTACTAGTATCCCTTTTGTTCTATACTGTTTCTTTGATGTGTCAAAAATGGTAGCTGATTTTCCCATTTGCATATTTTCAGTCATCATCATCACCATCATCATCATCGTCATCAGCAGCAGCACATTTTCCTTGTTCAGGTCAGTCTGCTTTACATCTATTTCATCCTTAACAAAATATTATCTCTTTGATGATAGCTATTCTTAATCTTGAAACAACAACAACAAAAAAGCATGTAACTGATATTAGCAAAATCACAAGGTTGTATGTCGATTTATCAATATATTTTTCACATTAATATTTCTTTCCTTGCTTCCATCGCCATAAATTCTCCATTGCTGAAATCTACTGCGCTGTATATTTCTGATAAATTAGGGAGAACGTGCCTTTCTTTTCCTCTTGTATTTAGAGCATGTAATTCTACTTCAACGTTCTCTGTGTTTTTAAGATTGTAGAACTGATGTTAAGTTGATATTGTAAATAATAATTATTATACCTACTGGCACAGAACTACAGAAATAGTGTGAACCGGGATGGTCCAAAGTGTCCTGTGCAATGAAAGACAAACTTGCTTTCAGTAAAGAATGTAGCATTAGCGCAAGGATAACACGCTCAATGCATAAGGTGAGTGTTGCAAGAACTAGCAACAGCTGTGGACAGTGTAAATTATAAAGCAAATAGACAGAAATAAATTAAATCTTATACAAATATTTAACTGGTCCTGGAAACCTTATCTAAATATTTAACTAGTTCTCGGAGAACATCACACATTAAAACTGTGAACACCTCCTTACCATTACATTAGTATTAGCGTACTCTACTAAATTCTAAACACGTGTTTTGCTCACACATTGTACTGTAATGTTGTTGTTGTTGTTGGTGTGTGTGTGGGGGGGGGGGGCTAACTGTCTTTAAGTAGTGAATTCTTCATGCACTGTTACAAACATCACTACTTACAGAGCAGATTTACGTTACTGCTACACAAGTGACACAACAGGCGTCGCATTCTTATACTCCGTGTGACACACGAAAACCCGGGACAACAACCCTTACATATCCGTACACGAACATGACCAGTTACATGTGATCGACTCACTCAACACCACAGTTGACACTCAACATGAATCCAATTATCACAGGATTCAAGTTACAAAAATCAACAAAAGTTTAATGATGAATTCCCATTTGTTAAATGCGTGTTGCCAATGGGTGTGGCGTGCAAATTGACGGAAACAATTACAACGAGAATAGAAAAACGGTCCGGGCGATTAACATCGCCATGGGACTGTAAACTTAGCTGGTGCTACATCTACATTTTATGGATAAATTGGGAAGAAATAGATCAACCCAGCTGTTTCAGGCATTCCCTTGGCATGTACTACCGGCTGTGTAGCCAAGATCTCGCGACCCCCATGGCCGCCATCCCATATTCTCCCCTCCAAGAATACTGCATGCCAGTTAATTCAGCATCTTACACACATTCATACATCACATCAACATGAAACACATAATACCAGGTCAGCAATCAATTTACAATCATTTATTAACGCTACATATATCATAGTGACGCCACCACAGACATTACATACACAGGGCATCAACATGTGTTATCATGATAACAACAAGACATGACATAAATACAATGTATTATCTCTAATTAAGTAACAACTAATTCTGTGGACCAGATTGGCCTGGGCTCCTCTGGCCTTACTAAGCAATTATACATTTATCTCAGTATTGTGCTGATGCACTGGTAACACATTTCACCCGGTGCTGCCATGAAATCCCCATCCCCTATCGCACATAAAACGTCCCTGTGCCAGTGCACTGAATAACATATTTCCACGTGTGCGAAATGCACTGAATATATATTTACACTTGTATGCCCATGCACTGAATAAACATATTTCACCTCGTGCCAACGCACTAATACTCATCCACAGCTTCATGAAGTTCACATGTGCTAACGCACTAATACTCCTCCACAGCTTCATGAAGTCCACGTGAAATTAACAGCATGATGGCATCACCCGTGCCATTCAAGAGAACGATATTAAAATCAATCACGGAGATACTTCTCCACACTGATTGTGCAGTACACATGCTTATTCTGCACTTTACATAATATATATGAATACACAGCATTGAATATTATTCGTCATGAATCACCAATATATATATATATATATATATATATATAACACAATATTTTGGGCGGCTCGGGCTACATATTTCCATATCAAACACAACACAGAGGAAATCGAACTTGCCCCACCATTTGCCCGCTGGCTATGATTAATGTGACCTTTCCCGTACGCTTTGTCCTTTATATAGGTCTTCCACCCCCGCATCACGTGAACTGCATTGCTCCGTTCACAATCCATGCACTAGTCTGGGCTTCGAAAGGCAGTTCACAAGACCCTCACTCTAACATACAACATCAAAAACAAACTAACCTGATATATACCAAACGACTCCGTACACAACCTTTCAACCAAGAATCACATTTTGTCTTAAAAAGGACAATCAAACGTACAACAGTACATAATAAACTTTACAAACCTTTTGTCCTAAAACAGGACAAATCCATCTACCAAAACCTACATTCTGACTTAAATACACATTTGTCATAACAATGACAAATAACTACAAAACTTACATGACGAATCAAATCCTAACAAACATCCTTTCCAGAGAAAAACTCACATACGACCTGTCTCTACAACATTCAGGCGAAAAACTAACTCATTCCTACATCCCTCCACTCAGCCCAGTAAGGAAGCAAAAGGACCTGAAGACCAATAGATGAACAAAGGGGAATGGCTTAAATTACGTACTTGATGGATATATAAGTAGGGGAATGGTCATCGAGGGCAGTTGAGGGGGAGGCAGTTGAGAAGATTTGAGAACAAGGGATGGACTCCACTAGACCACAATAGGACGGACTCCGCTGTGTCAAATGGGAGCCTAGATAGAACTCAACAGAGACTAGAGAGAAAATTTGTTAGAGAGACCTCGAAGGAGATATAGAAAGATAATGAGCTACAACCAGTCAGAACTCTACAAGAGTCGAAACCAGAATGACAGACTACAACTGACGATAGATAGAAATGGTTAATTTGTAAGAAACTAAAGAACGAATTCACATATTTTATAGCTATGAAAAAGATGATCATCAAAGTAATAAATTAGCCTTTTACTGTATCTTATGAAAGTCTTTTCCAGCCAGGCTACATGTGAATAAACTTTTATCATTCCAGAGCTGATCATCAAGGACTTATTTTCAAGTTATGTAAGACAGAGAAATTCAAGAATGGCTCGAGGAGTAAGGATGATAATTGTCACCTTGTGCTTCAGGTACAATCTTTTTCCGTCTATAGAACATTATAGAACATTCTTCTTATAGAAAAATTATACAGTGTATATAAAATACAGTGATAATGACAAGCAGTGATAAGTGTGACATTTGCAGCTGAAGCGTGTCCAGTTATCATCTGACAGTCAGGATAGTGACAAGCAATGTCAAAGACTGGATATTATATGTTCGGCCTTATATGATCCAAGAGCACTTCTTAATTACAACATCTAATTGGAACAAAATTATGTTATAATTGTACTAATCTCACCAGCAAAACAGGAACTAATAATAACCATGCTTACTGTAGTGTACTCAGCAGCAAAACAGGAACTAATGATAACCATGCTTACTGTGGTGTACTCAGCAGCAAAGCAGGAACTAATAATGACCATGTTTACAGTAGTGTACTCAGCAGCAAAAAAAGGAACTAATAATGACAATGCTTACAGTAGTGTACTCAGCAGCAAAGCAGGAACTAATAATGACATGCGTACTGTAGTGTACTCAGGAGCAAAGGAGGAACTAATAATGACCATGCTTACAATAGTGTACTCAGCAGCAAAACAGGAACTAATAATGACCATGCTTACTGTCCCGTATGAAACTAAAATAAACGTGGATGCTAAATAGTGATAAATACATTGACCGTGTCAAGCATTTCAAGATGGCAGGTATTAAGTCTGAAGTAAAGAAAATGCGTAGAGCTGAAGATTTTTAGCAGTTTGTAGCAGTATTAGAAAATGTCATTTGTATGACAAAAGAACTGGACAGAAAAGGACAAACAAGAGCATTTGAAAAGCTAGTGAGAAAAGTACACCACTCTTCATACTTAGCTTTAAACACACACAGTAAAGAGTGAACGATTTTATACAGTAGTCCTAAAATGCTATATTGAACCTATCTTGTTATATGGAAGTGAATCATGGACAATAGACAAGTCTGCACAAAAATCATTGGAAGCAGCAGAAGTGTGGTTTATTAGAAGAATGTTGCGAATCCCCTGGACAGCAAAAATAACTAATGAAGAATGTATGAGAAGAGCTGGAGAGACAAAAAACCTTGTCAAAAAGATAAGAGAGAGACAATGTACTTTCATAGGACATGCAATAAGAAGAGGGGGCATTGAAAATACTATAACAACAGGAAAAATAGAAGGAAGAAGATCAAGAGGAAGACCAAGAGAAATTATACTGGACAGTCTGACAGGATGGTGTGAAAGATCACCAACTGAGCTGATGGCCTGCATGAAGGATTGTGTACTCTGGAGAAGCATAATAGCCAACGCCATTCGGCACGGCACATGATGATGATGATGATGATGATGATGATGATGATGATGATGATTACCTTGTCGCTTTTAACGTGTGGCGGACTTATAAATATATATCTCACACTTCAGGGTAGATAATGCAAGGTATAAGGAAAAAAAATTATTCATAGAACTATGACAGTGGCTATGGGGGAACAGCCAGATCTGAAAATGACAATATTCTATGGACAAGATTCCAGATTTAGCATTAACGTGCCCTTTGAGTATGCATACAAAAATTCATAAGTATTTTCACAGGAGAGGCAACTCTGTAATAATCAAGCCACTTAAACAAATGATACGGTCGCTTCCCCTCGCTTGAGAGAGAGAGAGAGAGAGAGAGAGAGAGAGAGGGAGAGACAGAGAGAGACGGAATGCACTTGTTAAGTCTTGTTTTTATATCGTATAAATTGCACGAGTTTTTGTTTTTACACATGACTATTATTTATCAATATGCAGTAAACTCTGTACTGTAGAGAGCGAAACAACAACTCCTTCAGATCATCAGAAGAAGTACCCCCCCCCCCCCCAGACAAGTGGTTCGGCCCTATTAAACTCCTGACACTTTAAGGGTGGTGGGCCCCTCTGGATCTTGATTCTCAGAGGTCCTGTGAGGTGTTGCTTGTCCCGTCCCGGAATTGAACCCGCGAAATTTCAATCGGCACTGCACTTCAAAGTGCATCTTAGTGATTTTTCTAATGAGTACCGATATTATGTTGTGGCAAACGAAATGATTTAAGTTCTCAATGTTCGTTTCGCATTTTCCACAACCAGCATGAGGCCTTTTCTGCTGTTTTTAGAAGAAACTTTTCAGTGCCCTTGCTCTTTCTTGTCCCTTTATGCCAGGTTGCTTACATAGGTGGTATACTGACGTATCAACATATTTTTCATACCATTTCATTAATATTTCTTTCCTCGATTTCACCGCCAGAAATTCTCCATTGCTGAAATCTACTGCGCTGTATATTTCAAATAACTTAGGGAGAAATTGCCTTATCTTTTCTTCTTGTCTTTAGAGCAATGTTATTACAGAGTTGTCGGTGATTGTAAGATTTATTTTTCTCTTATTTACAAGCTATGACTTGTTAGATTATTTTTCTCTTATTTACAAACTATGACTCGTTAGATTATTTTTCTCTTATTTAAAAACTATGACTAGGAAGATTATTTTTCTCTTATTTAAAAGCTATGACTAGGAAGATTATTTTTCTCTTATTTAAAAGCTATGACTTGGAAGATTATTTTTCTCTTATTTACAGGCTATGACTCGGATAATTATTCTTCTCTTATTTAAAAGTTATGACTTCTTAGATTATTTTTCTCTTATTTGGAAGCTATGACTCGGAAGATTATTTTTCTCTTATTTAGAAGCTATGACTCGGAAGATTATTTTTCTCTTATTTAGAAGCTATGACTCGGAAGGTTATTTTTCTCTTATTTAGAAGCTATGACTCGGAAGATTATTTTTCTCTTATTTAGAAGCTATGACTCGGATGAGTGAAGGTCTGGGGTGTGCCTGATGTTTTATTTTATCCTTCATTCAATGACATTCCTGTGCAACGTGGTTTTCAGTGTGCCTTGCCATGCAGTGTGTCCTCATCGCAGAGAACTGACTAAACATGTTGTACAGCTGGACCAATGAAAGGTAACCAATTGGAGCTGTGCTGAGATTTGCTGAGATCTGCTGAGATATGAGATATTGCCAACTTTGTTTCAGCCTCTTTTTTTTCCTGATTAAAAAAAATACTAGATGGAGGTGTATGGTGCAATTTCACAAGGCGGCAGAGGGAATGAGTAAGTGAGAAAAAAACTAATAGAAAGTATTAGAGTAAGATGAGAATGTATAAGTGAAAAACATACAACATCCAATATTTCAGCGTGAGCCTTTTTCGAGGATTTCATACACAAACAAGCACGACATGTAACTTACAGAAAATAAAAAACTTGTCTTAGTGGCATCCTCCTAACCACAAAAATGCGTGTCCCATTGACGAGGCATAGAGTAGATGAAGCCAATCGGAAAAGCTATTGGAAGATGATAGGTGGTGTGGGAGGGGGGAAGGGCAATAGACACGTGTAGGCCGCTAGAAAAGCAGTTGTCAGGGGGGAGGGGAAGCGGAGAGATAATGAATGAAGAACGAACAGAAGGTGTTTAAGGCGCTAGAGATGCAAATCGTGGTGGGGAGAGGCGAGGGAAGCAAGTAGATAATATGAAATTAGTGAATGAAGGACAAGACCCGGAGAGGCAATAAACACCTATAGGACTCCAGAGAAGAAGAGAAGGTGGCGGTGGGAAGCTAGGAAAAAGAACCAAGAAAGTATAGCTTTGTGATATGAAGTACATAGGGGAGACCGGTTTACACTCAGGAGAATGTGACAGATGGCGACTGCAGTAAAACTGGTTCAAAACTGATTCTTGTGTTTCCTACATTGGAGGATGCCACTAAGATAAGGTTTTCGTTTTCTGTTAGTTATATGTCGTGTCTGTGTATGAAATCCTCGAAAAAGGCTCAAGCCGAAATATTGGATGTATGTTTTTCATTTATACATTCTCATCTTACTCTCATACTTCCTATTCGTTTTTTTCTCTCTCACTCACTCCCTCTGCCATCTTGTAAAACTGCACTATACACCTCTATCTACCTTTATTACTTGAACCAGTTTTACTGCAGTCGCTATCCCTTTTATCTGAATTTTTTTTAACAATCACCGGACTTGGTTCTTCTGGTTTCTAATGGTTTCTATCTTTCTTTGTCTCTGAAGCTGACAAGATGCTGTAATTCAAGTTCTAGGGAGAGTGAAGAAGAAGAAGAAGACGAAGAAGAAGAAGAAGAAGAAGAAGGTCCTTTCTGAGACCTGAGGCAACCAACTATATACATTCCTGAAAAGTTTTAAATATTTGGTTTTTATTTTCATTTAATGAGTGCCATGCAGATGGTCGTTGGCGCTCATGTCCGTCTTTGCTGCGGTGACCTGGTGTCTCTAATCAGTACTTATATCTTGAGTTTCATTTTCTTATAGATCAGGTAATTTAGATTCCTTCCTCTATGTCTCCGTCTCTTTCCTTTCCCACTGAATTTTCTGTTGATTGTCTGCTTCTTTAAAGTCTGATTTCTTTTTATGTATATATACAGAACCATGACTGAGTTTTCTGTATTTCTTTCATTAGTTGTTGATGTTCTGCAGTATCTCATGGATTAGTTTTCTGTGCGTCAAGACGGAGGTTGCATCTTTCTCCAGAGCTTTATCTCTTGTCCCTAGTTTGAGCTTATTCTCTTTATTGTCTAAATCTCATTACTCAATATACGTCACATGCAACTCAACACACACACACACACATACACACATACATACATGCACACATACATACATACATACATACATACATACATACATACGTTCATACGTACATACATACATACATACGTACATACATACATACGTTCATACGTACATACGTGCATACATACATACGTACATACGTACATACGTACGTACGTACGTCATGTCGGATAGCTTTCATGCATTCCCATCTTTCGCTTTTCTTCTATCGTGCCACTTGGGCAGTACGCTGAGATATTTCCACAACACTTGTTTTTAATGTCCTGCATTTCTATTTTAAATTTCCGTTCCGTCCACGAAAGCTGACCTAATAATCTGTTTTTAGGTCTAGATTTCTTTATGTCCTTCCCTTACGTACATGAGACTTTTTGTCGTGAATTTCTTGTGTTTCTTTAATACACTGACATGTTCTTTGTGCCTTTTCTTTGCAACGGACAATTTTCTTCGTCAGAGGCAGTTTCCTTTACAAAAAAGTGTCAGGCAGCCTTTTTTTTAGCATTCCAGTTAACTAGAAAAAGGAGGAGTCGCGATGGAGGGCATTCAACAGGAGGAGTGGATTCTTTGTTAACTGAGCTACTCTCACGCTTGTCTCTTCTGGTCTTTGGGAAGATTTGAATTTTACACGTAGAGTTGAAGTAAACAAAATGTATGTTTCAGTTTTATAGAAAGACAGGAAGAGGAAAGAAAGAAAAGAAACAACCAGAAGGAAATAATGAAGATAAACACTCGGAAACGAAAACCACCTAATATTTCGCCCACATGGCTTTGTCGAAGACAAGAAAGAAGACAAAAGACAGATAATAAATAAAGAGATGCTCAGACTTTCACATCACTACACACTGGAAAGATTTCATCACAGAAAATAAGCAGAAGCAACAAATATATAACGTTTTTTTTTCAAATAAGAACCCGCTGTTTGTACGGGAAAAAAAATCTTTATTGTAACTTCTGGAACATAAAGTAAACCGGGTGGCCCTGAAAGCCACATACAGTCCCAGACTGTCATCACAGTCTGTAGGGGTTGGTTTAAAACAAAAACTAGCCACCCGCCCCTCCCCCACATATGGAAATACATAAACTTTATAAACATGGAAACACTGGTATGAATATGAAAACGGTGATACATACTTTTACAGGCGACAGAAAACAAAGGCCGGTGCTTTCTTTAGGATGTGACAAATTATGCAAATGAAGTCATATGTAACATGTAAGGCTTACGTTGCCATGACTACACATGAAGCTGATAGGGGGTCGTTTTGGGGCTAAGTAAGACATGGAAGCTTACCACCAAAAAACGAAACAAAACAAAAATGATGTGTCTGGTATCAGAAAGGCCTCTGTCAGACAGTGGCTCTTGTTAATTAGCCATTCTCTTTTCACTCACTACTTCCACATCCCCCCCCTCCAAATCCCGTTAAAATGGAAGAGGCCTTTAGGCCCCCAGCAATGCATCGGATATACTCCATTCTCACTGAGCTTGTGTATAGGCGACTGTATTCATATTATACTATATGACCAACATAGTAGGAAAATATGGGCACGGCCACCATATTCCAGTGTGCCTCTTAGGTGTGACAAGATTACCTTTACCTTTACCTATATGACCAATAAGACATGGCATGTACGAGTATTAGACTTCTAAATCAGTTACTGGGGCAGACTTTTTTTAATCAGTTATGATTACTGGGACATGCTTCTTAATCAGTTATGACTACTTGGGTAGACTTCTTAATGAGTTATGAGTACTGGGGTAGACTTCTTAATGAGTTATGACTACTGGGGTAGATTTCTTAATGAGTTATGACTACTTGGGTAGACTTCTTAATGAGTTATGACTACTTGGGTAGACTTCTTAATGAGTTATGAGTTCTGGGGTAGACTTCTTAATGAGTTATGAGTACTGAATTCTGGATAAAGAGAAAATGGTTTGGCTTTAGTCAGCAGATACGCGGTGATAATCAAACAGTAACTCGCAGATAAAGGAGATACATCTGGGCTTTGTCTGTAGTTGTGACTTTAGAGTGACATGCTAGACTGTGGTACCTAACTTCAGAAAAGTCGGGCTACGTAACGAACATTAAAATAGAGCAACATCTAGATCAGATATCAGTGTTGAGTACTAACACTGAAATAGAACATTGCCGAGGCCATACTGCATACAGGACACTATCATGGAACATCTGGGAATCCCACACCACAGTGACATACAACATAATAAAGGTACATGCAGAACCTGACATAGAGCATTAACGAGGTCAACCCACACATGCCTGGCACTGACTTGGAACATCATGTAGATTAGATCAAAGTCACACATGCCTGGCACTGACTTGGAACATCAGGCAGATTAGATCAAAGTCACACATGCCTGGCACTGACTTGGAACATCAGGCAGATTAGATCAAAGTCACACATGCCTGGCACTGACTTGGAACATCAGGCAGATCAAAGTCACACATGCCTGGCACTGACTTGGAACATCAGGCAGATTAGATCAAGGTCACACATGCCGAATACTGCCACGAAGCCCTCCCTGGAAATTTAAGTGACAGAGCCAAGACTGAAAGAGGCAATGGCTCCCAACCCAGCATTTAACAGTACATTATTAAGAAGTTCACGGTGCAGTATTGTAACCTTTGACCCCTGAGAGGGTTGCTCAACCGGAGAAAATATGGAAAAAGGAGGTAATAGAAAAAAAGAGAGCCTAAGGTGGATAGTTAAGTATAATGGCTGCTCTTAGCTCAGCATAACTTAAGGAAATTCTTTTAGTAAATTGATTCTGTATGTTTTTTATTAAGTAAAGCGAATTCTATAAGGATTTATGGTGTGTATGGCTGATCCATTTCTTAAGGGGGTACGCTATAAATTAACTAGGAGCCATTAAACCTGCTATAAAAGTCTGAGTACTGAACTATTTCATTAGGAGCCTGATTGTTAAGGGAAGGTGAGAGAAGACGGCCCAGATTCACAGTTCCTTTTCCTGCTTAGAACAAGATCAGCCCCGCTGCAGGATACAACTCCGCTCATTAAGACCAGCCAGTCATTTGCACGTCTCTTGCGAAGCTTTGCCTCCCTAACAGCTCTCCTGTAGGGCTCTCGGTTGTAAGCACGATTCCCCGCTGCTGATGCATCCATTTGCAGATCATCAACGATGTCTTGCAGCCATCCTCGCCTTGGTCTTCCTCTCTTTCTTTTTTCCATTATGCACCCTTCCAAGACTTATTCATTTATTTGCATGTCCCTTGCGGAACTTTGCCTCTCTAACAACACTCCTGTAGGCCTCTCGGTTGTGAGCAAGATGGCCTGCTGCTGATGCATCCAAGCCTCTCTAAATTATCATATATGTTCATAATATTTAAGTTTTCTCTGCCATTAAGACCATTCTCTGTAATATTCATACATAACAGCAGAGTACATAGACAGGAGAACGTTATATGGCTGTGGTGATGAAGTCGAAAAAAACGAACTTTTCTTTTATAATCCATCTAGGGATCATGTCCAGTGTCTGGGAAGAGAACTCATTTTCTGGCGTTAATTCATGGAGAATTATCAAGAAAAACTAACTATATGCCACATTGTGGCACAAAAGTTCTGGAAGCAACAACATAAAATAGACGGACTAGTACACGACGTATGAATGCAAGAGTATGTGAAATTACAATGAAAAGAGCACGAGTAGACGAGGAGACGAGAGTAGACGAGAAGATGAGTAGACGGGAAGATGAGTAGACGAGGAGATGAGTAGACGAGGAGACTAGACTAGACGAGACGAGAAGATGAGTAGACGAGTAGACGAGAAGATGAGTAGACGAGAAGATGAGGAGAGGAGACTAGACGAGTAGACGAGAATAGACGAGTAGACGAGTAGGCTGGTGCAGAACGAGGATATAATTGTTGTTCTTGCCCGCACAAAGTGAATAAATGTATTATTTCCCCTAATAAAACTGTTTTGTTACTGCGTGTTTATGTGTTTTTAATGTTAATAAACATTTATTTCTAAAAAAAATACGAACAAATAATTTAATTACATAGACACTGTCATGGTAACTCGATGGTGCTTAGCACCACCTAGC
Source organism: Achatina immaculata (assembly GCA_009760885.1). Taxonomy (NCBI): domain Eukaryota; kingdom Metazoa; phylum Mollusca; class Gastropoda; order Stylommatophora; family Achatinidae; genus Lissachatina; species Lissachatina immaculata. The sequence continues at coordinate 20,893,451 of CM019717.1, read as the reverse complement.
AGTAAAAACTGGGCCAAGGTGAAGGCCTTTTCACCTTGGACTAATAGAAAAAAAAACCGTACCAGTCTCCTGTAAAAATATATACGAAAAGAAAAATAATGAAAGCATTATAGACACATCAAGAAGCATAATTGATATACTTCAAAATATATTATAAACAATAAGAGTCACAGCAAGACATTAAGCAATATAGTTGTACGGACAATATCAAGAGATGAGCAGAAAGCAGTTTCTTGAAATGAACTTCAAAACGAGGGACTTGCAAGATGGAGACTAAAAACCGGAAATTGTCAATGTAGAGATGGGGGAAAAAAATGACAATTGTGCTGAAATAAAAATAATGTATTCACATATTCACTTCTAAAATAAATCACATCCATTGTGTTGTTGTTTTTCCATTTATTATATATACAAAACATATATAAGATCAATACAATATATGTTACATCTTTGATACATTATTTCTTTAACAGAAAAAGTATCAATTTCTATCAGTTTTAGACTCCAAGGAGCTTATCTTTCCAATGTGGATTTTTAAAAAATGGATCAGCATTATTTATCTTCACTCTAATTATATACTCGAGGAACTATCATTAATATCTGACGCTCAATTAATATTTTACCTTCACAAAACGTGTATCTGTAATTCAAAAAAGCAAAATAAAAAAAAAAAGCTGGAAGAATGAAAACTTCATAAGAAAAGCATCGTTTAAAACAACGATATTTCACAAACTAAATATGGTAGAAGTCGGAAGCTATAACTATGGGGATAGTATCAAAATAAAACTGTTAGGGTCAACCCAGCTAACTAAAATACGGTGAAAACACTCATACACACGACGTATTGTTTTTCTTTTTCATTTTTTTCAGTTACAGAGAACAACAGCCATCATAGAAGGCGAGAATAAACTTGTCTTAAGGTTTAAAAAAATTCAGAAAGCACCTTCTGCGGATTTGACATTTCAAGCTACTTAAGCAGTTTTTGTTTGCCGTTAAATTTACTTCAAATTACATTACAGAAAACGTTCACCTGGAATTCCTTTACTAAAATGACTTTTAGTATGTTTAATGACTTTATGAAGTAAATAATCAATAAACTGGTGTGTATTTCGCTATTATATCTTTGATGATGGCTGCAGAACCGATACTGTCTAAATATAGCCAAACATACAAGGTACCAGTCGACCACGTGAAACTCTAAAGAGGACATTTTTAAGAGAGGGCATTTTAGAGGCATAACATTCCTTGATGAGGTTGAAAAGCTCGCCGAAAACAGGAAAACTTGGCAAACTACCATGCGAGCCCTATGTCACATTTAACGGCACGGGAAGGATGTCAGATGTAAGATGAAGACAAGGTACTGATGTTCTCAGAATATAGCAAAAGATACAAGATACAGGTGTTTTCTGAATGTAACAAAAGATAGAAGATACAGATGTTTTCAGAACGTAACAAAAGATAGAAGATACAGATGCATATAAATGACATGAAAAGTTTAGTAGCAGTAATTCTAGATCTTGATGACTGGTGTAAAAATTTAAAGCTAAAAAAACAAAAGTGAATACACCAGGACAGAAACCAGAACATAGAAGGTAGACGCAGTCCTCAGAATAACTGGGACGGTGGCCAGCGCGATAGAGCTGGCTCTTTGCGTCAGAGCTGTCGAACACGACCAACCCATGACCCTATTTCATCGATTCATGGTCCACCAGGTAGAAGACAGCAGTCTGACTGAGTGAGCAGTGGTTTAAATGGGAAAAGCAAATCCGACCGTAGAAATGCGGCACACCACGAAGTCGAATGTGCCTAGCTGAAAGACAGACCTTACAGCCTAGCTGAAAGACACAGACCTTACAGCCTAGCTGAAAGACACAGACCTTACAGCCTAGCTGAAAGACACAGACCTTACAGCCTAGCTGAAAGACACAGATGTTACAGCCTAGCTGAAAGACACAGACCTTACAGCCTAGCTGAAAGACAGACCTTACAGCCTAGCTGAAAGACACAGACCTTACAGCCTAGCTGAAAGACACAGACCTTACAGCCCAGCTGAAAGACACAGATGTTACAGCCTAGCTGAAAGACACAGACCTTACAGCCCAGCTGAAAGACACAGACCTTACAGCCTAGCTGAAAGACACAGACCTTACAGCCTAGTTGAAAGACACAGACCTTACAGCCCAGCTGAAAGACACAGACCTTACAGCCCAGCTGAAAGACACAGACCTTACAGCCCAGCTGAAAGACACAGATGTTACAGCCTATCTGCAAACAGCAATACAACGCAACCACAGCCCTCTTGAAAACGGGGGCCCCAGAAGAAGAAGAAACCGGAGATTCAGATGTCCGTTCTTGTAGCTTCTCTTTGTAACTGTGAACAATAACTCTTGGAAGATGCTGCCATAATAAGGTTTTACGAGTACATACATAAAAAGTAGTGGCTGGAGTGAGTCACATTTGTGATGTTTTAGCTGGAGCTACTAAACAAGTTTCGCAGTAGACACTGACAACATCGGTTCTAACTATGATTTCAAACCTTAATTCTGCACACCTCTGCTCAGGTGAGTTCAAAGTAGATACTAAACCTGGCACTCTTCTGCCAGCCTCTTTAGGCTATATAATTCCAGCCTTTCATGGGGTCACAGATCCATCAGGTCACAGATCCATCAAGCCAAAAACTATTCGTCATGGCCCTCCTCTCTCTTACTCTGCGCCAGGTGCTATTATGTTAAAAACATTTACATATATCTAATATTCTACATAATATACACTTGATTCAATTACGTCCAGTTGTCCCTTTGTGAACCATCAGAGATTTGCCAAAGTCAGACTCGGAATTTCTACCCTAAAATCTTCATTAAAATAAGAATTATATATATATATATATATATATATATATATATATATATATATATATATATAAATATATCGTGTATCTGGCACTACAATCCATATGAACATGTTACCAAAATATCCACATGGAACCTGGTAACTTCTATTATTAGAAGTTTTAACTTTCTAAAAAAAAATTGTTTATCGTGAGAGATATCATTGGTAAGAAGTTTGTTTACAAGGCATAAGTCTTGCTTCCAGGCAAAAGGCAATTAAAACTTTACTTCTTTAATTTCGTAAATGAAGTTTGAAGGACAAGTGCAGCGACGTAAACCTGAGCAAGCGTGACGGTATACAGACACGAACGCATCTGTGTTAAGAGAAAGTAAACCAAGGCTCTTGTAACTTAACGATCACATGAAACAAAACGACGTGAATAGTAATCTTCACAAACAGATATACGGATCTACAGCAGGTGGGAATGTATCATAATGAACCTTAAACTCTGGCAAGACGTTAAAATGGCTGTTATCTTCTCTTATTGCTAAAATAAGTAGACACGTTAGTTGAGTTTTTGGGCGACTATTTACATATGTAAAAGGGAAACAAACTTTACTTGACTTCTCTTAACAGCTACTAGAATTCAGGCTATCTACAACACAAACGTTCATTCCATCTCAATCAACGAGGAGGTTTCCTAGCATAAGTATACGGTAAGTTTTAAATTTTGTACTGACACAAAGTTATGGGGCTGGTCTTGCGTGGATGCACTTAATGTTAGTGAGGTGGCAAACACTTAGTTACCCATATTCAGCGTAGCATGGTGGACTATGACAAAAAAAAAGAAATAATTTTTCAAATGTATTTTAGTGGCATCTGAAATACAGCAAGGCTGACAAAGATTGGTGACTTAATTATTTGCGATAAGTGCGATGAAGAGGTTTGAGTAACGTCTGTTAAACCTGATTGGACTTGACTGCCCTCACAGGTCTTCCCAGGTGACTACAGATTGACGTATTCTGCTTTCATGCCTACAACAGGTTGCATATTATGCCATAAGAGCTGTAGGTAGACATCAGGTAAAAAAAAAAGATGATGTAGGATACTTTGTATATGAGGAAACTATCTGGTAGTGCTCTGATTTATTATTATCTAGGATCTTCAGCAGTTCTGTCCAGTTTTCAAAGAGCGCGTGGAAACGTCAGTCAAAATTCTTTGGCATGTCACAACAAGACAGAAAATCTGGCAGTGAATAGAAACCTCAAGGGAAAAAAATGAGATGAATGCAGGGAGAAAAGATATCAGAATGGACTGATAAACACCCATGGCAATGGAAAGATAACCGACCTGATTCAAAACACAGGAGAATGGACAGAAGCATGATCACCAACAGTTACCTGCACGACATGTAATCAGTTCAAAGTGGAGCGACTACTTAGTCAGTTTTCTATCCCTGTCAAAGATTTTCACAAAATCATTTTTTTTAGTTCACATTTTTTACACACTTCAATCTTACAGAAAATATTAATGATGTACATATATAAAATAATTGATGTAGACTAGTTTTCATGTACTAAATTATATTTTAGTTGATTTTACATGGTGAGAATAACAAAAAAATGGGAAAATAACACCCAAAGAAGCAGCCTTGGCAAATATAATATGGGCATTGTACATGGTTTCACTTTGAAAAATGGGTTAACATAAATGATGAATCTCTCATGAGTGTAACGACTTAGTGGGACGTTCTTTATAGCATAAAGACTCAACAAATTCTAAAATAACTCACTGTTTGTGCTGTAAAGAGTCAGCTAGACAGACGCTGAAATATTTTCCCATCCACTGTTTTGGATAATATCTCCTAGACTGTCAGGCATTACTTCTTTTTAGGTATATGTTTTCATTCAATGCATTCCTTATTGGCTCGTCGCTTCTCCTTTCCTGCTTCTGTTCTTCCGTTGTCTGCGGTTAAGGAAGTCATTTATTTGCTTTTACCTTCTTTCTTGTGGAAATTATATTACCATTTTTTTTATTCATCGGATTTATGATAATAATATTAATCCCAGTAATTAATGCTACAATCTTTGATGTATGTGGTTTAAAGTCTGATCATTTTGTTCTTATTTCTGTCACTTTGATACTGCGAAGAATTTAACTTATGCTTTCCTGTTTTTTAACTCTGCTTTTGATGCAAAGGTTACAGGCAGCCAAAGAGACTATTTCCAGCAACTTATTTTATAAAGTGATTGTGTATCCCAGTTCAATAGGCTGTTGGCATTAAACCTTCAAGTATATTTAATTATTTTCAAGACACTTTAGTTACAGCAAAGTGGAGGTGTTGCTAAATTAGATCTGCTTCACTTCTTTCTAAAAAATTAAACGCAGCTTAATATCAAGTAATGTTTACTTTGTAAAACAGGGCTGTGATTTTTTAAAAAAATTTTTCAAGTTTTTTAGCAAACGAAATTTATTTTGTTACCTAAAAGTCTTCCGTCAGTGAAGCTGAAATATCATATGATTATATAAGCAAAAACAGGAGACAGCAAAACTCTACATAACATACAAGAGAGGCCAACGAGTACTATTACATCCAAAGAAGGACCAATCTTTAGCAAAACTGGCACACTATTAACATCAAGTAAAGACCAAAAAAGCAAAGATGGGCTGAATACTTCCAAGAAATACTTAAATGACCGCACCCAAAAGAATTGATAAATCTTGAAACCGACTTACCAGTCCCACAGCTAAATGTCAATTTAGACGAAATTACATTGAACTAAATTGAAACAGCAGTGAATCTAATGGCTAGCAACAAAGCTGCAGGTGAAGATGAAATAACAGTTGAAATGTTAAAAAGCTATTAACAGTGACAACATGAGCCAACTACAGAGAATGTTTAATAAAGTTTGGAAAAAAAGGTCCCTTCTGAATGAAAAAAAAAAATCATTGTTAAAATACCATTACTATCATTTGTGTCAGGAGTACATTGCAAAGTAGTTCTGAATAGATTAAAGATATAGTGCATACTGCAATGAGAGAAGAACAAGCAGAGTTTCGAAAAGGGAGAAGGTGTCTCGACCAGATATTTACTCTCAGAATAATACTTGAAGAACATATTGAGAAGCAGAAACCATTAATACTAAACTTCATAAACTTTAAAAAGACATTTGATAGCATATACAGAGATTCATTGTGGAGACTTTTAAGACTATATGGAATACCATCTAAAATTGTCAACATTATTAAGGATCTCTACAATGGATATGTTTGTGCAGTCAACATGGAAGAAGGAATGAGTGAATGATTCCAGATTAAATCAGGGGTGAAACAAGAATGTATACTTCTCCTTTGCTTTTTGGAATTGTCATAGACTTCATCATGAAAAAATGTGCACAGATAAAACGGGTATTGAATGGGTACATGAGACCCAACTAGAAGATCTTGATTTTGCAGATGACATAACTGTTATCAGTGGCAATGTGAATTCGATGAAAGAAAAAGAGTGATACACCCTGTCTTCGCTTGCTAGCAAAATAAGACTTGCACTTAACACGAAAAAAAAAACCCCAAAAATAATGAAACTTCCCATTAATCACGAAGGAAAAATATATGTAGAAGGAACAGCTGTTGAAGAAGTACACCAATCTGCATACCTCAGCAGCTACACAGACTAGGATGGTGACACCAGAAAGGAAGTTAGAATTAGAACTGCAAAAGCAGCATTTATCATCGAGAATCTTGAGAACATATGGCACTCTAAACGCAAAAACCAAACTAAGATTATTTAATTCAAATGTACTATCTACCCTCATTTATGCATATGAAAGCTGGAAAACAACTATAGAAATAGACAACGAGTTACTCTTTTTTTTAAAACAAATGCCTAAGGAAAATACTCAGTTAAAAGAGGAATAAATTCATGAACAACGCGGAGATGAGTGAACAACAACCTGTCTCATGGGTGATCATAACAAGTTGATGAGCATATATCGGTTATGTGATGAGGAGAAACAGTCAGAGAATATAAATAAATAAGTTATCAAATGGAACACAACAGGCCGAAGAAAAAAAGAGGTCGACCACGTGAAACTCTAAAAAGTACATTGTTAAAAGAGCCCAAATTAGTAGGCATGGAATCCCTTGATGAGGTTGAAAAACTCGCCGAAAACAGGAAAACTTGGCGAACCTTGTCAGTCCTATATGATGTTTAACTTGGCGAACTATCATGCGACCCCTATGTGACTTTTAACGGCACAGGAAGGATGTAAGATGTACGAAGAAGATGATGTAAGCAAATCATGCCAGGTGGCTTTCTCCATAATCTGCTGGGGTAAGTTTGTGGCCTTCAGTTCACAGTTCATTAGACACTGTGCTATTGTTTTATTACCTCCCCTATTTTATTTTGGGTGTTAATGTTGCTCCACAATCAAGGTTAAAAAAAAAAAGATTGCTTCTGTGTGGTTCTTTGAAGTTTTTAATCTTTAAACACATTCGCCTGCACTCCACTTTCTGAATGGGATTGCTGGAATAAGAACCTTATCTTCATCTCAGCAGGATGGAAGTTTCTTATAAACGCTGTTCTATGCCAACAGTTTCTGTCGTGGAAATTTCGTGCTCTTGCATTTTTTTTCTTCTTCTTCAGGCAGTTTTTCCCTGAAGAAATCTGCTCATAAATTATCATTGCCAGACAGGGCCCATTAAGTTCGTAATTGAACCTTTTGGAGATCCGGTTTGTTGGACAATTTATTTTTCTCAGTACGATTAAAACAGTTTTTTCCCCTTTTTCTTTCTACATAACTCCTTCATTTTCTCGGGTCAGTGTGGCTAATATTAACTTGTAGACATTAACCCGTAAAATTAAACATTCTAATTATCTTTTATTTCAGAAAGAAAAAACCAAATGTTTTTCAAGCTAAAATAAGAACAAATGCAAATGAAACGATTAAATATAAAGACAGTCAAGATATGACATATGGGTGGAAGTTGATTCTTCCTTATGCTAAACTCATTTGTCAGAATAATCTTCTTTAATAATTGTTAAGCTTGTATTTTAAGTATGAAATAAATATCAACCACGTCACCAGTAACAACAGCAGCTGCACACATATATAGCAAAAGCTGTGCAAGAAACTGCACTGTAATCCTCATGGCTGTTTTGTTTTTTTTTTCTCTTGATGTATCACCTTATTTAAAAACTTTCCCACACATATGCTCTTGCGTTTCCTTAACCCTTTCAGACACACGGAATGTTGCAAGCCACCATGCCTCGCTAGCGCTCAGTTTGAGGTAATCTTTAATCATGAAGAGTTGCTTCTTCACGTGAAAGCAACATATCTCTACAGATTTCTCTTCTTTCAAAGGCCTCATCTTGATCTCACGTTAGGTGGCCATTCAGAAGAAAGCTGAAAGTCTGTACAAACTGATATGCAATCACTATGGCGACGAGAAGTGACGTAGTACGCAAGTCAAGTCTGCTTCTGTTAGAGCTGATATTTTTCAGAGCTGACGTGTTGTCTTTCTTTACAGTACCTGTTACACAAAAACAGAAATCGGAAAATTAATGAAATTGTCTTATTACGTATTGTTACAGTCTGAAAAAAAAGAGAATTTATCGCTAGACAATTGCGATTTACTTTTTTCACTAATTAATTTACAAAACAATCTAAAATACTGAGGCACATGAATTTAGAGAACAACATAGAGAATAAATAAGGACGAAAAGAAATTAGATACTAAAGTAACTAACAATGACTTGATCTACCTCGATAGGTACCCCAAAAAAAAAAAAAAGAGAGATTCACATACAGTAGATAAATATTAAATATATTTGGAGAAGTTGCAATGAGTACTCAACCCGAAATTGTTGCAAAGATTGAATGGAAAGTACTTGAATGAGACGTGAAATTAGACTGAGTGGGTTGTTTAGAGTTTTGTGTGAGCGCTGTTTGAATGACACACTAAAGATCTCACATTAAAGAGTTCAGTTTTTATATTAATTAATTTTGTTTTAAAACACGAAATTCCTAACACAGATCATGAATTTCAACAAAATTCATGGATTAACTATTTTGATGTTGAATTAATATGGCAATAGGCGTCATATGAGACAGATTACCTACCTCGCTTGACATTATACGTGTCACCTGAAAACAAAAATGTAACAGTATGATTAGTAAAATTGTGAAAATCATAGAAAACGTATATAAAATCAACGCCAGTATTATCTATAAAATCAACTTATATTTCCTCTACTGACAGTAGTAGTAGTAGTGATGAAATGATTTTTTCTTTGCAGTTATCCCCTGTTTGTCTAAATTCTTTTGTAAAACACGTCCCGTAAAAAGGAAAAGAGCATGGGGTGGAAAGTGCTGGGGTACAAGTGAAGAACTCCTGCTGATGGTGGGATTCATGAAGGCGACCCGTCTACTTGTCTACATGAAATATAAAACTGAACGCAGAATAAATCTGCTTACTTTGCATCCATTCACTCACCCTGTCATTCATTCATTCATTCATTCATCCATCTATCTATCCATACATGCACACTCCAGTTATTAAAATCAAAATTGTGGACATCGAAACAACCACACTCCCTGGACCATCACGGATAGCCACTCTCTCACTTCCTCAGACAAGAGTTACCGTCCTTTAAACCTCTGACTTCCTAAGTCTCCATACTCTAGGGACAGATCTCCCATATATCGAAAGTCTGTGAATATTTGGATTTTTAAATATTTTTTCACACTTTCTCAGGATTGACCAGCCGTTCCAAGCCTGATCAAATCTTGAAAACCACTGACAGATAAAGCGGTTAAATATCAGGAAGTTCCGAAAGCAGATTAAGGAAACGCCCGAAAAACACATGGAGAACAATGAGATAGAGAATGAGTACTCTAACAACGGAGAAGAGATGGAAGCAGTAAACGAAAGATGATGATCTAAGAACCTATAGTAAACATCTACATAACAGTTAAACAATATCAGTTGATAACTAGTTTTTAAAATGTAGACATGAATGACAAATGATCTATGATAACGCAAGTATAAAAACATAACTTAGCTATTCGGCCTCCAGGGATTTTGCTGAAAAAGATTATATAAAAGTGTGCACTAGATTTATAGAAAGGTCAGGTTTTGAACGTTTCGATGAAAGAAATATTGGATTCTTGTATGGCTTTCATTTTTATCTGATTGTCTTATTTTCTGGCACACTTCTTTCCGTCCACTTACCTCATTCTTTCTATCATTTTTTTTTTACAACTGTCTAAGCACTGCTATCGCCACCACCACCATAACTGTCACCATCATCATCATGGTCACGACCATTATTATCACTACCATCATCACTGCCATCGTGACATCATCATCATTATCATCATTTGTGTCACCATGATCAGTTTCATCATCACCACTATCATAACCATCACCACTACCGACATAATCATCATCATCACCCTTACTAGCATCAACACCATCATCATCATCATCATCATCACAGCTAGGTTCATCATTACAGTCGTTATAACGAGAGAAGCTTGCATATATGTTTCGTCTCTCTCATCTTGCAATTGATTTTCATCGTCGTATCCCGACATCCTACCATCCCACCATCTTGCCATCCTGCCATTCCACCATCCCACCATCCTGTGATCCCACCATTCTGCCATCCCACCATCCTGCCAGCCTGCCATTCCGCCATCCTGGCATCCCATCATCCTGCCATCTCACCATCCCACAATCCTGCCATCCCACCATCTTGACATCCCACCACCCCACAATCCTGCCATCCCACCATTCCACCATCCTGGCATCCCACCATCCTGCCATCCCACAATCCTGCCATCCCACCATCCTGCCATCCCATCACCCCACCATTCCACCATCCTGGCATCCCACCATCCTGGCATCCCACCATCCTGCCATCCCACAATCCTGCCATCCCACCATCCCACAATCCTGCCATCCCACCATCCTACCATCCCACCATCCTGCCATCCCACCATCCCACAATCCTGCCATCCCACCATCCCACAATCCTGCCATCCCACCATCCCACAATCCTGCCATCCCACCATCCCACAATCCTGCCATCCCACCATCCCACAATCCTGCCATCCCACCATCCCACAATCCTGCCATCCCACAATCCTGCCATCCCACCAACCCACAGTCCTGCCATCCCACCATCCCACAGTCCTGCCATCCCACCATCCTGTCATCCTGCTAGACCTCACTTCATCACTCTGCCTTCTTCCGCTTCTCATCTCACTCATGTCACTCATCTCTTCACATAAAATCGCTTTACAAGATCAATGAATGTTGAGTGTTTAGAGATGAGATTTCAAAGAAGAAATATACGACAGAAAACTCCTAAAATCAGAATATATTTTTTAAAAATCATTGAAATAAGCCTCAGGGCAGGTGAAAATTATATTTCTATTTCAGTAACATTTATAATCCCACCTTCGAAAATAACTGCCACGTTTTTGTTTTGTGTATTTTGCTGACAGAAATACTGTTTATGAGGACAGAAAAAAAACTTGCAGTTATATCATCAAGAAAGTGTCACAGACCATTCTCATGTTTCCCTTCGCAAGGAATAAGATATTAGCAAGATAGAGTTACCAGAATAAACGAAAACGAGGTCAGGAAATCAACCCGGATGTTTATTATTGTGAGAATATCACAAGCTCCAACCGCCTCTCCAACTATTGACCCACGGAAAAGTCTAAAGCTGTGCAGGTGCGACAAAACTGCCAGTCTGTGTATAGACCTGGGATTTATCACCTAGAAGAAGCATGCATCATAATCTGGGATCTATAATAATAAAGAAACCGCCGGATATTGGGTGGAACCTCGTTTCTGATTATAGGAAAACATCCGACATTTTTCTTTGCCACAGTTAGGAAATTCTTTTTTCCTCTAACAAGGATCTCTAAAATTTCTGTTACCGTATCTCCCTCAAGAATTTTATCGTATTTCGGGATTTCTAATCTTTGTCAAAGATTTCCTAGGTAAAATAGATTTTGCGTTTTCGTCAACGTGCAAGTTCATTATTACAAATTAATCTTTTATGACTTGAAACTTGGCATTTGATAGTCAAGAAAAAGAGACAGTTAGATAATAGCGCCCCCGTGTGGTACCCGGGATCTGCAAAGAATAGGACCACTGTACCCTACCACGCATGATCGTAAAAGGCGACTAAGGAGGGTTCGGCATAGGGCCAGCAACCCTATCTGGTAAAAAAACTATCAGACTGCTACAGAAACGGAAGCAAGGGAAAAAACAAATGCAGGTGGAAGGAGAAATGCGTATCAGGAAACTGAGCCCATGAAGGTTGTGGATGAAAGCCAGCCACTGGAAGTCCCCAGCCCGACTGCAGACCTGGAACCTAATCACAAGATGCAAATAGGCAGCTGGAATGTAAGAACACTTAACCAGACTGGAAAACTAGCACAAACCATCAAGGAAATGTACAGATACAAACTAGACATACTAGAAATACAAGAAGCAAGATGGACAGGACAAGGCAGAAGGAAATTAACAACACAGCACACAGAAGATACAATAATATGGTCAGGTAAAGAAGATCTTCATGAAGGAGGAGTAGCATTGATTATAACAAAAGAAGCATCAAGAGCATTGCTGAAATGGACCCCAATAAATGAGAGATTATTATATGCACGGTTCAACTCAAGATTCACGAAGCTGTCTATTATAGTTTGTTATGCACCAACAGAAGCAGCTGAAGAGGAATTAAAAGAAGATTTTTACAACAGCCTCCAAGCAACAGTAGAAACAATACCCAAGCATGATATGCTACTCATCTTGGGCGACTTCAATGCAAAAGTAGGTGAAGGAAATGAAGATAGAAGAAGAATCATGGGAAGAGAAGGAATCGGAGAAATAAATGAAAATGGAGAAAGACTGTGCAGTTTCTGTGAAGAAAACATGATGACCATCGGAGGGACAATTTTCCAACATAAAAACATCCATAAGGTGACTTGGAGGTCACCAGATAAAACCACAGAAAACCAAATCGATCACATACTAATAAACAGCAAGTGGAAACTGTCACTACAAGATGTGCGAGCAAGGAAAGGAGCAGATGTAGGAAGTGATCACAACCTTCTGGTAGCAAAAATAAAACTAAAATTAAAGAAAGCCAAAATCGGAGAACACAGAAAGATACATTTTGATACAAGAAAACTGACAGACCAGCAAACAAGAAATGAATTCTCAATAGTACTTAAGAACCGCCTCAGTGTCCTACAAGACAAAGCAGAAATGTCCATATTAAAGTTCAATAAAACACTACAGGAAACAGCAAAAGAGGTGCTGGGATATCGGAAAAGGAGAAAAGGAGAATGGATAAGCGAGACCACATGGGAAAAGATAGAGCAAAGAAAAGAAATCAAGAAAAAATTACTGAACACCAAATCACAACGGCTTAAAGAACGAGTTTTAAGTAATTATGCACAAAAGACAAAGAAGTGAAGGAATCATGCCGTCAAGATAAGCGTCAATATTATGACAACTTAGCAGAAACAGCAGAGAAAGCAGCATATACAAATGACATGAAAACCATATATAAAATCACAAAGCAGATGACAGGTAACTTCAGCACAAGATGTGAAAGTCAGTAAGAACACAAAAATGGACAACTGGTCAGTGGAGAAAGAGAAAAAACTGAAAGATGGAGGGAACACTTTAACACCCTACTAAACAGAACACAAGCAGCACAAACAATAGACATACCTGAAGCAAAAACGGAACTAAACATCAATACAGGACCAATAACAATAACTGAAGTAAAGGAGGCGATAAAGAAGCTAAAATCAGACAGGGCACCAGGTGAAGATGAAGTGACTGCTGAGATGTTGAAAGCAGAAGAAACAGAAATACCAAAACAACTTTGCCGGATATTACAACAAATTTGGGATCTAGAAAAAGCCCCAGAGGAGTGGAAAACTGGGCTTATAGTAAAACTACCAAAGAAGGGTGACCTCAGAGATTGCGGGAACTGGAGAGGCATTACCCTACTGCCACTCACCAGTAAAGTATTTTGCAGAATAATCATCAACAGAATTGTACCAACACTTGAGGAAAAACTTCGGAAAGAGCAGGCAGGATTTAGGAAAGGAAGATCATGCATAGACCACATATTTGTACTTAGACAAATATTAGAACAGGCAAATGAGTGGCATAGCACAACATATGCATTATTCATAGATTTTGAGAAAGCCTTTGACAGTGTCAACAGAGATGCACTGTGGAAAATCCTAAGATGGCATGGCCTCCCCCATAAAATAGTTAATGTAATCAATAAATACGAGGGTTTTCAGTGCAAAGTTATCTGTGGAGAACATACCTCCAGCAGCTTTAGGGTAGAAACAGGAGTGAAACAGGGATGTGTACTATCACCAACATTATTTATCTTGGCAGTAGACTGGTTAATGAAGGAGGTAACATCAGACAAACGCAGAGGATTACAATGGACCCTTGACACAGTGCTGGAGGACCTTGACTTTGCGGACGACATTTGTCTATTATCAAGCAGTCACAAAGATATGCAAGATAAAATAAACAAGCTAACTAAAAATGCAAACAACATAGGACTAAAGATCAACGTAGGAAAGACAAAGTTAATGAAGCAAAATGTGAACACCAGAAATGTACTCAGAGTAGATAGCAAGTTAGTGGAGGAGGTCAACGAATTTGTATACCTTGGCAACAGAGTAGTAGAAAATGGAGACAGCACAGAGGACATCAACAGCAGACTTACTAGAGCAAACCAGGCTTTTGCAACGCTGCAGACTATATGGAAATCTAAAAAACTAAGCATAAATATGAAAATCAGGATATTTAAGAGTAATGTTCTAAGTGTACTACTCTATGGAAGTGAATGCTGGAAAATCACAAAAACCATAGAAAACAAGTTGAATTCTTTCCAGACTAAATGTTTACGAAGAATTAGAAAAATATTTTGGCCAAACACCATAAGAAATAACATCTTATTAGCAGAAATGCAGATGAAACCACTGACAACAATTATTGAGGAAAGACGCTGGCGATGGTTGGGACATGTGCTCCGAATGACTGACAACGCACTACCAAAAATAGCACTAAGATGGACACCACAGGGGAGCAGAAGTAAGGGTGGACCAAAAGAGACATGGAGAAGAACAACAGAAAGGATGTTGAGCAATAGAGGGCTCACCTGGGCAAGAGCAGAAAAAAAGGCGAAGGACAGGCATTTGTGGAAAACCCTTGCGGAAGCCCCATGTGCCCCGGGCACTTAAGGTTCAGAGAGAGAGAGAGAGAGATAATAGCGAGAGGGGGAAAAATCACAACGAAGGTCGAAGTGGCGTAGTGGCTAGTGTGGCATAGTGGCTAGTATGGCATAGTGGCCAGTGTGGCATAGTGGCTCGTGTGTTCACGTATTCTACGGCAAGCTCTGTAGTTAAATCCGGCCGGAGGAGCACCAGCTTTTAGGATCCCAGTCACTCAGCTTTTAGGACCACCAGTCACTCAGCTTTAGGACCCCCAGTCACTCAGATTTTAGGACCCCCAGTCACTCAGATTTTAGGACCCCCAGTCACTCAGATTTTAGGACCCCCAGTCACTCAGATTTTAGGACCCCCAGTCACTCAGATTTTAGGACCCCCAGTCAATCAGATTTTAGGACCCCCAGTCACTCAGATTTTAGGACCTCCAGTCACTCAGATTTTAGGACCTCCAGTCACTCAGACTTTAGGACCCCCAGTCACTCAGATTTTAGGACCCCCAGTCACTCAGCTTTTAAGACCATCAGTCACTCAGATTTTAGGACCCCCAGTCACTCAGATTTTAGGACCCCCAGTCACTCAGATTTTAGGACCCCCAGTCAATCAGATTTTAGGACCCCCAGTCAATCAGATTTTAGGACCCCCAGTCACTCAGCTTTTAAGACCATCAGTCACTCAGATTTTGGGACCCCTAGTCACTCAGCTTTTAAGACCATCAGTCACTCAGATTTTAGGACCCCTAGTCACTCAGCTTTTAAGACCATCAGTCACTCAGATTTTAGGACCCCCAGTCACTCAGCTTTTAAGACCATCAGTCACTCAGATTTTAGGACCCCCAGTCACTCAGCTTTTAAGACCATCAGTCACTCAGATTTTAGGACCCCCAGTCACTCAGATTTTAGGACCCCCAGTCACTCAGATTTACGAACCCCATGTCACACCAGATGTAGGTGCCCCTGACACTCAGCTGTAAGCGCGCCAGTCACTCAGCTTTAGGGCCCCACCTCCCCCCCCCCCAGTCACCCCAGATTAGGATGCCTCTGTCACTCAGCTGTAGAATTTTACCAGACTCCTCCTGAAACTTGGAAGGAAAAGGCTGCCAAGTGCGAGGCTGACCACATCGCTCTAGAATGCTGACAGGTCACTGAAAATATTGGCACTAACACCATATCTCTTGGTGCTCTGTGCCATGTAAAAGCTGCTTTTACTCTTGACGCGCCTTCTTTCATCCAGTGACGTGGAACTGAAAGATATGAAGTTCATCTCTGAAAACACCACGGTTTAAACTCATTCTTCGCACACAAACATGGCTGAAACATACCGTCCAATCTTCCACGTGAAAGATTCAGAAACTCGTCATGAATCACCTACCATGTGACATCATAACATCACTGGAACATCTAGCGGGCGCTGTTAAATGATCGCTCAGTCACAGTCAGTATGAAAATTTAGCTTAATCATGTATGTGAAGTTACACCCATAGCACCCCTGGACTGGTTGTATGAAAAAGCCCTAACATTAGTGTCGCCACATCACCTAACTCCACGGACCTAACACCCATGATACTTTGACATAACGGAATAGAAGCACTTACAAGGACCCTATCGCAGGAAAATAATTTAAGAGCATTAAATAAATCAGCCAAAAATAAATGGCCAAACACCATAAGAAATAACATCTTATTGGCAGAAACGCAGATGAAACCACTGACAACAATTATTGAGGAAAGACGCTGGCGATGGTTGGGACATGTGCTCCGAATGACTGACAACTCACTACCAAAAATAGCACTAAGATGGACACCACAGGGGAGCAGAAGTAAGGGTAGACCAAAAGAGACATGGAGAAGAACAACAGAAAGGATGTTGAGCAATAGAGGGCTCACCTGGGCAAGAGCAGAAAAAAAGGCGAAAGACAGGCATTTGTGGAAAACCCTTGCGGAAGCCCCATGTGCCCTGGGCACTTAAGGTTCAGAGAGAGAGAGAGAGAAATAAATCAGCACAGCCGCTCTTAAATTAGAAGATGTGTCATAATAAAACCATATACGTGATTGGAAGCAGAAGTAAACTATATGAAGGACTGATGGCACCAAACGAAAAAGGAGAGTAACTGGGAAAACAGTCCACGTGACAGACCACGTGATAGACCACATGATTTGATCACGTGAATATACATAGGATAATTTGAGAGACGCTTGAAGTGTCTTGGCAAGAGGCTGTGCATTCAATTACCACAGGTGAGAAAAATGATGTTCTCTTTCACTATACATCTTTCGTCATAAAGATAGTATGTTCATCATCATCATCATCATCACCAACAACAACAACAACAACATTGCCAACAACATCTTGTACTACTCATAAAGTACGGCAGTCATCCCTGTTCATGTTGTCTCGTGCTAACATTTTCATTTTTCCTATAATATGTCAATTACGTCTTAATTTTTTTTCATTATCTATTGATCTTAAATTAGTGTATCTTTATCCCTCGCTTGTATATCTCCAAACCAGGCTCCATTTCAAGGCATTTTTAGCCATCGACAATTGCAGTCTACTTTAGCAGACTTTCCTTAGAACACGTCCAAAATAGTCCTTGCCTGCCTTTAGATCTCAAATGTCAAGTGATTCATGCCATGTCTTTCCAGATCATCGTGTGTGGCACTCCTTTGGCATGGTACATATGGCGGCCATATGTTGGAAAATAGGAGTCTATGTGATGTTGATTTGTTGCATCTACGAGAAACTTCGCCATCATAAACCTAAATGTTTCTATAATAGCGGTCTTTGATCTGGACTCCTCGTATATTTCAGATGGGGAGAAATATCATTTCTCTGATGATACTTTCCCGTCCAATGTAATATCAGGAGTTGTCATTTACGCTTCTGGAAGCAGTGATTATTTTTGAGCTGGCGGTGCTGTACTGAGATGATCAATAGCTGCTGCTCTGGAGACGGCGGGGGCGACCTGCATGATTATTATTGGGATGTGCAGAAATGTCTGTAAATGCTGTCAAACACTGACAATGTAATGGAGGATGGAAGTCAGGGTTTTAAGGCGCGGGAGGTGGGGAAGGAAATCGAGGGAGACGGGACAGCGTTTAGCTGTCAGTAAGTTGCAGTGCGGGATGGGAAGATGAGATGAAGAGAGGGGTAGTAGACGTGAGTAATAAAGAGAGGATGGAAAGATGAGATGAAGTGAGGGATAGTAGACGTGAGTAATAAAGAGAGGATGGGAAGATGAGATGAAGCGAGGGATAGCAGACGTGAGTAATAAAGAGAGGACGGGAAGATGAGATAAAGTGAGGGATAGTAGACGTGAGTAATAAAGAGAGGATGGGAAGATGAGATGAAGTGAGGGATAGTAGACGTGAGTAATAAAGAGAGGATGGGAAGATGAGATGAAGTGAGGGATAGTAGACGTGAGTAATAAAGAGAGGATAGGAAGATGAGATGAAGTGAGGGATAGTAGACGTGAGTAATAAAGAGAGGATGGGAAGATGAGATGAAGTGAGGGATAGCAGACGTGAGTAATAAAGAGAGGATGGGAAGATGAGATGAAGTGAGGGATAGTAGATAGGAAGAATGAGTAGAAATTGTTAGTAAATCTAGGAAAAATAAAAGAGAAAAACTGATGATGCAGTAAGACAGACGATGGAGGTAAGACAGAATCTGAATAAACAAAAGCTGCTAAAATAGCAACCTCCCATGAACTGTTTTAAGGCATGTGAAGCTAAAAGAAAAGTTAAATAAGATACTAGCAGTCATACTTTTGTTCCATTACTGGGAGTCTGAATTAGGCATACACGTTGAAAATAGCCATCGCGTCAATGCTACGTAAAACATGGTGGCAGTAGTGTGTGATTATAAGAGAACGTTCGTGTATCGTGGATTTTATTTCATAGGATTAGAGGGAAATAACTATGGCTGATGAATACAAAAGATAAATTATTCTGAAGAGTGGACGGACTAGATAGGGAAAGAAGAACAGTATTAATTAAAAGATTGATATAAATTTACTTCAAAGGTAGGAAATATGTCCAGACTCCACACGTGGATCAGAAATTACCAAAGAGAACTTAAAACTTTTAACGTTTTATTTTCTAACATTCACTCATGAATATGTTGGAATTAGCTCTGAATAGACCGGCATTAAAAAAATAATAATCATGTGCGATAAGAAATAATTATCGACTTCGCAACATAATAATTTCTCATTAACTCAACTTTACGTTTTTTTTTTCATTTAACAAAAGTACACATAAATGTCACAGCTTGCGACTCCAAACATCTGCGACATATTTTAATAGTGTGATAGTCTCAAAGCTCAGATCAAAGTCCTCTGGTCGTGAATGTGTGGCAGTGATATATGGCACAAACAATTATCAGAATGCTCACTCTTTGAGGTATTTTTTAAAATTGCGCGAGTTAAAAAAAGCTATTTCTATCCAAATCAACGATAACTAATTCATTACAATTTTAGTCCGTGTTTTGGGATGGTGTCAATACGTTTCATACCGTCTATCAAACGAAGTCATCTGTGAACATGTGGTGGTTAGTATGGAATAAAAAATAAGTTTGTCTAAATCTGTAGAGGCTAGTTTAGTTTCTAAACTAACTATTTACTAAGTTGTTTATTTTAAAGACAAAATCAGAAATAGCACCTTCATGGCAAGAGTTGGAGTAACATGAGCGTTACACTACATTCAGAGACACCAGGTCAAATCGCGTGGCCGCCTAACATTGACTATCGGCGGACAGTGTACCACGGAAAACATTCACACTAAGAATTGTACGAAACAAAAGCAGAGGCCGCCCTTACAAGAGGTGGATGGAGGAAATTATAGAAATCTAAAATTATCTCGTTGTATGAAACAAACTGCCGACCCCTATCATTAAGCCTATTTGTCCCCTCAAGACCTAAAGTTATATCTATTTGTCCCTAAAATAGTATCACCGTGACTGATTAGACTGGTCACGTGCAACACTGACAATACTTATGCTCTGCTGTCTGATTAAGGACAGGTGATGCAGCTGTTTATGTAAGAGTCTAGTAGAGTAAAAAGGTTGTCGTTAATATTGTCAGACTACCACTCGGATAGGTACGGTTCTATCTGGAAGTCTTATCCATTGTTTCAAGAATATTCACAAGAAACTGAACATACCCAGATTCTCAACAACTCCACACAGACAACAGCTACATGACTTTAAACTACTGACAGCCCTCCACAACTCCACACAGACAACAGCCACATGACTTGAAACTACTGTCAGCCCTCCAAAAGACTAAAACGTAACAATGTGGATTAAACTGAAGAGAGCTTGAAAACATCGACAGATTTATTTATGAGAAATAATGGCAGATGACTGATGCTGACGAACTGCATAGACAAACAAAAAAAAAACATGTTTGAGGCTCAACTCCCCGGCTATAACAATTGTTAGCCACATGAGGAGGAAGAGGACAACTCTCTCACAACAAAGTTGCAACAGTGCTTACGCAACATGTAATAGCAAAAAGCAGCAACTTACATCTTCTGAACATCTCACTGAATACACATGAATCACAACGCTTACTTACAGTAGTTAGTTATGAACACTCCTTGCACAGTAACACGAGACAACATTTAGTAGCAACTCATCTAGCTAGAACAAAACTCACTTCATAATAGTTCTAATTTTCTATTAAGGAAACTCACAATGTTCAACTATTACCCTCAGTCTAAACTGACAGAACATTCTATCCCATGATGCAAGCCTCATTAATGGAAAGAATCGTCCTCAAGAATAATTCTCTTAATCACAATCGTAATCAACTGATACTGATCAATATTCACATTCTCATCTAAAAAACCCTCCTACGTAAAAGTACAAAGCTTAAATATCATCTACCATTTCTATTTTCCTTTGTTCGTGAACATTCCTTCACGAGAAAGTCTAACTTCATGAAATCGCCTGTTTAAGATCTTGGACTAGTCTCTCAAAAAGCAACATAAATTTAGCTAGCTATAAAAACATGTCCAGAGAAATTTCAGTACAAGTCATCAAAATCTCGGGATGTCAACGTCCAAAAATGACCTTCAGTGAAAAACAAACTGGACATTCCAAATTTAATTTCATAAAACATGTCAGGATAAAGTTCATGATTCCCCCGTGATTTTTTCAAGGTCCTAGCTTGAACTTCCTTTGACCTGTCTACGACAATAACTCTAAGGGGCTATAATCAGACCATCAAAAATACTAAATGTATAATGGATTTTATCCCTTAGATAGAATACTATCACATCGCCTCAAGACCTAAAGTTATATCTATTTGTACCCTCAAGACCTAAAGTCATATCTATTTATCCCCTCAAGACAAAGTTATATCTATTTGTCCCCTCAAGACATAAAGTTATATCTATGTCCCCTCAAGACCTAAAGTTATATCTATTTGTCCCCTCAAGACTTTAAAGTTATATGAGGAAGGAGACAAGACACGATAACACAAGATTTATTTTCAATTATTTCGAGGCATACAGAAATACATGTACCGGCTAAAACAGGTTTTTATCTTTCCTTCCTTGTGAACATCGACAGCGTCATACATAACGCGTGTCTTCAACTCTTCCTCTAGGACTCTTACTATGTTTCCGAAGCGTCTGTGGGTAAAAGGTTTGACTTGTAAGACACAGATTTGCTGTAGATCTTGAAATCTCAGCTTTGTGAACCAACCATCCATAGCAGCGGATTGCTCCTTCATGATAACTGCAGATACTGTTCTTGAGAACACAAACGTCCAAGCTTCTAGTTCGTGAACGGAGTTTAATTCGCCTGTGCCTGTGTTCGAGTAATTTTGGTTGCCTACTTTTGTTCATATCCACGCAGTGTCTTTGGAGCAATGTAAACATCAGACTGTTGTGGCTTCTCTTAGGACCGATGTATCAGAGCTGCTACCTACACTGCTTAATCTGTGATGCTGACGTCAATAGAATGGTAAAAGAACCCCCTATCATGTCATACGGCACTTAACGTATATGGGCTTCTTCTTCTTCTGTCTTTCTCTCTTCTTCTTCCTATTCTTTCTGTCTTCTTCTTTCTTTCTTTTTCTTCTTTCTTTTTCTTCTTCTTTCTTTCTTTTTCTTCTTCTCTCTTCTTCTTTCTTTTTCTTCTTTTTCCTCTTCTTCTTCTTCTTTCTTTCTCTCTTCTTCTTCTTATTCTTTCTGTCTTCTTCTTCCTTTCTTTTTCTTCTTTCTTTTTCTTCTTCTTTCTTTCTTTTTCTTCTTTCTTCTTCTCTCTTTCTTCTTTTTCCTCTTCTTTTCTTTCTTTCTCTTCTTCTTCTTCTTTCTTTCTCTCTTTTCTCTTATTCTTTCTGTTCTTCTTCTTTCTTTTTCTTCTTTTCTTCTTCTTTCTTTCTTTCTTTTTTCTTCTCTCTTTCTTCTTTTCTCTTCTCTTCTTCTTTCTTTCTCTCTTCTTCTTCTTATTCTTTCTGTCTTCTTCTTCTTCTTTTCTTCTTTTTTTTCTTCTTCTTTTCTTCTTCTTTTCTTCTTTCTTCTTCTCTCTTTCTTCTTCTTTCTTTTTCTTCTTCTTCCTCTTTTACTTCTTCTTTCTTTCTTCTTCTTTCTTCTTCTTTCTTTCTCTCTTCTTCTTATTCTTTCTGTCTTGTTCTTCTTTCTTTCTTTTTCTTCTTTCTTCTTCTTCTTTCTTTCTTTCTTCTTCTTCTTCTTCTTCTTCAGACAGAGTTCGCCTCCATTCCTCCCTATTCCTAACCTTCTGTCTTCAGCTGGTGACACCAATTTCCTAGATACTGTCTTCTATGTTCCCTCTCTCCACGTGTGTCTTGGTCCAGGTTTTGGTCTTGTTCCCTTCACCTCTTGTGCATACATCATTTTCTTTTGTCTGTCCTCTTTCATTCTTTCTACACTGGAAACGAAATTACTGCTTATATTATCCTTGGCGTGCCCGCATACTAGAGAAAGGTGTGGCCAGCATTACACCTGGCCGCCCGTACTTCATCACCTGCGAGACGAGCCAGGTATTCATTTCTGCAAGTCGGTGACTGGAGCGCCAAAAGCTGTTCGTGGGCCACAGACGTGGTTGGACATTGGCGCCTTATTCAGTTTACTACCTGACTGAACATTCTCATTTCATACTTTTCAAACTATGCTCCTTCAGTCTGCTTTCACTTGACTTTCTTGAGCTTCAATTTTTCTATGAAGCGCTCACTTTGCTTTTTCTGAAACCGGCAGTTTGAGAGCAAAAAAACTATTTAAGCAATTTTTCTTCAGTTTCTAAAGACAACAACTTTTTTTTTTTTTACGCATTGCTACGCTGTATTGAAGATTTCTGAGACAAGTTATACATTTGAAAAGAAACTATCATTATTATTTACGAAAAAAAAAGTTCATCTATGCAAATGAATTTCTTGTATGAAACCCGTCTTTTCGTTCACCAAACAAAATGAAAGTAACATGCAACAAGTAATTTCAAATACGAAAATAAAGATAACATGACTATCACGTTTCTAAAACCGGGGATGGAAGAAAAGGTTAGAATTTCCCATTTCCTCATTTAGTCAGTAATTTCCTTCAAGTGAGGCTGCATTAATAGGCAAATTAATCTTTAATTCTGTTTATTAAACCTGTTTACCGACAGTTCTATCGCCTGTTTATCTTTCTACTGGTATCAGTGACAAAAAAACAGAGGCGTAGCACCCTCACTGTGAAGGATAATTGTAAAACCTGGTCTGCGCGCTGTAAAACACAGAAATGTAATATGATCACATTACATATTTATTGCTTATTGCTTCTGCAATTTCCTGCGCAGTTTCGCATGGAGAATTTATTTCTACAAGAAAACACAAAATAAAAAAGAGATATATCACACCATAATCTCCTTTTTTTTACCTTTTCCAACAAATTCCCAGTGCTCAGCTTTGGAAAAAAGAAACAAGTTGCGATTGCGGTGACTTCATTGTTTATTCATAAACTTATCTCTAGTTTTCCTTTGCATCGTTTCCAGCTATCGCAGTTTGTATAACAGTCATATCTGTAATTATGACCACTGAGGGCTGCCATATATATCAAAGCCAACCACGAAAGTGGAAGTACTCTTGAAAGAACCTCTTTTCATCTGCACAGAAAACGCAATTTTCCATTTTCTAAAGTTATACCGTCAGTTGATGTGGAATAAGTGAAATATTACTGGTGTTGCCAACCCTGCTAGTGATATATATAGTAATTTGGACACTAATAACTTAACAAACAATCTGGTATAACTCCCCCCTCCCAACATAATCATCATTATTATCATCATCATTATCAACGCTAGAAATTATTGTCCCGCTTTTCAAGCACAGTGACAAGGGATGGGGGTTGGGGAAACTAGGCATCGCTCATAAGCTCAGAGGACAAAGTGAGGGGGGGGGGTGTTGGGGAAACTAGGCATCGCTCATAAAGCTCAGAGGACAAAGTGAGGGGGGGGGGTGTTGGGGAAACTAGGCATCGCTCATAAAGCTCAGAGGACAAAATGGGGGGGGGGGGATGTTGGGGAAACTAGGCATCGCTCATAAGCTCAGAGGACAAAGTGAGGGGGGGTGGGGGAAGTAGGCATCGCTCATAAGCTCAGAGGACAAAGTGAGGGGGGGGGGGGTTGGGGAAACTAGGCATCGCTTATAAGCTCAGAGGACAAAGGGGGGGGGGGTGTTGGAGAAACTAGGCATCGCTCATAAGCACAGAGGACAAAGTGAGGGGTGGTGTTGGGGAAACTAGGCATCGCTCATAAGCACAGAAGACAAAGTGGGGGGGGATGTTGGGGAAACTAGGCATCGCTTATAAGCTCAGAGGACAAAGTGGAGGGGGGGTGTTGGGGAAACTAGGCATCGTTCATAAGCTCAGAGGACAAAGTAGGGGGGGGGGGTGTTGGGGAAACTAGACATCGCTCATAAGCTCAGAGGACAAAGAGGGGGGGGGGGTGTTGGGGAAACTAGACATCGCTCATAAGCTCAGAGGACAAAGTGGAGGGGTGGGGGGGGGGGGTTGGGGAAATTAGCCATCGCTCATAAGCTCAGAGGACAAAGTAGGGGGGGGGTTGGGGAAACTAGGCATCGCTCATAAGCTCAGAGGACAAAGTAGGGGGGGGGTTGGGGAAACTAGGCATCGCTCATAAGCTCAGAGGACAAAGTAGGGGGGGGGGTTGGGGAAACTAGGCATCGCTCATAAGCTCAGAGGACAAAGTAGGGGGGGGGGTTGGGGAAACTAGGCATCGCTCATAAGCTCAGAGGACAAAGTGGGGGGGGGGGGTTGGGGAAACTAGGCATCGCTCATAAGCTCAGAGGACAAAGTAGGGGGGGGGTTGGGGAAACTAGGCATCGCTCATAAGCTCAGAGGACAAAGTAGGGGGGGGGGGGGTTGGGGAAACTAGGCATCGCTCATAAGCACAGAGGACAAAGTAGGGGGGGGGGTTGGGGAAACTAGGCATCGCTCATAAGCTCAGAGGACAAAGTAGGGGGGGGGGGTTGGGGAAACTAGGCATCGCTCATAAGCTCAGAGGACAAAGTAGGGGGGGGGTTGGGGAAACTAGGCATCGCTCATAAGCTCAGAGGACAAAGTAGGGGGGGGTTGGGGAAACTAGGCATCGCTCATAAGCTCAGAGGACAAAGTAGGGGGGGGGTTGGGGAAACTAGGCATCGCTCATAAGCTCAGAGGACAAAGTAGGGGGGGGGTTGGGGAAACTAGGCATCGCTCATAAGCTCAGAGGACAAAGTGGGGGGGGGGGGTTGGGGAAACTAGGCATCGCTCATAAGCTCAGAGGACAAAGTGGGGGGGGGGGGGTTGGGGAAACTAGGCATCGCTCATAAGCTCAGAGGACAAAGTGGGGGGGGGGGGTTGGGGAAACTAGGCATCGCTCATAAGCTCAGAGGACAAAGTGGGGGGGGGGTTGGGGAAACTAGGCATCGCTCATAAGCTCAGAGGACAAAGTAGGGGGGGGGGTTGGGGAAACTAGGCATCGCTCATAAGCTCAGAGGACAAAGTGGGGGGGGGGTTGGGGGGAAACTAGGCATCGCTCATAAGCTCAGAGGACAAAGTGGGGGGGGGGTTGGGGAAACTAGGCATCGCTCATAAGCTCAGAGGACAAAGTGGGGGGGGGGGGTTGGGGAAACTAGGCATCGCTCATAAGCTCAGAGGACAAAGTAGGGGGGGGGGTTGGGGAAACTAGGCATCGCTCATAAGCTCAGAGGACAAAGTAGGGGGGGGTTGGGGAAACTAGGCATCGCTCATAAGCTCAGAGGACAAAGTGGGGGGGGGGACGACGATGTAGATGCCAAATATAAAGAGGCACCTAAGGACTCTGGAGGCAAAACTTTGAATGTGCTGGGGGCAGATGGAAATTTTTGCATTGACTTTGACAATTCCTCTTACAGGCCATGCTGCTAAATTTGAACATTTGTGCCTAACCGCTGTGTCCAGTCTGTGGACATCAAGGACTTCCGGTTCAACAACGGTGGTAGGTCGTATTTTACCGTTTCACTCTCTCACAAGCGACACTCCGTTTGTTGTAATATTTGATGTAGAGTTGGAGGTTGTATTTCTGCGTCTGTTGGTTGCAAGTGCTTGTGTTCTGTTGTAGATCTTCGCTGTTTTGGCTGAGCGTGGTGCGAACAGAGACGCACGAAAATGTCAAATGAGCAACCGCGTCGTTGTTGCTTTCAAGATGGAGGTCGATTCTGTGTGCCGAGCTGCTGAGCTTAGTGCTGTGGCACCACTGTGAGCTGTGAACTTGGCATAGACAGCACTGATGATTCTTCGTTACGTCTACCAAGCTAGTGGCGAACTGTGATGGTCTTTCTGTGTCCTGGTTCGGCTTGGCGCTTAGCTACGGAGTTCGTGCTGAGAGTGACGCTGACTAGTTTCTCGTGCGGTTCCTAAAATGTCGTTCTCAGTGAGTAGCTCAGTATCAAGGACTGATGCGAGAGACATCGATGAACATTCTATGCGATACTCACTGGCACATGGTGTGGAGCGATTATGAGAGTATCGCCTTCTCGATGATACCGAGAACCTAATACTGAACACCAATCTGTGACGTCTCTAATCATTTACAATTCTCTCTCTCTCACTCTCTTTCTTTCTCCCGCTCCCTCTCTCTATTCTTAACCCTTTTGATCAATCAATCTCTCTCCTCTCTCTCTCCTCTCTCTCTCTCTCTTTCTCTGTTTCTACAATAAACAGGTTTAAAGAAGTTAAATATGTACCCCGTCAATCTTGGCAGTCAACACCTGTATAAATATCCGGAAATCAAAGACGTTCCCAGAATTCCAGATCGGTAAGCAAGGGATGCCTTCTTGTTTCACATTTGTGCTTTTCTTTCGGTGGAAAAGCTAGGTTGATGTTTTGATGACTCTAAAATAATGAACGCCGGATATGCCGTGTTTGCGCGCCAGTTTTCTGCGCGGAGGATGGGCCAAAGGGTGACTGATCGTGCTTTGAGTTGCGCTGATATTTCTGTAGCAAACCAGATGGAACGTGTTGTGCTAACTCTATAGTTGTTTTCTATTGCCAATGATAATATTTCTGTGGAGACGTCTGAGACAGTCTTTGTAGTTGGAAAAAGTGGGACAGAAGCCCTTTCTTATTTCTGGGTATAATTCAGCCTGAGATGAAGCGGATGAATAGAGTAGTTGTTAGTGCACTCATTTCACATGCCGTTAGTTTTGGGTTCCAAGATTGACCTGTGCACTCAAATCAGTCCGGCCGAAAAAAACAGTGCGTGGAAAGAAGACAGGCATGCGTAATACTGACCACATCGCCTTCTAACCTGGTTGTCAGATAAAAGAATGTATGGTACTGGCAGTGGAACTGTACTCCCCTCTCCCTCTCAAAATCTCAACAGCATGGAACATACATTTATCAGTAACACACAATATGTGTATGATTATATAACTATACACGTAGCTACTGCAGTAAAGCTGTGATATCAAATTACATAAACTAGGGAAAAAGTAGGAACAGCTTTATTACTTAACGAGTGCACAGCTGTGGCGTTTCGGCGTGAGCCTTAAATCATACAAAAGCACATAGGACGAACGAAGAAATAGAGAGAGGAGATAAAGTATAAATTCACTTGAATGATATGTTTAAAAAAAAAAAGAAAATCAAATAAAATGAATAGAGCACTTAGCTGTAACTTGTAAGAAGGTGTGGCTTGTCCGACGTTGTGTTAGAAATGCGCATGGTGGAGTGTAGAGAGTATTTAAATGGGGACTTGGGTTGTGTGATAGGTGGATCGCAACTGAGAGTGGTGGGTAGGGAAACCATGGAGGGGAAGAGAGTGATACAATGGTAATCTAGCCGGGAGAATGCGAAATAGGTGATTATAGTTGGGGTAGAGGAGTTGTAATGTGATGCTGTGGGGAGCTCTGAGTTATGTGTAACAAGTCAGAAGGGAGTGGATCTTAGTGCGGAGGGATTATGATTGTGGAAAAGGAGAATGTTAGGTGTAGCTGAATAAAGAGTTTAAACCATGTGGTTCCAGCGTCCCACATTCCTGAATGTAGCGGTTCTCAAGCGTTAGGCGGCTTCTGTCATCTCCGTGACATTGTTTGATGGCTTTTACCAGAAAGTCAGGTTGGCTTCTGTGGTGAGGGCCATTGAAATGATTCAGGAACGGTTTCGAAGCATGCCGGGTGATATCGTACAGATGTTTCTGCATCTCTCTCTCTGAACCTTAAGTGCCCAGGGCACATGGGGCTTCCGCAAGGGTTTTCCACAAATGCCTGTTTTTCGCCTTTTGTTCTGCTCTTGCCCAGGTGAGCCCTCTATTGCTCAACATCCTTTCTGTTGTTCTTCTCCATGTCTCTTTTGGTCTACCCTTACTTCTGCTCCCCTGTGGTGTCCATCTTAGTGCTATTTTTTGGTAGTGAGTTGTCAGTCATTCGGAGCACATGTCCCAACCATCGCCAGCGTCTCTCCTCAATAATTGTTATTGTTTCTGCATGCGGTCCCCTAATCTGAGTACTGGCCTCAGTCATAATAACTCCCCACTAAGTTCCACTCCTTCTCACTTGTTACACATAGTTCAGAACC
The DNA here is from genome assembly GCA_009760885.1 of Achatina immaculata. Lineage (NCBI taxonomy): Eukaryota > Metazoa > Mollusca > Gastropoda > Stylommatophora > Achatinidae > Lissachatina > Lissachatina immaculata. The sequence goes on along the minus strand of CM019717.1, from coordinate 20,864,273 downwards.
TCTTCACAACATCACATTACAACCCCTCTATCCCAACTATAATCACCTATTTCATTTTCTCCCGGCTAGATTACCATTGTATCACTCCCCTCCACTCCACCCTTTCTCCACTCACCACCCTCAGTTACGACACAATCTATCACACATCCCAAGTCTCCATTTAGATACTTTCTACACTCCACCATGCGCATTTCTAACACAGCGTCGGGCAAGACACAGCTTCTTACAACTTACAGCTAAGTGCTCTATTCATTTTATTTGAATTTTTATTTTAAACATAGCATTCAAGTGAATTTATACTTTATCTCCTCTCTCTATTTCTTCGTTCGTCCTGTGTGTTTTTTATATGATTTAAGGCACATGCCGACACGTCACAACTGTGTTCTCGTTAAGTAATAAAACTGTTCCTACCTTTTTCCTAGTTTATGCATTTTGAGATTTATCAGCAGCCTTAGTTTCCTACCAGCAACTGTGTGACTACAACAACAATTAACCCAAGAAGTGGATGAAGTAATGTTTATGAACACAGCCTCACACCAGCTCCAGATAGCCTATGGCGACGTGCTCACTTTACAGATGCGGAGAGTCAGAACATATATTAAGTACATGAAACTTAAGACCTTTTAACATTTTCTAGTTTATGCTTTTGTTCTAAAATATCAAACATGCGAAATAGAACTGAGTATAATTTTTTTTAAGCATAAAAGTCTATAAAGTAAAAGAATCATGAATTGCATGTCTGAAAAATACAAATCTTTGAATGAATCTGTTATAAGCTTTAGGGTCACTCATTCATTAATGTGCATGTCCCTTGTGGAACTTTGCCTCTCTAACAGCTCTCCTGTTGGCCTATCGGTTGTGAGCAAGATGGCCTGCTGCTGATGCATCCATTTGCAGATCATCAACGATGTCTTGCAACCATCTTCGCCTTTGTCTTCCTCTCTTTCTTTTTCCCATTATGTATCCTTCCAGGACGGTCTTCTCTAGATTATCATGACGTTTAATGTGTCCAAAATATTTAAGTTTTCTCTCTTTAATCCTCTTTACTAGCCAGCCTTCTTCAATATTAAGTTCTTGTAATATGGGTATATTTGTTGTTTTTTTTTGTGTCCATGATATTTTTAGGAACTCTTCTGTAGCATTTACATTCAAAGACATTTATGTGTTTCTCAGCTGTTTTGTTAAGTGTCCAGGTTTCACAGGCATATGTTACGAAGGCAAAGATGCATGCCCTTAAAAATCTTATTTTTGTGGTTCTGTCTGTTCCTCTCCACATATTCTTTAGTTGTTTTACTTTCTTAAGAGCGATAGATGACCACCTTTTAATTTCCCTCACTGTAGCTTTTCCATTCCTTTTTGTGTTTTGGACAGTAATACTGTGTCATCAGCATATCTAATATCTAGTATTTCATAACCTCCAATTCTTATGGCATAGTAATATTCTTTGTCTACATCTTCTCTAACATTCCTCATTATATTTTCAGTATACAAGTTAAATAAGTAAGGCGACAATATGCACCCCTTACGGACCCCTTGTTTTATGTCAAACCAAGTTGTTGTTTCACCATTTATTCTTACTGCTGCTTATTGGTCTAGATACACCAGTGATCTTAATTGTATCAAATATGTTGGAAATCCCATTTTTAAAAATATTTCTCGACGTTTCCTTTGAATAGTCTATAAAAGATAAATATAGATTCACATTAAACTCTCTGCATTTCTCAATTATTAATCTTAGATTGAATATATGATCTCTTGATCCTCTTCCTTGCCTGAAACCAGCTTGGACCATATTGACTTCTTCTTCAATTTTCTTACGAAGTCTAGCTATTATGATTTTTAACAGAATTTTACTGGCATGACTAATCAGGGCAACAGTTCTGTAGTTTGTGCATAATTTCAGGTTACCTTTTTTTTGGTAGTGGTATGAATACAGTTCTTTTCCACTCTTTTGATCAAATACCTGAATGCCATATATTTTTACATCGTGCATGATGCATTGTTGCACATTCCTTTCCTCCTGCTTTAATAAGTTCAGCTGTTATCTCATCACATCCTGGTGATTTACCATTTTTCAGATTCTTTATTGCCCATAAAACTTCTTCTATTGTCGGTTCGGGTTCTTTCCCTTCCAATAATAATTCATACTGTTGATTTCTGCTTTCACAGTCAGTTGTTTCATATATTCCTCTGCAATATTCCATCCGTCTTTCTAGAATTTCCTCTGTCTCTGTCAAGGTATTCCACATCTCGTCACAAATCACATTTAGCTTAGGTGTGACATTTCTTGTCAATGTCTTCATTTCTTTCAACATTTCACTATCTCTTCCACACTTTGATGTCCTTCTATTCTTTCACAACAATCTTGTATGTATTGTTTTTTGTCTTTTCTTATGTTTCTCCGTACTTCTTTTGTTAAAGATTTATATTCCTCTTTGTTGTTGTTTGTCACTTGACATTGCGTCTTCATTTCTCTACGTTGTTTTATCAGTTCTAGTGTGCCTGCCTTTACCCTTTAAAAATAAAGATTGTTCATTCATTATTCATTCATTCATTCATTCATTTGTGCTTTCTTTACTGGAACCATGTCTTTAGCTGTTGTTATTAAGATATCTCTGGCCTGCGTAGCCAATTCATCTGGTGTCATCTCCTCCTATACAGCCATCAGGATTTTGAAACGGTTCTTCACTTCTACACCGTATTGTTCTGGTATTTTTATAAGATCAAAGCGAAGTAGTCTTGATCCTGCAACTGTCTTTTTTATCTTTATCTTCATGTCTGCTATTAATAACTCATGCTCCGTGTCACAATCAGCATCTGGTAAACTTTTTTGCTGACATTATACTTGATCTCCACCATCTTTGCACTAAAATGTAATCTATTTGATTCGTGGCTTTCCCATCAGGTGATGTCCATGTGTTAAGTCTTCTTGGATGTTGTTTAAAAAGTGTGTTAGCGATCATTAGCTCATTTTCCATGCAAAACGTCATTAGATTGTCACCTGCCTCATTTCTATGCCCGAGCTTGAGGGTAGAGAGTTTTATAACTGAACCAAGTAAAGAACACAGCTGTACTGTACCACTCTCTCTACAGAAGCATATTTAGATTTCACTGCTCTCTGTATAGAACAAAATTTAGATTTCACTCTCTGTACAGAACCATGTTTAGATTTCACCACACTCTACAGAGAAGCATATATAAATGGCACCATTCTCTGTACACAAACATATCTTTAATACAAATAGACCCCCCGCAAAGATATTAACCTATGAAAGAAAAACATAATGGAAACTTCAGTGAAAGAAAAATATAATGGAAACTTCTGTGAAAGAAAAACATAACGGAAACGCAAGTGAAAAAAATTGTTTGTTCTTTCATCTCTAGAATGCATCCTGGCCTTGCGTGTGAAACACGCTAGTCAAAAATTGTTTGAATCATACAGGTTTAGGAATGTTTAAAACATGCAGGTTTAGGAACGCTTAAAACATGCAGGTTTAGGAACGCTTAAAACATGTAGGTTTAGGAACGCTTAAAACATGTAGGTTTAGGAACGTTTAAAACATGCAGGTTTAGGAATGTCTAAAACGTGCAGGTTTAGGAACGTTTAAAACATGTAGGTTTAGGAACGTCTAAAATGTGCAGGTTTAAGAATGTTTAAAACATGTAGGTTTAGGAACGTCTAAAACGTGCAGGTTTAGGAACGCTTAAAACATGTAGGTTTAGGAACGTTTAAAACATGTAGGTTTAGGAACGTCTAAAGCGTGCAGGTTTAGAAATATTTAAAATAATTACTATCAAGAAATAAGTGGTTTCCCTAGTCAGACATTAGGCACGCTTGTGTAGATTCTCCTTTACTAAACGAAAAATTCTACGAGCATTTAAAATTTTTCTTTACTGTCCGATATTAGTGTAGCCAATAAAATATGATTACTAAATGTGATATTTACAGCTTGCTTGCCTTAACCATGCATCCCTCTATACATTAATTATTGCGTACGGTGTTCACCATACATCTCTCTCTCTCTCTCTCTCTCTCTCTCTCTCTCTCTACATTAATTGCTTCATTACATACAGAGTTCACCATACATCTCTCTCTCTCTCTCGCTCTCTCTCTCTACATTAATTGCTTCATTACGTACAGAGTTCACCATACATCTCTCTCTCTCTCTCTCTCTACATTAATTACTTCATTACGTACAGTCTTAGCCATACATGTCTCTCTACATTAAATACTTCATTACGTACAGCCTTAACCATACATCTCTCTCTCTCTCTCTACATTAATTACTTCACTGCGTACAGTCTTAGCCATACATCTTTTTTCTACATTAATTATTTCATTACGTACAGTCTTAGCCATACATCTCTCTCTCTACATTAATTACTTCATTACGTACAGTCTTAGCCATACATCTCTCTCTCTACATTAATTACTTCATTACATACAGCCTTAACCATACATCTCTCTCTACATTAATTACTTCATTACATACAGCCCTAACCATACATCTCTCTCTACATTAATTGCTTCATTACGTACAGCCTTAACCATACATCTCTCTCTACATTAATTACTTCATTACATACAGCCTTAACCATACATCTCTCTCTACATTAATTACTTCATTACATACAGCCTTAACCATACATCTCTCTCTACAGTAATTACTTCATTACATACAGCCTTAACCATACATCTCTCTCTACAGTAATTACTTCATTACATACAGCCTTAACCATACATCTCTCTCTCTCTCTCTCTCTCTCTCTACATTAATTACTTCATTAACTACAGCCTTAACCATACATCTCTCTCTACATTAATTACTTCATTACATACAGCCTTAACCATACATCTCTCTCTACATTAATTACTTCATTACCTACAGCCTTAACCATCACTCTTCTGCTTCTTCTTCTTCTTTGTGCTGATCTTGTCCGGTCTGCAATCCCTTCTGTTCTCTTCCTACTCTATTTGTTCAGCTCTGTGAGATCTTTCTTCTTTTTTTTTTCCTTCTCTAGACCGTCTTCTCCTCCCCCCCCCTCCCAGGTCGTTTCTTGTTATTACCAGTTTCTCTTAACTCTGTCGTCTGGTGACAGTTCGCGTTACTTTTTTTTCTTCTTAGGATTCTAACTAGTCCTCATTGTTTGTAACTTCTTCCAGTGCTTGTTTATTAGTTTATTCCCCTGCCTATCCAGGCTGTCTTTTGTACCTATGTCAAGAACCAGGCCCCTGTTGGACTTTAAGCAGGTAGATCCAGGTTTATTGATTGACAGGGCACTCCACCGTATCGTTTCGACTAACACATTATTCACTCAAATGTATGCGAACGAAGATGTAAGAAAAGAAGAGGAAGTCTTTTATTATCAGGTATGATATACTAATACAACATATAAGAAGGGAAGACGAACTCTAAGGAAGTATAATATATTCGTGTAACATATAAGAAAATGAGGGGTGGTCTAGATTAGTGTATTCTCGTATAATTCTTATATATTATAAGAAATAGATGAGTGTATTCTCGTATAATTCTTATATATTATAAGAAATAGATGAGTGTATTCTCGTATAATTCTTATATATTATAAGAAATAGATTAGTGTATTCTCGTATAATTCTTATATATTATAAGAAATAGATGAGTGTATTCTCGTATAATTCTTATATATTATAAGAAATAGATTAGTGTATTCTCGTATAATTCTTATATATTATAAGAAATAGATTAGTGTATTCTCGTATAATTCTTATACATTATAAGAAATAGATTAGTGCATTCTCGTATAACTTATAAGGAAGGAAAAAATATACGAAAAAGAAGAGGCTGCGTATCTCGCCACTAGCATGAACCTGCGTCCTAGAGAGACTATTCTTTTTTCTAATTTCTCTATCGCTTTCAAATTTATATTTTTTTGCATCAGCAAAACAATTTCTAATTTATTATGACAGTATCGAACTCCTCCTCCTCCTCTTTTTCTTCTTCTTCTTCTTCTTCTTCTTCTTCTTCTTCTTCTTCTTCTTCACAGTTTAAGATACTTAAGTATAATGTCGGACAGAAAATAATTTTAGTTATCTCAGAAAAAAACACCTAAAACAGCAAAGAAAAGTCTGAGAAATGACACTGGACTACGCCTTGATAAGGTCCAATGTGAAACTGAAATGTGATACGGGTATACTGACATGGGTATAATGACACGGGTATATTGACAATTCTGAGATTTGCCGAGTGGAACAAAAAAAAAAAAAAAAACAAGAAAGGTACAGACAGAAGATTGAAAAAACAACTTATCAGAATAGACTCCGCTCATCCAAAACCTTGCACAGGTGCAGCTGCGAGGGGTGGAGATATGTGGTTCACGTTTGCAAAAAAAAGGGGGGGGGGGGAGAGGAGAGAAAGAAACAAAAACAAAAAGAACGAACTTATTTTTAAGGTTTAGAGAAACAGGTGCACAGTACCGTCAGAGATTCTGCCCTTCATTTCCCAGTTGTCACTCTAATGCAGTCATTCAGCACCACTGTAGCACCAGTGTGTCACCAATGTAGCACCAGTGTGGCACCAATGTAGCACCAGTGTAGCACCAGTGTGGCACCAATGTAGCACCAGTGTTACGTACAAGGAATAAAATGACGTATGGCATGAACAACGTTTACGTGTAACTTCTTCTTGATACATTCAACATTATAATAATCTCGTATAAATATAGTATACGATGGAGCTATCTGAAGTTAGAGAAACGGTAATATGAGATATGAAGAAAAACACGAGGTTATGAAATAGAATCTAGTAGACTATGCTGGCGGGCAGATAACAGCGGAAGGGGAAGTATTTGCTAGAAAAGTGAGTGCATGTTTGGGAGCACTCTATCAGTATTACCTGCTCCCAGTGTAAAGAGATAGAGCAGGAAAGCGAGCTGGACTTTACATAATTCATTTCATACAGAATGAACAGTACACAAATAAAAAAAGCAGAATCCGCGGAGAGAAAATAACAAGGGTGATTTTAGAATATCGCGGATAAATACATGAACATGGCGATAGTGCATGTATGTAGGAAGCGATGACATTATTTTGGGTTTGTAGATGATTGTTCTTTAACTGTACGACACCATTTCTTCACTCTGGAAAGATATTCTTTCAATCTCTGAGAACAGCAATGATATGTCAGTTTCCTCCCTTCCACAAAAGCGAGCTACACGGCTAATTATCACTGAACTACCAGGCAATGTTTCTTATATTCCGCTGGCTACATCTAACACCTCTTTATAAACTAGTCCACGAAGCGAAACGATCTCTACATCGCAACCTCCCATCCTTCTATGACGAAACGTTGGGGGGGGGGGGGGCAGCCGACTGACATAGAAAACTATGTTGTTTGATAATTGTGTTCTCCAATCAGACAAACATATTACGTGTTTACTAATTCCACGTTTCCACGGAAAGTATTTGATCTCCTATTTTGGACAACCCAATATCGCTCACATGCCTGGCACAATCATTACACTTGCAGACATACTTAGGTTCTGTAAACTTCGAAACTCTTATGTCCATATTCATAATAATATTTCATTTAAAAAAAAACCCTATGCATTTCTGATAACTCTTTCCAATGCTGTTATTTCTTTTGTCAATAAGGTTCTTTGTTTTACAATGTAAAGGGATCTTCACTAGACTGACCGTCTTCAGAATGTAGCTTTAATTAACTGTCTGTTTTTTAACTGATGTGGTCAGCTTGCATATTGTGTTCTTCTATTCTCCATTAGTCGGAATCCTTTTCCAGCGCGAGATTAAAGAGAAATGATGGCCGTGAGATCAGTTCCCCACACTTTCTGAGTCATGAAATGGTAAAGAGGCAAATGATACGGAGTTGCATTATTATTACGCCCTGTCTTGTTTTTTTAATGTTAAGTATCTCTTTTCATTGTATTTGCGTGACACTGACAGACAACACGCAGACACATACAGACGTGGAAAAATTGGTGGTGATGTTAGGTGTGTATGTGTGTGTGAGAGGATTGGAAGGGGGGCGGGGGTGGGGAAAAGAGAGAGGGCAAGAAAGATTCCAATTGCTTCAGTAAGTTCGCGTACATTTACTGTTCTTTATATAGTTTCTACATGTCCGTGACTTTCATGTCTGGATAGCACTTAGAAATAACAAAATTTAAACATCGCAAATAGGATTGTTAGCCTCGCCTAGACATTTTCCAAGTTAAGACTATTCAATTCAAATGTAATATCCACCCTCATTTATGCATGTTAAAACTGGAAAACAACTAAAGAAATAGGAAAGAAATTAGACTCTTTCGAAAACAAATGCCTAAGGAAAATAATCGGTATAAATTGGAACGAATTCAAAAACAACGCAAAGATCAGACAGCTGAGCAAACAACAACCTGTCTCATGGTTGATTAGAAAAAGAAGATGGACATATGTTGGTTATGTGATGAGAAGAAATGATCAGAGAATCCCCAAACAAGCTATCAAATGGAACACAACAGGCCGAAGAAAAAGAGATCAACCACGTGAAACTCTAAAGAGGATATTATCATGAGAAGCCAATTCAGTGGGCATAACATCCCTTGATGAGATTGAAAAACTCGCCGAAGACAGGACATCTTGGCGAACTACCATGCGGGCCCCATGTGACGTTTAACGGCACAGGAAGGATGTAAAATGTAAGAACTTTCTATATTAAAAAAAAAAAGTAATAAAACAAGAAATAGAAAACTGTGCCGACCTCAGATAAATCACGTTACAACATGTCACAAAGATGTGGAAAACAAATTTAGTTTTTAGTGATACATTTCTGTAAAACATCTCGTTCTTCGCAATATCTAGTAAGTTCCACATAATTTCTCTTATTTTATCCACTAGACGCATCTAACCATCTGCACGATATTCCAGCGCTTGTTGGATTCCCACAGCGAGGATCAAAGATCCCACGAGATGACCCAAATAACAGAGGTTGAAAAGCCGGAATAGAGGATTCCACAGATGCTAGCATGTAATGAGCAGGCAGCTAATTACTGCATGCCATCAGTTTAGATGGAAATTGCATGCTCATACTTCTTATTAGTGGATCACAGACAGGCATTCAGACTAGCAGACAAGCAGACGGATAGATAGATAGATAGATAGATAGATAGATAGATAGATAGATAGATAGATAGATAGATAGATAGATAGATAGATAGATAGATAGATAGATAGATAGACGGACTGACCACGGACGGACGGACAGACAGACAGACAGACAAACAGATAGATAGATAGATAGATAGATAGATAGATAGATAGATAGATAGATAGATAGATAGATAGATAGATAGATAGATAGATAGATAGATAGATATAGATAGATAGATAGATAGATCCAGGAACAAACAAAATCACACCAAAAAGAGATGTCTATTTTCTGTGAAGTCAAAGATAACAGACTGCACAACTGTCCTAATTACAGAATTCAAAACCGGTTATATTTTTCTACAATGCAGAAGCAGAAAATAGAAGGGAGCTGGCGTGATGAAAACTCTGCAGTTTAAATTCAGTTTCTTTTTAACGAATCATGAAAAAGTTCAAGACTTCAAATAAAAAATTTTTTAAAAAACTCTCTCACTGACGTTACTAGTAAGCGTGATGTCTGAACTTTTTATATAATGTATTCCGAAATGTAGCCACATCTCTGAACTTTTTATATAATGTATTCCGAAATGTAGCCACATGTCTAAAATTTTATATGTATTCCGATATGTAGCCACATGTTTGAAATGTATATATAATTTATTCTGAAATGTGGCCAGTTCTTTCAACAATATATATAATGAATTCAGCATTATCTTGATGGTTCAATTGTATATACAATTATTTCAGAAATCTCGCCACGTATTTGAATTGCACGTAGCTAAATGTTTAAACTGTACATAAAGTGAAGTCTTACATATAGTTAGATGTCTGAACCGCACAAATAGTGAATGTTAACATATAACTGTATGCGAGAACACATACAAGCTCACAAAGTGAATATAAGCGTGTGGCTGGGTACATACGAGTATGTAATAGCATTCAGCAGGCAGAACAATCCAGGAAGCCAACGATGCCTTCGTTATGACTACAAGCCAGCATGACGATGGAGATGATGACGGTAAGGAAAGCATTCGCACGGCTGGAGTCGTAGCACTATGCCCGCGTCTGCACACTAAATGATTCGATGAGCAGGGTCCGGAAGGTCGAGGCAGCTTCTGTACGCAGGCAGTGACTTGAGTCATTGCAGAGATCAGCGATTCGCAGAGTTACCTTCATCTATGTCCCTTGGCGTACAGGCGTCCAGGGAAATGGCAGAGCTGATTGGTTGGCTGGCCTTGCTGTCATCGCAGGTGGACAACCACTTGATCTAGCTGATGTTATCAATGCGTTTAGAGATGCAGAAGAGTGGAGGACTTCGAGAGAAGTGAATCTGCTTAGGCTGAGAGAGCTGGGAGTACAGACTGGCACGGCCAGGAATGAAAGGCGTATGGGGCGCGTGAGATAACTTCTAACCGACGTAGAGCGGGCACCATCAGCCGTAGGAAGCTAATGGATATAGTGAGGTGGGGGGGGGGTGTTGGAGTGCAATGATGATGATCCAAACCATGAACCATATATAATAGCAAGCGTGTACATTAATATGATCCAAACCATGAACCATATATAATAGCAAGCGTGTACATTAATATGATCCAAACCATGAACCATATATAATAGCAAGCGTGTACATTAATATGATCCAAACCATGAACCATATATAATAGAAAGCGTGTACATTAATATGATCCAAACCATGAACCATATATAGAAAGCGTGTACATTATATGATCCAAACCATGAACCATATATAATAGAAAGCGTGTACATTAATATGATCTAAACCATGAACCATATATAATAGAAAGCGTGTACATTAATATGATCTAAACCATGAACCATATATAATAGCAAGCGTGTACATTAATATGATCCAAACCATGAACCATATATAAATACAAGCGTGTACATTAATTCTAAAGACAAAACAAAATTTGCTCTATCGATTCATTTATCAAAAAGTACACATCTGTAAACAAGAAGTGCAGACAGAGTTGAAAGTGCTGCAAGTTACGTGAAACAAAATATTTCCCATTTTGATGTGTTTCTTAAACGAAAACCAAAAATTCTTCTAACACTATATAGGATCTGATGTCTCAGTATCGGATATGAGATTATCTTTGGACCATGACATAAAATTGGCCAAGATTCCATCCTTCCTATTTCCGTTGCTCGCATATACAGATTTATGCGAAAGTAAAGTGGAAACAGAGTTTTCTGAGAAGACATATTATATCTCGGATGTGAAGATTGCTGAAAGTCTGCTGCTTAAGATCGCTGAAAGTCTGCTGTTTTCCAGCGTTATGGCATATACAGAAACTGTATATAAACTATGTTCTAACATAGTGTATATGAACTGATAAGTTTCTTTCGTTTTTTTTTTCTCTTTAAATAGAACTGCTTTATATGGCTGACATCTACAGCATTAGGGTTAACAAGAGAGAGAGACGCAAATGTGAATGTCAAAAATGAGGCGTGATTAGTGTGATATTTGAGATGGAAGTAACAAGCCCATACTGCGATGTGTCGGAAAAATGTGGGTCATCAAGTTCTAGGAAGTTCAGACTTTCGTGGGAGCAAGAAACTTCTCATGTCTTGTCGTGTCTTGTCTTGTCTTGTCTCCTTCTTCATGTACCTTTCAGTGTTGAGAGGACGAGCAGACTTGGCCATAGGACCCGACGGAGAGGTCCACGTAATGAGATATTTAAGGTTTCTGTAATTTCCTCCATCCACCTCTTACGTGGGTGGCCTCTTCCTTAATTTCCTACCACTCTTTGCATGAATATTTTATGTGCTTTACTGTCTGGCTGTGGCCATGTAACGTGCCCAAACCATTAGACTTGTTGTTTCTAGATGTAGTGTAGTGCTAGTGTCACTTCAAACCTTGCCCTCGCGGTGTCACTTCTTACGTGGTCTCTTCCTGTTTCATATTTTAGTATTCTCTTCAAACGTCTCATTTCTGTCCTGATGATTCTCATTTTTAAAATAATAGCACAGAGTTTGGAGGAAGATCGAAAGTGCTCGTTTTGTTTCAAATGTGATGTATTTATTTTTCAGTAAAGGTGCCATTTGTTCAGTAACATAATCTACTTTGTTACATCTATTCTTAGTTTCAGCTTCGATTTTCCCAGAAGATATTGTACTCCCTGAGTATTTAAAATGGCTGACTTATTTCAAGGGCTGATTGTCCAGGAAGTTCTACGTGGAGATTTCTTCTCAGGCAATGGTTATTGCTGCCTTTTTTCCAGCTCTGATTTTCAACGCCATTGCTGCTATCCATGTTCTGCTTATAGATCTTTATCAGTGGTGGCTTTAAGTGTTTACTCGTCAACAAAAAGGGCGTTTATTTGTGGTCAATCTGTTAGTTCTGTTTTCTGAAGAGTGTTGATGGTTTAACGGCATTTTTCCTGGTGCTGGGCTATCAGGTAGTTCCGTGGTGGAATTCTTATTGTCCAAATTAGCTTCTTTGCAGATAATGTCATTGTATGTTATGAACAGTAAGGGGATATAGTACGCTATATCCTTACTCCAGACCTCGTGGTGAATGGTTCAGAGTTTCTCACATTTGGTTAAACAGTACAATGATTGTTATTTGAATATATAGGTCTTTGCACAGGTTTATCAGATGTGCACCCATTCTATAATGTTGTAAGATTTTCCACAGTTTGTATCTGTCTATTCTATCCAATGCTTTTCTTGATCTACACAGACTATAGCTTTTTCTTGATCTACATAGACTACAGCTTTTTCTTTATCTACACAGACTATAGATTTTTCTTGATCTACACAGACTATAGCTTTTTCTTGATCTACACAGACTATAGCTTTTTCGTGATCTACACAGACTACAGCTTTTTCTTGATCTACACAGACTATAGCTTTTTCTTGATCTACATAGACTATAGCTTTTTCTTGATCTACACAGACTATAGCTTTTTCTTGACCTACACAGACTATACCTTTTTCTTGATTTACACATATAGCTTTTTCTTGATCTACACAGACTATAGCTTTTTCTTGACCAACACATACTATAGCTTTTTCTTCATCTACACAGACTATAGCTTTTTCTTGATCTACACAGACTATAGCTTTTTCTTCATCTACACAGACTATAGCTTTTTCTTGATCTACACAGGGTTTGTGCAGTATCTCTTTGTGTTCAATTTAGAGAAGATGGCGTCTGTACAGTGGCTGTGTTTCCTAAATTCCATCTGCGTTTTTTCACTGTCATTGTCTGCAGGATTTTTTTCTTTTGTTTCTATCGGCAACTCATATAGTGATCAACGTGAGAAACTATCCGCCAATTTACAAAGTGTTCAAGAATTTATCTGGTTTGGGAGGTAGAAATTAGTTTTTAAAAGCATCCTTTCTATTTTAGTTTAATGATGCCAGTGTCATGTTTCGAAACTACCAATGTCTCGTACTATGGCGTTCATTAGCTCTGCGCGAGCCTAACTGTGTTTTCATGATGGCAGCTGAAGTCATCAAGATGTTCTTCTAAAAATGAAAATTTTCTTCACTCTTGAAATGTCCATACCTGTTATGCTTTAATGATGCAACCCTCGCCCAAGTTGCACGACATCTCTTTAGTGGTGCAACCCTCGCCCAAGTTGCACATCTCTTTAGTGGTGTAACCCTCGCCCAGGTTGCACGACATCTCTTTAGTGATGGAACCCCGGCCCAAGTTGCGCGATATCTCGGTTCGCATGTGGGAAACCATGAACATTCCATACAGAGCATCCAGTAACTTCCAACTGTCGTGTATTTTCCACTGACATGAGTAAAGACTGAAGCGTTACAAGGTCTCGGCGTGGCTTTCCCACTTCTGGTGTGCTGTGTGCTGAATAAGTAATGCCCAATTCATTGCCATTATTATAAGAGCATTCATTTATACGAGTCAGTGCCCTCCACTAAGTGCATAGTTACAAGCAGTGAAACTCTGACATCAAAACGTTGCGGCAAAAGAAGAGCTTCACCCAGTTTTTAAAACAAGTAAATTTTACGTCCGCAATAAACTGAATATAAAAATTATAAAGCTGAGATACTTCGACCACATCAAGAGACAAAACAGCTTGGAGAGGTTGATAGTAGAAGGCATAATGCCCGGCAATAGAGAAAAGGGACGACCTTGCCGCAGGTGAACTTTTCATTCGTGACATCACGAAAACTTCTGAATGTGTCACCGCAAGACCGTATTGCATTCAGGGAGGCTATGAGAGGGGCAACGTTCTGGAAAGGACACGTCACATGAATGAATGAATGAATAAACTGAACATCTTACATCGCAGTAAAGGGCCACTCAGATTTTAAAACTAAATATCTCGAGTTTTCTGCTGCTCTTGTTGATATACAGTAGAGCTGTAGGAACAGAATTAGACACTAGTTCTTTCGGTAAAAGAAGGTACCCGGTTTCTGGAAACCGACTCCTGATACCGAGTATCAACTTGGAACCGCTTTATGAGACAGAAACCAGACCAGATCTACATATGATTAGAACCGTTTGCTGGGGGGCGATGGTGTAGAAGATGTGGCTTCTGATGATAGGGGATTTTGTTTGAAAGTCGTGGCACCAAAGAATACTTCCACTGCGTCTTGTCACACCGTTACTGTCCCTTCTTCACGCTCTCCATCCTTTTACAATAAATATTAGTCTTTTTTTTCATTCAGTGTTAAATGCTGGGCCATTTTAATCACAGTAGCCATATATTTTTGTAGCGTGCAGTAATTAAATGTGCTGGTTTTATTGTTAACGTTCACTTACATAGTAGTTCTCCCGTCAAAAAGTTGTCGTCCTTATTTTCTTTTCTTTAAATACTGCTTTTTGACTTCATTCACTGCTGTTCGGTTTATCGGTGAAGGTTACGTGTAAATAATGGCTCGAAGGTTTAATGTTTAACGGTGAATGTTACGTGTAAATAATGGCTCGAAGGTTTAATAGCAGTTCTGTCTGGAGACATCTTGATAAGCTTGGGAAAATTATGATGTCTTTTATGTGCGAATCATCACTCAAAAAGAGCAGTAACTCAAGGAATCGATTCCCCAGGAACCGGTTCTATGAATACTTTCTAAACTGGTGTCCAAAAGTTTCGGTTCATTAAAAAGAAAAAAAAAACGAGTAATGCCCAGATCTGATATGCTGAGACGAATCTGATAGTCAGCCAAGGGTGGCTTTGTCAGTGTCGGTGATTCAAAGCTGGACAAAGGTCATACGTTCAAGGTGCTTGTGTTTGCGTTACTGCAGCGTGGCCAGCAGGTTCGGAATTATCGTGTTCTAGTTATCGCGAAGTCTGCAACAGACCGAGCGCAACAAAGTGGGTGTAACAGAGTGGGTATTGATGTGTGACAGTGATAATGTAGCCTGCAACAGAGTGGATATTTTTGTGTGCCAATGATGTTGGAGCCTGCAACAGAGTGGGTATTGATATGTGCCAGTGATGGTGGAGCCTGCAACAGAGTGGGTATTGATGTTTGCCAGTGATAGTGAAGCCTGCAACAGAGTGGGTATTGATGTATGCCAGTGATAGTGGAGCCTGCAACAGAGTGAGTATTGATATGTGCCAGTGATGGTGGAGCCTGCAACAGAGTGAGTATTGATATGTGCCAGTGATAGTGGAGCCTGCAACAGAGTGGGTATTGATATGTGCCAGTGATAGTGGAGCCTGCAACAGAGTGGGTATTGATATGTGCCAGTGATGGTGGAGCCTGCAACAGAGTGAGTATTGATATGTGCCAGTGATGGTGGAGCCTGCAACAGAGTGAGTATTGATATGTGCCAGTGATGGTGGAGCCTGCAACAGAGTGGGTAGTGATATATGCCAGTGATAATGGAGCCTGCAACAGATTGGGTATTGATATATGCCAGTGATAATGGAGCCTGCAACAGAGTGGGTATTGATATGTGCCAGTGACGGTGGAGCCTGCAACAGAGTGGGTATTGATATATGCCAGTGACGGTGGAGCCTGCAACAGAGTGGATATTGATATGTGTCAGTGATGATGGAGCCTGCAACAGAATGGGTATTGATGTGTGCCAGTGATAATGGAGCCTGCAACAGAGTGGGTATGGATGTGTGCCAGCGTTGTTGGAGCCTTTTGTTAAGTTTGCTTATAGTATCATCTCTAGTAGTGAAAAAAAACCACAACAAGTTGCTCTCAGTCCAACTTAATGCCTTCTTGAAGATCTTCACAAACACATCAACGTAAAGACAAACAAAGTTGCTAGTGTTATCTGTCCACCTTCCTCCTATTGTGCACAGTCGTCTTGACCGTATCTTTTTTTTAAATTCTGAATATCCGGTGGAGATGAGTCCATAATAAAAATGGAGAATTCTGAATCTTATATCGTTCCTGTCAATGTTTCTACGGAATCTTGAAAATCTCCGATTGTAAAAAGCTTCGACGGGTAATTCTCCTCCACGGGAAGTATGTCTACGTGTATAAAGTTTAGCATGAAGATAATTATATCTTCTTAGTTATGTAGACATCGTTTCTCATATACCCTGTCTCTTAAACAAGGAATGAATGGTATGCATCTCTTGAGTTCTCTGGACACTATTTGGTACAACGCTCGCGCGTTCTTTGTAACATCTCGGTTGCTGCCTCCATGTAGCTCCACACACGATGCAGTAAATGTTAAGCGCTCTCTTTTTGTATTCGTAACTAATCTTGTGCTCTAAGACCAGCTGATATCACTATTATAGAAGCTTTTATTATATTCAAAGATGCCACGGTATAATCACCTTTAGGTACAATGCTGTCGTCTGCAGAGTAGCTTTTACAGGACGCTTTTAGATTCCTTTATTCCTGAAAAGACACGCTGGACATCTCCAAGGACAAATTTGGCGGGGATGAAGAGCTGTAGGAGGAGGATAACACCCCCCCCCCCACATCATCATCATCATCATCGCGTTTCACTCCCTTGAAAGCATATGCCACAGAAAAAGGCTCTGCAGTCTTCCCTGTTCTTGGAATTATTCTTTACTTCCTTCCATGTGTATCCCTTGTCTCCGATCACTGTCATCATTTCTCTTCTCCAAGTCAGTCTAGGCCTTCCTCGTTTTCTATTTCCTTGAGGATTCTATGTCAGTGCCTGTCTTGCTGTGCTGGTGTCGGGTTTCCTCAGGGTGTGGCCAAACCAACTCCACTTCCCTGACATGATTGTCCACCCACATGCGCAGAATAAAAGAAATGGAGGTGAAGCAATGTGAAGGAAGAGTAAGCACCTTCTGTGAACGTGACAGAGACAGTCAGTGCAAACATCGTGACAGAGACAGTCAGTGCAAACATCGTGAAAGAGACAGTCAGTAAAAACATCGTGACAGAGACAGTCAGTGCAAACATCGTGACAGAGACAGTCAGTAGAAACATCGTGACAGAGACAGTCAGTACAAACATCGTGACAGAGACAGTCAGTACAAACATCGTGAAAGAGACAGTCAGTAGAAACATCGTGACAGAGACAGTCAGTACAAACATCGTGAAAGAGACAGTCAGTACAAACATCGTGACAGAGACAGTCAGTAGAAACATCGTGACAGAGACAGTCAGTACAAACATCGTGCCAGAGACAGTCAGTAGAAACATCGTGACAGAGACAGCCAGTACAAACATCGTGACAGAGACAGTGAGTGCAAACATCGTGAAAGAGACAGTCAGTACAAACATCGTGAAAGAGACAGTCAGTACAAACATCGTGACAGAGACAGTCAGTACAAACATCGTGACAGAGACCGTCAGTGCAAACATCGGGACAGGGACAGTCAGTACAAACATCGTGACAGGGACAGTCAGTACAAACATCGTGAAAGAGACAGTCAGTACAAACATCGTGACAGGGACAGTCAGTACAAACATCGTGACAGGGACAGTCAGTACAAACATCGCGACAGAGACAGTCAGTACAAACATCGTGACAGGGACAGTTTTACAAACATCGTGACAGGGACAGTCAGTACAAACATCGTGACAGGGACAGTCAGTACAAACATCGTGACAGGGACAGTCAGTACAAACATCGTGACAGGGACAGTCAGTACAAACATCGTGACAGAGACAGTCAGTACAAACATCTTATCTTAGTTACTGAAACAAGCAGCAAGCAAATGTGAGAATTATATGACTGCAGTGATGGTGTCTTCTGAGATTAATCAAATTATACGGACATTCATATGTAGGATTCTTGGCTGATGAACTTGTTTTATGAAGTATTCTGCTGGAAAGAGTACCTACATTTACACTCAGCGACAAAAACATACGAAACCACGGAGTTTTATTGCATGCATTTATTCACTAAGAGTCACCCCAATCATTCTTGACAAAACTCGCATCCATTTTGTGTGCGCTTTTGGTATTTTTGATCAAATTGGTTATCATTTTTTCCCTTGTGTCATGTGATCAGCAGGTTAGGATATTTCGCTCAGAGTCACTTGTTTCTTTGTTCTCTGTGTCATGTGATCAGCTTGTTAGGATATTTCGCTCAGAGTCACTTGTTTCTTTGTTCCCTGTGTCATGTGATCAGCTTGTTAGGATATTTCGCTCAGTCTCACTTGTTTCTTTGTTCTCTGTGTCATGTGATCAGCGGGTTAGGATATTTCGCTCAGTCTCACTTGTTTCATTGTTCCCTGTAGTTTTCAGGTTGTTTTCAAGGTTATCTTCCCTGTCCTAATGAATTTTGATTGTTTTATAATTTTATCCATTGATGACCTGCAATTTCTTCATTTGCCTTTCATGCATTCATTTTTATATGCTCTATTTATTCTCTCTCTCTCTCTCTCTCTCTCTGCTTTCTTTCTCTCTGATCCTTTAGGTGCCCAAGGCATATGGGGCTTCCGCAAGAGTTTTCCACAAACGCCTCTCCTTCCCCTTTTCTTCTGCTCTTATCCAGATGAATCCTCTATTGCTCCACATCCTCTCTGTTGTTCTCTTCCATGCCTCCTTTGGTCTACCCTTACTCCCCGTTTCCCTGCGGTGCTCACTTCAGAGCCATATTTGGTAATGAGTTACCATTCACCCTGACCACTTACCCCAGCAGTCGCCAAACATCTTTTCTCAGGAATCCAAGTCAATGGCCTCATCTGCGCTTCTGCCAGCAATGTGTTATTTCTTACGGTATTTGGCCAAAATATTCGTCTAATCCTACATAAACATTTAGTCTGGAAGGAATTCAGTGGGTTTTTTTTAAGAAATAATTTTGGCTGTTTACCAGCACTTAGTACCCAGTCAATATTTCTCTTGCTTCTAGTGCTTATAATTCCTTTAATATGTACGAACCTGAGCAATTCATTTTCATTTTGTACTAGCATCGGCTCATTTAAATAAAGATTGCAGCTTTAGAAAAGTCCCGTATAAACGAAAGAGAAACAGCTGCAATAAATTTATGTGCTGCCTTAAGGATTTATTTTTATTGAACACAACAGTAAAATGGGATGTAATTTATACAGGATTAATTTTTTTTCATTTTGTATTAAATATTATTCTAACAAAATCGATGTTTTTTTTTTTTGTTACGTCATTTTTTTCTTCTGTAATATGGAAATATAAAACCAAGAAATATGTGAATATATATACACACAATGGGCCGGCTAGCGTAGTGGTTAGAGCACTCGTCTAGCAACCAAATGGTCGAGGGTTCGAATCCCCAGCTGAGCGGGATTTTTTTTCCGACCAATACGGCCCTGAGGTCGACCCAGCCTCGCAAAATGGGTACCAGAGAAAATCTGGGAAGTAAAGGCAGCGAGGAAAGGAACTGGTCACCCTACCTCACACGCTGATGACCCAGCATAATGAGGTCTCTAACGCTTCACCCCCTACGGCATTTGAAATGCTATGGGACTATCTTTACTTTTTTTTATATACACACACATTCAACAACAATATAAACAGCAACGGAACTACACGCAGGAAATCAAGTTGGGAAACATATTACTGGATGGATGGATGGATGGATGGATGGATGGATGGATGGATGGATGGATGGATGGATGGATGGACGGACTGGTGGGTGAGTGGGTGGGTTTCTGGGTGGGTTTCTGGGTGAGCTGGTGGGTGAACTGTATAACTCAATGAATAGGAGGAAAAAATATAAAAAGAACAAGCCATTGAGTAAAATGTTTCGTAAAAAAGAGAACGGTCAAAAAGTAGAATTAACCATCTTGTTGTAGTCAAAGAAAGCAAACTTTGACCTGTCATAAGTAAACCTTGACCTGCCATAAGCAAACCCTGACCTGTCATAAGCAAACCTTGACCTGTCATAAGGAAACCTTGACCTGTCATAAGTAAACCTTGACCTGTCATATCATGCCACGCTGGCCATATGAAAACTTCAGTTATCAATCACCTAACCCTGGTTAGCTGAGTGGTTAGGCGTTCGGTTTACTAATCCGGTGGTACCGGGTCTGACCCAGTAGTGAGGTTTTATTCTGGTACACACTCCAAAAAAGGGACCCTCCCCCCGGGGAAACCAGTCCCTAAAACTGGGTACTAGAGAAATCGAGGAAGGTAAATGGGCCCAGGCGGGATATTGACCACATCACACTTTCATGTGCCGAAGGTAGTGGAAATATGGGCCTAACACCGTATCCCCAATATGTCTTAATGGCATGGAAACGGGAATTCTATACCTTTTTTTTACCTTTAAAAAGGCTTTTGCCGAAATATTAGTTTACTGTGTGTTCTTAATTTACGCTTGCTCATCATACTTTTTACTATTCTTGTTTCTGCTCACTTTCCTCATTTTTTTTTCTGTCTGTAAAACTGAACCCTACATTTACTTCCTACCCGGTGCGTGTGAACGATTCCAAACTAATCTTTACGTAGCCGTTAATTACTCTGTGTGTAAACATGATCTGTGACGCACTGATTTCCAGGTCAATCAGTCAGTCATTTACATGTCCTTTGTGGAACCTCTCCTGTAGGCCTTTCGGTTGTGAGCAAGTTGGCCTGCTGCTGATGCGTCCATTTGCAGATTATCAACAATGTCTGGCAGCCATCTTCGCCTTGGTCTTCTTCTTTCTTTTTCCCATTATGTACTCTTCCAAGACGGTCTTCTCTAAATTATCATGACGTTTAATGTGTCCAAAATATTTCAGTTTTCTCTGTTTAATCCTCTTTACTAGTCATTCTTCTTCAGTATTTAGTTCTTGTAGTATGGATATACGAGGGATGATTGATAAGTTCTCGGCATGAGGTACAAATACTTGAAACACACAGTTAATATTAGCTGCATTTGTAGATCAGGTTAATGTAAGATTAAACACAAAGTTTAAAGAAATTAACTGTAACTAATGTTTTTACAGCCTACTGAAGTGGTAAGGGTGGCAGAAATTGAGAAAATGGATAAAATTTCTCATCGAGCAGTCATTCGCTACCTCTGCATCAAGGGCTTATCATTGAAGGAGATCCATCAGGATATGGTAGAAACTCTAGGGAAGAGTGCCCCTTCTTACAACACAATGAAGAAATGGGCTGCTCAATTCAAACATAGAAGGGAGAGTCTGGAAGACCAAGAACGGTCACCACCGATGAAACCAAGGGCAGAATCCATGACCTGATAATGGAGGATCGATGACTAACTGAGCGGTACATTGCTATTGGGTTGGGCATCTCCCAGGAACGTTTTCATGCCATTATTCGCAATGATCTTCAAATGACAAAGGTCTCTGCTCGATGGGTCCCGAAACTTCTTGGAGCTGATCACAAACGACAGCGTCTCAACATGTTAAGAGACAATCTTGGCCATTTTTCTGCGGATCCTAAAAAGTTTCTTCAGCATTTTGTGACTATAGATGATACTTGGGTTCATCATTTTCAACCGGAAACCAAAGAACAGTAAAAGCAGTGGAAACATCATGGATCCCCGCCTCCAAAGAAATCAAGGGTGGTTCTGTCTGCAGGCAAAGTGATGGCTTCCATCTTTTTGGATTCAGAAGGCATGCTATTGGTAGACTATCTTCAAAAGGGCAAAACGGTTAACGGGGCCTATAACGCTAATCTTGTGAAGCAACTGCGGGTCAAACTGAAGGAAAAGAGTCTTGGTAAATTGACGAGAGGAGTCATCTTTCAGCAAGACAATGCTCCAGTTTACAAGTCGGTGGTGGCAATGACCGCCATTCATGAATGCGGCTTCCAGCTTCTTGAACATCCTCCTTATTCCCCAGATTTGACCCCTTCTGACTATTGGCTGTTTACCAAACTCAAAAAAGAGCTCAGTGGTAGCAAATTTCTTCAGATGATGACGTCATTCATGCTGTAGATCACTTTCTACTGGCACAAGATGCTGACTTTTACAAAAAAGGGATCCGTATACCCCAGGATAGCTGGACTAACTTGCAAGGGGACTATGTTGAGAAATAATCCAAAAAAGTTGTCCACAAATAATCCGTTGTACCTTATGCCGAGAACTTATCAATTACGCCTCATATTTGTTCTTTTCTGTGTCCATGATATTTGAAGAACTCTTCTGTAGCATTTGCACTCAAAGGCGTTTATGTTTTTCTCAGCTGTTTTGTTAAGTGTCCAGGTCTCACAGGCATATGTTGCAATGGTAAAGATGCATGCACTTAAAAATCTTAATTTTGTAGTTCTGTCTGTTCCTCTCCACAGCTTCTTTAGTTGTTTTACTTTTTGAAGAACGATAGATGTCTTCCTTTTAATTTCCCTCATTGTATCTCTATTATTTAGTAATGATCCAAGATATTCAAAACTCTCCACCTCCTACAATTTTTCCTCATTGATAGATATTTCAGGTGCCTTATTTGATTTTCAGGTACAAAGTCTAAATTAAGTAAAGACTTTTTAAATTCTAATTGGAAAATAAAAATATCAAGCTATACTTAAGGACACCGGAAATATCTCTTTACTGTGCGATTTAACGAAAGACGGTAGCACGACCAACAAAGAACATTAAACATAGACATGACCGCCTGTTCAAGTAACCGATGAATTTCAAATTTATTCATGCCACAAAGTCAACCTCCTGACGGTGCTTCTATTGATCACGCGAAAATATTGGCAAAAGTTCATTCTTTTTTTTGTGTTTATAAACTATTAATCGTTCAAATATTGTTTCATCTATTGCTTCTATGTAGTCCACATTGTTCGTGCCTGAGTTAACGTTAAGCGTTCGCAAACTTTTACGAAACGTAAAGTTAAATGTGAAAGTGTTTCGCTTGTTTTTTGTTTTTTTTTAAACTTTGTTTTTTTTTCTTTCATGTATGATAACAGCGATGTATGTTTTCATAAAATAACAGATGTTTCATATGAAAACTGAAAACAGCGTCTTATACGATAACTAAACAACTTCTGCCATAAAACATCTAGACAGCCATGTGGCGCGCTAACTAGACAGCAGCACCATATGATAATTAGACGTCTAGATCACAGATTTTCTATCTGTGTGCTTTTACATTAATTTTGCTGCACTTTCTCAGATAAGACAATCAATTTATAACTTTAGGTCAGATAGCTTTCTTTCAAACTCATGGTCTGGTGACATTTCATCACGTGACATTTATTCACAGACACTTATAACCAAGGGCTAACCCTAGCCCTAATAGTACCGCTAACCTTTAATCTAACCCTATCACTAACCCTACCCCCACCCCTAAACTCTGTACTGAGTGATTACATATTGATGATTAAATGTTGCGTGATTAAGCGTCGCGTGATCACAGCTGGATCTTTATATCCGAAGCCATTTAGAAAATAAATTAATTTTCCAACGATTTTCAACTCACCAAAAACGAAGCTTCGATAGATAGTTTTAGTGAATTTTGTTACACTCTAACCTGTACTGAAAGTACTCCCCATATATATGAAGCTGTAACAGACAGTTCTAATGAACTTTTGTTAAACCCTAAGCTATACTGAAAGTACTCCCCAAGTATAATGAAGCTTTAACAGATAGTTCTAATGAACTTTTGTTAAACCCTAAGCTATACTGAAAGTACTCCCCATGGATATGAAGCTTTAATAGATAGTTCTAGTGAACTTCGTTACACTAAGCTATATTGAAAGTACCTGGTGAACTTGTTACACTAAGCCATATTGAAAGTACTCTGAAAATGTGAAAATGTATCGACATTGCTTATCAACCGCCAGTTAAATCTGGACAAACAGTCACAACTATCAGAAACCATTAGGAAGAGATGTGGCTTTTTAAAAAAAATTTAAACGTCAGCAAATATTGGTCCGCCTTACAGATATACTTTATTGTTTTCCGACAATTCGTGAGATAACGTAGCAGTGTTACAGAAGGCTTGGAACTTGAAATAAAAATATGGTCACTCTACTCGATCTACGAGAATTTTATTTAAAAATTCAAATGAGGAATAACTGCAATAGTGACGAGCAGTGCTTTATGAGATATTTTTATTATGGTCACTCTACTCGATCTACGAGAATTTTATTTAAAAATTCAAATGAGGAATAACTGCAATAGTGACGAGCAGTGCTTTATGAGATATTTTTATTATGGAAAGGTCGTTTTTTTATATTGATGAAACCTCAATGAAATCAATCAAATTCATGTTGTGTGACAAATCTTCATATGATAAACATCTTAGCGAAAACAGGTGTCGACAATGTGGAAAAAAGAATTATTTTATAAAAATGCAGCAATGAACGCTTGCAATATGGTTGTGTGTGATGAGCTGATTAAAGTAATCCAAAACCTGACATATCTTGTATCTTACATCTTACATCCTACATGTGCCATTACACGTTACATAGGGCTCGCATTGTATATAGTTCGTCATGTTTTTTTTAAGTTCTTTTTCAGCTTCGTCAAGGGAAATTATGGCTACTAATTTAATCTCTCTCAACAATGTTCTCTTAAAATGTTTCACTTCGACCTCTTTTTCTTTGTCCTGTTGTGTACCATATGATAACATATATACTGATTGTTTCTTCTCATCACTTGGCCGATATATGTTCATCTCTGATTGTTTCTTCTCATCACGTGGCCGATATATATCCATCACTGATCTTTTCATCATATTGGCCGATAAATGTCAGTCTGAGATTGTTTATTCTCATCTTGCGGACATTATATGTCCATCTCCTTTTTTTTAATCACTAATGAGACCAGGATGGTGACACTAGAAAGGAAGTTAGGATCAGAATTGCAAAAGCAACATCAATCTTCAAGAATCTTGAGAACATATGGAATTAAAAAGTTATAAGCACAAAAACCAAGTTAAGACTATTCAGTTCAAATGTAACATCCACCCTCATTTATGCATGTGAAAGTTGGAAAACAACTAAAGAAACAGAAAGAAATTAGACTCTTTTGAAAACAAATGCCTAAGGAAAATACTCGGCATCAAGTGGAACGAATTCAAGAACAATGCGGAGATAAGACAGATGACTGAACAACAACCAGTCTCATGGGTGATCAGGAAAAGGAGATGGACATATGTTGGTTACTTGATGAGAAGAAATGATCAGAGAATCCCAAAACAAGCTATCAATTGGAACACAACAGGCAAAGAAAAAGAGGCAGACCGCGTGAAACTCTGAAGAGGACATTGTTAAGAGAGGCCAAATTTACAGGCTTAAAATCCTTTGATGAGGTTGAAAGACTCGCCGAAGACAGGAAAAATTGGCGAACTACTTTATGAGCCCTATGTGACGTTTAACGGCACGGGAAGGATATAAGATAAGATAAAGAATGAGACAGGCTGTGTGTTGAATATTCTGTAAACAGGTACATTGATCACTCAATGAAACCAAATAAGCTCAAACAGACTTACAATTCTCTCGTTGTCTAGTATTTTAGAAACTATATTTTAATGCTATTGTGAAGTATTAAGGAAATTATCTCTTTTTTTTTTAGAGGAAAGAAAAATAACTCAAAGCTCCTTGTGACAAACATTACTCCCCTTGTTTCAACTGTCCCAATCAAGTGCTCTGAGAAAAAAAAAATTATTATTATTATTATTATTATTATTATTCTTTATGAAGAGAATTAATCATCCCGGTTGTCAAGGAACAACCAGATTACATTTAATGATATTGCGGAAGAATCAGTGCAAAAAAAAAAGTTCCATTTATCACAAGATACTGTCGGCTGCAGAATACAAGATAAGTCTTGTGGCGCCTTGATATGAACCCAAAAACAAAACTAGGGGAACGCAGATATTTGCGCAGCAACTAGACAATATAATGAAGTACAGCAGATACGTTTTGTCAGCTTTCAGCAGATACGTTTTGTCAGCTTTCAGCAGATACGTTTTGTCAGCTTTCAGCAGATACGTTTTGTCAGCTTTCAGCAGATACGTTTTGTCAGCTTTCAGCAGATACGTTTTGTCAGCTTTCAGCAGATACGTTTTGTCAGCTTTCAGCAGATACGTTTTGTCAGCTTTCAGCAGATACGTTTTGTCAGCTTTCAGCAGATACGTTTTGTCAGCTTTCAGCAGATACGTTTTGTCAGCTTTCAGCAGATACGTTTTGTCAGCTTTCAGCAGATATGTTTTGTCAGCTTTCAGCAGATATGTTTTGTCAGCTTCTAGCAGATACCTTTTGTCAGCTTTCAGGAGATTCCTTTTGTCAGCTTCTAGCAGATACGTTTTGTCAGCTTTCAGCAGATGGGTTTTGTCAGCTTCTGGCAATGTACAGTATTATTAGTGGGAATTTTCTGCTTTGAAAAGAACTGAAAATATTGACAGATATGTTCTACTGCTCCAACAATTACTTTAAATACTTTGAGAAAATGAAAATTCTGAGCTTGTATGAGACAAAAAAACAGCTCAGATACATGTCGTACACTAACTAAACAGCCGATTCAAACAGTGAGGAGACATCTATTTCATATAATAAATAAACAGCCAATTATTACAGTAAATAGTCGATTCATACAATAAAAAGATATCAATTTCATACAATAAATAGATAGTCGAGTCTTACAATAAATAGTCGATTCATACAATAAATGGTCGATTAATACCATAAATAGGAGGCCGATTAATACAATAGACACCTGATTCACACAGTAACAAGACACTCGGTTAATGCAATAATTAGTCAGCCGTGTCATAAACAGCCGTGACGTACAATAAACAAACATCCATTTCAGGTAATAAATGGACAACTGATTCAAATAATAACTAGTTATCAGATTCGTAGAATACAATAAAAAGACCATTTGTGTAATAAAAAAAGGCACCTGCACTATATGACAGATAAACAGCCATGCCTTGTCATAACTAGACAGCAGATTCATACAGTAACTAGACAGCCGATCCACACAATAACTAGACACCCGTGTCCTGCAACAGCTAGACATCTATGTCTTGCAATAACTAGACTGCTGATTGATACTATAACTAGACAGCCGATTCACATAACAACTATACAGCCGGTTCGTACAATAACTAGACCGTCGATTCATACAATAACTAGACAGCCTATTCACACAGCAACTAGAAACCCGATTCACACATTAACTAGATATTCAGTTCATACAGTAACTAGACAGTCGATTCACACAATAGCTAGACGGCCGATTCATATAATAACAAGACAAATGTGTCATATAGCAGATCAACAGCCTTTTAGTACAGTAACAGGACAATATTTTAGCACGCAAAACATAATAAAAATAATAATTATTATTATAAATATAAATCAAATAAACTTCAGTGATATGTTCCCCAAATGTTCTATTTCCTTTATAAGTACAGATTTAATGATGCGGTGATAGAAGTATCACAAATATGATATTTATTTAATTTTCATGAAGCCTTTTCTACGAAAAATTTCACGGTTGAATGAGTTTTGGAAGCACAAAATCGCGGCGACGAATGAGGACATTTACTTGTTTCCACTGTTTAGACTAGGAAGTTCCGGAAAATGATACTCTCCAAATCGATGAACAGTTTGTCTATTATCACTTTACCCCATAATCCTTTTCGAAAGTGAAGAAAACAAAAGGCTATTGTGCCTCTAGCTAAAGAATTAAATGAAACACAGAATCGATTGCCATTACTGTTATGAACAGCGAAATCTAAAATGAATTTTACGTCCACTCAAACTGAGAGAAATTGTTCTGCTATAGATATGCACAGTTAACAGTGCCGTTTCACTAACGATAGGAATTCGTTTAAAAAAGAAAACGGTGTTAAGATACTGTATGTTTATATAGAAATAGTTGTAACGTGAAAAAAACTGTTACTCTTTTGATTTCAAAATCTCGAATCTGTCGAAGAACGTGTCAGACCAAAAGGCGCAAATAATACAGCCCAGCTGCTGAACGTGACACAGTGTAACCAACGCTCTTTCAAAGTGGAAAATGAAGAGGGGGGGGGGGGGGTAAGTTTACGAAGGAAGGGACCAAACAAAAAAGCCACATCAAGAGCTAGTAGGCTTTTTTCATGTTCACAATCATTACTTGCTACAACTTTGTAACACACTCAGCTTATCCGACTCTCACTCTGAAATAAGATCTCCTCTAACATGGCCATATTCCAGAATAGATAGTGGCGCTGTGCTATTTTTTCCATGAACTTTTTACTCTTACATATAATCCACACCCACACTGTATCATAAACAGATCTTATACAAGATTTTTTCAATATTGTACAGGATACAAATAACAGAAATTATCTCATATCCTTCCCGTGTCGTTAAACGTCACATAGGGCTCGCAAGGTAGTTCGCCAGTTCTTCCTGTCTTCGGCGAGTCTTTCAACCTCATCACGGGACTTTATGCCTGTTAATTTGGCCTCTCTTAACAATGTTATCTTCAGAGTTTCACGCGGTCTGCCTCTTTTTCTTTGGCCTGTTGTGTTCCAATTGATAGCTTGTTTTGGGATTTTCTGATCATTTCTTCTCATCAAGTAACCAACATATGTCCATCTCCTTTTCCTGATCACCCGTGAGACTGGTTGCTGTTCAGTCTTATCTCTGCATTGTTCTTAAATTCGTTCTACTTGATGCCGAGTAGTCTCCTTAGGCATTTGTTTTCAAAAGAGTCTAATTTCTTTCTATTTCTCTAACTGTTTTGCAGCTTTCGCATGCATAAATGAGGGTGGATATTACATTTGAATTAAATAGTCTTAACTTGGTTTTCTTGAGTGCCGTATTTCTCAATATTTTTGAAGATCGATGCTGCTTTCGCAATTCTAATTCTAACTTCCTTTCTAGTGTCACCATCCTGGTCTGTGTAGCTGCCAACGTAAGCAAATTGATTGACTTCTTCAATATCTGTCCCTTCTATGTGTATTTTTCCATTTTGATTAATGGGAAGTTTCATTATTTTTGTTTTGGTCTTGTTACTTTCAAGTCCTAATTTGCTAGCCAGTGAAGACGGGCTATCTGTTTTTTTCTTGCATGGAATTCACATTGTTATTGATAAGAGTTATGTCATCAGGAAAATCAAGATCTTCTAGTTGGGTCTCATGTACCCACTCAATACCTGTGTTACCTGTGCAGCATTTTTTTCATTATGAAGTCTATTGTAACTCCAAACAGTAAAGGAAACAGTATATATCGTTGTTTCATGCCTGTTTCAATCTGGAACCATTCACTCATTCCTTCTTCTGTTTTGACTCCACAAACATATCCATTGTAGAAGTCCTTAATGATGTTGACAGTTTTAGATGGTATTCCATATAGACTTAAAATTATCCACAATGAATCTCTGTGTATGCTATCAAATGCCTTTTTAAAAGTCTATGAAATTCAGTATTAATGGTTTCTGCTTTTCAATATGTTCTTCAAGTATTATTCTTAGAGTAAAGATCTGGTCGAGACAGCTTCTCCCTTTTGGAAATCCTGCTTTTCTCCTCTCATTGCAGTATCCACTATATCTTTAAGTCTATTCAAAATGACCTTGCAAAATACTTTTGACACAACTGATATTAAGGTTACTCCTCTCCAGCCGTTACAGTCACTAAGGTTGCCTTGTTTTTTTGGTATTTTACCAATAATTCTTTTTTTTCCATTTAGAAGGGACCTTTTCTTCTTTCTAAATCTTATTAAACATTTTCTGTAGTTGTTTCATGTTGTCACTATTGATAGCTTTTAACATTTTGGGTGTTATTTCATCTTCACCTGTCGCTTTGTTGTTAGTTATTAAATTCATTGCTGTTTCAGTTTCATGCAATGTAATTTCATCTAGGCTGACATTTAGTTGTGGGGTTAGTAAGTCGATTTCAAGGTTTAGCAATTCATTTGGGTGTGGTCTATTAAGTATTTCATGGAAGTGTTCAGTCCATCTTTGCTTTTGGTCTTTACTTGATGTTAATAGGGTTCCAGTTTTGCTAAGGATTGGTCTTTCTTTAGATGTAATAGTACCTGTTCGCCTCTTTTGTATGTCATATAAAGTTTCGCTGTATCCTGTTTTTGCTGTTTTTTCTGCCTCTTTCGCCATATTGTCTATGTATTCTCTTTTATCCCTTCCAGCTGAACTTTTTACTTTCTTGTCTTTTACTTTGTATGTTGCTATGGCCAAGTCTTTTCCAAGATATGTCTTTACATTTCTATTTGATTCCTGGTTTTCCCATCAGATGATGTGCATGTGTAAAGTCTTCTTGGATGTTGTTTAAAAAGTGTGTTAGCGATCATTAGCTTATTTTCATTGCAAAACGCCATTAGATTGTCACCTGCCTCATTTCTATGTCCTCTGCTAAATTTCCCTACAACATGTCCTTCATCTTCTGCTCTTTCTGTACCAATTTTTGCATTAAAATCACCCATTATTAATACAATATCATTTTTCCGTACCTGGTCTACTGTCGTTTGCAGTGTGTTATAAAAGTTTTCTACTTCCTCTTCTTCTGTTGCTGATGTAGGTGCATATATCTGGATGATTGTTACATTTCTAGGAATGCCCTGAAGTCTGATTGTTAGGATTCTATCACTTACTGGATTGTAGCCTAGTAATGCTTTTGATGTTGATTTGTCCAAATAAAAAGCCACTCTATTCTTTCCTCCTACTTCTCCACCAGAGTATATAAAGATATTATCATTCTCGCTCTTAAAGTGTCCTGATCCTTTCCATCGATGTTCGCAGATTCCCAAAATGTGTATCCCCGTTCTTTTCATCTCGTCACTTATTATTTGATATTTTCCCTCATACATACTTCTTAAGAAGGTAGAGGTCAAGTATAACATCAGCAAAAACTTTACCAGGTGCTGATTGTGACACGGACCATGAGTTATTAATAGCAGACATGAAGATAAAGATAAAAAAGACAGTTACGGGATAAAGAACAGTCCGCTTTGATCTTACAAAAATACCAGAACAATACGGTATAGGAGTGAAGAACTGTTTCGAAATCCTGATGGCTCTACAGGAGGAGATGACACCAGATGAATTGGCTACGCAGGCCAAAGATATCTTAATAACAACACCTAAAGACATGGTTCCAGTAAAGAAAACACAAAAGAGTGGATGGATTACAGCAGGTACACTAGAACTGATAAAGCAACGTAGAGAAATGAAGACGCAATGGAAAGTGACAAACAACAACAAAGAGAAATATAAAACTTTAACAAAAGAAGTACGAAGAAACATAAGAAAAGGCAAAAAACAATACATACAAGATTGTTGTGAAAGAATAGAAGAACATCAGAAGTGTGGAAGAGATAGTGAAATGTTTAAAGAAATGAAGACATTGACGAGAAATGTCACATCTAAGCTAAATGTAATTTGTGATGAGATGGGGAATACCTTGACAGAGACAGAGGAAATTCTAGAAAGATGGAAGGAATATTGCAAAGGAATGTATGAAACAACCGACTGTGGAAGCAGAAATCAACAGTGTGAATTATTATTGGAGGAGAAAGAACCTGAACCGACAATAGAAGAAGTTTTATGGGCAATAAAGAATCTGAAAAATGGTAAATCACTAGGATGTGATGAGATAACAGCTGAATTTATTAAAGCAGGAAGAAAGGAGTGTGCACCAATCTATCATGCACTATGTAAAAAGATATGGCATTCAGGTATTTCGCCAAAAGAATGGAAAAGAACTGTATTCATACCACTACCAAAAAAAAGGTAACCTGAAATTATGCACAAACTACAGAACTGTTGCCCTGATTAGTCATGCCAGTAAAATTCTGTTAAAAATCATAATGGCTAGACTTCGAAAAAAAATAGAAGAAGAAGTCAATATGGTCCAAGCTGGTTTCAGGCAAGGAAGATGATCAAGAGATCATATATTCAATCTAAGATTAATAATAGAGAAATGCAGAGAGTTTAATGTGAATCTATATTTATCCTTTATAGACTACTCAAAGCCATTTGATTGTGTACAACATCAGAAACTTTGGGAAATAATGGAAAAAATGGGATTTCCAACACATTTGATACAATTAACATCACTGCTGTATCTAGACCAATAAGCAGCAGTAAGAATAAATGGTGAAACAACAACTTGGTTTGACATAAAACAAGGGGTCCGTCAGGGGTGCATATTGTCACCCTACTTATTAAACTAGAATACTGAAAATATAATGAGGAATGTTAGAGAAGATGTAGACAAAGAATATTACGGTGCCATAACAATTGGAGGTTATGAAATACCAGAGATTACATATGCTGATGACACAGTGTTATTGTCCACAACACAAAAACGCAATGGAAAAACTAATTATGTCAGTTCGTAAGAACAGAGAAGAGCAGAACCTCTATCTTAATGCAAAGAAAACTGAATTGATGACAACTGACAAAACAAACAATGTAGCTGAAATATGTATCAATGAGGAAAAACTGGAAGAAGTGGAGAGTTTTGAATATCTTGGATCACTACTAACTAATAATGGAGATACAATGAGGGAAATTAAAAGGAGGACAACTATCGCTCTTCAGAAAGTAAAACAAATAAAGAATCTGTGGAGAGGAGCAGACAGAACCACAAAAATAACATTTTTAAGGGCATGTATCTTTCCCATCGCAACATATGCCTGTGAGACCTAAACACTTAACAAAACAGCTGACAAACACATAAATGCCTTTGAATGTAAATGCTAAATAAAAGTTCTCCAAATATCGTGAACACAAAAAAGAACAAATATATCTATACTACAAGAGCTTAATATTCAAGAAGGCTGGCTAGTAAAGAGGATTAAAGAGAGAAAACTGAAATATTTTGGACACATTAAACCTCATGATAATTTAGAGAAGACCGTATTGGAAGGATAAATAATGAGAAAAAGAAAAAGAGGAAGGCCAAAACGAAGATGGCTGCAAGACATCGTTGACGATCTGCTAATGGATGCATGAGCAGCAGGCCATCATGCTCACAACCGAGAGGCCTACAAGAGTGCTGTTTGGGAGGAAAAGTTCCGAAAGGGACATGCAAATGAATGAATGTCTTTACATTCAACATGTCTAATTTGGCTGTTCGTCTTGCGTGTATCTACTTCCATGTATTTTCTGATATCCATGGTTTTCTATTCGTTTGTTTCAGTCCAGTGCTTGCTTTTGCTGCTGTGATTGTGGCTGTGCTGTAAGAATTCCATAATTCATCTATACCTGTCTCTTCAACTTCACTGGGTGTTGTGGAATGATTGGCAAGTTCCTGATTGGAATTACTGTTAGTATTCTCTTCTTGTAGGCTGTGGCTGTTTATCTTTCTGTGTATTGATTTCTTGTCTTGGCTTTTCAGTTTTAGTTTTATCTTCCCTATGCAGAGGTTGTGATCGCTGTTAACATCTACACCCCTATAAGCCCTTACATCTATCAGATATGTTCTGTATTGCTTTCTAATACAAAAATGATCTACCTGATTTGTAGTTATATCATCTGGAGATATCCACGTTGTTTTTCTGTATCTCTTAATTATACAGGATAAAAATTACTACACCATAATCTGGGACCTTTCAAAAATTACTGCACCATTATCTTTCCGAACTTGTGTGCAATAATCTCATACAGAAATAAGGAGGTTGTAGAGAGATTGCTTTAAAAGGTGGCCTTTCTCGGAGGCATTTTGTGTGAATGAAGATACATTTATATAAAGCTTACTGGGAATCGCACACACAAGACATTTAGACCACTGGATGTAGATAAGCTTTAGCTTATTTACTTCCAGTGATCTAAATGCCTTTCTAAAACCAATGCTACGTCTTTGCTTGACCTTCTTATCCTGCCAGCTAAAGTGCTTTTTTTCTGTTTATTTTGTTGTTTCGTTATATTTGTCTTCCCTGTTAAAGGCATATCGCCGAAATATTAGTTTGTTGTTGTCTGCTATATATTTCTACATACCGATCTCATTGTCTCCTTACCCATTCCTTCTCATCTCTACGTCTTTCACTAAAAAAAAAAACAACTGCACTATACATCTCTGACCATCTCTGCTCTACTAGAACCAACTATACGCCAGTCCTCAACTCATCTGTCTTTTACTGCTCTAGTAACAACATGGGGGGGGGGGGGGGGTCTTACGGGCATCCGGCGCTTAACTGTTGTAGGAATTGTATCGGGAATTGTTAAGTGGCTGACGCACGCGGGTCTGTGCCTTCACTTCAGTAACTATATCTATAATTAGAACTGCAACAAACCAAAACACTTCAGACCTATCTAAACAACTCGAGACCTCACCAAATCTCTGGAGACCTATCTAAACAACTCGAGACCTCACCAAAACTCTGGAGACCTATCAGATCGCATCATCGGGTTCTGAATATCAAGGATATGAGTCTACACTCATCGAATATCAATGCCTTTCCGTGACAAGACAGGCAGTACGTTACCCCGAGTACCACGCTCATTATTATACCTTAATGATGATAAACCTGGCCAAAGTAAACATGCAAACATTTGAAAAAAAATTTTAATAATCATAGACATCAGACTTTGAGGTAGAATCAGCGGTTTTCAGTCTGTGACCACATGATCTACTGGCAGAATTCGTAAAAACGCCAACCTTATAATGGTTTACTTAGAAAAATGTTCCCAGCCTGTCCTACCAATCAATGCTATTCACAAGAATATACTTACCGGGGCTTTCATGCCAACAAAATGTTTTCATTAGAAAGGATTGGGGAATGGAAGTTTATTGATTAAAGTTTGACACATGCACTTTAAATTAACTACGATAATGCCAAGTGGATCTGTGTGAAATTTTATGAAAAAAAAACTCGGTTTATTTACAGTTTGAACTAGAAGTTTCATCCTGCGTCCGTAGACGAAAAGGTTTATTACGGGCATGCTTTATGAGAGGGTGTGTCATTATTATAGTACAACAGATGAGAGTTTTGAAATCCGCTGCCTACCTGGTTGTTTCACACGTGCATATAAATGTTATAAACGTTCTGGTGAACGCAGAACATAAACGCACATTTCTTTTTCCACAGAAGAACTCCGTCGATGTCCATTAGAGATTTCTTGCTAATCTGTTCTTTTTTTTTTTTTTTTGTAAAAAATGTCCACGAAATAATTACATTTGAAGTAATGGACTAAATGCACGGTGGAGCAAAGTACAGGATAAAAATATAACAGTATTATGCATCAGAAATGTCGGTCTCTCTGACTGTATGTCCTTGTGGTTTAGGATTAAGACTATTGTCATAGCTCCATCCGATTTGGAGCTAAGACAAAAAAAAAACACAATTTGGAAGATTTTGTTTTGACGATGCAGCGCTTGTGGCTCACAGTGAAGAAAGCCTACATTCTTGAACAGTGTGGCCAGAGCTTGTGATACATTTTCACTGCTAATAAGCATCAACAGGACAATGGTTCTTCAGTGAAAAATAATCACAACGAGGAATACACCCTGTATAATACTGAATGGAAATCAGCTTGAATCAGTCACCCGGTGCAACTATTTTGGATCTACAGTTACATCCACCTTCTCTAGACGAAGAAATCCTTAAACAGATAACTTTACATTTTACTTAAATGAGCATAAAGTGAGAAGAAACGTTAGTCAACTCAGAGGTTCTGTAGAGTGGTCAGTTTCTATTTTTTATGACAACGTTAAGCATAACAAAAATGGAGATGTTTGGGGCATGTAGCAAGAATGGATGACAGTCGTAACCCCAAGAAAATTGTACATGGCGAACTTGTGGATGGAAAATAGCCACATAGTAGACAAAACTGAGATACAAAGACACCTGTAACCCGCCCATGAGAAATATTTCAGTCCGCAGTGAGAGTTGGGAAGAGCTGTCGAAGGAGCGAATCGCAAGGAGATTGGATCTGCCGAAGGGTGGGCTGTAAAACTTATAATTATTGGGAGGAATATATTTCCTCAGGATGGTTACAGACCAACAATCCCTTGGCAATGTACTACCGTACTCGAGGCCAATCTAGCTCCCCCATCATGACCACCAACCCAGGTTCTCCCCTCCTTGGTATATTGTATGCTAATTATGCATAAATCCTGAGCATTTAATCAATGCACAATACATTGACATGCGGTACAAACCACGAATTAAGGACACAGCATTTTTAATCTCACTATACGCCACAACAACACATACAACTGACATTGACATCATCATGACATCAGGACAGGTGCCATTATAATGGTAATTAAGCATGGTATCAAATGATAATGACTTCTCATGTTGCATTATTAAAAACCTGATGGACCTGGGGTCCCAGGATCTTGGCCCTACACGTGGCCTACACTACGAATCTAATGTGCAATGGCGCTTATTTCCTGCAGCTACCGCTGTCATGACACACTTCTGTATAACCCCGTTGCTGCAGCACAAGATTAATCTACATGAAAGCATAATAACGAATCAAACATGTTGCCTATCCAATATACCTATATCTTATCTTATATCTTATATCCTTCCGTGCCGTTAAACGTCACATAGGGCTCGCAAGATAGCCAGTTTTTATATATCTATAATCACACTGAAAATCATGTCCATACTGATACGTAAATACAGAAACCTACATCACAGCTTACTACACAACTACATAATCTTCACCACATGAGGTGGGCACGGGTAGAATATAGCAAACGATCACTGTAACATACAGAAACTTACAGCACATCCATAGGCACAACTAAAGACACCGCCCGGCCATTGCCTCTATCTACACTGCTCCCACTCAATGTTTATATATATATATATATATATATATATATTATATATATATATATATATATATATATGCTAAAAGCTATCAGTAGTGACAACATGAGACAACTACAGAAAATGTTTAACAAGATTTGGAAAGAAGAAAAGGTCCCTTCTAATTGAAAGAAAGGAATCATTGTTAAAATACCAAAAAAGGGCAACCTTAGTGACTGTAACAACTGGAGAGGAGTAACCTTAATATCAGTTGTGTCAAAAGTATTTTGCAAGGTCATTTTGAATAGACTTAAAGATATAGTGGATACTGCAATGAGAGAAGAACAAGCAGGATTTCGAAAAGGGAGAAGCTGTCTCGACCAGATCTTTACTCTCAGAATAATACTCGAAGAACATATTGAAAAGCAGAAACCTTTAATACTGAACTTCATAGATTTTAAAAAGGCATTTGATGGCATACACAGACATTCATTATGGAGAATTTTATGTCTATATGGAATACCATCTAAAATTGTCAACATCATTAAGGACTTATACAATGGATATGGTTGTGCAGTCAAGACAGAAGAAGGGATGAGTGAATGGTTCCAGATTGAAACAGGCGTGAAACAAGGATGTATACTGTCTCCTTTACTTTTTGGGATTACAATAGACTTCATAATGAAAAAATGCTGCACAGGTAACACAGGTATTGACTGGGTATATGGGACCCAACTAGAAGATCTTGATTTTGCTGATGACATAACTCTTATCAGTAATAATGTGAATTCCATGCAAGAAAAAACAGATAGCCTGTCTTCACTGGATAGCAAAATAGGACTTGAAATTAACAAGGACAAAACAAAAATAATGAAAATTCCCATCAATCAAAATGGAAAAATACACATAGAAGAGACAGATATTGAAGAAGTCAATCAATTTGCATACCTTGGCAGCTACATAGACCAGGATGGTGACACTAGAAAGGAAGTTAGGATCAGAATTGCAAAAGCAGCATCAATCTTCAATAATGTTGAGAACATATGGAATTCAAAAGTTATAAGCACAAAAACCAAGTTAAGACTATTCAATTCAAATGTAATATCCACCCTCATTTATGCATGCGAAAGCTGGAAAACAACTAAAGAAATAGAAAAGAAATTAGACTCTTTTGAAAACAAATGCCTAAGGAAAATACTCGGCATCAAGTGGAATGAATTCAAGAACAATGCAGAGATAAGACAGATGACTGAACAACAACCAGTCTCATGGGTGATCAAGAAAAGGAGATGGACATATGTTGGTCACTTGATGAGAAGAAATGATCAGAGAATCTCAAAACAAGCTATCAAGTGGAACACAACAGGCCGAAGAAAAAGGGGCAGATCGCGTGAAACTCTGAAGAGGACATTATTAAGAGAGGCCAAGTTAACAGGCATAAAATCCTTTGATGAGGTTGAAAGACTCGCCGAAGACAGGAAAAATTGGCGAACTACTTTACGAGCCCTATGTGACGTTTAACGGCACGGGAAGGATATAAGATATATATATACCGAAACCAACTACCAGTCACGCTGACGATAACGCTTCGGTCAGTGTCGTACACCCCTCAATCTAAGCGTGCCTTGTACACATAATTTTACTTGTGGAGAAAGCGAGGGCTCAATTTCAAGACAAAAGAATCAAGCACGTGAAGACTGCTCATCACATCACAGTAAAAACACTTGTTGCTGTTACTGTGGCATAATATGCAAATGCAACATTGGCAAAATTATCAGTGAGAAGAAAGCTGTTCAGCAAAATGATGTATCAACTAACATCTGCTTGCTCCAAAACTGTCCTTGGAGACGAAAAATAACAATATATTTAGCTGCATTCATCCTTACATTCATACTTACATTCATACTGATATTTTTTCATCACATCAATAATAAATCCAGAATTATGTGCACGCATTTAATGTATCCTACTTTCCATCCATTCATGCACTTATCATCACTCAGCCACTTCTGTCAGCTTACTCGTTCATCCATCCATCCATCCATCCATCCATCCATCTTTTGATCTGTCGGCCATTCTAATTATCTTGTTTATCTGTCCATATATTTATATGTCAGACTGTTTATCTGTCCGTCTTACTGTCTCTTTCTCTGTCCATTTCTGTGATTATAAATACTGCCTGTTTATCTCCTGTTTATGGTGGTTTTCTATACCACATAAACATCTAATAAAGAAATATCTGCTCATTTCCTCGTTTTAGTTTATCTCCCCTTCTTTCCTTTGTACGCACACAACCTACACACAAAAAGACACACTGTTCTATCCAGCTAAAACTAAAACAGAAATGTGTTTGTTCTAAGGAAGTCATCACAGAAGAGCGAGTATGTTGCTTTATTCATCAGAGCTTGCGATTTCTTGAAATACTTCGACAACAAAATGACGCGGATCAGACGGTACTTCCTGTAAGGGTTCTCTCGCATCCAATAATCATTAGCTTTTCAACTGACTGTGACAGGCAGACAGGCAGGCAGCCGCGTTGTTTTTGGCCTCTTCCTTGTCCATTAAGACAGTTTGCTCCTTGTCATTCATTTATTCATTGTCCTCATTGTTTTCTTCTCTGTTCTTATCTGCATTCGTTCGTATTTTTCTCTGACTTTGTCGAAGGAATTCCGACTCTAAAAGGTTTAAGTGTCGCTATGCGTGGGAAACAAAGAAACTGAAAGGAACGGAGGTGAGGTTGTGGAGAAAGATGCAGAATATACCCTTCACGGGCAGAAAAACGAACTAAGAAGTCCTCAAAGAAGTTTCAGAACAACGAAAACTAGTTAAAATGATCAGAAAATAAAGATAATAAAAACTTCTTGGGCATACCATGAGAAGGCAGAAGTTGGAGAACCTAGTAATGGCTGGAAAATAGAAGAGAAAAAGGAAGAGAGGAAGACCAAGGTAAAATATCTCAGTGGACTGACCAAGTAGCATGGAAAACTAAAAGCATGATCACCAACGTTATCCGGCACGGCAGATAATAATAATAATAATAGTAGTAATAATAATAATAATAATTAAATAATATATATGACCTCTAAAGAATGAAGAGGTCTTTTCTGACAACCTATTTCATTATAACATTATACTGAAAAAATTTGATAATTTATTTACGATAATCACTTATAGTAAAATCTTGATGATACGCCAATAAACGCCTGAAAGGTGCTATCGCTACATAACATACACAGAGACAAAGAGACGACATGGAACAGTGGTCAGACGAGAATATTAAAACATTTACGGATTTCCCCAAAAGAAATCTCCAGCTTTCAGTAATAAAGGAACATATGATAAACAAAGCTCGAGGGAGCTCAGACAAATTACAGACTCCAGCCAAGAACTCCGAGGGAACGAGGGCCGTCTGTTATATGATACTCCAGAAAAACCCGGGCATTTATTGATCCTTGAAATGATCAGCGAGATGAAGCATAAACAGGAACACTAAACGGTGAAACAGATATTTTCTAGAGAACACTAAGCACAGAATTATTTGCGGTATTATTTATTTTGACAAGGTTACATTTACATGAAAGTTACACGAAAGTTACGCGAAGGTTACACGAAAGTTACGCCAAAGCTACGCGAGCGTTAGAGTTCTTTAAAGTTTGCAGAAGGTTATTGAGTAAAATAAAAAAAGTAATTTCATTGTCTTGAAACTGTTTTAGCTTTTAAACCTTTGTAACAAAAAGTGAAATATATTTATATTATCTATCACAACTTCACTACTGAACAACGTCTATTTCAACCGTGTAAAGTGTTCAAACTAGAAGAAAAAAAAAGTAGGAAAAGCTTTAGTAATTAACAGCTTAATAGAACTGCTCCTACTTTTTCCTTAGTTTTAACATTTTGTTATTACAGCTTTACTGCAGTGGCTTTGTGTATAGTTTTATACTTAGTTTTATATCTTCTTATCTTATATCTTATATCCTTCCCGTGCCGTTAAACGTCACATAGGGCTCGCAAAGTAGTTCGCCAATTTTTCCTGTCTTCGGCGAGTCTTTCAACCTCATTAAGGGATTTTATGCCTGTTAATTTAGCCTCTCTTAACAATGACCTCTTCAGAGTTTCACGCGGTCTGCCTCTGTTTAGTTTTATATACATATACATAAATTATTTGTGTATTTCAGTCCCAAAACTCATAACGAAAACTAGCTAAAATTATAAGACAAAGGCAGTCAGGACGTCTTGGACACGTGATGAAAAGACAAAGGCAGTCAGGATGTCTTGGACACGTGATGAAAAGACAAAAGTTAGAGAACTTAGCAGTGACAGGAAAATCCAAGGAGAAAAAGAAGAAAGGAGGGCCACGAGAAAAATATCTCAGCGTATTAACAAAATGGAACGGAAAAATAAAATCATTTGAACTGATGGGAAACACCAAGGACCGCACAAGATGGAGAAACATAACCACCAACGCTGTCCGGCAAGGAAAATGATGTTTGTAAAGTCGCTCATTCCTCAGAAAAACGAGCTTTCATTGTTGGATATTGATAAACCTATTCCTTTATTAAACATGCCCATATGGTCATGTTTCCTTGACTGTGTTCATTGTCTGTTATGATTCATTATCTTTTGTAAATTATTTCCAAGGGACATTCACATCAAACCAATGCACACGATATAAAACTACAGGCGACATATTCAAGAGACAAACATATATAAATGCAGATACTAGAAACGTTAGAAATAATCCCCCCCCCCCCCAAAAAAAAAAAAAAAACTACACATGATTTAACTCTCCACTTTTAACAGCCATTATGAAAAACAACAGACTGAAATGATTCTGGCATTTGGAGAGAATGAAAGATGTAGGCAAACAAAGATGTTTTATACAGAGGTGATAAAATTGGATAGACCAAGAAGTGGACCTAGACAACGATGGCAAAACAGTCTAGAAGAAGATGATATACCTGCTCCTGGACTCGACAATTGGCAAGAAAAGATCAAGAAAAAGAAGAACAACAACAAGAAGCAGATTAAAACGGTGAAAGATTATTTCCATACCTTAAGTTTTTTTTACCATTGTTCTCGATCTCATCTATTCAAGTACATCATTATTCTCCATATCATATATTTTGGTAAGTCATTTTTCTCCATTCTACTCGCTGTAATAAATCATTGTTCTACATCCCGCCAACCATTTTGGTGAGTCATTGTTATCTGTCCTATGTATTGTGATAAATAATGTTCTTATAGGTTAAACATCGTTATAATATCCATTTAACCGAGAGGCCTACAGGAGAGCTGTTAGGGAGGCAAAGTTCTGCAAAGGACATGCAAATGACTGACTGACTGAATGTCCATTTCCAAATTCGTTGGAAAATCACTTCATCAAGCGCGTTCTTCGCTTTTCAGCTTCCACGTCATTTTCTCCAAATATTTCCTTTTCTCATGGCAGTTACGTGACAGAGCAAAGTGTGCATGCTTATACTCTTTGATAATAATAAGGTGACAGAACAAAATGTGCATGCTTATACTCTTTGATAACAATACGGTGACAGAACAAAGTGTGCATGCTTATACTCTTTGATAACAATAAAGTGACAGAACAAAGTGTGCATGCTTATACTCTTTGATAACAATAAGGTGACAGAACAAAGTGTGCATGCTTATACTCTTTGATAACAATAAGGTGACAGAACAAAGTGTGCATGCTTATACTCTTTGATAACAATAAGGTGACAGAACAAAGTGTGCATGCTTATACTCTTTGATAACAATAAGGTGACAGAACAAAGTGTGCATGCTTATACTCTCTGATAACAATAAGGTGACAGAACAAAGTGTGCATGTTCAGGCTCTTTTATGACAATAAAGCGACAGAGCACAGTACACATAACTGAACTCTTTTATGCCCAGCGACGATGATACAGGTATCTTAAGAAACCACTCACGTGTCAACGCCTTCTTAAATAATTAGTAATGTTCAGGTTCAAATTCAAAGTTCAGTAAAGTTTTGGCATCACAGCAAACGAGAATATCCCATATTTGCTCCTCCGCCTTTGCCAGTGACATCTCCTGGAATGCGCATGGATCGTCTCACGTCATGTCCATGCACACTGAGGAGAAGTGACCCGTGCACGATGAGTTCATACACCCCCGCAAATGTCCTCAGCAGGGAGGCACTCATAGCCAGCTGTGTCACCAGCTGTGTCAGCAGCTACACCGGCGCCAACCTCCCAAAGAGCACAGCGGAATGCATCAGCCATGTTTATCAATGACCGATCACCGGCTGGGAAACCCATGCACCACTGAAAGTCACAGCTCACAGTGACGCCCCGAGAACTTAACTCCGTAGCTAGGGCGCTAAGGCCGGACTCCCAACCCACAACACAACAAAACTGGCGCAGGCAAAGCGTAGAGAAAGGCAAATCGTAGAGAAAGGCAAAGCATAGACAAAGGCAAAGCATATACAAAGGCAAACAAAGGCACAATCATCAATGGTCACATTCGCCCTCTCCTCCCCCCCCCCCCTTCCCCCATGTTGGAACCAGAAGTCAATACATCGGAGATTGGTACATTTCTACAAGTCTGCCATTGAAATCGTTCAATAAACTTGGAAACAGCACAGCTGCGTTATAGGAATTTAGTGCTATAGCACTAATGTCCAGCAAAGACATCTTCAGCAAGCCAACAGTAAGATCTAACACATGGATAACGACAGATTCTAATGTATATATTTCTATACAGAATAAGCCTTAAACTGATGTTTCCAGCGCCACGGAAACCCTGAGTACGAACACTTGTTAAGTCCGTCAACGTTTCTCGCTGAAACTAAATCTACAACATTAAATATACGACGTAAATAATCACTGAATCAGCTGACGGTGCTTAGAAATGAATGTCAGAACTTCAACTTGGAAGCAAAGATAGACTGAGAGCGACGAGAATCCAGAGGTGGGACGTCCCCATCCATCCCCTTCTTGTTGCTCCTTATGACGGGTGTTACGGTTCTGTTAGCCATGTTAGCGAAACAGGATTCGAAAGTGTTCTCATAATTGTCGATTCTGCAGGGGAACTTCATTATCCCACTCCGGGACTTCAAGAAGGTCACAATAACCTACCTCTCATCCGACATGATGCTTGTTTTTTCAAGGTCACCACTGGGACTGAAGTTCCTAGTTTTCGAAAAATCGAAGAGCTACACTTTGCAGCAGAAAATTACCATGAGATTTCAAGCAGTACTGACAATAAATTTTACTGGCGCTTCAGCCCAATTATTCCATTAAAACTAAAAAAGAAAACTCACAATAATTTGCAGGATCATTAATGGGGTATCCGGTTTTCTTTGAGGGGAAAATCTTTGACGTAAAAATGAAGTGCCATGGACGTCAGGTTGTGGTATTCCACAAAATGGAAGCCAGCAAAGAAAACGTGACAAACACATATTTACCGTTCAAAACGTTCAAGTGAGTACTGGTGACATCTTTGTTGCTCGTCCTACAGACGTACACTCCCTGGTCAGACAGTCGAGCGTGTTTGATCTCCAGGGTGCTAACAATGGTACCCGTGTTGATGGAGACGTGCTTGTGAATCTGCATGCCTCTGCTGATGTCAGT
Source organism: Achatina immaculata (assembly GCA_009760885.1). Classification (NCBI taxonomy): domain Eukaryota; kingdom Metazoa; phylum Mollusca; class Gastropoda; order Stylommatophora; family Achatinidae; genus Lissachatina; species Lissachatina immaculata. The sequence goes on along the minus strand of CM019717.1, from coordinate 20,819,567 downwards.
GGTCAGCGTGTTCCCAGCCCTGTGGATGTGTTCGTAACAATAAGCCAATGTAACAATTTGTAACTTTGAAATGTTCATCAATGGTAGATAATTTAAAACAATAGCTGTAACTGTGTCATAAGAAAAGGGTTTTTTAAAGTTCAGATTAGTTACACGTATATTGAGGTATAAGGCGTATATAGTGTTTCCAGGTTATCCTTCGCTTGTCCATTTCTTGAAGTATGTAGAGGATCTTACATCTTACATCCTTCCTGTGCCGCTAATCGTCACATAGGGCCCGCATGGTAGTTCGCCAAGATTTCCTGTCTTCAGCGAGTTTATAAGTCTCATCAAGGGATGTTATGCCCACTGAACTGGCCTCTCTTAACAATGTCCTTGTTAGAGTTTCACGTGGTCGACCTCTTTTTCTTCGGCCTGTTGTGCTCCACTTGATAGCTTATTTGGGGATCCTCTGATTGTTTCTTCTCATCACGTGACCGATATATGTCCGTCTTCTTTTTCTGCTCACCCATGAGACAGGTTGTTGTTTGCTCGTCTGTCTTATTTGTGTGTTGTTCTTGAATTCGTTCCACTTTATACCGAGTATTTTCCTTAGACGTTTGTTTTTGAAAGAGTCTAATTTCTTGTCTATTTCTTTAGCTGTTTTCCAGTTTTCACCACACAGACATGTATCCATGCAGAGGATAGTAACAGTGTATATCTTTTCAACAGGAGACTGTCACAAAAGCACAGAGGAAGCAGTTCCAGACATATTAGAAACAAGACGTAAATACAGTTACAAATAGCTGTTTAGCTCTTTATTTTTTAAACAAATTAGCACAAAAGCCAGGAACTACCCTTTTGTGCTAGAACTTCACACAACCACACTTAACTGCGCCCAAAATGTAGTTTTTCTAACTTAATATGGCAAATGTTATCCTAATCTACCGATGTCATATTTTGTTACAGATGATTCATTCTAGTACAAGTCTAATGATGTGCAGTTCTTTTTAACTGTATATGGTCTGCATTTGTTATACCTGCTCTGATTTACCTGTGCCACACGCAGTGAGCTACATGGAAGAAGATGCCTTCAGCTGTTGCTGACATGTATCAGCTTAAACCCTCTGTGCTAGCTTGTTTCAAAGATGTTTGTCCACTGATTAAATAATCTTCTCTCTAGAAGTTTATTGTTGTTTTTGTTAAATTTTGTGTACTCTCAGTGGTTCTTCGTATCAGATAGTTTTTGACCAAACTGACTGCTTGTCTGAACTATATAGTTTATGTTGTCAGACTATCTGAACCAGCCTTTGTCTTCAGTCACAGCTTGTATGAAGCTGTCTAAACTCTCAGTTACAGTTTGTATGAAGCTGTCTAAACCCTGCAGTTACAGCTTGTATGAAGCTGTCTAAACCCTGCAGTTACAGCTTGTATGAAGCTGTCTAAACCCCGCAGTTACAGTTTGTATGAAGCTGTCTAAACCCTCAGTTAAAACTTGTAAAAATATGTGTATACTCCCAGTTACAGTCAGTCATTTGCATGTCCCTTGCGCAACTTTGCCTCCCTAACAGCTCTCCTGTAGGCCTCTCGGTTGTAAGCAAGATGCCCTGCTGCTGATGCATCCATGTTGTTTGCTCGTCTGTCTTATCTCTGTGTTATTCTTGAATCCTTTCCACTTTATACCGAGTATTTGCATTTAACATTTGTTTTCGAAACAGTCAAATTTCTTGTCTTTTATTCTCAACGATGTCCTGCAGGCATCTTCGCCTTGGGTCTTCCTCTCTTTCATTTTCCCCATTATTCACCCTTCCAAGACTCTTCTCTAAATTCTCATGACGTTTAATATGTCGACATATTTAAGTTTTCTCTGTTTAATCCTCTTTACTAGCCAGCCTTCTTTAATATTAATTTCCTGTAATATGGATATGTTTGTTCTTTTGTATGTCCATAATATTTGAAGGACTCTTCTGTAGCATTTACATTAAAAGGCATTGATGTGTTTCTCAGCTGTTTTGTAATGCCTTACAGCTGCCTTATTCTCCCTGTTACAGCCTTGAAAAAACCCTCATTGACAGTTTACCTGAGCCGTAAGTTATATGTGAGACATCTTTGATGCACCAATCAATGTTCCTGTGACAGTTCCCTGAATCACAAATGTCTCTGTGACAGCCTACCTTAGCTAATGATTATCTCAGTGACAGTTTACTCGAGTCACACAGAAGTGCCTGTGTAGCGGCACACTTGAACCATTCAATGTGACAGCTTACCTGAGCTATTGATTATCTCTGTGACAGCTTACCCGAGTTGTTGGTTATCTCTATGACAACTTACCTGAGCTATTTATTATCTCTGTGACAGCTTACCTGAGCTATTGATTATCTCTGTGATAGCTTACCTGAGCTATTTATTATCTCTATGACAACTTACCTGAGCTATTTATTATCTCTGTGACAACTTACCTGAGCTATTGATTATCTCTGTGACAGCTTACCTGAGCTATTGATTATCTCTGTGACAACTTACCCGAGTTGTTGGTTATCTCTATGACAACTTACCTGAGCTATTTATTATCTCTGTGACAGCTTACCTGAGCTATTGATTATCTCTGTGACAACTTGCCTGAGCTATTGATTATCTCTATGACAACTTACCTGAGCTATTTATTATCTCTGTGACATCTAACCTCAGCTATTGATTATCTCTGTGACAGCTTACCTGAACCAGTCTATGTCCTCTGGTGGATATTCGTGGCTTGATGCATTACACACCAGGAAAATACGGTCTCCTTCGTCCACGTAATTTGAGCCGGAGATCTGAATGTCTGAAGATGGAAAATGAAATATAGCTCTCAGTTTTTATTGCACGTTGTTATTTCCAGATATAAGACATTTTTGTTGCACATCTTCTTCTTCTTCTTCGTCTTTGAGCAGCTGATGAATTCATCATCTTTTCAAGCCACTGAGGCTTATTTCTGCAGACAAGACACATCTCCATTCCTCTTCTTTCTTATCTTCTCTTGCCAATTTGTCGATTCCAAAAGCTCGTATGTCTTCTTCTAGGATATCTAGTCAGTGCTGTGCTGTCTAGGTGCACCTCTTGGCTTAACCGTTTTCATTACATCTTTGTTTGTCTATCTTCCCCTATTCTAACTGCCCGATCAGTCGTTTCTCATAACGGCTGCTGTAAGCAAATGAAAGCACGTTGTTGTACATGTAATAGATGTCTTGTCACAGATTTTATAACTGTTATATTTACGCATATAACTTCCTGTTGTCACGGGTTAAGGCTTATTACATAATATTAACAAAGAAATGACATCTTATGACGTAATTTATGTTCGTGAGGTGAAGAAATTTATTGCTGTTGTTGTCCTCAGAGAACATGGGGAAATTCGTGAAGGAAGCTTTGAATTTGATATCACCAGTGTGGAAAAAAAATAAATTCAGAAACTAATAATTATACAGCTTTTTAATGTGAAACAGTGAGCACTTATGCTATTATATATATATATATATATATATATATATATATATAAATGAACGTGTGTGTGTATATGTGTATATTAGAGCGTCACACTGGAACGCCTGGAGCAGTTTCATCCAAACTTGGGACACATATGACTTACAATCTGGACAGTGCACTGTGGTGATTAGAACATCCTTAGGACTCCTGGGGGAGGGGACTGGGGGGGGGGGCTTCGTTCGATGCAAACAATACTCCACTGAACGACGGGAAGCAACTCCCGTTATATTTATGCTTGCTTTGGATTGTCGGTCGTGACGGACAAAGGTCAGCTCACACAGATGGATGACGTTATATCTGCTGAGATGCCGATCCTTTGGCATTGATGACGAGAAACATGATACACGGAGCAGATTTCTGATTCACGAAAGACACCCTACTGTTGTTCTCCTCAGCGTCCATTTAGAAAATGGTCAGAATGTTTATTTCATAACAGAGATCTCCCATATAGTGGTTGACCAGCCACCAGCCACATGGGGGACGGGGGGGGGGGGGGGGGCTAGCGGTGGCGGTGGATTGGGGGTGACGTTTACAAATCATCGAAAACGACCGATATTAGTGTCGAATCCATAGTTTTCGGGGTCGCAGAGATGATAGTTACACACCCGATGGCGTTTAAGTCCAAATTCAGCCCCCATCAGCTTGGGGGGTGGGGGAAGCTCTCGGGCTAGGGGTGGGAAGGGGATGGCGTGTACCAAGCATCGAAAACAACCGATATTAGTGTCGAATCCATAGTTTTCGGAGTCCTTGAGTTGAATAGTGACATTCCCTGTGCAGTTTAAGCCCAAGCTCAGTCCCCATCGGCGGGGGGGGGGGGGGGGGGTGAGTGTGAGAAATAAAATGTCCAAATTGACCGAGATTAGTGTCGAATCCATAGTGTTCGGGGTCGCTAAGCTGATAGGTTACAGTCCTGATGACAATTGAAACCCATGTTTAGTCGAATAGAATGAATAGAATTATGTAGAACAGTCTAGACTCTGTAGAACCTTCTATATGGTTGTGGAAATGAATAGAACTTTGTAGAACCGTCTAGAAGGTTATGGAAATGAATAGAACATTCGTGATTGGGATAAAAAAAATACCCGGACAACGTCGGGTACTCAGCTAGGTGAAAATAAAAGTTGAAAGATGTTGGGCTGTATACTGGAGCAAACGGTTAGATTCAAATCTAACTTCAGTCGACTGTGTCTTTGCCCACAGATCGTTGGGACCAAGCGAGAAGATCTTCTGTCTAGGCTCTATCTTGCGTTCTTGATATCTGCAGGTAACTGGTATCACAGACAGTAGACATGTCCTCTGTGATGGCCTTCTTGATATGCGGAGATCACTGGCTCCAAGCCTAAGCTCCTTTGCTCTGTACCACGGGCCAGGTACTGGGACGTGTGGAGACTGTCAGCTGGTACAAAGCTGGGCCTCTCTTAAGGCTCTCCCAAGACTAGAAATTAACTGGAGATATCATGTGGTACCTTGTAGTCGAGTAACGGACGTTTTTAACTGGCATGGAAAAAAAAACCAGCTTTATTCTGTACACTGAATCTCATGTACATGACAGGTTAACATTTCTTTTGCTTCCCTCACTGAATTTTAACTCCAGCTGTTTATCATCACACATCATCATCATCATCAGGTGCCGTGCTGACTGGCGTTGGCTATTATGCTTCTCCAGAGTACACGATCCTTTATGCAGGCCATCAGCTGAGTTGGTGATCTCCTCTCACACCATCTCGTTAGACTAAGACAAATTTGAAAACCATGATAGCAAGGGGATAATTAATTAAGCAAATCAAATTCTGCTTTTTCTTCTTCTTTGAACGGCTGCTGACTTCAGCAGCTTTCCGAGCCATTGAGGTTCATTACTGTAGAAAAAGACACTTCTCTATTCCTCTCTGTTCCTGATCTTTTCTTGCCAACTGTCGATTCCATTAGCGCGTATATCTTCTTCTATATTATCTCGTCATAGTTGTCTAGGTCTACATCTTGGTCATCACTTCTGTATAGGCCATCTTTGTTTATCTGTCCTCCTTCTTTCTCTCTAAATATCTCTAGTTCTTGTGTTGCATTGTGTCCTGTAAGTTATGAGTATTGCATTATTATTACTATTATTATTATTACTACTACTATTATTATGATTGTTGTTACTATTAGCATAGAGATGGAAAAGGTGGGAGAAAGAAAAAGCTCCCACGGTATCAGAAAAACGATTCCCAGATCTTTAGTGACCATCACTCTGGACACAGACAAGTGGGTGGACATGCTAGACAATTCATTCAACTAGAAATTTATGACACAGGAAGCGATTGAAGCGCAGACCAAAAACTAATGGACGAGTATCGAATGACAGTGCAGGATGACCAAGGGCCAGTAAAATTAAGAAAACGGGACGCGAAGAGACAGATGGACAGAGATAGACACAGAGACACAGGGAGACTAGTAGGAAGAGGTTAGGAAGACGGAGCTTTTAGAACGAGAAGTAGTTTTAGAGTAGACAGAGGAATTACTACGAGATAGAAAGTGACTTTAGTACTACAGTGAGTGAAATGCAAGTTTGATATTTTGGAAAGGTGTGAAAAATGCTTTTGGTTGCTTTAATCGGAAACCTGTGACCTTTGGTTGATGAATATTAAAGAGAACTATATACACTTGACTCAAGAACGGACTACATAGAGTTTTGTTACGACTGTGTGTGTATTAAGAGTAGCAGCTGTGTGATGAACCGTGTATTAGGAGTGCAGTGACATTCTGAAATGTCGAGCAAAAAGGAAGAATCAGAAATGTAATAATAACCTACAGACAAGGTAAAGAAGATCATACACAGTAATATATTATAAATTCACAACCAAACAATATTATGCTGGTGCCGTGTGACTTGCCTCGACAATTGGGAGGAGACGACTTGGGTGTGTCGTACGTTACAACACCAAGTACTAGCTGCTAACTATCATGTGCCGCCAAAACTGACTTAGATCAAGAACTCAACGACGAGACAACGAAAGAAGAGATCACAGCTAGACCCAGCCGGAGAAGGAACTGATTAGTCAAACGGAGAACATTAGAACATTTCATTTTTCTAGTGGTGGTATTCTGAACTCTAGACATTGTCAATATTAATGACAAAATCAACGAAAGAGCTTACACAGCGGCCCAGCCAGAAGAGACCAGATAAGTTTGATATAGCAATCAGATTATTGTTGTATTTAATGTGTGTATTGTTGATTTATGCTGCTTTAACTTAATAGTATTTTTACAAGAAATCTCTGATTATTTTCTAGGGTTAACATATAGTAAGGATGATACAGAAAAGAGATAAAGTGACAGAACTCAGAGAAGAAACAACAGAACAGATATATTAAAATGGGAGATCAGATATCTGAGGAGAGAAGTAGCTAGGTTAGGTACAGAGTTGAGGTAGAAAAGAAATTGGAGACAACATTGCAGTTTTTACCCTAGAACAGACTTTAGACAGACAAAGAACAATTTTTATAGAAATGAGAGAGAGAGAGAGAGAGGGAACATTTACCATAACCCTGGACACTATAGAAACATGAGTTACCAAGACACACAAACAGCCCACAAAGACAAAAGGTATAGAGCAAAATACCAACGCAAATTCTTTTAAAGGAAATAGTTGTATACAACTGCACCAAAGCAATGAAAGGGTTGAGAGGACTGTAAAGAAAGAAATACACACTGTAGTGGATATGAAATCAGGCAAAGACAGACGAAACAATAGAAGTGTTGCGGAAGTAAATACGACGAAAGTGAAACTTACTGAGACTAGTCTCTAAACGATTAGTGATAAAGCAGATCGGGCAACAAGTACTGACAAGATAACCAGAGAAGCACACACCGCGTGTCAGACAAAGAACTGGATAGAATAGCTCCCACAATGGTCGATGTAAATTTAGGGGTGAATGAAGATGATTTTGTCAGAAAGAATGACTCTGCTAAGCAACCATATTATGTGAATAAAGATGAAGAAACCAGTACTGTAACTATGGTGATAAGGGATACATATATGGGAGAAGGCAAGATTGAAACGAAAGAAGAGAATGTAAAAGATTGCAACAGTGGTCAGATAGTACAGAAAGTGCACAAGGTACAATAGGTGCTGTAGCGGACACTAATATGAATGATGTAATGATGTCACCAGATTATGATGAAGTGGTGGCACTCTCAGATGATGATGGCACAACAGACGCTTTTTTAGCAGACATGGAAAAAGAAATTACTGACATTATAAAAATATGTAAATCACTAATTTGCAAGGAGGATCAGAACAAGAATATTTTTAAAGATGAGAGACTCTATGAGAGAGGAGAAAAGAACAATACAGGAAACAGAGATAACAGCTTTTATTTCAAGTCAGAACAGGACATGTTTTAATTGCGAGAGAAGCTACGAGAGAGAGGTTATAAAAATACCAGGGAAACTGAGAAAATAGTTACTGGAGAAGAGGAACGAGAGGATATAGAAGGTGATACTAGTGAGAGATTTCTAATATTATTTTCAGGTTTCAGTTTGATACGCATACATGTGTATATGAGTTCAGTATCTTCTTACTGATGATATTGTGACTTATTCTTTTAAGTTCATGACACGAGACTAATTTAGTTCATATTGATGGTGTAATTTTTTTTTCCTACTATTAATAATAGAGGATTGTTCTAAAACAGTGATTGTCAATGTTATACTACGAAAGGTAAAGTTTGTGTTTGTTTGGTGATGAATGACAATGTTATATTACATATTTTTGTATGATGAATGGCGTACCTACAAAATGTTTTTTGAGATATTGAGACAGACTTTTGCTTTGTATTAAGACGAGTCGGGTGAGATGTTTGGGCTTTGCCGTATTGTTTAGTGGAGCCGACAAGGTTGTATTGTGATTATCAACACGAGGGTATCCTCATCACTAGAAACAAAGACTGGCATAGAGGGATGAACATCCAAGAACTATCATGAATAAATGAAGACTTGGGGGGGGGGGGGTAGAATAATCTCCGTAAATGGAATGTGTGTGTTATATCCCATTGTTAACACTGAAAGTGAGCTAAAGAAGACTGGCTAATGTAAACCATCACAAGGACAGTGATGCATTTTGTTGAGAGCTTGAAACTATATATTGTTCTGACATTATTTTTTTGTCATTTGAACGAATGTAATTTTTAATGTGAGAAATCGCTTTGATTAGAAGATGTGTCAAATAAATAAGAATTATGAATTAATGTTTCATGGGCATGTTCTTGAAAAAGATATAAATATAGTTATACATGTTTTTCCCGTGATGATTATGAAGGATGATATTGAGAGAATGTGGTTACCCTGAGTTTATACGATGTAGTTGGTACCGTTAACATTCGGACTAAAACGAGGGGAGGTAACAGCAACGTGAATTTTTTTTTTCTATATTGTTGTTCAAGTGAAACACGTTTTGGTAGACTGTTACTTACAAGGCACTTTGCGATATTTTTTTAGAGCCATAATGTTAACAATATGACTAAAACAAGGGAAGGTGTGTAGCATTGTGCCTTGTAAGTTATGAGTATTGTATTATTATTATTATTATTACTACTATTATTAAGACTGTTGTTACTATTAGCATCGAGATGGAAGAGGTGGGAGAAAAAAGCTCCGGTGGTATCAGAAAAATGATTCCCAGATCCTTAGTGACAGACCATCACACTGGACACTGACAAGTAACAAGTGGGTGGACGTGCTAGACAATTCATTCAACTAGAAATGTATGTCTTTGGAAGAGATTGAGGCGCACACCAAAAACTATTGGACAAGTATCGAATGACAGTGCAGGATGACCAATAGCCAGTAAAATTAAGAAAATGGGACGCGAAGAGACAGATGGACAGAGACAGACACAGAGACACAGAGAGACTAGTAGGAAGAGGTTAGGAAGACGGAGCTTTAAGAACGAGAAGTAGTTTTAGAGCAGACAGAGGAAGCACTACGAGATAGAAAGTGACTTTAGTACTACAGTGAGTGAAATCTTATATCTTATATCCTTCCCGTGCCCTTAAACATCACATAGGGCTTGCAAAGTAGTTCGCCAATTTTTCCTGTCTTCGATGAGTCCTTCAACCTCATCAAAGGATTCTATGCCTGTTAATTTGGCCTCTCTTAACAATGTCTTCTTCAGAGTTTCACGCGGTCTGCCTCTTTTTCTTCGGCCTGTTGTGTTCCACTTGATAGCTTGTTTTGGGATTCTCTGATCATTTCTTCTCATCAAGTGACCAACATATGTCCATCTCCTTTTCCTGATCACCCATGAGACTGGTTGTTGTTCAGTCATCTGTCTTATCTCTACATTGTTCTTGAATCCGTTCCACTTGATGCCGAGTACTTTCCTTATGCATTTGTTTTCAAAACAGTCTAATTTCTTTTCTATTTCTTTAATTGTTTTCCAGCTTTCGCATGCATAAAAGAGGGTGGATATTACATTTGAATTGAATAGTCTTAACTTGGTTTTTGTGCTTATAACTTTTGAATTCCATATTTTCTCAAGATTCTTGAAGATTGATGCTGCTTTTGCAATTCTGATCCTAACTTCCTTTCTAGTGTCACCATCCTGGTCTATGTAGCTGCCAAGGTATGCAAATTGATTAACGTTTTCAATATCTGTCCCTTCAATGTGTAATTTTCCATTTTGATTGAGGGGAATTTTCATTATTTTTGTTTTGTCCTTGTTAATGTCAAGTCCTATTTTGCTAGCCAGTGAAAACAGGCTATCTGTTTTTTCTTGCATGGAATTCACATTATTACTGATAAGAGTTATGTCATCAGCAAAATCAAGATCTTCTAGTTGGGTCCCATGTACCCAGTCAATACCTGTGTTACTTGTGCAGCATTTTTTCATTATGAAGTCTATTGTAATCCCAAAAAGTAAAGGAGACAGTATACATCCTTGTTTCACACCTGTTTCAATCTGGAACCATTCACTCATCCCTTCTTCTGTCTTGACTGCGCAAACATATCCATTGTATAAGTCCTTAATGATGGTGACAATTTTAGATGGTATTCCATATAGACATAAAATTCTCCATAATGAATCTCTGTGTATGCTATCAAATGCCTTTTTAAAATCCATGAAGTTCAGTACTAATGGTTTCTGTTTTTCAATATGTTCTTCGAGTATTATTCTGAGAGTAAAGATCTGGTCGAGACAACTTCTCCCTTTTCGAAAACCTGCTTGTTCTTCTCTCATTGTAGTATGCACTATAACTTTAAGTCTATTCAAAATGATCTTGCAAAATACTTTTGACACAACTGATATTAAAGTGTGTGAAATGCGAGTTTGATATTTTGTAAAGCTGTGAAAAACGCTTTTTGTTGCTTTAATCCGAAACCTGTGACCTTCGGTTGATGAATATTAAAGAGAACTATATACACTGGACTCAAGAACGAACTACATAGAGTTTTATTATGACTGTGTGTGTATTAAGAGTAGCAGCTGTGTGATGAACCGTGTGTTAGGAGTGCAGTGACATCCTCAAATGTTGAGCAAAAAGGAAGAATTAGGAATGTAATAACAACCTACAGAGAAGATAAAGAACATCATATAAACACAGTAATGTAATAATACACAGTATAAAACATTGTTATGCTTGAAGTGTTCTAGTATTTTAAAATATTTCTTGTGTGGGCAAAACAGGAGTGGGTTAAAATAGTCTCTATATCAATATTTATGTTTATCTTTTCTTTCTGCTCATATTTCAAAACTTCATCAGGTGATTCTATTTTTAACTTTGCAGTTACGTTGCTTTTTGTTCTAACATCCGAGCATACATTGAAATAAGTGCTGGGAGTCTAGTCTGATACTCCAGTGTTCATACACAGATAACGTCCTTTTTTTTTCTGCTTTGTTGTACGAGACGCAAAACTGCCTACGGGAGTCTAGCCAGGCTGCAACTGATTCCTTCGACTTTTTGCTATTTCTGTCTAGATTCTCCAAGATACTTTTGATGTCTGACAAGTTTCATGGGCGAGAAATCACTTTAATGAGTGTCATTACTTTATGAAAGTATCATTATTTCTATTAAAATGATTTATTTCCCTCCCTTGCGTCTGTTTCTTGTTAAGTTTCCTAAAGAGAAATACCGTATCTCACATCCATGAGCAAGCCAAAAAAAATGTCTGAAATAGATTTTATTTAGACAGACAAAAATCAAACTGAAAAGAAAGTTACAAAGAACAAACATTTAATCATAATATAAATAATATCTAGACAATGTTAAAGCTTTTTTATTTGCACTTACTGATATTTTTATATAAACATCTACTGAAACCTTTACTAAAACATTTGATTACATATTTACTGATATCTTTACTAAAACATTTGATTACACATTTACTGATATCTTTACTAAAACATTTGATTACACATTTACTGATATCTTTACTAAAACATTTGATTACACATTTACTGATATCTTTACTAAAACATTTGATTACACATTTACTGATATCTTTACTAAAACATTTACAGACACAATTATTGATATCTTTACTAAAACATTCACAGACACATTGACTGATGTCTTTACTAAAACATTCACGGACATATTTACTGATATCTTTACTAAAACACTTACTGCATTATTTACTGATAACTTTACTAAAACACTTACTGCACTATTTACTGATATCTTTACTAAAACACTTACTGCACTATTTACTGATAACTTTACTAAAACACTTACTGCACTATTTACTGATATCTTTACTAAAACACTTACTGCACTATTTACTGATATCTTTACAAAAACATTCACAGACACATTTACTGATACCTTTACTAAAACACTCACGTTCCCTGATGGATTTATTGACACACTGTAAACTGCTGACAAACACAAATAATAGAAGACGAACATTTTTTTTTGGTTAAAAAATAGAACATAAAGGAACAGACAAAATAAATTGCTATCCAAATATTGAAAATCTAAAGAAAAAATATACTTGAAAGAAGTCGAAATAAACACCCTGGACAGACAGGAAAAAAATTAAAGTAAACAAACTCTAACAGAAAAAGCAGAAGAACAAAAGCTAACTAAAGTAATTAGGAATAGACAATCTTTGTACAAGTCATGAGAAGACAGAAGTTTGAAAACCTGATATCCACTTGAAAACTCAAGGGAAAATAAACAAGAAAACAGAAAGGAAAATATCTCAACAGCCTGGCTAAATATCACAAGGGAAGAAATAGAGCAGATTTGATCTAGGATACTAAAACCCATGTAATAATAGCGTAGAATATGCTTGACTGAATGACTGAATGACTGAATGAACACGGTAAATAACATAAAACGGAAAACTTATAAAAATGACGTCAGAAATTAATGGACGGTTACAACAAACAGTGAAAGACAAACAAAATCACAGAGAAACTCACTTGGTCTTGGCGTGGTCGCTGCTGAATGAATATCTGTATAGAAATGGTGAAGCAGAAACAGAGAGTTAATTATTTTGTTTCCCTGTTTTAGTAGTACACAAACTTTGGTTACAGATTGCTACTTTAAACAGTTAATGCTGTACACAGATGTGATATATTCAGTTATAGTTAAGTATAGGTAAACTGTGTTCTTTAATTGGCTGTTTGTACAAATACGAGGGGAAGTCACTAAGTAACTCGCAAATGCCTGTTACAAACAAACAAACAAAAACTAAATGGGACAGTAATTTGAAAACTTAACATTTTTGAACCTACATTATTCCCCTATTTCTCAACGTAATCGCCACCAACATTGATACATTTGTCCCATTGTGTAATCAGTGATGCAATACCCATGACGTATAAATCGGGAGTCCGATTTCTGAACCATTTTTTTTACTTCTGTTTCCACTTCTTCGTCACTCGAGAATCTTCTCCCGCCAAGGTGGTTTTTAAATGGAACAGACAGGTGAAAATCAGTTGTCAGGACTATAGTGTGGATGTTACTAATCTATCAGCTCTGATAATCTCATTCTTGCGTTGCGTAGTCGCTTCTGTTGCAATCTGAACAGGCCGGCCAAGTCGGACTTTGTCAACAATTTCGGTGCGTCCTTGAGAAAATTATTTTACCTAGTTATAGACCGCTTTACATGATAAACACTTTTCAGCATAAACTGTGGTCATTTCCTTATGAATGTCGTCCACTGAATGTCCTTCAGCACACAAAAATCTCACTATACTTCTCTGTTCTTCTTTGGTACACATTAACAGTTGGGTAGTCGTTGTGTTATTGCTTTGCTTTGCGCACGTAACTCCCAGCGCCCCCCTACATACAACTATTATAAAGTTGGATGATGGTACTATCTAAGGATATATTTAAATAGTACCTGATAACTGCCACTGATAAAATATTTTAATTTGCGAGTTACTTAGTGACTTCCCCGCGTAATAGTCTGTACACGTCGTCATGTAAACCAAAGAAAAAAAAAACTCCAATGGAGCCAATTCCAATGATCACGGAGGTCAAAGCAATGACCTCATTAACCGGCAATCGCCGGTAAATTACAGATTCAAACAAAAAAAAAACGAGAAAAACCGAAACTCGGAGGTCGTCGGTTACTGTAACTGGTTTATATTTTCAAAAACCCCTGTAAAACGAAACCAGCGAAACGGTTGGAGGATACTCGGGCCAGTAGACTGATGGTACTCATTTCGGATCATGGAGGACAATCAACTGGTTTTGACTTTAGTTCAGTATGTGAGCGTTTGTACAGATTAAATCTCGCTACTAACAGAATAATAATAGTAAGTTCATTCTACATTTACTTTCCGCTGATGTTTGTAAAGTGTGTTTGAATTTACACTAAAAAAGAAGAGTATAAAGTATCGAATGCTGTATTGAGAAAATCAGATCAGGTCAGATCAGTGCCATGCCGATAGGAGTAATTGGTCATCTCTCTCCACCTCACTCGATCTTCCGTGCCTAGAATCAGTTCAGTTGCTTTCACACCACACCATGCAGTCAGGCCATCCAGGTATGTCTGTCTTCTTCTCACACCAAACCAGGCAATCAGGCCATCCAGGTATGTCTGTCTTCTTCTCACACCAAACCAGGCAATCAGGCCATCCAGGTATGTCTGTCTTCTTCTCACACCAAACCAGGCAATCAGGCCATCCAGGTATGTCTGTCTTCTTCTCACACCAAACCAGGCAATCAGGCCATCCAGGTATATTTTTCTTCTTCTCACACCAAACCATACAGTCAGGCCATCCAGGTAAGTCTGTCTTCTTCTCCACTCTGAATTTTACCATTTACCTCTCAAGCCATGACCAATTTTTCGAAGCCTTCATGTCTACTGATGTGTCCGAGAAACTTTGGTTGTCTTTTTCTTATGTTTCTTATGCTCTGTTATGTTTTGATTTGAGAAAACCAGTATTTCAGAAAGCACTTCATGAAAGATGGAAGACAGGTACAACTATCCAGTAAAAGGTACAACTATCCAGTAACAGGTACAACTATCCAGTAACAGGTACAACTATCCAGTAACAGGTACAACTATCCAGTAACAGGTACAACTATCCAGTAACAGGTACAACTATCCAGGTCTCAAAACATACCAAACCC